>CM022947.1:46736593-47365200 GCA_012931725.1 Litsea cubeba | reverse complement strand
GTGGCACATGACCTCGGGGTCGACTCCAGGCATTTCGCTTGGGCTCCAAGCGAAGACGTCGACGTTCTGCATCAGGAACGAGAGAGTTCGGCCTCTCCTCGTCTGGCAGATGGAGGTGCCAATCAGGAAGAACCTGTCCGGATCTGCCGGGTTCAGCTGACCTCGGCCAGGTCCTCGATGCTCTTCTTCTCGGGATCTCGGCCGATTTCATCGAGGCCTTTCTCGAACTCGGACGAGGTTGACGCGCTCTGGCTCCTTTACTGCCGGGACTACGGCTAGCATGCATTGCCTGGCTTACTGTTGATCCCCCTCCACTGTGACTACTTCCATCTTGCCCTCCTTGTTCTCATGGACGAACTTCAGCTTTTGATGGAGGGAAGAAGGAACTGCTTCTAACTTGTGGAGCCACGTTCTACCCAGAATGACGTTGTAGGGAGAAGGGGCGTCCACGACTAGAAAGTCGGCCGACACAGAGGCTCCGGCCAACTCGGGTCTCCAGGGTGATCCTGCCCTTGGGGTAGACTGGCGTGGCGGACAACCCTAGCAGGGGTGCTCGGACCTCCGTTGAGGTCTGCTCGGAGAGCTTCATCTTCTTGAAGCAGTCGTAGTAGAGGACCTCGGAGGAGAGCTGCGGAGTCGACGAGGATCCTCTTCACTGTGAAGTCTCTCAGCTTCATGGTGAGGAGTAGAGGGTCGTTGTGAGGGAGCTGGCTTCCCTCTAGGTCTCTGTCTGAGAACGAGGATGGCGGGTCGGTCGCGGCGGGCTTTCTTGGATGCGGAGCGAGCTCGGCTTTCATTACTTATTTCCCGTGCGAAGCCCGCCTGGCTTCGGCACGGGCCTGGGAGCTGCCCCGGGACGAGGAAGCGGGAACTGAGGATGCCAGATGGATCACGTTAATGATCTTCTCTGAATCCTCGCTGTTCAGGAGCCTGGGCTGCGCTCTGGTGAATTCCGGCCCTCGCTGCCGCCGGGATCACCTGCCTTGACGAATTCTGGAATGTGGCCTTCTTCGGCCAGCTTCTCCAGGTACCACTGCAAAGTCTTGCAGTCCTCGGTCTTGTGCCGTTACCCCTATGGAAGGAGCAGTAGAGCTGGCTTCGGCCGCCGAAGGTGGGCTCATTCTTCAAGGGAGGAGGGTACTTGAAGAACGGCTTGGACCTGATCTTGGTCAGGATGCGGTACATCGGCTCCTTGAAGACGACGCTGACGCTCTGACTGGCGCTGGAGGGAGGTCTGGGCTTCCAAGTGCCCCGGACCTGGACGACGCAGGCTTCGCCGAACTGGAGACCCAGGCCTGCTTGGGCTCCTGCTTCTGGGAGGGCCTCCCGCCTCTCTGCCGAGGCTGGCTACTCTTTTGCTCGGGCTCCGGATGCCCGTCTTGATCCCGGGCTCGGATCTCGTCTTCCTCCTGGGCGATGAAGCGCTTTACCCGGGACATCAACTCTGGCATGGATTCTGGGGGGTTCCCGGCCAAGTCTTTGCGCAAGTCGTTGCCGGGGATCAGGGCAATGCTGGAAGGCGTAGATTGCTATCTCCTCCCTGGTGCCCTCGATCTGGCTGTAGACCGCCCAGAATCGCTGGGCGAACTTGGCGAGGGTCTCACCCTGCTTCATTCTCAGGGCGAGGAGGTCCCCTTCCTTCTTGGGGACGGCGCTGTAGGCTTGGAACTTCTTCAGGAAGGAGAGCTGGAGCCCCTTCCAACTCGAAATGGACTTCTCTGGGAGAGAACAGAACCACTTCAGGGGGAGGTCACCCAAACTGGAGAAAAAGATTTTGCAGTTCAGGTGACCCTCATTCCCCCAGATGGACATCTTCTGGGAGAAGTGTCGGAGGTGAGCGGATGGGTCGGACAGTCCGTCATAGGGGACGAACCGCGGGACGGAGAAACTTTCTGGGCAAGGGGGTGCGCTCGATCTCTTTTGTGAAGGGCGAGCCCCCCAGATCAGTGTGACCACAGATCTGCTTCTGGTCCCGCACGTCCAAGTTGTGCTGGAGAGCCAATCTGACACGTTTGTCAAATCGCTCCTGCTCATCGTCCTTCTCTGGAGTCTGAGCTCTGGGCTTTCGCTTGGGGTGGTTCGGGCTACGACGGCTATGAGTTCGGCCATCGCGGCTATGATGACTCCGGCTGTTGCTCGAGCCTTCGTCATGGATCTGGCTCCGTTTATGGTCCAGATGATTTCTGAGGTCCTCGCGGGGAGGCTGGGCTGCCCTGCTGGGGGCGTCCCTCTTTTTCCCTTGAGGCTCAGAGACCTGCCTCAAGGAGGCGGTTTTGCGCTGCCCTCAGCTGCTGCTGGAGCTCGCGAATCAGCTGCTCTTGCTTCTTGAGGAGAGCAGTTTGGGCTTCGAGAACCCCTCCAGTGGCGGGGGGTTGAACGTGGCGCGTCTCTCCTACGGCCACGGCTTTGTCCTTCCGAGGACGCTCATGCCGACGCTCATCGCGCCTGGGTGGCATGACTTCTTCTGCTGAGATCGAGGCCTCGAGTCCCTCTTGGAGTGGGAACTCGACAAGAGCTGAGAGCCTAAGCGGCCCTCGCCTGCAGACGTGCCATGCACCGTGCGGGAGCGCCCTTGGGGAGGGACGTCCGTTGACGGTGGTGGCAGCTCGAGCGCTGCTCTCGAGGACTCTACGCCCTTCCTAGCTTTCGGAGGCATGGCTTCTGAAAGATCGAGGTTAAGAAGGTTGGGAAGGTTGGGAAGGATGGGATATTACTTTCCCACAGACGGCGCCAATTGTAGGTGCAGAAAATAATGACCCACAATAACTGGGGAGCCTTAGAGGACTTATCCGATGATGATGATGACTGGGTGCCGTCCGAAAGCCTGAAAGGGAAGAACACACGGTCAGAGGACCCTGGCCTGGGCGGCGCAAGGCTCTCCGATGCCAAAGTCAGTGAATGAACTGGAACAATGGAAGGAGAGGAAGAAGAGAGGCAGAGTAACAGCTCTATGAGTTCTATTGTGCGTACCTTGCATGTGGAAATGCAATCCTTTTATAGACGATTTGGAAGATATCTAGGACGATATCTTGGCATGGGTCTCATGATTCGACTGGGAGGTCATGATCAGCCCACGTTGCAATTAATGCGGTCCAATCCAGCCCACTCTGCATTAAATGCGCGTCGGATCAGCCCACGTCGCATTTAATGCACGTCTTGTTGGGCCAGATCGTGTTGGACGCCTTTGGCGGTAGGGGATCGTGGGATCTGCCCTCGGGCCTTGCCCTGATGTGGCCTCAGCCGCTGGATGTCGCGTCTGTCCCACTAGCTCGTGCCCCTATCTCTCCACGTGCCTGATGACGTGGGGGATGAGGGGCGCAAGTGGAGGCTCTTTCTGGCTTCGGCTTCCATCCCGGCTTCTTCGGCCGGGGTGGAGCTTTCTGCCGAAATGGCACCCGGGGTGACTCAGTTCGGCGCTAGTGGCCTGGAAATGCCTGACTTCGGCCGGACCTCCTGTCCTGGTAGCCGGGGTGAGCTTGGTGCCACGTGGATGGCACGCGGATAGCACGTGAGAGTGCTTAGCCTCATCTGATGGCTGTGATTAGCGTAATCCTGTGGTTCTGGAAATCTCCCCACACAATTTCTAATTAAATGGAATGCAGAAAATCGAAAAATGCTCGCCGATTCTCTTAAGTGTACCTAGGTGCCACCCCTGTGGAGCCTATCCAGCTTATATTCTGGATTCCGGCAAAGTTTGGATGGTTTGTGATATTCTTCAGCACTTAGCGCGATTTCCGATGTTCAGCGGTCGATTTGGATGACCTAATGCAAACTACTAATGATGGGATTGGCAGATCTGAAGGAAGATGACATGGAAAAGGCATGATCTTGGTTTCAGAAAGGGTAGGCGACCACATAGTGGCGCCTAGCCCGCTGTTTCATACTTTTTTTTTTTAGACCTGCTAGTCTGGATGATGACGACGGTGATGCAAATGCGAGACCTATTCAAGTTAGGAATGATGAAATGCTTAGGGCCATGAAAACATGTAGATCTGCATTAGTTTCACCATTAAAATCCTAAAGGAAGATGGCCACTAAAAAATCAAAAAGTACCCTAAATAGGAAGATCCTAACCTCTTATTTAGTAGCCATGAAGTAAAGAGTTACACACAAAAAACTCATTGGAGTCCATGGTCAATTAATTGAAGCCCAAGAGTTGAAAAGTTAGGAGGATTTTCAGGCTTTTCTCTATATGGGCCATTTATTAATACGCGAAAAGGGCACTAAGCTATGTGCTCCATTTAACAGCTAAAGACCCGAACTTATATGCAATTCCTGAACGAACCTGCAATGGACCAGAATAGGGTTTAGGTTGACATTTCCATCCCAATGAATAAACAGGTTGATCGGTTCAATTTCATTCTATGCTTTCTATTATATTGGCAAACCTAACATGTGGTCCACGTTTGCTTGATTATTACTATAATATTTTATATGTAGATCAAAACCACATAAGATCATAATCTCAATGGCAAAAATATTTCACAAAGATTCCTAAGAATGGTACAAGTTTTACGGGAAAAAAAATGAGATGCATAAATGATATTTCAAAAAAAAAAAAAAAAGGTGCTTCTGACTTCGAAGAGATTACTTGTGTAACATAAAGCCCCCGTTTCAGGTTCAGTGCCCAGCAACATGAGCTTTTCTTGCCTCATTCTGGCTATTGCAGCTTCTTTATCAGCAGCCTCAGTGGCTGCTCATTCAAGTACACACAAGTGACCGTATGGAAATTTCATTAGGTCATTCACGTGGGACTCTCTCATATGGGAATGGGACCCAAAGAGTTCGTGGCTTAGTCGTTCTTTGTAAAAGGAGTGTGGATCCTTTGAGGATTTCCCTTATGGTGACTGTGAGTGGACCAGTAAGGTCCGCCATGTCAGCGCGGACAGCTTGTTATACATTTAAGCAGAGGCTGTCCAAGGTGACGTGACAGACTATGATTGGTTTACTCACGGTCACCATGGGGGAAATCCTCAGAAGATCCCGATTCAAAACGAGTAGAGAGTTTCCTTTGAAGACATGAGGACCAACAAGCTGATGTGGCATTTCCTTAATCCAGAATTGAACATTTTTCCCCGATTAAAATGCTTTAAGGTATAAGAACGTCCTTCTCGGAAAATTCAAAACTATCACTACACTGCTTATCATCTCTGGCCTTCCATCAAGTAGAACTAAGCCACCAATCACATAGTGTTCTGGGTAGGACAATTGGTACTCAAGGTTGGTGATCGGGCCTACAAACCAAGTCCAACACAGAGGATCTGGGCCTGTTTAATCTTAGAGGCAAACTTGTCGATAACCCATTTGCAAACATCAATCTAGTGTGGAGGCATCTGATGTCTTAAGGAAAACATAACCTGTGACTAAAGCAATGCATCCAATCAAAGCCATCAGTTCAATTTCTTCAAACAATTCTATCAAGGGTTTGTAAAGATTTAGCATACCTGATGGAATCAAGTAGGCATTTTTGTTAGTATTTTTCACTGGGTTATTCAAATCTGTCTTATATTTCTGTAGATCTGCTCGGGGTGTCTTGATCAAAGATAACACTCACAACTCTACCACCTGGTCAATATTGTTCCTCTTGACCCCTCTTTCTTTTTTGGCTAAAGAATCGGAAATCTTTCTCATATCACACGAATCAATTGTTTCATATCATCCTATAGAAGCTACCCCTTTCTCAACAGTGACTTGATCATTTGGTCCATTAGTGTAATGCTAGATGAAAACATATTTGAGGAATGATACTGATAACTAAGGATGGAGGTTTATTTATTTACTTTTTATAGAATGGAATGATCCATCAATTAATGAATCAAGAATGTAGAGTGCTTTTCTTACATTGTTTAATAAAATGGACTCTCATTCAGTCAAGCAATTAAGTTATTCAAAAGGTCCAAATGAGCCCAATTCCCTGAATGGGCATTTGTAGATTATTCAAAATAAATATATCGAAAGTACTTTGACAATTAGTAGGGATTATAGTTAATTTAACAATATGCATTTTTAACTACTTTTAATTTACGAATCATTGGTAACCAACCCCCCCGCACCCCAAAAAAAAAATACAACACCAAGCACAAAGAGGCTAACTTGAGGAAGCCTTGAAGACTTACATATGAAGGTTCGAAGACGAAAAGAACTCACGGACCCCGAAGAAAACACCACATATCCATCTGCCAAAAGTTCACAGCAGTGATAACCCTGTTCCCTAAGAGAGAGAACAAAAAATTGAAGAGGCATCGACATTAAATAGGAATTTCAAGTTAAAAACCTAGGGGCTGTGGATGACATAAGTCCCATCAGGCTTTCTGAGTAAGCCCTTGAGATCCCGCCTGAACAGATTCTCAATCCATGAGCCGGAGAAGTGTCTAAAAATGAGCTTGTATGGTAAAACTCCACTTGAGTTTCTAGCCCGTCCATGTTGTACATTAGGCTCGGTTATTCGGTCACAATTTTGATTTTGTATTTCACCCCATCTAATATCCAACAAAAGATGACCTCACTACTCATCGTCATGATCATCAAAGCCTTATCCCAACTACGTTGCAGTCGGCTAAACGATGGCCTCACTGACGGAAATTTTTTTTTCTTAATTAGTTTTTCCATCCATTTGCATACCACTGAGGAGATGGTTTGTTGGGCTTCAAAACCGACAATGATGGGGCAAACCATTTGGAGGCTGCAAAATTAGCTCCTAACGCACAGTTGGATGGAGTCGTAAAACATACTATTCAGTTTTAGCTCATATCTATTTGAATATATAATCATAATCAGTCCAATAAAAATATAACAGATCGTGGTGAAATCCAGGTTGCCAATTAAACAATTCGAATTCATATGGCCAAAAGCAGTGTGTTCCTTAAACAGCCATGGAAAAACCCATTTGGCTCAAAGTTCATCTCTGCCCCTGGCTAATGCAAGATGAATCAGCATATTCAAAATCTGATCTATTGGATACAAGGTTAAAAGGTAAAGCGAAAACGAGGATGAAATATGGGTAAAATCGATACAGTTTCAATTCACTATTAAGAGAAATCACAATTGCAGCAAATCTTTACAGAGCCAGATGGGAAAACCCTAAAACCTTGAAAAGTAAACCTACCAGAACTGTGTTGAGAATTCCAAGCAAAAATAGGAAATGCTAAAGCCTGTATGAGACAATAAGCTGACCAGAATCATCTTCTATCACTTACCCATACCAGAGTTTCTTTTCATATCTTACACATTAGTTTACACAGGGATTCAAGCAAATCATAACAAAGGAAAAAAAAAAAAAAAACATCTCTGTTTTTATTATCCTGTTGAATCTCAACTTCACCTAATAACCATGCAACTCCAAAAGTGAACTTGAAATTGCGCACCGAAAAACTACTCAATCTGGTCGGAAAGGAAGTGAATCCTAAGGCATGGAACAAGCTGTCTTCTGCATCTCTGTCCACTTCCATTTAACCTGCAAAAATAGGACTCACCAAAATTTCAACAGGGAGGGGCTGATGCTTCAAGCCATCTAAGCCATTTTAGTCTGGATCTGCCGGTGGATATGTACAAGAAACTCAACATAAGAAAGCCCATTTGCAGTCTTGTCCTCAACCATAAAAGAAAAGAACATCATCCCTGCAAAGGAAAATAAAAATAACAGAATTATTGGAGCAAAAGACATGAAAACAGTCTTCCTCAAGAATATGCATTCGGCAGGAAAGATAGAAAAAGAGATTCATTCTAGGTCATATAACCTAAGAAGGAAAGGAAAAATAATAAAATAAATAAATAAGAATCAACAGATCTTCAGAGAAAAGGATCTGTAGGCAACAAATGCAAATATAAAACTGAACCAGTGACTAATTTCACATCACAGACTAGGATCAAGCATCGCCACGTGCAGGACTTTTTGAGCTGGTTTTCTGAGCAAGGAAGTGGATTGCGGTTTCCGACCTGAGGAAGAGGAAAGCGTCGTTTCCTCTTCCGCGGATGCACACAAACACACCCTAAAAAGTATACGAAGTTGGCCAGGGATTATGGATGGGGTCATAGGAGTTATATGATCATTGAACCATACACAAGTTAAGGCCCTTGGTTTGGTGACCATGGGAGTACCTATCTAACAAAATTGAAAATTGCATGGTAAAGAATGGAATTCAGTCCCAGTCTCCTAGACCTCGTGTTTATACAATATAACAAAAATGGAATTGCTAAGACAAAAAATAGAAATCTCCATTAAGTTATTAGGGCTTTGTTACTTGAAATGAATGTTCCAGTCCTACTTGTCTGATGCTGTTTTAATACACCATCACATCTCATAAATAGTTTGCCATCACTTGTCCAGTGTGGCAAGGGCCCTAAATGATTGCATTGTGCACCACCCCACCCCACCAGTTTGATGTATTCCCACCTTCATTTATTGATCTAAGTGATACCTGGAGTGACATAACACCAAAAAGGTTCGAGTACACTCACAGATAAGAGAAAGTGAGAGCATTTCACCAGGTCCACCATCATCATAATTTTCAAATTCAGGTACTACTTCAGGTATCCAACATAGAATCTTAATCCCCCTACTGCGTTATACAAAGGAACTCCTCTAAAGGAACATGGATGAAACATTTGTCACTTGTGTGATGTAAGTAAAATGATGAACAAAGTTGCTTCTGTGGCTCCTGTTTTCTTTTTTCCTTTTTTCCCACTGTTCTTCACTTACGTGAGTTTAACAATGGTTGAATGAGGATTCTAGAAAAGCCACAAAACCACTTCCAAACTAGTTTGCATGATGAAAAAAAGACTCATTCAGCAATAAACAATTTTTTGTGTTTCAAAGCGTTTCCTCTACTTCTGATTCCACAAGCCCGACAATTGTTCGCATTTCCAATTTCATTGAATTATATAGGTACCTTCTTAAGGGAGGACTGCAGTTTTTTTCTTATCAACCAAAATAAGAATTCATCTGGAGCATCTTCCATCAATCTACACACATGCAAACACACACTTCCTCTCCCCATTTCTACACGCGCGCCTTCGCACTCCTCTCTCCATTTCTATCATCCACTTAGTTTCTTGGCCATTATTACATTGTTATTCCTCCTACATATTCCTCAGGCTTAGTTTCTTGGTCATTATTACATTGTTATTTCTCCTACATATTCCTCAGACACTCTTTGAACTATCATTTCGGAAGCTTTACCCATTTTCTATGAAAATTTGGGGTCTAATTGTTAGGAGAGGAGTGATAGACAGATAGAGTCTTTAGGAGTTCTTCGATGCTGGTGGAAGATGCTGTGCTTTCAGTGTCACGGCGGATAGCCAAGTGGGCATCCAGTGGGGAGGAGTTCGGTAGCCTTAGGGTTGATGGCATGTTGCATCATTGGGAGGCCTCTCTTCATTGCGTGTTTTGGAAGAATAACATTTCAGCATCTTGGTCCCCTCCTTTCAGCAAGTTGAAGTTCAACGTTGATGGGGTGACTAAGGGGAAACTAGGGCCTGCAGAGAGAGAGTGATGGTGTTTTTTCTTGCCTTGTTTTCTAAGCACCTGGGTTGTATGGAGTCTACTTAAGTGGAGGTCGTGGCTATCTTAGAAGCTATTCGTATTTTCGTTTCGAGAGTCGCTGATTGTGGAACCTGATTCTATGAATTCGATCTCCGAGGTGTTTACGACCAAGTTCACATGGAGGTTTCAGTTCTACAATAATGAGATTTAGTTTACCTCACCTCTCGATGTAAGATTTCAGCATGTGCAGCGTTCAGAGAATGGTTGTTAACTCTTTGGCAAGACGAGAGGTGGATAGATCTTCAGATTTGGTGGCTATGTTTTTGTGCTGTGTTTTTGTTTTTCTTTGGTTTTGGTCAGGTATAATCCTTTACTACTTTGTTTTTCTCATAGCACTCTTCCTTTCCTTTCATTAGTATAAATTTTCTGTTACCAATAAAAAAAAAAATTCTTCAAGTTAACCTTACTCCTTGGCTTGAAAATCTTGTTGCTTTTCTCCAAAATCCATTTCTCAGGCCAGTTCTTTTCTCCCCTTGCAACATGGTATTAGCATTCACATCTTCTCCCATTTTTGCATCAGCTTCCTTCATTTTTTGTTTGTCTTTGGCTGTTTCCTTACTCTTCAGGCCCAATTTCACTTCCATCTGTTTCTTCCTCCAATGTCTCTCTGTCTCACTTGTGATGACTCTGTCCCTTTATCTGTTTGATGTTGCTTCTCTTCTTCCTCGTTCATGTCCATAGTGTGTTGCCTTTTACTTCATTTTACGTTCCCTACAGGTGCTTCTTATAAAATTCCATTTTCAAAAATTTCTTAGCATGCAGCTACTTCGTTGATACACTCCAACTTGCCTTGCTTGTAATCATAACTCTGGTTATGCCTGTTCCACTTTGCGATCTGACTTCTCATTACTTCTTCAAGATATAATTTAATTAACTTTGTTGATGATCTTGCTTTGATTTGGCAGATCTACATCATTTTCACTCATCTTTGAAGCATTCTCAACCCTGGAATTTCAATCTGTGCCTGTAATCTTACTTTATTGATGCCATTTCATCTGTAGATCTTCGCTTATGCCCTTGTATATTTCCAAAATTTCCCTCCAGGATTTCCTCAATCCCCTTTCCATTGCCTTCCTTACTGCCCTCTCTGCTTGCTTTTGTTGAAAATTCTCTTTATTTGCACAATTGGTTTCCCCCCTATTTGACTCTCAATTTGTTTTCCTCACAATTTTCCTTGGTCCTCATCTTCTCCATACGAGGGATATAGATTGCTTTTGGTTCCCATAATTCTTTCGCTTCCCTATTTGTGAGTTTAATGTTGGCCACTTTTCTCACTGTTCCCATAAAAAGGAGCATCTTAGAAAATGGAAGGCCGAAGGATGACATGCTAGCAAAATATCATCAAGTTTCCAAAATCTAAATACATTCATCAAATCTTTCTGCAATGTTTATTCTTCGATTTTTCATATTTCTTTTATTTAAAAATAGAAATTTATTTAAGTTAAATGAAATACAATGGTGAACCATTTTTTTCAAAATTTTTAATTTTAAAATTCGAGAGTTGCCTAGTTTGGCATAGAATTCGAGTACACATAGCCAATCTACTAATAGCTCAAATGTGGTAACCCCCCCCCCCCCCCCCCCCCCCCCCCCCCCCAACCCAAAAAAAAAAAACCCAACCCCAACCCAACCACATATACAGAGAAACAAAATAAGAATACATAAAAAATAAAGAAAAGTCTTGGAGATTTGTTTTGTACAAGCGCCTTATTCCTATCTTTGTATCTATCTTTACTTGTAGAGATGACGCCTCACCGGACACTCTACTCCAACAACCATAACGATCAAAACTACACAACTCGATCCCTTCTGCACGAACGGGGGCTTCATTATGGCCCAGAGCCCGAGTCGAGTTGGTTAGACTCTCCACAAAGTTGAGTCCTGCTCATAAAGTCAAGTCCTTTAGACGAAACAAGCCTAGAGGCAGAGCAGACTCTAGGGCATTCCATCAAAGATCACCTCATCGTGAAGGAGGATGCCCGCCCTAGGTGATAAAGCGGCATATGGAACTTAGGTGAGATGTTTTCATTATGACCTATCTATGGTAAATTTATACAAGATGAACAGTTTGGTTCCTCTCATTGGGCATAACATGTGATACATGTATACTAGGATATAATAATTAGGGGTGTAAAGGAGCCAAGTCGAGCAAGCTCGGCTGAGCTTGAGCTTGACTACCTAATCCAAAGCCCAACCTCAACTTGAGCTGGAGTTGAGCTAAAGAAGCCAAGCATGAGCTCAGCTTGTCCTCACTTTACCAAGCTTAAGCTTGATTATAAATGAACCACGCTTGAGCTTGGTTGGGATCAGCTTGTTTTTCTCGTACATAAGTTGTGTATATGAACGAACTGAGCCCGGGCTTTGGCTTGTTCCCTAGGAAATGTAAACGAGCCAAGTTCAAGATTGAACTTCAGCCAAGTCAAGCTGAACGGTCCTTTTAGCTCAAGTGTGGCTCATGAGTCAATGGAGTCAAACTCCAGCCCGAACTCAACCAAACCCATTCGAACTGGCTTGAATTCAAATTGTTGATGCTTGTAATAATCACAATTCAAATTACAGGATGATACATGCTTGTAATAATCACAATTCAAATTACAGGACGACATGTATCATCTTGACAGATAATTAGCGGTTATTGTTGTACCCCATTTTGATAATTAGGGTGTCTCAGTCCGCTCAAAATAAGTGTTTGTATTGGCTGATATTATATGCTGGCATGGCCGAAAATTATGACCCATAATTTCATAGCATTTGAGCTTCCTTTCTTTATTTTTTTCATTTTTTCCTTTCCTTTCCGAAAAAAAAAATCTTGCTTTGGGCATCTTAGACCCATATCTGTTCTGCAAATGGATCAGAACTTCAGATCTGTTTTCTGAGTTTTAATTTATAAATTCCTATTTTTGAATAATTTTATACTTTCAGTTCAGATTCAAGTGACCGGAACCAGAGGCCCAGAATGTAAAAGCCAGAACTTGAACCGGGAATTTCATGAGTTTCACTTCTGTTTGAATAAAAATTTCAACCCAACAAGCAAATTGAAACAACTAAATCTCAAAAGAATCAATAATCCAATTCCCTTAAGATTAGTCACTGATACAGAACACGAAAACATACAGGTGTCTGATAAACACATATATACTACTTGGTAAGGCAAACAATCATCAAAACCTAACATTTTCCAATGTTATAATTCTTTGGATCACTTTTAAGATTATATTAAGACTTAAGGTCTTATGAGTTTATCTGGATGACGTTTCAGATTATAGTAAGGTCTTATGAGTTTATCAGATAACTTCTCAGACTAGTTCGAGACAAAAAAAAAAAAAATCTCGCCGACAAACAAAAGTATTTGCGAAGAATGGTATTGTTTTCTGGAGCAGTCAATATGCCTTCCATCACAACTAGTTTGAACCTTGGATATAACTGCTGAGAAAAGTTCATACTTGTTCCAATTTATGCTTTTAAAACTTAGAAGGTAAGGCTGCCGTGTCAGATTAGTAAATATTTAATTGTTCAATTTATTCTAACTGGAAATCTAATACCTCAGTTATTAAATATAGGCGAAACCGAGTAAGCAAACAAAAGGTTGTTCGGCAGACTGACCTGATGGGTCTCCTTTTTTGCATAATTGTAAACTGTATAGGAGGAGGAAAAGTAATTAGAAACCAAAAAAAGAAAAAAAAAAAAACCACATAAATGAAATAGAATAAGATTTGAAATATAAAATATTGCAAATCCAAATGATAAAAGTGAAGAAATATGATTACCGAAGATATGAAGATCTTTGACGCCGTATCTCATTAACCAAATCATTTAGTTTCTTTGACAACACATTATCAAATTGCTGCAGCACAAACTGTAAGGCCAAACACATTCATTACACAGATTGGCAACCGGCATCCTTTCTCAGGCAATATATCACTTGGAAAGAAAATTTAAGGACAATCATATAATTAAGAAATTTTAATTTTCTTTTTGGCTAATAAGAACAACTTAAATCATATGTTCAATATAAAAGCAGTTAACAGGACATAAATCACGCCCATCAGAAATAAAATTTAAATAATAATGCCTGCAAATGAATGATAATTGAGTAAAAGTGATGGTCTAACATAATATAACCCAGCTTAACCCCCATGAGAATGTCACTCTTGTACAAGTAATGATCAGACAATCTAATCTTCACATAAGACAGTGAGATATATGATATCAAATTGATCTTAAGCATGTGAATATAGGGCCAAAACATTGGTGATCTAGATTGTAGACTTGATATCATTTAGCAAATTCTGTTGCTGAATGTAGACTCATCATCATCTTCAAAGCCTTGTCCCAACTATGTTGGGTTTGGCTACATGAATTCTGTTTCTCCATTTCGATCTCTATCTGAGCGAAATCCTGAAATAATTTGCACTTCTTTGAATGTATTTTTACTGCCCCCATCCATGTCCTCTTCCGCGTACCCCTTCCCCTTGGTGGGTCATCAACCTACGTAGCCAAACTTTCCTTGCCAGCGCCATTGTCAATCAACGTTGGACATTGCCAAACCATCTCAAACGGGTTTCTTTAATTTTATCCCCTATTGATGCTACCCCTAATACTCTTGAAAGCACTCATTTCCAATTTTAACCTTCCTAAACTCCACCAAGTTTTTCTACCGGTCCCAAGCCTGGGTAAAGGAGGGGGGTTGTGTTAGGTAGGTTGACAGCCAATGTAAAATTGTCACAACCCAAACATGAATTCTGAATGTAGACTATTATTGTCACGTAATTTTAAGATGTCTCGTAGCAAGCTATAGACCAAAGCATCTTGAGAGTTTTTTGGGCATTTCTATTCTCAGTGGGAATCCACATTATGGTTTACAAAATCGGCCGAGTCGGGTCAGGCCGACTCGGTATCGGGGAAGTGGGTCTCACCCGAGTTTGCGAAGTGATGGATTTGATTAACTATATAATGACAAGAGGGGTTTTTTTTCCATTTCTCTTGCTGGAAATAGTTAGATCTAGGGCTTGAGAGGCTCCTAACTTCATTTATTGCAAGTGGGAAGATCAAATCTTTGTATTTTGAGAGATCTAACTAACCAAAGATCAAATCTACTATTCATCCAAAAGAGAGGATTTCCATTATTGGATTTTGAGGTATGTTGTTTTGTTTCTTTATGCTTAGATGGTTTATAAAAAAGGATAGGAAGTGTGTTTTGCCTGTAGATGATCTTTCCACCCATTATTTGTTGAAAAAATGATTTTTTTGTATTTTGTTTACTTTCAAAAAAAAAATAGGAATATCAATTTTTTTTTTAATTTTGACTCTTGTTTTTCGTATGAGCTTAAGACTTTGGGTGTATACCATATAGATCTATGGTTCTCCCTATATCTATGCATGTATGTGCAAAAATTAAATTTCTTAAATTTTTCTATTTAAAATTATTATTAAAAATATGTTTTTTTTCTACATGCTTAAATTGTTCAGAATAGATGAAAGTATGTTATGCTTCTAGATGATTTTTCCATTCTTGCTTTGTTAAAAAAAATGTATTTTTCTTTGCTGTTTTCATCTTCTTTTTTTTTTTTTTGAAAAAATAGGAAAATAAAAAATATATTATTTACTTTTTTTTTTTGTATGAGATTAACATTTTGGGTGTGTACCACAGAGATCTATGGTTCTAGTCATAGATCTATGCATGTTCCCTCATAAATAGTAATTTCTTAATTAGAAAAATAATATTTAAAATGTGTAAAATCTAAGAAAAGTCTTTTTTTTTTTACTTATTTGAAAAAAAAAATCCAATATAGAAACATAAGTAATTAATATAGAGTGTAGAATTAAGGATCTTCACCTAGATCTATACATTGTTATGCAAATAATCAATCTTTTCACTTACTAATAAGCATGTAAATTAATATTTATTTTAAATTTTAAGTTTTTTTGTCTTAAATTATGATTAGGAAGAATATTACGGTTAGGTAGTATATATAGAATCGTACATACATGAGAAAATTGAGACATTCCATTATTACAACTTACTAGTTAGATTGATATGTTAATTGTTAACTGCTAATTATCCTTATTTTTTAATTTATTTCTCTAATTGTGGATATTACAACTACTTAGATCACAATGGCACCAACAAAAAAAGAGAAAGAAGTTGATCCCGGATGGGAACATAGAGAGATGGTGGTGGGGTCCGTCATAAGGTAGAATGTAAATGGTCTCATAAAATCATGACTGGTGGAATTCATAGATTTAAACAACATATATCAGGAGATGCAAAAGGCCGTCCAAATGTCCCCACTGAAGTGAGGAAACAAATGAGGGAAATTGTGCAGGGAAATAAGACTGAAAAAGAAAAGAAGAATAACTATGATGAGATGGTTGCTAGAATGGAGAGGATTGATGATGATGATTCTGATGTCGATAATGATGATGAGGAGAGGGAGTTGAGGATAATGAGATGGAGCCGTAAAACTTATTTAAGCTAAGCAGGCTACTATGGATGAGAGACGGCGTGGGGCCGGTTCTTCAAGAGCTCCTCCTAACCCTTATGAGGTCATAGCGAGGAGAGAGTACTTAATTTTCAAAAATAAAAAAAGGGGTACTTGGATCCATTCTTACATAGGACCCAAAGCATGAAGCAACCAAAGAGTTCGTGTTCTATTATGGATGACATGAAACTTAGAGCTTTGAAAATGGGTTGAGCAATCTCAAAGTTCTTCCATTATAATCGGATTCCACCAAATGTGGCTACTTCACCATATTCTCGGGCCATGGTGGATACTACAGCTGAGGCAGAACTGGAGTTAAACTTCCTTCCACTTGTGATATTAGCGGAAAGTTTCTTGACATGGAGTATGACAATTATACGAGATACTTGGAAGACCACTTCAAAACGTGGGAAGAGTATAGGTGCACACTTATGTGAGACGGATAGACAAGCAATAATAGAAAATATATAATTAACTTCATGGCTTATTGTGTAACAGGCACAGTTTTTATTAGGTCAGTAGATACATCCAGGCATCATATGGATGCCCAATAATTGTACAACTTGATAGATGAGACTTTACATATAATTGAAGGATAGGATGTACGTTGTCTCAGTAGTGACAGACAATGTGGCCAACTTCAAGGCCACGGGGAAGATATTACATGATAAGATGCCACATATTGTTTGGGTGCCGTGTGCGGCACATTGTATTGATCTTATGTTGAAGGATATTGGTAAATTGGAAGATGTCCGAAAAACAATTGATGAGGGAAAGATGGTTACAAGCTTAAATTTGCATCCATTAGTTTATGACCGATCTTATGAGAGAAATGAATCAAGGTTGTGAGCTTCTGAGGCCGGGTAGCCCTTGAGAGTCTGTCGTGCCAAGGCAAACATAATGCAAATTTGGACGAGTGGATCCTATGTGAACTAAAGACTTTTCACGTCAGCCTGTCACGACGTGTACAAGAAATTGTTCTCGATACAAAATTCTGGTATAGGGCGGAGCAGATTAAATACTCAAGCCTCTTGTCTTTGTGCTGAAATTGGTAGATGGTGATACGAAGCCCACAATGGGCTACGTGTACGATGCCATGTATCGAGCAAACCTTGCTATAGAGCAAAGATCCAGAGAAAAGTATGGGACTTATTATAGGAAGCTATGGAAAATTATTGACCATCGATGGGACAAACAATTACATCAAGATATACACTTGGCAAGTACATGATTATTTTTAGTATTTTGAATCATTGTAATAAACTACTTATTTTAGAATTCAATGTGTTACTAAATATGATATTAATCATCACGTGTTCGTGACATCATGCAGCATACTTCTTGAACCCATCGTGCTACTATAGTAAGGACTTCTCCAACCATGAGGAAGTTTTTTGAGGCTTAAAAAAAACCCTAGAGACAATGGTTAGAGACAAGAATACACAAATTGATATTCTTAATCAAGTAAGATGCCAGATCTTAGATGGTTTATTTGATTGTCATAGTATCAGTCTTTATCATAGTTACTAACTTTTCAATTTTGACTTTTATAGTTAAGAAACTTTAAAAGCGCTCTTGGTAGTTTTGGGTCCGAGACTAACTTTTCAATTTTGACTTTTATAGTTGAGAAACTATAAAGGCGCTCTTGGTAGCTTTGGTTCCGAGATTTGTAGAATGGCTCTTACGAGGATGGACTCAGCCAGTATATTTCTATCATGAATTATGATCATTCATTTATTTTCTTACGTGGATTATACTTTTTTTTTAACAGTTATGGATTATACTTTATGACAATTAACTTTATTATTTTAAATTCAACTGAATGGTGGAACAACTTTGGCGGTGAGGTTCCCAAACTTAGAAATTCTGCAAGAAAATATTTGAGCAAAACAGCATCATCATCTGGATGTGAGAAAAATTGGAGCACATTCAGTTTGATCCACACTAGGAGCCGAAATCACCTCACAATGCAAGAGTTGGAGAAGTTGGTTTTTATCCACTATAACATAAGGTTAAGGGCAATGAATCTCCAAAGAAAAGACAATGGAGACGATGATCCAATTAATTTGGATTATCTATTCAAAGAAGACAACCCTCTGGATGAATGGTTGGCTGAAGGAGAGGATGAAGTGTTGCTCAATACAAATTTCCTCGATGAATCCATGATTGATGTTGATGAGTTCGATCAAGAAGAAGGACATGCTTCCCCGCCCCGACCCCCCCTTCGCAAATTTGCTACTGCACAGGAAAAGGGCAAGAGTGTAGCAACACCATCACCGCAAGGCTCACAACGTCAGCAATGTGGTCATAGCCGTGATCCAAAGATGACAACTTCTAGTTTGGAACATGTTACGGGGGACAGAGATAAATCAACATCACATTCAAACGGTTCAAGTGGCACCCTCTCTAAAGCAAAACAATGGATTAAGGACCCAACTCTCCAATACAAACGGAAGTCAAAGGGTAAGTGATGCAATCCTAGGGTTAGGATGCAAGTGCCGGTGCACAATTAGGGTTCCCAGGGAACAATCACACAAGGAAGAAACAGTCTTCAACGATAAACCTTCTATTAACTCAATTCTAATATGAGATTATCATATCTACAATGCAATATAAATAGGCAAAGTAAACTTAGGGCCTAAGAAAATCCAATCTAATAATAGAAACTATCCTAATCAAACTAGGAAACACAATAAATTAGAAACTAATCCTAATTATACTCTTTGCTAAAAATAAAACTAATAACAATTAGAATTTCATGGGTCCCACATGTGGCCCATGAGTTCTGTTGCAATGACGTGGTATTGCTGCTGCATCAGTAAGAGCACCCATACACAAACTCAAAGTCAGAGGTTAGCCACTCATGAAGAAAAAGAACGTAAAACATCATCTTCTAGCAAGAGCAGCTCACCACAAGGTGATCACGGCTAGAATGAGCAAGCATACAAAGGTAGTGATGGAGGTGATGGAGAGGACAATGTTAGTGTCTATGACCCGTTACATGGTAGTCAAAGTGAGCCTGCTTGTAGTTGGGATAGAAATGAATAGAGACATCAGAAGAATATCCTCAATAGCATAAACTGGCGTCAAGTCCTTGGCCCACAGATTCCAATAGATCACAAGGGTATGGGCACAAGTATGGACACTCACCATGATCCTTCGTATGAGTATGGGCAGCAGTCTAGTGGGTACAGTGGTCCTTCGCGTGCGTATGGGCAGCAGCAATATGGAGGACAAGTACATCTCATGCCCATGTGATGCAGTTCGGTCCCTATCCGAGACAGGGACCCGCAAACGCAAGCCTTGACGGACCCAGCTGATGGGGTCCACATGTGCCTCACGTTTCCTAATTTTCTAGATTAGTAATATAGCTTATTTTGCTTGCTTTCTAATTTTATTGTTAATTAGAATTAGTAGCTTTCCTCATTAGCAAACATTGTGCTCTATATATACAGAAGAGCCCTATTGATATTTTTATGCTTATTTTCAATCAACCAATAATTTCTCAGTTGCTCACGTGAGTTTTCATGCTTTCGTTTTTGCCCTAGTGGCTGGAATCCCTCTTGGATTCGATCAATCCTTCGGGAGATTGATCTATCAACCCGATCACAAATCTTTGGCCGCATCAATTGGTATCAGAGCCGAAGCGATCGCCGGGGAGACACTTGTCCTTCCCGGATTTTCGCTCGTCACCGTCGTTCATCATCATCGTTCTTCCACCCAACACTGTCGACATCCACCATCCAAATCCCACATCCCAACAACTATTCCATCGAGCCACTGCCCACCCGCCAGACCCCTCCCTCAACCCGCCACACCCCACAGACCTTCAGCCAAACTCAATTTCCCCAAACCGAAAACCCCCATCAGTCAATTTGGCTGTGGTCATATGGATCCATCAAATTATGGGCTTCTTTTATTTTGATATAGCACAATACTATAGTCAAAATCAAAATGATGATGACAATGAAGAGGGCATTCAACCGGCAACGCATTCAACATGGTATTTTAGAAAGAATGGGCTAAGGTATGACTGTTATTTGCTAATTGATATGGAAACTGGAATATGTAGTTTTTCTTTTAAATTTTTAATTGCAATTAAATGGTTTCTGTCTCATAATCTTAAGATGTGCCATATATAATAGCAGGTTACTATTTACCAGTATACAGTAATAGTAACAATAACATGCTTTAGAATGGTGGAATTTGTTGTTCAAAACACCTACGTATTAACGAAGATAAAGAATTCTACTCTATAGTCACCAAAATCTATCGTTACATAGAAGAATAAAAAAAATTCAATGTATCCACATGGATGAAGGGACTCCTAGGCTGTCCCATTTTATTTTTCTTCTTTTTTGCTGAATTTTTTTTTTTTTTTTTTTGGGACTCAACCCAACTCTGTTGAGTCGAGTCCCGAGTACGAGTTTTTAAACCATGCTCATTATACCAAAATTCTCAAATGTGCACATCCAGCAGGAGTCAAAGGATGCTGTGTGCATCGTCATCAATGATCAAAATAAAGGGCCTTGGTGGGCATAGTGGCCAGTGCCAAAATGCTACGTAATGAGCGATACGTAGCGGTTGCAGTCATATGTAGCGGCGTAGCTGTGTAAATTTTTGAAGTGGTAAATTTTTTAGCCAATCTTGTGTTTTTTTAATAATTTGGAGTCATATAAGAGTAAAGAAAACTTTAGGAAAGGCTATTAAGGAGAAGAGTGTTTTAAATTAAAATTGCTTGGGTCTACTAGAGTTTAGATCGTAGCACCATTATTTCCAAAATAGTGTAGCGGCCTCAATCGCTACGGTCGATAATGCGTCCTGCGCTACTACGTAACAGCCACTATTTTGAACCATGATCATCATGTCAAAGGTCCGGTAAACCTCTTTTCCACTAGTTCACAATAAAATAAGCCAATGTGGATTACATTGTATCACACTAATATATGCTACATCAAGACTTTAAGTTTCTCTGAAAGGTATGTGAGTTCTACCAAAAGGAATAACAAAAAAAAAAGAGACATGAAGGATCAGGTCTATACCTTGAGTGACAGATACTGTAGACTTAAAAAGAAAATAATTTACTACTACACTATTGCTCCGCATGAAAGAGGGCCAAAAAGAAAAGGACAGTCATACCTGAGGTGGGATTTCATCAACTGAGGAAACTCCAAATATTTGTCGCAAAATATCCGAAGCTACTGTGTTACCAACATATATCAATCCATCTTCTCCATTCTCCAGGAGAAAAATTCCATCGTCAGTAACTTGCTCACTAGAAAGTGGAATTGTTCGAGGAATAACAGATCCATCATCATCCTGTCAATTTGAGGAAAAGAATACACTGTTTTATTTATTTATTTAGGAAACAAATAAATATTATTATAAGTTTGAATTGTAAGTCAGTTGACATACATTTGAGTTGAGGTTATGAATAGCAACCATCCGAGGATAAACAAAAGGAATTGCTAATGGAGTAGAAAGGGAAGCAACATGATTGACCCAATATGACCGATCATCGATTCTTCCATCAACTCGCAAACCTGTACCTTTAATTAGTGCTGCAAACAGCCAAAAAGAAAATTAAATTAGCAACATATATGCTATTAAATAAGCAAGGACACAAGCCGCATGAATATTAATGAAATATCTATGGCACAATGAAACAAGTTACGAGAATGCAGGCTGTCTAAGAATCAACCAGCCAAACGTGGGGGCTAAACGAGCAAAGTGACATCCTGTGAAAAAAATGGTATCCTGAAAACATATACTCTTGCAGATACAACATGTTCTGGAACTGGAAAATGAGACATGCTTAATGAAAGCCTGGCTCATATAGTTTAAATGACAAGAAAATGGAGAGATCCATATAGCATTATGGTTAACAAGCTTCATTTGAGGCTTAGACATTTTTAAATCGTAAGTATTAGTTTATCCAATCATATTTACTGATTCTATTTAGCCCAACAGATATATTGAAGATGTCATGAAAACTGTATAAAGCATCTATAATAATATTGTGATAAATTCAATTTACCATCATTGTTTTAAGTTATTGCAGTACAATCATGATAAACAATAATATTGATGATGAAAACTCAAAAGGACTTTAAAAGAATACAAAAGAGAAAACTGCAAGCAATAGGCCAAGAATCATGAGCATGCGTGTTTCAGAAATATTGATGATATAAATCATTATAAACAATTAGTTCAGTATTAATAATCACAATAGCTAATAATAGCCTAATAGACGTTAATGAATCATGAATCAAACAAAAAATGCAATTATTATCAGGCCAATCTTATTTCTTTTCAAAAGTGCCTTGAGTGAACTTAGTAGCTATCTTCAAGAAAGCCCGAACCACCCCAACCAAAGCCCGCCCCCCCCCCCCCCCCTCTTTTCCCTCTGCAGTTAAGATATATTAAGTTAAAAGAGGTCCATACAATTACCAAGGTACAAAATCCAAAAAGAATATCAAGGTATAAGAGCGTTATACCCAATACAAAAAACCAATTACACTACAATGGCAACCAAATGAAAATCTCTATCAACCCCTTATTTAGCGGAGGCATCAACCATGCTATGTAATAGAACTCCACTTGGATGGACCAAGACAGCTTTGATTTCATGAAAAAAGAACTGCATTCTCCCTAGGCTAGAGTCCATGGTAACTAAACACGAAATAAAATTAATTGAATCGTCCCAATACAATAAGCATGCGCAGAAAAGCTACTCATACCGCACATAGAGCGCATCTAGAGCCTATTTTCGTGTTTTGCATCGGTGGGCCCTGCCTATTGAATGGTCCTGGTGCACAGTGCTCATGCGCACTGTGCACAGGTGAAAGTTTTATATCTGAAGGGCGTCCAATATAATAATCACCTCTGGTTCATTGGAATCTCTGACACACATTCCTACAGACTTGACAACATAAGCACGACTTCCCCTCTACTATTGCCCCTCTGCTATTTCAAAGCACCCCTACAACACTTGCTGGACCTGGTTTACCTTTCTATTTTACACAACTTTGAATACTGTAAGAAAGAGACTGCAAAATGAACCCAACCCCACCCAATCATCAAGCCAAAGACGAACACAACTCACATCCCCAACTTTAAAGCCCATTCCTTTCCCAAAGACTCCCCCTCTCTCCTTAGATTCATCTCCCACATTGGCAAGAACACTCCATAAGCATGACACAAGGTGCCATGGGATTGATTTAGGCACCCAACCCCACTCATCCTCACAAAATTTAGAAATAAAAATCAAACTCCGTAGCACCTCCTTGCCAAATGTAACAACCCGGAATCCAGGGCCCTTTGAATTCCGTGCCGAGACTCGTAAGCATCACACATATAGGTTAAATCAAAGATCACATAAAGATTTAGGCATTTACCAGCTTAAGCCAACTTGTATTAAAAATCCAATTATAATAAACCAATGTAACATTGTCTAATAAAAATAATTGCAATGTCTATAAAATGAAATAATCCAAACAATCTAATCCTTCTTCATCTATGTGGTTTCGACGCTCAAGTACGCATCCCAAAGTCTATCTCCCGGTCATCACGGTTTTCCTGAGTCGTTAAGTTCTGGTTACCTGGATTGGGGCAAATCCACAAAATATCAGTACAACAGAGTGAATAGATATTCTAATCTATTTGTACATTTAAACACATGCTTAGATAAGATTACACAACAAATTAAAATAACATCCAAAGTCTCATTCAAGCCAAGGTTGGAATATGGTCAAACAAACGACAACCTCCTAGCCACCTGTTAGCACCAGCCCATAAACCGACCACCAAGGTCCAAAACCATCGACCACGAAGGTCCAAAATCATTGACCATGAAGGTCCATCGTATACATGTATACCGGTCATCATGACCCTGTCTCGTCAGACACGTCCATTAAGGACCAGCCATCATAATGGCCACTCACGTCCACTAAGGACCAGCCATTATAACGGCCCGGACACTAAGTCCAACATCAACAATCTTCACAAAATCGGCCATACATGCTCGTGGTCTAGGGGTGTCCAAAAGGTTCCTCCAAACAGACAAAGTCACCGTATCTCAGTTTTCCAGTCAAATAGCAAATACATGTCTCATCAAAAATATGATATATAGCATGTCCTCAACATTAGTAATGAGCGAATTCCATAATCAACCCCTTCTCAAATTATGTGGATTTAATATGCCCCAGTCCGAATCAAAATTGGTGTACGAGATGAGAGAGGTCAATTACATAACTCACCCTTTACGGTTTTGAGGGAAATATTCAATTACCAAATTAATCACAACATATACATATACAAACCACAGAATCTACCATGTGAGATCCCCAAATAATACTAGGAGTCTATGGTATAACCAACACAAGTCCCACTCGAATTCCTCCATCAAAATATGGGTCCCAATAATTCTAAGTAAAAATCAAGATAACTAAATATTAAATATCAGAAAATAATCTAGCCCTTATACTGGGCCCGGGGTATTACACCAAATCTGCACCACCACTTTTCAAGTGATGCACAATCCTTTAAATCCATGCTACCAATATCTAGTCCCCTTCCCTTCATGGCTTAATCACATCACTACATACGACAAACCATCAAGTTGGATACGCTGCCCTTAATCAATGTAATTCTCCCTTACGAAGAAAAATACTATCCTTTGCACATGCACAACTTTTTTCAAATTTCTCTAACACAATCTCCCAAAAAAAGCTTTCAATCATGGATTATCCCTTGTAGGAAAACCAAGATACTGTTACTGTAAGCCTCACAAACATGGTTCAAAATTGCAATCGTCATCACAATCGACCTCAAAAAGCGATACTTCGTCGTCGCAGCGCATCCTCACTGATATTTTAAACCATTCTCCCAACTCTGCAGCAGATACTATTGCTATCCACAACACAATCTCCAGTGAACATTTGATACCCACCTACGTAGATTTATCTTCAAAGTAATATTAACCGAAAACAACTAAATATCATTTTAGTGTGGCTATTGCCTCTATCATCACCGAGCTTAATGTAATGGTATCATCTGCAAACTGAAGATGGGTGACCCCCACCCTATTCCTACTTACCTCAAAAGAACCAGCTGAATGTAATGGTATCATCTACAAACTGAAGATGGGTGGCTCCCCACCGTATTCCTTCTTACCTCAAAAGCTCCAGTCATACTAATTTCCTTAGCCTTCACCAACAAAGCTCCTAAGACCTCGACTACAACGTGAACGAGAATGAGGGGATCTCTAGGTCTAAGCAATCTAGAAGAAGCCTTAAAAAGACGAGAAGGAGAACCATTCACCATGAATGAAAAGGAGATAATTAAATATACTCTCAAACCTACCTCCACCACTCGCCAAAAACAAATCTAAATAGTATGTAATCCACAAACTCCAATTCTATAAGATCATAAGCTTTTCTATATCTATTTTAAGAACACCTTTACGAGACCGCTTCCTTGAATTTATCAACTCATTAGCAATTAATACTCCAAGGAGACTTCTTGATAGGTTCTAGAATATATAGACCATTGTTCTCACTTCTTCCCTTCTTCAACCTAAGTTCTAGACTCGAATATACCACCTAACAACCTTTCTCTAGCTAAACCAAATCTGGATGATCTTTCTATTGCGTTGCATAAGGGTACAAGGTCTTGTGTTACCTATCATCCTATTCAAAATTCTGTATCCCATCCTATGATGCCCATGTACAGATATGGATACAGACACTGATACAGGGATCGGGGATACGACTCCTCACTTTTGAAAATCTAGGACATGGATATGGATACGAGTGTCCTAAAATTTTCTTTAGATCGCTTTTAAATCAATAAAATTATCATTGTTTTCGTCCCTTTCTAGCATATTTTATGGTGAGAAGTCAAAATATTAAAAGAACTATACGAAATAAAGGACTTCATAAGTAGGATGTGTTAAACTTATTCCCTAGAAGTATCAGTGCAGTACCAATACAAGCGTTGTATCAGTCCAATACGGATACGTGGGGCTTGTACAGGTATCAAGGTCTCATCGATCCTACCATTGCTTATCACCTTCTTTTCATGCTTTTGTTACTTACATGGTCTAAAATCTCGGTATCGGTCGCGGTATCGGCCGGGCCGAAAAACCGATATCGTCGCGGATATCGGTCCGTCGCGGTCGTCGCGGTGTGAATTTTTTTTTTATCCAAAAAAATTCGCAAAAATTTTCAAAAAAATCCAGAATATTAGAAAATGCTGGAAAACAATATTTTTTTCCATTAGTAACAACAATAAATCAAAATCTCGGTCATCTTAAGTTATGAGTCCTGTCTGTGTCGCTGTTCGCTTTCTTCTCCAGTATTTTATATAATGCAACCATTATTGATGCTCATGATCAATAAGATGAAATATCATAAATTTGACATAATGCAACCACAATTTTGGGCAAAAACTCAACACTTTTTTGTTCCAATCCAAAAGTATAGATCTATTTTAAACTAACACATTATCAATGCATTTGAACACTAATGTGGAAAAATGTAATTGATTTCAAGAAAAGCCCCAAATTTTGGAAATAAAAAAATTTAGATCTACACTTTAAAATACTAGATCTAGGGAAAAATAAGTGAGTAAAATCAAATCTAACTCAATATAAAGCCTTTTGGTTCATGAATTAGTGTATTACACAATCTTTACTACTATATCATTCCAAACATAATTAAATAGGTTTAATATCATATCTAGCAGCTTATGATAATAATAGACATCCAAGCACAAAAAAAGAAAGACAATTAGCAAAAGAGTCCTAGCTATCATGGTCAAGTAGGATCCTTTTGTCTTCATGATTGCCACTTCTTTAAAACATGCGCTTCACGAAGGGGGTCCGGGGGTATCCCCCGGTGGGGATCGAGTTACCCGGTCAGCTCGCAGGGGCCGCTGCCCCCGGACCAAATTTTTTTATGAAGTTCTTCGTTTGAAAACAAATGTCCCTTCTTAAGAACATGTGTCCCTTTTTATATAATCCTGTAACTCCCGTTACTTATATGGTGGCTGCTGCTCTAAGGAGTATGGAGATGAGAGGAGAGGGGAAGAAGATAAAGATGGGAGAATAGTTAAAAAAATATGGTTTTGGGGGTATTTTATATAATATCGGCCGATATTTTGAAAATATCAACCGATATATCGTTACGGCCAAGATGAACTTCATCTCAGCCGAAATATCGCGATATTTTGGCGATACAGAGGCCAATATAACCGAGACCGATATCTCAGTGAGATATCGGCTCGGTACCGGCCGATATGAACCGGTATCGGCCGATTTTTAAAACCATGGTTACTTAGTTATCATCTGAATGCATACAACACAACTATGGCATTGTCTTACCCTGGGTGGCAAGATGCCATGATTAATGAAATGCAGCCACTTGAAAAGAATGGAACTCAAGACTTAACAACATTGCCCAAAGGAAAGAGCACAATACGCTACAAGTGGGTTAAGTTGAAAGCCTAGATCTTCTTATCCTTAGATCTAGGGTTTTATTCTAGGCTATCAAATAAATGTGAAGGATAAAGAAAGAAGAAAAGAGATAGACGGAGAAAGAGATTGAAGAAGCAACAAAAGGATCAATTAACCTACTAGGCTAGATGACCCTCATTATGATGTTATTTCAGTATTTCTGAAAATTACAAAAAAAGCCCCTCGAGATTCCTTGTCCTAGTGATTTCTTGAGATAATTTAAATTCTGTATACAACAAATATATGTCTTGAACTTGTGGCATGCATAAATTAACTGACAATGGTAACTGCATGCGATATATCTGGATGAGTTCTAGTCTCGTACAACAGTCTCCCAAGTCCCCAACCCATCTTTGATAAGATTTGATATCATGGAGCAACTTTCCACTCCCTGCATTAATACCATGATTTTGCTTAATAGGAGTATCCGTAGGTTTTGCTCCAAACATTCCCAATTCTTCCAGTCGATCAAGTGTGTATTTCTTCCAGCAGATTACAATTCCATGATCTTATAGTTACAATTCCAAGAAAGTACCTTAACTCACCAAGATCAATAATTTTAAATATCTGAGTGTGTATATGAACCGAAAAAGAAATGAACCAGAGACCTTGCCGATCTTGCCAAACTGACCGGAAAGAGAAGAAGATAGTCAAAGAGGATAAAATCAAATCAAATAGACCTTGTTGAACTTGCCTAATCAGAAGATGCCAGTCGAATATGATAGAAACTCAACTTTGGGAAAGCCAGTCAAACTACCAAATAGGACAAAACACCAATCAAACTTGTTGAATAGAAAAACAAGCTTCACACAAACTTATTGATACATGCCAAATAGAACACAAGGCTCACCTGAATTGAAACCTTCAAAACTTGATTTTCCTCCAAATCTAAACCTTTAGTATCCTTCCTATGATAAGTCTTCTAATACCATGCTAAAACATCCAAGATAATAATTTCTATGATTCTTTCTCAAAGGTTTGGATATAAAGAAAAGAAAGACAAATTTTGAGAAGAAATTAAGTCATATTCCCTAGGCTTGGACAAACATGAACATATATATAGTTTAGCATATTTCAGAAAATTAAAAAAAAAAAAAAAAACCCTCACTTTCCCAATAATTACAAGCGAGCCCACATTTTCAGGAAATTACAAATAAATTCACCACTCTATGCAAGATGACCCTTCGTTTAGTCCATATCATTCGTCAATGATCAAACAGAATCTTCAACTATGCTTCTTACCTTGACTTCTAAAGCCCTCTTTTGTTTTAGCATGTCTTTGCCTTTAATGGCCTCATTTCACAAAGATGTTAGACCCTACCCAAATGCCCCATTCAAAGGAACTCAATCCCAACTATGAATGGACATGGGTTGCATCAAGTTCAAGTTAAACCCGACCCGAACCCGAACCCGACCCGACTGTCATGTGCTCTACTCCATACCCGACAGGACCCATGACAAGTCATACGGTCTTCGATACCAAAACTTGCCCCATGAAAGGTATGGGGCGGGTTGTGTTATTATCGATATGTTTTTACTTAAAAATATGAAAAACTTATTTGCATAGTGCAAGATTTGAAGCTACAAAATATGGGAAAAAGTTACTATATCACCTATGCTAATGAAGTTTGGTGTAGAAAAGCTCATTCAGTAATATATAAACTAAGAAAAATAGAGCAGGGCGGCATAGGCAGAACAAAAACCCAAACCCAACCTGAATCTGACATAGTTCAGAGTCTAGAAACCATATGCAACCCGAACCCAACAAACACACCACCAAACTTGCCTCGAATCGGAGCAAGCAGGTTGTGGCGGGTCCCTATTTAAACCTGACCTATTGCCATCACCAACCCCAATCGCACCTTATCATAAATAATATGCAGGTGTTTGTAGACACCTTAGTCTCTTGGAGGGGAAAAAAAGTCAAGTTTATATGTCCGAACAAGCTTTTTAAGGACTAAACTCTTCTACAATTCTCCAAAACCCTAATATTCAGAATGATAATAATCTTCCAAACAACAAAAGAGACCTCCAAATGAAATATCTTACTCAAACAGCAAGGGTGACCTTCCAGGCACGTCCCTCTCATGTAATTTTTTGTCATCTTTTAACCTTAATAATGTGACCCCTCAACTCTATGTCATTAGAGCCATAGGAAATCCCCAATAACTTACCAACCTCAACCACCTTTGACCACGAGCCTCACTTGAATTCTGGCTTAGGTCTCCTTACTACGCCCTCTTTCCCATCCCACCCGTGCCCTCTTTAAGATTCGAACCGTCCTATTGCACTAAAAGAAAACTAACCTACAAGATATTATATATGTCCTCTTGCCCATGGTTCACCTCCTCTGTTTTGACTTGGGGACATGCCATTTCTATATAATCTACAGAGTTCAAAGATGATGCATCTCCTATCCCTCCTATTGAGTTTGGTTGCCTAACATGAGCAAAATGCTTATTCCTTAATTTCTTATAGACCCACATCCTCTTTACAGAGAAAAGGGCGAAGGATCTATCTAACCCTTCTTTTGGTCCCCAACTTACCCACCCCTTGAAACTTCATCTACTGACCTGGGATGTTCCAAGAGCAATAAAACAACCTAAGGTGTGGGTCACTTTGGGTGCCTGACCTTGCTAAGCCTTAATTTGCAACCCCCCTCTTGGGTTTGAAGGATAGACTCCATTTGGCCCAAACATAGATGGCCCAGAATGGAGGCTTGTTGGCCCAAACAACCAATCTCCCAAGAACCCACTAGAATAACCAGCCTGTATCAAACTTTGGGCTGGATAGTGACCAACACTAATCTGAACTAGAGGTGGATCCACTTTGCATGTTTTTTCTCCTATGCTTCAAGAAGGGTGCAACACAAAACTGCCCTTCCTATCTTTGAAAGGAAGAGATAAGGCAGAATGAGAGCCCCTAGTTCCAATACATCTTCCCCTTCTTTCTCATTGGTGCGGTCCCCACCCTTGATCTATTTCCTGTTTTGGCCTACGCTCCCTTTCTGGATCTCCTTCAATGAAATACCTTTAATTAATATTAAAAAAATTAAAAACCTTCGACTCTCCTTCCTCCCGACACCCTTCTACACCATCAGAAAGGAAAGAATTCAAACCCCATAGGACTACCTCTATCTGCGGCATTGTTCTGGTGTCCTAACTCCTAATCTCTACAGAGACTACAATTGAAAATGGTTCCTCAAACTTTGATTTCCACATCAGCTCTGGGACCAAATGCGGGCTGATGACTGAAATTCAAGCTCCATTCCCGCTCTGGCTGTCTCCCCAATGTTAAGACACAACTCCTCTGATCTGACTTCACGAAGAAACTCTCTTTCATGAAGAATTAATAGCTCTCGTTTTTCGATCCTTCTCCCCCACAACCCCACCTTTACCTGAAATTCTTCCCTCCTAGAAATCAGCCTCTAACTGTACTGTTCTAAAATGAAGGCCTCTGGAGGTTTGACTCCTCCTAAAGGAATTTCACAAAATAGATAGTCGCACTTCCTTATTGATAAATCAATGGCTATCCACTTACAAACGTAGCCATCCATAGTCCAACACTGACCTCTTCAACGTTTCTTTGGCAACCCTTGCTACCTTCTGTAATCTCCCCTCCCAATATTCTCAAACCCTAAAACCCATGCACGTAGAGGAATTCCATAACACACCCAAGCTACCCTAGAGGATGATGAAGGGCCTAACAGCCATTGGTCTAGAAAATTCGAATTCAAGTAGCTTGATCATCATCATAGCCTCTTTAAAGGTGTAGAACTATAATGGTACCTCATTCTCTCTAGTCTCACCACCTTCACCTCTGGAAGACCACGTGCTCCAAAAAGGCCTTGAATCGGCGATGTTACTTCCAAATTGTACCATGACAATCCAAGATTCACAGCCAACCTTCTCCCTTATAGACATCATAGAATTAAAGGGATGAGTCTTGTCTAGAAACTTGACAAAACCGAAACATTTGAGGGAGGTATGAAAGCATCCATGACCCTACTGAAAATAGAGAAAGAAGCTTTTGACCATTCAACAAAGGTGGATTCAGGTAAATTGTCCATGAACACAGAGACTAATTACTCCCGTTTCGCCTTCCTGCTCTCTCTTCCCCATTTCCCTTTAAAGTGAATCCACTCTCCCACGGAATCTCGTTCCTCTTTGAAATAATTTCACTAGTTAAAAACATTAAATACCGAGGGGTGAAATTGAGCATAAATATAAGCATAGTGGCATAGGAAAGGTTGCTGCTAAACAATGACACATTTTGAGATTAAATATACAAATGGGCTGGACGCTTTGACCATGCATACAACTTTGGCACATGACCAATCATGAGTCACTCTGGATCTCTTGTTATGATTATGCCACATCCATTCCACATCCATGCATAAAAAATGGCACCAATGTGTTACCAACATATACGCCACTTTGCAAAATTTTCGTAAGTATGCTAGATGTGGATCTATCATTTTATTGGAGCCCTGCTATTGAGCGCCAGCACTCACTTATGATGAGCGCTTGGTGCTTGTGGGGCCCACCTCGGGCCTCAACTGCGCATAGGACCGGGGTGTTAAGTAGTTGTTTGTGCAGTTTCCTATCACCAATTGGTTTTGGGATTACTGGCTAGCAACTCTGACACGGGGGAGATCTTGGCCCTATGATGGAGGCTCAGATCATCACCAGCACCACTTGATCCGCTGCCAACAAGATTTCACCATCCAAAATGGGTGGACCCTCGATTCAACAGTTCACTTCATTCGGATGGGTGCCAAATCCCAGGACCCATTATCAGAGGAGGAGGGGGGTTTGTCCCTAGCTTATATCAACTCGGATGGATCAAAACATGGGCCCTACCATGTGTTCCAGAGCATTGGCGCTCATCTGAGGCTTGCCCATCATTTTCTATATGGAATTGTATTTTGTTTCTTATATTTTTCATTTTTAACATTCTTTATTCAACCAGATTAAAACCCAGAATTTCAAATTATCATTGTATCTCCAGCCAACATTATCCGGACAATGGCAATTGTAAAAATGTCATTTAGCAGCTCTATCAACCAAAATAGTTACATATTTAGCATGGGAACCTCATTGTTGTTGCTATTTTACAATCAGTGTGAGCCTTCTTGAACAAAATTGTAAGAGAACACAGCATGAGCAATTAACCAATGGTGTTTTTAAAAGCGAGAGGCGCATCAAGGCGCTAAGGCGCAAGGCGAGGCGCACATTGTAGATAAAAAATAAATATTTTGGTATAGACAGATAATTCAAAATTCAATGAGCAATGTATAATCCAAAATCCAGCCCAGCAGACATCATTTGATTAAAAAAAGGAACAAAAAGTATGACTGTAAAAAAATGCAACTGAAAAAGACTAAAACAAGGCCCCAAAATCAGATTATTCAATCTGGTGTTGTGTCAGTGGACCTTCAGCTTTAAGTAGATCAGATGCATTGTATTAAGTTATGTGGACCACTCATGAGCTCATTCATGATCTAAATACAAAATATTCATTCTAAAACATCAATCTAAAAACATCAAAATGTATATATCTTGAAAATCCAAATAATCAACTCATATCCCCATCATGGCCCATGACCATATCCACATCAACATGATCACCACCAAATGAAGACGATCCACATCAAAACCAAAATAAGGCCCCACCCCCACTGATGGATGAGAAAAATTGGTTATGGTTTGCCAATTGATAACTGTTTGTAAAAAAAAAAATAAGGCCCCAGACCAAACAATCAAAAATATCAATGGCTGCCGCCACCCCTACTGATGAGAAATTGGTCATAGCCTGATAATGTGTTTTTTAGAAAAAAAAGGCCCCAGACCTAAGAAAAAAAAAGAGGCCCCAGACCTTGTGCCTAGTGCCGAGGCACGCAACTAGGCTGAGCCTCGCTTCGAGGTATTTGAAGCCCAACTAGTGCGCCTAGCGCCTAGGCGCGCCTTTTACAACCCTGAACAATCCCAGAAAGTGACACAAACCTGACACTCCTCTTTTAGATAGAATGTCAGCCATTACATTTGCTGCTAAAAAGGATCATACCACAAATCATAATATGATAATAAATACCACCAACATGCATAATATTCGGGGGGAAAAAACACATTTTTATCGCAAACCATAAATGACCAAGTTAAGGAATATCATAAATACAGCATGCTGTAGTCCCCAGCTGTTCAGCTGGTTTGGGATATCATGTAGTGGGTGTTCGTGCATGATTTCAACTCTCTTGTAAAGTAAAAAAGGAAAAAGCATGCTGTAACTAAATAATTATGGGGCACAATATTTTGCAACTTAGGAACATACCTAGTGTGTAAAGAGGTAAAAGTTTAAGAGCCTCAGGAAGAATTAACTGGCCAGAAGATGATACAGTTGCACAAAATTTTCGATAAGAGTGCAGAATGTTGACACAAAGGTTTATTATTTGCTCTCGTACTTGAAGAAGAGGGCTGCTGGGAATTTCGTTGGCAGCTACAAGGCAGATGACCAAAACAGATAGGAAATTAGTTTCTTTCACACAAAAAAAAAATAAAAAAATAAAAAATAAACCCAGAGTTCCTGTAAGGAACCTACATAAACTACAGAAAGGTCATATAGCATAGATCACACCACCTAGGTGCTAGATAACAAAAATGTAGCAAACAAAAAAACAAGCCTCAAAATCAACCATTCAGAGATGATTAAATTACCTTTCTTTAGGAAACCTGTAAACTGAGTATCTAAATCAGCCGAACGGAATAGATTGCTAAGCACACTTGTACATGGAAGAGATAAAGTATGAACTCGAATTCTTCTTTGCCCATATATTGTTGTGTACAGAAGAGCACACTGACAATGAAATTTAAGCATTCACAAAACAAAGAAACATTGGCAAAACAATTGATGACTGCATGACTTTCACAATAACTGAAAAACCTCAAATTAGTGACACGCATAATACAGAGATGTTTTAACGAGGACCTGAAAAGCACATTCGGAGCCTTCCTGAAACTTGTCATCATGCTTGAATGTGACCATAATAGTCTTGTCGCAATCAATCTGAACAGCAAAAAAACATTCTTAGAGCTAAAATATACCTAAAAATTACAAATGAGTCCGAAACATAAATTGGTGGAGGGTCTCATTTTGAAGATAAAGAAAAATAAATAAACAGATGTAATCACGGCATCAAGAATAATGAATAAGAGTAGATTTTAGAAGTGATTCTCAATAACAATTGTTCTAAGTTCACAAAATAGAACAGGTTGGGCGGCCCAACTCAGTTGGGAGGAATAAATGCCAGTTATAAGTAACAAGAGACAGGTATGTGTGGTGAACCACATGAATACATCTCCTTATTGAAATCGATGGCATGGACAAGGATATGGCTATCTTATACATAACATAAAATATTTATTGTACAATATGAAGTTCCAAAACAACTTGTTTGAATACAATTGGGTGATTCATAAACAACTCCTCCAGGGCTTTATTCTTCAGCATAAATGTTCAGAAAACCTTTTTGGAGATGTCTGGTAGAGATAGGTTAATCCACAGGCTGGACGTAATAAAGAATGCAGTGTTTTCATGGAGATCCACAGGAAGAAGTTTACATGGTTTGCAAAGTTAAGGCAATTTTATAAAATGAATACGACCAAAGAATTAATTCTCATACTCGATTTGTCAAAAAGTATGTAGGAACTACAACACAAATAGTTCATGCTTGTGATACTCCTGTTACAGGAGGTCACCCAGAAGGCCAGAAGAAATCCAAATTAAAGGAAATATGAACAATTCTCAAAATCAAAGATTCTACTCACCTACTGTAACAGTAAATTTCCAAAGAAATTCCTAAATTAAATTTCATACATTTATTGCGAATTGATGTTTCTCCACCAAAAATGGAAACGTATCTCAGTCTCTCAATAGATATATGTGGTAGACCTTTTGAAGGACAGTGGAAAGCAATGTTCGAACTTCTAAGCCAGGTGATATGCCCATGGGGGTTGTTATAAACTAACTACATTGATCCAGGCCAGATCCATGATCTGCCAGCCACTGGGCCCAAGCACACTAAAGCCCAAAAGAGAATCTTTAGAACATTCCAGCCTATGATTGTTTCCTTTTAGATAATAAATAGCTAAAATTTAGGGATATATATTTGATTTTATTAGAAAGTGTTATCTTCTTTAGTTTGAAATTTTATCTTAATAAGATTCCTTTCCAAAATACGATTAGATCTACAAGCCTATATAAAGGATTGTAATCTCTTTCATTCAAGAAGTTCATTGATTAATAAAAATAAATAAAATTCCTTGAGAATTTCTCTTGGTGGTTCGTCAGAGGTGTAAGACCAAGATGTTTTGGATCCTATGGATCCTTATCCCTAAGCCTTTGGCTTGGAAAATAGTCCATTGACTATTCTTCCCGGGCGTCATGTTAACACCGGCTGGCCCACAAGGCCCATGTACAATAGGCCCATTCCATATGCATCACGTGGGATATCTCAAGTTGACCAATGCCACTGTAAATTATTCCCTTTCCATGAACAAGATTGTAACATAAATACTTTCCATATACATTGATTGTAATTGCCTTAATTAAGTCTGAAAAATATTATAAAATGGAGCAAGGATTGATCAACAAGGATCTTCCAGTCTTCTAAAGAATTCTCTTCCATTAAACTGTCATGGTATCAGAGCTTTTGATCTCTTATTAATGATCAATTCTCTCCTGGCTCCTCACTTAGACTGTGTATTCTGGAATTTCTGAACATTATTTCAGAATCTTTTTGGCTCAGCAGACTCTTCTGGATCTCGTCAGTGGCTTGGAGCAACTCATCTGGGCCCACCTCCGATCAACATAGCAGCATCAAGAAAGCCTCTACCTTGGTCGACTGCTCGTCCTGGATTTATTGGACATTTTCTCAGATTTTTTTGCTTATCGGAGGTACGGTTTTTTATTGATTTAGTGGTTTATGTCTTTGATTCACTAGTTTTCATCAATTGATCACGAAATCCTGGATCTATACCCGATTGAAGTAAAACTTGGTCTGTCTGGAAGGAAAAAGGGATTCCCAGCCATCCATCAGATCTGGTTTTTCATCATCATCAACTGGGCCCCACTATTTCCATCAGAATCTGGAAACAGGGCCGATTTAGGCTCAAACAGTTGCTAGTTCTCCTCTTCTGTTTTGATCATCAGATGATCTAAGGATTGTGGATTCAGGGACTTTTTTTTTTTTTTCGGGGTAACCCAGCTAAGAGGCTGGGACCCTAAGACTCATGACACAACTCACACAAGTGAGGTGATGGAAACTCACACGAGAGGAGAGATAGACACAACTCACACATGCAAGGTGATGGAAACTCGCACATGCGAGGAGAGATAGACACAACTCACACATGTGAGGTGATGGATACTCATACATGCGAGGAGACATAAACACAACTCACACATGTTAGGTGATGGAAACTCACACATGCGAGGAGAATAAACACAACTTACACATGAGGTAATAAAAACTCACATATGGAAAGAGGCAGGAGGCCAGGTTCGAACCCAAGACCTCCCAATGAGAACTTCCATTCCTTACCACTAAGGCAAGGAGCTGTTCTCAGATTCATGGAAATTAGATTAACTTGTCAATCAAAGACGATTTGATCTTCAGATCATTATGTGATCATCAGTGGCTCACCAGCGATCATCAAGTTCTCCCAGAATCTGGTTCCTTCATGATTGACTGGTCTCCTTAAGAATTGTAGAGATTTTTTCAGATTTTTTTTAGCACTTGCGGTATCAAGTCGTCCATTTCTTGAAACGGATTCAATTCAGCACCGGCCACGTTCCTTTATATAAGTTGGATAATCTTGCAATTTTGTCTGGAGATACGTGCTTGCACACTCTAGTTGGAATTCATCTCTGATCTAGGATCGGATCTACAAGTGGACCCCACCAAGGGTGTCGACACTCTGAATTTGGGACACCTGTGTTAATTTTTTTTTGCAAATTTTTGCACTATTATCCTGATTATCTTGACATAGCTGCTGATTGTCTTGGATTAGCTGTTGGGTATCTTTCCATTCAAGGATTGTCTCAAGATTTTTTATTCTATTCACTTGATTGTCATGGAAAAAGGTGAAATCTCTATTGTTAAATTTAATAGGGGTAATTAAACATCATGGGCCTTCCCGTTAGAAATCTACCTTTAAGGGAAAGGAATTATGGGGGCATGTGGATGGATCTGATCCCAAACCCATAGATGACACAACTGATTCTAAGGCAGTCACCAAGTGGGAAACCAAAGATGCCCATATCATGACTTAGATTCCGGGGACAGCTGAGCCACAATATATTCTCAATCTTAGGCCTTATAAAACGGCGAAAGGAATGTGGGACGACCTGTAACAGGTATACCAACAGGATAACTTAGCTCGCAGGTTTCACTTGGAACATGAGCTCTCTCAGTTTACTCAAGGGACAATATCCATTCAGGAGTATTATTCTCAATTTATTCATTTATGGACAGATTATACTAAAATCATCTATTCCAGTTTACCAGATGCTTCAAGTAGTCGTTTAAAACATTCATTCAACCACTCAGAGGGATCAATTCTTAATGAAACTACGACCCAAATTTGAACAAATCCGTTCAAATCTGATGAGCTGGGTACCATCTCCTTCCATTGATACATGCTTAAGTGAGCTTCTTCGTGAGGAACAGCGTCTTGCAACTCAGGTTGCTCTTCAGCAAGCTATTACCAGTGGTTCAGTGAATACTGCATATGTTGCACGCAACAAACCTCGAAACAGAGATATGACCCAAGTCCAATGTTACTGTTGCCAAATATATGGACATGTCGCCACTCAATGCAATAAAAAATTATGCACTTACTGCAAACGCAAGGGCCATGTTCTTCCCGAATGTAAGCAACGTCCTCCGGCTCCATCTCAGAAGGCCAATCGGGCGACTTTGAATGCTACCTCCCCTGCTCTATTGCTAACACATTGATGCCTACTTCGCCCTACTTCGTCCTCTACCCTTGGTCTCTCAGGTAAACCCAAAAATCAACCTCCACATGGTATATGGATTCGTGGGCTTCTAATTATATGGCAAACTCTTCCCATCAGTTATCCCAACTATAGAGCCTTATGATGGAAATCTCCAAATCAATACTGCAGTTGGTGGCATTATACCCATTCCTGCCATTAGTGAAACCTCGCACCCCTTACCTTCGAGTCGTGTTTCTTTCTCCACAACTATCGACCAATTTACTATATGTTGGACAGCTAGTTGACAATAATTATTTTGTCTCTTTTTCTCGCTCCGGTTCTGTTCTGCAGGATCAAGCATCGAGGAAACGTCTTTTTCCATTACAACTGTCTACAAAAGATAGGAATTTGGTTACTTCTGCCTTGTTTTCAGATGATGAACGTCTATTTCCATTACAAGTGTCTACACAAGATAGGAATTTGGTTACTTCTGCCTTGTTTTCACATTCTAATGCAAATAACTGCCAATTATGGAACAATAGATTAGGCCATCCCCATTTTCGAACTTTGTAGTCTTTATTTAATTCTGGTTTGCTACTTGATAATAAAGTTTCCATTAAAGATTTTTTTTTAATTGTTCTAGTTGTAAAATGGGCAAGAGCAAAACCCTTCATTATCCCATATGTGCTTCTTTATCATTGAAATGTTTTGATCTTGTCCATAATGATGTATGGGGTGTAGCATCCGTGACAACACATTCCCACTTTAAGTATTTTGTTACATTTATTGACGATTATAGTTATTTTACATGGGTTTATTTCCTACGCACAAAATCTGAGGTGTTTACAACTTTTAAAATCTTCTCAGCTTATGAAGCATTTTTCCACTACCATTAAAACACTTCGCATTGATTCTAATGGGAAATATGTTTCTAAAGATATTTTTGAAATTTCTGCAACACAAAGGAATAATTTCTCCAAAAAACATGTCCCCCCCCCCCCCCCCCCCCCCCCCCCCCCCCAACAAATTAAAACACTTCGCACTGATTCCGGTGGGAAATATGTATCTAAAGATTTTTCAGAAATTTCTGCAACACAAAAGAATAATTTCTCAAAAAACATGTCCTTATACCCCCACCCACCCCAAAAAAAAACAAAATGGGGTGTCCAAAAACAAAAACAAACATCTCTTGGACATTGTTCGTTCACTTTTCTTATAATCTTATGTTCCTGCAAGATTTTGGCATGAAGCTCTATCAACAGTTGGTCATGTTATGAATAGATTACTGTTTCCTCATATTCAGAATAACACACCTTATTTTCGTTTGTTCCAGAAGCATCCTACTTATTCTCATCTCCATACTTTAGGGTGTGTATGGTTTTCTCTTCTACCTCCAGCTGAACGATCAAAACTATCTGCTCAATCCTCCAAGTGTGCCTTCTTAGGATATGTACATGACCATAAAGGATTTTTATATTATGATCCCAAGGTAAACCGCATCATGATTTCTCGCAACGTTGTGTTTTTCAAAAACCAATATTTCTTCCAACATCAAGATCATAATCCATCTCCTGTGATTTCATTTCTTCCTGATTTTGGTGACACTTTTGTTTTGCCTACGGAAAATACTAATAAGCCTATTCTTGTGTATGAGAGACATAGACAGGAAAACACTACTATGCCGGAGGGTTCCTGACACATCCGTCAGCTCCTGTGCCAGACATCAGCGATTCTGTTCCTCTTCGCCGATCTTCTCGCATCTCACGCCCACTTGATCGCTTTGGTTTCACTCACACATCCTTACTCACTACTCTTTCTTTTGTTCAAATACCTAACCATTTTTCTCAAGCAGTGCAACATAAGTGTTGGTGCCAGGCTATGCAGGAAGAACTTGAGGCACTCAAAGAAAATCATACTAGGGACGTTGTTCAGCGTCCTCCATCAGTCAAACCCATTGGATGCAAGTGGGTCTACTCAATTAAGCTCAATCCTGATGGTACTTTGGCTCGTCATAAGGGGCGCTTAGAGGCCCTTGGCAACCGTCAAGAGTACGGTATTGACTATGAGGAGATATTTGCTCCGATCGCCAAGATGACAATAGTACACACCATTCTTGTTATTGCTGCATCACGATCTTGGCCACTCTATCAAATGGATGTGCAGAATTCCTTCGTCCATGGAGATTTGAAAGAAAAGGTTTACATGCATTTTCCTGATGAATCTGTAGAAGATAATGTGGCTTAGGCCCACTAGGCCCAGCCCAGCCCATCATGGGCTTGTACACAGCTGTATATCAGATCCCACGTGTGGGATCATCTTTGATTATGTTGTTGATTTCTCTATATTACTTCCTTACATAGATTAGGAGATTGATTGATTTCTTATTCTGATTGTATTAATTAGGATGTTTAGAGCCCTTGATTAGGGTGTAATGATAATATAAATTGACAGACGATCCTCCCTTTGGAGTATCAGTTTTTCTCCAACTCTCATCTCCTTATTTCATATCATTTCATGGAATCAGAGCGTAGGTTATGATCAATCATCTTCTATCATTGATCAATCTTTTTCTCTCATTGATCCACTGAGTCTCCCTAGTGTGGATCTTCTTCCTGGAGTGGAAAACTTCTTAGTTAGTGTCACTGATCAACAGTGGCCCACCACGGATCATCTTCGTATCTTTAAGAGGCCTCCACGGTTGTGATCGACCATTATTAAGGATGTTTCTACGGATTTTTCTGGATTTTTTCCATCACCTTTGAGGTAGTTTTCTTCCACTTCTTCATCTGTCGGTTTTAATAACATTCTATCAGATAGTTTTCATCAAGACCGTCCAGATTTGTGGATCTTTTTCCAAATCTCATCAGATTTGGACTGAAGGAAGTAAATTTGATCCACTTTACAAAGATCAAACCTGATCTGTGATTAGAAACCCTGTGGGGCCCACGCACAGATCCAGGTCCAAATTTCCAGTTCGTCTGGCTCTGTTTGGAACAAAATTGCACTGTTGTGCTGTCTACTGCTGTCTTCTTCTGTTTTCTTCTTCTATTGATCATTCTGATTGCTGGTGTATGCTCTATTGATCATTCTGATTGCTGGTATATGCTGTGGAAGCTACTTGTTACGGATTAATGACTGATCAGGCCTAGATCAAAGGTGGGCCATCTTCAAATCATTCAGAAATAAAAAACAAACTACACCACAAGGGTCGTCTATCCTCTAAGATTTATGGGCATTTTTTTCAAAATTTTAGGCACATCTGAGGTAAGCCATCTACTGCTACTTGTGTTGTCCCAGTTTTTCAAGATAGTTTTTATCAGATCCGTTCAAATTTGCGGATTTTAATCAGTTTGTCATGCAACCTGTTCTGGAAGTTAGTAAAAAGTCTTACACAGAAGAATCCATTATCTGATCAGAGGTCTGATCCCATTGTGGGTCCCACGTGCCCATTCCAGCAGCAAAAATGGTGGTCGTCTGGCACTATTTTTCCCATTGTTGGGTCGTTTAGCACTATTTTGCTCACGTGCAGAACAACGCCCCTTGGTTGCTGTTTGATACAAGAGGTTGTGGCTGTTTCCTGCTATATTAGCACATTTATAGCAGATCAATATCAACTCTACATTCTGTTTTGTTGATCTGAGGGTTGTTTTCTTCTTTACCCACTGCTAATTGGGTGTGCTGCTGCTCTCTGTTGACCCTCTTCCACTTTCTTCTGCAATGGACAAGTATGATGTTATGCGCACGGTTACTTCCGCATATGCGTCTATGGGCATCTCTGGTGGTCGGTATCAAACTCATTCTCATATAGCATCTCCTGCTTTTCATTCCTCTGCCTCTTTTTCTTCTCCTATTACCTCTTCCACATGGTTTTTGGATTCAGGAGCCTCCAATCACATGACATCTGTAGAACATAGCTTTACAGATTCTCACCCTTACCTTGGCAAAGAGAAAATAATCACTGCTAGTGGTGATCAACTACTCATTTCAGGAGTTGGTACCATTACTTTATCTAGTGTTTCTGGCCAGTCCATCACTCTTCCCAATGTTTATTTTGTTCCCAAATTATCAGCCAATCTTCTTTCTATAGGACAACTTATCGATGATAGCTATCTTGTTCACTTTTCTTCCTATGGTCATGTAATACAGGAGCGACACAATGGGAAGGTGATCGCGACGGGGAGTAAACATGGGTGCCTGTTCTTGCTGGACATTGGACATCATTCTTTCTTTGCTTCGTCTTCTACTCGCAATAAATTGTGGACTGTTTGGCATAAACGTCTTGGTCATGTGCACAATGCATATTACTTTCCTTGTTTAAATTTGGTTATTTGGATTCTACTATTAATCATACAATGATGTCTTCTTTATCTCAATCTAAGTGTGAAACTTGTTGCTTAAGTAAAAGTAACATCTTGCCTTTTCCTGTTCATAATGCTCATGCTTTGGCATCATTTTACATCATTCATTTAGATGTTTGGGGAATTGCTCCTACCTTGAGTAAGACGGGATTCAAATACTATGTGACTTTTATTGATGACCATTCTCGTTATACTTGGATTTACTTTATGCGTATGAAATCTGAAGTCTTCTCCATTTTTCAAAAATTTTATAACATGCTCCAAACCCAATTTCAGAAAGCAATCAAAATTTTAAGATCAGATTCCGGTGGAGAATACATGTATCATGACTTCTCTGCATTCCTTTCTGATAAAGGAATTCTTCACCAAAAATTTTGTCCGCATACTCCTCAGCAAAATGGGATTGCGGAAAGAAAGAACAGACATATTCTTGAGACTGTTCGTACTCTGTTGATTGCATCTTTTGTTCCTCCCACCTTTTGGTGTGATGCTGCACAGACTGCTGTTTATCTCCTCAATCGTCATCCTAGCTCCGTTCTAGGAAAGACTACTCCTTATGAAACTCTCTTTGGTCATGCCCCTTCATATTCTCACTTATGAGTTTTTGGCTGCCTGTGCTTTGTTCATCTTCCACCTACAGAGCGCACAAAGTTGTCTCCTCATGCTGCCAAATCTATCTTTTTAGGCTACAGTACTGAACACAAGGGATTTCTGTGTTATGATCAATCCGAGAAACGCAAGCGAATATCTCGTAATGTGATCTTCTTGGAACACATTCCTTTCTTTTATTTGCGTTTGGATAATCACCCTGTTGCTGTGTCTTACATGCCGCACTTCCCTACGACGATAATGTGCCTTAGGCCCACTAGGCCCAGCCCAGCCCATCAAGGGCTTGTACACAGCTGTATATCAGATCCCACGTGTGGGATCATCTTTGATTATGTTGTTGATTTCTCTGTATTACTTCCTTACATAGATTAGGAGATTGATTCATTTATTATTCTGATTGTATTAATTAGCATGTTTAGAGCCCATGATTAGGGCATAATGATATATAAATTGACAGACGATCCTCCCTTTGGAGTATCAGTTTTTCTCCAACTCTCGTCTCCTTATTTCATATCATTTCAGAATCTACTTCTATGAATGAAGTGGCTCGGCTCCATCGCTCGTTATATGGCCTTAAGCAAGCACCAAGAGGTTGGTTTGAGAAATTTCGTTCTACTATGCTTCATCTCGGATTCAATCGAAGTCCCTATGATCCTTCGTTGTTCATGAATATTATTGCTCAAGCTACCACCTTACTTCTAGTTTACGTGGATGATATCATCATCACGGGCACTCATAGTATAACATGATCCACAAACTCCAATCAACACTTCAAGCTGCATTACATATGAAAGATCTGGGTCCATTAACATGTTTTTTGGGACTTGGGGTACAACGGTCTAGGAAGGGACTTTTTCTCCATCAACGTAAGTACGGTACTGATCTCATTGATCTTGCTGGCCTACAAGGCGCCACACCTATGGACACTATTATAAGTCAATGTGAAGCTACAAAACGTAAGTACGGTACTGATCTCATCCGATCCCACCTATTACAGACGCTTAGTGGCAGTCTTGTCTACTTGACTAGGCCAGACATCTCATATGCAGTGACTACTGTTAGTGAATTCATGACAGCACCACGTCATCGCCATTTGGTTGCCGACAAATGGATCATTCAATACATTCTGGGTTCTCCAACACGAGGATTATTTTTGCCGGTTGGTACACCACTTACAATTAATTGCTTATTCCGATGCCAATTGGGCAAAATGTCCGAATATTTGCAGATCCACTACGGGCTAGTGTGTTAATTTGGGCAAATCACTAATTTCTTTGAAATGCAAAAAGCGCAAGGGTCTCAAATTCTTCAACCGAATTGAATATCGTGGTATGTCCTTTGCTTGTCCCGAGATTCTATGGCTTCGTGGTTTACTTTCAAATCTTGGTTTTACTCGGACCTCAACAACACCTCTTCATGCGGACAATACCAATTCAATCCGTATCACTGAGAATCCGGTTTTTCATGAGCGTACAAAACATATTGAGGCAGATTGTCACCTTATTCGAGATAAATATGATTGCCAGGTCATCAGTCTTCCACATGTTTCTTGCAGACATCTTTACAAAAGGGTTGTATAGGCCCTGTCATGAGTTCCTACTTCACAAATTACTATTGTTGGACCAGCATCAATTTGAGGGGGGGGGGGGGGGGGGGGGGGGGGGGGGGCCCTTTCCATGTACAAGATTGTAACATATATACTCTCCATATACATTGATTGTAATTGCCTTGATTGAGGCTGAAAATATTATAAAATGGACCAGGGATCGATCAAGAAGGATAATCCAGTTTTCCAAAGAATTATTTTCCATTAAATTGTCACGTCATACAAGCTACAAAAGGGGGATCAATACTTGATTCTAGAATTTACAGAATAATGGGAGCATTGATTTACCCGACTGTTACTAGATTAGATATTACCTTCATTGTTTAATGATTTAAAACTCAGACTCGGCCCCAAACTTAGCAAGGTCAAGACTCCAAACCTTTCTTTTCCCTTTTGCAGAAGTGGGTGGAGGAGAAAAGAGATTAAGAGGAGAAGGGGACTCGGCACTCAGCAGGGGTTGGGACTCCAAACATTATTTTTTCCCTCCTTTGCAGAAGGAGATGGCGGAGAAGGGGACATTAAAGGAGGGGAATGGGTTTTACTATTGAGAGATGGATTTTTATTCAAATCATCGGGGATATGAATTTTCCTCAAAAGACATATCATGGGAGAGATGGAATCACGGAAGAAGCACCAATTTAAGTTTTGGGGTTTTGATGGGTGTGGTGGGGAATTAGTAAGGGATTTAGGGTTCTGAGTTTTGATGGATGCAAGTGTAAAAGATGTTTAAGCCATTACACACACACACACACACATATATATATACAGAGAAATGGGATGAGAAGATGCAACTCGACTGAGTTGGGCATAACCCAACTCGGTCTTGACCCAGTCCGGGTTGACCACAGCCGAACTGACTCGGACTTGGTCGAGTTTTAAAGCATTGTTATTATTGGGGTGTGGTAAGTCGATTTACAATAACCACATTTGGGATATAGTTTTGGTCAACACCATTTTGAGGAATTAATGGTCTTTTATATCCCGTATGGTCAAAATCCCTCAAATCTATTTAAGGGCCCAATAAAGGACATTGTTTTCATTGATTTATTTTTATCATAAGTGGGCCCTATGACGCAGCCAAGATCCACGATCAAACAATAGATCAATTTCCCGAAGGATTGATCGAATCCAAAGATGGATTCCGGTCACTATGGCAACCTCACAAGAGGAGAAAACACCATAACTGAGGAGAAACTCTCATAACTCGAAAGATTAATTGATAATAAACATACCTATTACAATGGACGGCTTCTTTGTTTATAATGTAATAAGGACTCTAAAATAGGAAGTTACTAATCCTAATAAAACATTAAAACAAGAAACAATTCCTAATCAATCCTAAGATAAATATAGAATTTCACAGTAGCTTTCTTAGCTAATTGGGCCTGTTGGCTGAACCCAATGGACTGGGTTGGATGGCTGGGTCCATCAAGTGGGCCTGGGCCCTTTTAACCTTCTGTACTGCATCCAAGGATGAAAATATCGGCCGCTACGTAGCGTAGCGGCCGAGTCCGCCACGCTACGGTGAATTTAGCGGCCGCCACGGCCGTATCGCACCCGTATCGGCCGATACATACTTGTAGCGGCCGCCACAAAATGTCTGGGGTATATAATGCCCCCCCCCCCCCCCCCCCCCCCCTTCCCAGCCGGCCCTAGCATTCCTTTTTCACTCTTTTTGTCAAAGTAACTCCCCCTTCACTGCTGTGAGAGCCTCCCAACTCCAAATTTTCAACTCATTTTCAAGATTTTACTACAAGACAAGTGTTTAACATCAAATTGGAAGGAATCAAACACAAACAATTACAAGATCCAAGGCCCAAGCTTCCATTCCATCTAGGTTTGTTTTTCTTTTGGATTTTTTTCTAGTCTTTTAACTTTTGAGATCATCTATTCATGTCTTTCTAAGAGTCTAAGTACTATAAAATGCTTCCTTGTCTTGTAATATGATGAGATCCATGTTTCCCTTTCATCATGCACACTTATTTTTATTTTATTTTTTTCTATTTTTTATATTCGGAATTGTTTTATTTTTTGAAAAAAAAAATGTTAATACTCATGGACAACCCATGAAACCACTTGGAAATGCATTCTAAATGATAAACCTATGTTTCTCATAGATCAATCCATCATATTTTGAATGTTTATTGATTTTTCTCTATTTTTTATTTTCGGATTTATTTATTTTTTGAAAAAAAAATGTGAATACTCATGGACAACCCATGAAACCACTTGGAAATGCATTCTAAATGATAGATCTATGTTTCCCATAGATCAATCCATCACATTTTGAATGCTTATTGATTTTTCTCTATTTTTTTATTTTCGGATTTATTTATTTTTTGAAAAAAAAAAGTGAATACTCATGGACAACCTATGAAACCACTTGGAAATGCATTCTAAATGATAGATCTATGTTCCCCATAGATCAATCCATCACATTTTGAATGTTTGTTGATTTTTTTCTATTTTTTATTTTCGGATTTATTTATTTTTTGAAAAAAAAAATGTGAATACTCATGGACAACCCATGAAACCACTTGGAAATGCATTCTAAATGATAGATCTATGTTCCCCATAGATCAATCCATCACATTTTGAATGTTCGTTGATTTTTTTTCTATTTTTTATTTTCGGATTTATTTATTTTTTGAAAAAAAAATATTTTTAATATTTGAATACCAATCAAATGTCTTGAAAATGGTTCCTACATTTGATATTTATGTTTTCCATAGATCATTCCAACATATATTGCTTGTGTTTTTACTTTTTTTTATTTTTTAATTTCGGATTTTTGTTATTTTTTGAAAAAAAAAAAATTTTTAGTAATGGAATGCCAATCAAATGTATTGAAAAATGATCCTAAATGTTATATCTATGTTTGGCATAGATCAATCCAACATATCTTTGTCTTTTCCTAATTCTAATTTATTTTCTTATTTTCGGATTTTTTAAATTTTTGAAAAAAAATTATACTTTAAGTAATGAAATACCAATTAAATGTCAAGAGAATGATTCCTAAGCGTTAGATATATGTTTCCTCTAATATGTTTCTTTGTTTTTTTAATTTTTAACATACTACTTGTTCATATTTAATTATTTACAGCCAGGTATTCAATCTTCTATTGATAAGTTAAAATGCCTCGTGATATTGATCCCGCATGGAGCTTTGGTGAGGCAGTTGATAATAACAGGTTGAAAATCAAATGCAAGTTTTGTGGGAAAGTGACCAATGGGGGCATTACAAGATTCAAGCACCACTTGGGCCATATTTCTGGTAATGTTGCAGGCTGTACCGAAGTACCAAGGGAAGTAAAGGAACAAATGAAAGCTTTACTTAGCCAAAACAAAGCTAGAAAAGTAGAGATAAAAGAAAAAAGGCGGCAAGATGTTGATGCTGCCCGTTATGAAGTATTTGGGGATGAATACTTTGAAGAGGAGGAAGATGCACAAATGGAGGCTGCACGCCTGAGAGTCCATCATGAGTCAACAAGAAGAATATGAACGTCGTTCATTTGCTGGAAGCAAATTTTATGATGCAGGAGGCTCATCATCTGCTGTCCCAAGCAGGGGCAAGGGCATTGGGGGGGCTATGCGTAGGGCATTTAGCACCCGGGAACGGGATGTTGATGTAGAAGTTATCTCTACTAGAAGAGCAGTTCCTCCCCCTGTTGATCCTCTAGCACATAGAAAAGAAGGAGCTAAACAACCAAAAATAACGAGTGTTGTGAAAGGGGTAATGAAGGCTGCAAGAGATAGGTTAGCCAAAGCTACAGCAAAATGGCTAATTCACAAGAACATACCACCTACAACAGTAGATTCCCCATATTTTCAGACTATTCTTGATGTTGCCGCCGAAGCTGGGCGGGGTATACAGGCGCCCTCCGTATATGATGTGGGCACTAAATACCTTGAAGAAGAATATAGAGAAATAAAAGAATGGGTGGAAAAGTTTAGGCCCATGTGGCAACAGAATGGTGTTACCATCATGTGTGACGGGTGGACCAGCGGCACTCAAACACAATTAATAAACTTTTTGGTGTATTCAGTCGCTAAGACCGTCTTTGTGAAGTCCGTTGATGCAACTGAACATAGACGGACAGCCGTATATATATACACTCTTATGGATAAAATTGTAGAGAGTGTGGGAGAGGAGCATGTTGTACAAATTGTTACAGATAATGGTGCCAATTTCAAGGCAGCTGGTAAGATGTTGATGGACAAGAGGGAACATTTATTCTGGACCCCATGTGCAGCACACTGCGTAGATCTCATATTGGAAGAGATTGGAAGGAAGACAAAAGTGGCTTCATTGATCAAGGCATGTAGAGGAATTACAAGATTTATATATGATCATTCGTGGGTGTTAAGCTTGATGAAAAGATACACAAATAACCATGCCTTGCTGCGTCCAGGATTAACTAGGTTTGCAACCCATTTTCTGGCTATGGAAAGCCTTGTAAGGTTTAGAACGGAGCTGATTCAGATGTTTGCATCGGAAGAATGGCTTCGTTCGAAATGGGGCAATGCAACTCATGGTCCGGAGTTTGAAGTCCCAAACTTGATGAGGGACAATAAATTTTGGAAGAAAGTGAAGAAAGTGTTAAAGGTTTTTGAGCCTTTAGTTAAAGTGTTGCGTCTTGTAGATGGTGATGACAAGCCGACAATGGGCTTTATATATGAAGCAATGGATCGGGCAAAACGAGCCATTATGGAAAATGTTAGATATCATCAGAAATATATAGACATTATTGATGCCCGTTGAAACGATCAGTTGCACCATCCATTGCATGCTGCAGGTAATTAATATATATCTTTGATAGTGATACTCTTTTGTTTTCATAACTAATGTATTTATTATATTGTTTGCTCACAGTACATTCTATATATTTTTAATGTAGGTTATTTTTTGAATCCCGAATTCTATTACCAAAATGCCGAACTACACACCGAAGCAATAGATACAGACTTGCGGGTAGGATTACGGGAGGTATTGAAGAGATTGTTAAGCCCAGATGATCAAGTTGATGCCGGACAAGAGGTGAGTGGGTGGTTACTTAAAAGGGATTTTAATTATGCAGCCAACTGCCAAGTGCCAATTGCCATACATGCTGTAGGGGTTGACTGACTTATTTCTAATTTTCACATTGTAGATATCTATGTATACACAAAGGAGAGGAACCTTTGCTGACCCTCTTGTGATACGATCGATTGGAAGGATCCCACCTGGTATGACTATGAACAAAAGACCCCACCCAATAGTCTTGATCTATTTATCTTAATTGATTAGAAGGACTAGAGGGTTACGAATATCTAATATTTTTTTTTTTTTTTTTGCATTTCAGCTGATTGGTGGATGAATTATGGAGAGAGTGCTCCACATCTAAGGAGAGCGGTTGTTCGCATCCTTAGTCAAACTACAACATCTTCCAACTGTGAGAGGAATTGGAGCACTTTCTCTTTGATCCACACGAAGGCCAGGATTCGGCTTACCATGCATAAACTCAACAAGATTGTATACTGTCATTACAATTTGAAGTTGAGAAACAGAACTAGGGAGAGAAAAGCAAGGGATGATCCTGCTTATTGTCCTATTAATTTGGATAACATATTCAGAGATGACGATCCCTTACTCCCATGGCTAGCCGAGATAGAGGATCCACTGCTAGATTCAGATCCTGGGTTTCAAGGAACGATTCAAGAGTTGATAGATGAGGATATAGGTGAGGCACCTGCAGAAGGCCAGCCACCTCAAGGAGAAGGTACTAGTACCAGGTCCAGTAGGACGAGGAGTGGGAAAGAACCTGCAACTATTGGATCTTCTGAGAAAGCTAGTTCCACCACCGTCTCTTCGAGTAGCCATGGTGGAGGAGATGTAGGAGGAGACAGTGGGACAGGTGGTACTAGTGAATACTACCAACATGATGAAGATGATGTCGTTCCGGTAGAGGAAGTACAAGAGTTACCATCTGGAAGATTTGATCCAAGCCGTGGTTATCAACGGCGCCGAAGAGTCTCACCACCTGGGGTTGGAGGTGGTAATGAGCAAGGAAATATAGGTGGAGATGTTGGAGGACAACAAGCAGCATCATGGACTGATTCGTGGAACCCTAGTTACAGTGGACAAGGACCCTCACATTATTTTCCATATGATCAAGTACAAGGACAAGAACAGTCTTCAACTTCAGGGTCCTACTCATATGGTGACTATGGTGAAACGCAATATGGTAGATATCCACCTCCACCTCCAATTTCCTATGATGATCCGGCTGCCTTCTTTGGATTTGTGGATGCCAATGCTCATCAATATCAAATTCAATATGGTGCCAATAGAAATGAAAACACTGATGATGATGAGGATAACCATGGCGCCTTGAATCTTGGTAGACATTCCTTTTGGTGGTGATTAAGGTATTCCTAATCCTATTTCCTTCACTAACTCTCTACTCTGTCATTTCTAAATTGGTGTTGAATGTTGATTGTTGATCACTTCATAGTTCATTCACTTGATTGAATTTGAACCTTGGATGTTAAAGTGTTGATATTTGATTGTTCAATGTTCACTAATGAGTAATGAGTAATGACCTAACTCTTAAGTCTTATGCCTTTATTTCATGTTCTAGTTTTTTTTATGAGCTTTCCATTACTTTCTAAATTACTATGACTAAGAAACATGAATACATGTGAAAAAACTAATAATTACTATTATTTTTTATTTTTACAGCGATACAGGACTTCATATATTGAGGGCACCGCTACTCCCCCTTTTCTTACTTACTTTTGCAAAAGAACCACATATTCTTTCATTTTACAATTTTCTGGATTTTCTGGAATTTTTTCAGATTTTTTGGGCGATTTTTTCAAATCGCACCGCTACGCCGCTACGTATCCCCGCTACGCTACGTATCGCCCGCTTCGTAGCGGTTTAGCGGCGGGCCGCTACGCCCGCCGCTACCGCTATTTTCATCCTTGACTGCATCACCCTATTAAAGGGATACAATATCACAAGTACCAAGGAAAAAAAAGAAGAAAAAAAGTTCAGATATTGAATGGAATTGGGCCATCATTAGATTCACTATTATAAAATATTTGATTTTTTAATGTTTAATTCACATGACTTAGAAGTGGCTAACCTTATAATGGGCCCAATTTTAATTTCATTAAAATCTATTCACGCAAAAATCAAGAGGGTGCATTTATTTTTAGTGGTTTTCATTTTTACAAGTGGACCCCAATGAACAGCCTCATAAATGTATATTATCAATCATAGTAGGCCCGTCTCAAATTTGGATAAAATTGGGCCAGGCCCCATAAAAAAGAGTTTCAAATATTTTGAGTGGTTTGGATTTTAATAGGTGGACCCTACTGTGGAGCACATAGATTTGCTATTCTTTTTATTAAAAAAAAAAAACCCAAATGGTTGTACAATAAAAACCACATGGAAAGAGAGAAAGAGTCGAGCTTAAAAGAGCTTTTGAGTTCGCGCATTTCATTTCGTTTACCAAAAAAATATGAAAGATGGAAAGGGGAAAAGCGAAGGAAAGAAAAAGAGCGAGGGAAGAAAAAAAGATCGGTGACGCTAACCTAGAGTCCAATAAAGTAGGATGATGATAGCAGCACCGGGTACTCTCTCTCTCTCTCTCTCTCTCTCTCTCTCTCTCTCTCTCTCTCTCTTCAAGGCCCCTCCCAGAGTGCTAGCCTTTGCTTGGCTCGCTCTTCAGAACAAACTTCTTACAATGGATAATCTTCGCCATCGGAGCATGATCGTCGTCAATGCCTACCCCCTTTGCTTAGCTGACAAAGAATCAATTAACCATTTACTCCTGCACTGCAAGTTGAAAAATGCACTATGGGCATCTATTCTCAAGGAGTTCAACTGTAATTGGGTGCTTCCACAGTCCTTATCCGAGTTGTTCCAACAGTGGTTTTGCTCGATTACTACCTTCAAGGAAAGACGATGTGGCGCCTTTCTTTTTTGGCATGCATCTGAACGGTATGGAAGGAAAGAAACAAAAGATGCTTTGAAGGGATCAATTCCTCTCAAGAAGACTTAATCCTTAAATTGAGATTCTGTGTCGCCTCTTGGGCCTCCTACCTTCCAAAATTTTGGGGCTTATCTCTCGATGCCATTATGTTCAAATGGAGGGAAATTGATTTCCATGACTAGGGTCTCTCCCCCTCCTTTTTTGTTCTTGAGGCCTCCCCGCCTCGTAGTATAGCTCTTCTCTTTTGGGTGGTGGCGGTATTATTGGGGCCTTTCCCAGCTGCTTCTCAATATAGATCTTTTATACTATAAAAGCTTTTGATCAATACAAGTTACAATTTCAAAAAAAAAAAAGGTACTCTCTCTCTATCTCACCCACCTACAACCTAGGCTTTTTCTTTCCTTTCCTATCTCCATTTTATGCAATTGCACGTCTGCATCTCCATCTCCATTTTCCTTTCCTTTTCTTGCGGTTGTTCTTTGATTTTCTTCTTTTCATGCAACTTCCTACTTCATACAACTCATATTCTCAAAATTTCGGCCATTATAAAGGTTTGACCAATATTTTGAAAATATCGGTCACAACAGCCGTTATTTTGGTGTTTTTTTTGGCCCGTTTCATAATGTAACCGTAATTCTCAATATAGTGTAATAGTAGGGGCCGTCACCGGTTATAATGGCCGTTATGAAACAGTAATGGGCATTATTTTGAACCATGGACCTACCTTTTGAGAGACAGTTGAGTTTCCAGTAAACATAGGTTTGAACCAGAGGTCGGCTTTAAGCCTGTATCTCTTTCCATTGATTATAGATTATTTAACTGCTCATATTCAAGAAAAGGTACCTAGGTGTAAGTTGTTTGCTAGTGAATAATGATGGTGGATGAATCGAGAAATGGCATGAACGTGAGCCATGAGAGGTGGCAAGAGGCTTTAGAATCCAAGAGCTTTAAACTAAGTCGCATAGAGGCAAAATATATGAATTGCAATTTGCAACTTCAAAGGGTATGTCAAAAAATTGAAACTCCGATGAGAATTGAAGCACAAGAGATCCTACAAAGAGATTTATTATGGTACTGTGGTTCAATAATTAGTTAAGATAGAGCAATTGAGGAAGATGTCGAACATAGGAAAATAATGGGATAGTAGAAGTGGAAACTTACTCCTAGAGTGCTTTGTCATCGTCTCATTGGCGCATAATAAAAGGATTGAAGGAAAAATAAATTGGACAATGGTTACACCAGCAATGACCAATGGAGTAGAATGTTGGCCAATCAAGAAGCAAGACATGCATAAAATGTGTAGCAAAGATGAGAATGTTTAGATAGACGTGTGGTAAAACTAGAAAAGAATCAGAAATGACATCTTTCGGGAGCATTAAGGGGTAGCATCAATAGGGAAAATTTTATGAGGTTCGTATGAGATGAGTTTAAACATGTCCAACACAGGCCCGCAACAAGGTCATTAATGAAAAGTTTCTCAATGCATATTAATGGCCCAGCAAGGAAATGGGATAGCCTAAAGAGGACATGGATGGAAGTAGTAAGGATAAATTTGAAGAAGTGCAACTGATCTGAGGATTTTGCTCAAGATATATCGAAATGGAGAAACAAAATTCATGTAGCCAACCCCAACGTAATTGTTTGTTCACTCTCAACATTTCCAATGTCTTGATTGTGTTACTTGGTCAGTTTCATTTTCCTTCAGCAATACTTTACCTAGTGGTTTATCCAGTAATAATGGATATAGCCATTTAATTTAAATCGTTGATATCATTTAACAGCCAGGCACAGTAGCATCACTGCTGTTAATGCATGGACAACTAAGTACTTATTATAAGATATACCTACCCCGGGAAGATCAACATCAGTAGGAATGCGTTTGCAGAAGTTTCCAGAGTACTCTTGAACTTGAAGGCCCTACAGAAGGAAAACATGTAAGAATAAACAAAAGATGCAGAATGCAGTTATTAATTGGTAAGTAATAAATTTAAAAGTGGTTAACAAAAGTGAGGAGATTTTTATTGAACTGACCTGGCTGCATCTTACACGCATTACTGCCTCAAAACCTTGTGGTCTTGCAACATTCCAATGAAGATCATTGTAAAGCTTTGCAGAATCAGCAAGAGCTGAAAACGGATAGTAGTAATATACCTAAAACAGGAAACAAACAGGTGGAGTAGGTTATCAAACAGTAAAACAGAACCTTACAGTCAAGTACACTACAGCAGTCAATAGGTGGACATGGATTTAAAATTTCATGACAATAGGGTTGAATATCTATCAAAAAATCTACAAACATTAATAACAAAGAATCACAATAACAATGACAATAATAGGGTATAAATCCAAATTATATAGAGAAATGAAATCCTGGGGGCTGGCACATCTGATTAAAAGACTATGGAGACAGAAAATGATATACAGATGAAGAATTGGAGAGAGAGAGAGAGAGAGAGAGAGAGAGAGAGAGAGATCATCCAAAAGAAAGGGAAAAAAATCTGTTAGTCCTTAATCTTTTGAAACTATTGAGGATTTCTAGAAGTGCAGAATCTTCGTGTGAAATAATGATCAAGGTGTTTCCAAGGGTTAAGTTGGGCTCAGCAATGCCTTATATTAAACAAAAAGGAAAACCACTCGTGTCAAAATTGAACGTGTTAAGGAGGAGAAAACAAAAGGAGCGGATATCGAGTTCGAATTACCTGTCCCCCAGTAGTTCTTGGAACAACAGATATAGAAGCAATATCAACATATGTCTGGGTAGTAAGGAAGATGTCTACGCAAACCTGGTGAAATGTTAAAAATTTTAAGCACATTTAAAAAGATGTTACATGTACTTTCTACATACTTCCATTATTCCAGGATGCTTAAAACCAAACATAAAGATTATGCACAACTATTATTTCATGCTTTTTATTTATGAGCTAATCAAAAAAAAATTTGTAGGCATATTTTCGTTGCATAGAAGAAACTTATCCTCACCTGATACTCAGCAAATTCAATTGCCATTGTTTTTAGAGTCTTGTCCGCCTGCTGCAGCAATTTATGGACTTCCTGAAACCAAATTATGAAGATTACATTTTTTTATACAAGAACACACACCACAACAGCCAAATAGGAGTGGACCATCCACCAACAATAACTGCACTATGTTCGACTTCCTAGAGAGGAAATGGTTAAAGTGGCAGAAAAATAATAGAATCTGAATCTATCATCCACTGCTCCTTCAAGTACAGTAACTAAATTACGCAAATGCTTTGTTCCTAAGTACTGCTAGGACTATTTAGGCTACCAAGTGATGTGTAGCGCATGTGATGGGTGTTGAGTAAGAGAGTGGACTTATTCATAATTTTAGAAATAACAGGGACTGTTGTAATTTGAAAAAAAATACAGGGGTATATATGGCATTGATCACCCCACATAGGGAAACCAAGCGATGCAGCTCTTTTCTGCATTATTTTCTCTTCTTTGTTTTTCCTTTTGTTTCTCTTTAGGGCTTCTGATACCTCTTTCACAAGGAACCTAGATCCCATCAAAGTTATTCACATGGCAGCAGAGCATACATGAGGGTAGAAGATTGTGCCAAACAGATATAGTAAATGGTTTGCATTGAACAGGAGGAATCCTACCCCCTAGCATCAGCAGAACAGTCAGGCTCATCTAGTTTTTTCAGTTTTGTTCGGCTGACTAGAAATCCTTACTGGAAACTGCTTTTGAAGGATAAATGCATCTTGGGTATAAATGGTGTCTCATTGCTTGTCGAATCAGGGGTTAGGACTGATGTCAGCAGGTGTAATGTTGAAGTCAGCACATGTATGGTCATAGTTTGACCTTGGAGTTGGATTCTTTTGTGTAGTACATCAATATGGTCCTCTTTAATGCAATACAGAAGTTGGTGGTGGTTGTGTAAAACCAAATTTTGTGTGTTTTGGGACAGCCCTCAGTCTCATTTAGGTATATATGTGCCAATCCCTAGTTGTGTTGAATCTTATTTGAGAATAAGAACTTACCCAAACCAGATCTTAGTAGTGTCATTTGAATCATTTTGTGTTGATGTAGAGGGCTGTTCTTCAATAATAAGAAATATTTGAACTTAGGGATTGTTATGAAGTCCAAGCAAGGGGGAGAAACCTCCGTCCTCTTCCCAAGAGTTACCTAGTGCTATAGATCCAAACAAAAGGATCACACCAAATTTGCTAGATGGCAACAACCACAAAGATTAGACCAATTCCGCAAGAATGGCTATTGAAGAAGCCAAAGACTTGGCTATATTAATGGGAGTAATGAAGATCCAATAAGAAAGGGTCCAACGTATTTTAATGGGATCCAAAGCCTCTTCTTATCCTCAATCCTCTTTCCTTCACCAATTAGAAAATAATATTTTGACCCAATATTTTCCTAAGCAAGATCAGGTTGAATCCTTTCGGGTTCAATGTTCAAGCCTCAAGGATCCAATGGCCCAATCAAGGGGACAAAAATACCCGGTACTTTTATTCCATAGCTCAGCAGTGTCATTGTCAGAATCAGATTAATACTCTCGTCACTCCTGAGGATACAAATCTTTTACTCAGAATGACATGTTGACTCATGTCTACCAGATGTCCACCAAAATTTCCGATCAACAAATTCAGACCTTGTTTGTCCCTCTACTTTGGATGAAATCAAACAAGCTACCTTTTGCCATTCATGCTAACAAGGCTCATGGTCCTGATGATCATAATGCCCATTTCTTTCATATTTTCTGGAAAGATATTAAAATGACATTTTCAAAAATGGTCAATGATTTTTTTCTTAATAATATTCTTCCGGAAAATATTGGACTTACTCATCTTGTGGTCATTCCTAAAAGTGAAAGTGCAAATCAATTGAATCATTTTCATCCAATCAGCCTCTGTAATGCTGCTTATAAAATTACTGCTAAGATTCTTGTTCATAGGCTTCGTCCTCTTCTCCCTTCTTTAATATCTTCCAACCAGTCTGCTTTTATCAAAGGTCGTCGAACTATGGATTACATTGTAATTGCCAAAGAAATCATTAATCTGATGTCCCATCGCAAAAGGCCTTTGGCAGAAATTAAATTGGACATTAACAAGGCTTATGATACTATTAGTTCGAATTTCTTGAGTCATTCTGTTTCGGCCTTGGGTTTCATACCAAATTCATCTCTATGATCATGACCTGTGTTTCTTCTGTTAGAAATCAAGTGAAGTTTAATGGCGGCCTTACAGACACTTCTATTCCAAACTGTGGTCTTTGGCAGGGTGATCCTTTATCTCCTTACTTGAATATTCTCTGCGGAGAGACTCTTTTTCAAATGACTAATGCTTATCAAAGACAAAATTTGTTTTATTTCCCTCGCATAGCTCCTAGAGGTCTTCATATTCCTTTGTTACAATTTGCTGATGCTTTCTTTTCTTTATTCATCCTACAAAAAAATCCCTCTTATCTCCCTCAAATAACCTTCAAAGTTTGCCGAAGAAGCTGGTCAAATTGGTAACAAGTCAAAGAGTCAACTTCTTTTTTTCTAAATCTGCTTCACCTTCTGTTATTCAATCCATAAAGAACATTTTGTGGGTATCTCTTCCTCCTCTCAATCTATTCAATATTTAGGAGCAACCTCGTCCATTTCTAATCGTTATTGTTTCAATCTCTGGCAAAAGCCTTTTCAGCGCATGTCCACAAAGAACTACCATTGGTCTTCTAAATCTCTTTCCCATGCTGATCGGAAAACCCTTATTCAATCTGTTACTTCTGCCATTCCAACTTACTGGTTTGCTACTCAGCAAATCTTTCATCATATAGATTCTTTAAATAGTAGATTTTTGTGGAAGGGCAAGAACGACGGCCATCGTCACCTTATTCCTCTTAGCTGTTCTCGTTGTGCCAAGAATATTTGTTCTGGTGGAATTGCTTTATGTAATGCTTGTTTACAAGCTCAGTCTTCTCTTCTTTATTTAGCTTGGCTTTTTCTTAGATATCCTCATCAATTGTGGACTAACTATTTAATTCAAAAATATCTTTGCAATACTTCTTTCAGATTGCACTTCCAAGTCAACTGATTCTACTCTTTGGAAGTCGATTCCAACAATTAGACGTTCTTGGGACCATTTCACTTGGGTAGTTGGTGATGGATCCCAGATTGAAGTCTTCCAGGATCAATGGATCCCAAATAGAGCAACATTATCTCACTTGTTCCAGAACATTCGACGCAACCTTTAATGGTTGATACTTTGATTGAAATCACTAGGTCAGGACCTAGGTGGAACCAAGAGAAAATTCGGAGCATCATTGGAAGTGTGTTATCCAATATTTTCCTCAGATCCCAATAGGGGGTCAGGATCTTATCTGTTGGGATAATGAACCGGCAGGATAATGTAACTTAAAGGTCATTTATAAATCCCAGGGACCTCACCCAATTGGACCATATAATCCCTGAAAAAACCTTTGGTCTTTACCTATCCAATCTAAACTGAAAACGTTCGCATGGAGAACTATACATAATAAACTTTCAACTGTAGCTTACCTTCACCCAATAATGCTGGATGTGAATCCACAGTGTGTCTGCTGTCATGTGGCCATGGAGAGTACTGATCATTTATTTAATGCTTTCCCTTTCTCAAAACACATCTGGAATAAAATTCCTCAGATATTCTCTAAACCCATTTCCTTTATTAGATTTACTGACTGGTTCTGGTCAGCACATGTTCGTGATAGGATTGGTGGAGTTACAGTGCTTGGCACATTTGGAAGGCCCAAAACAATTATATTTTCAATTATTACCCCCTTCATCCCAACCTGGTCCTGTTCAAGAACGTCTGTCGGTGGTCAATGGAATCTTCAGAACTCGTGCGGGTATTCCTTATCTAGCAAATGCTGGTCAAATTGCAGCTTCTTTCCCTGTAGAATCTGAGCTGCAGGCCCTTCTTCCTGGACTCAGCTTAGCGGACAAGCATCACATTCTTGACCTGATCATAGAGGTGTTAAATAGGCCCAAAGCCCATCTGAAAAGAGCCCATTGTTATAACTCACGTGGGATTGAATGGGAGACAGGAGGACCCTTCTTTACTTAGAATACTATGGCTGTAATTAGCTATAATTAGTTTCCTTCTTAACTTAGAATCCTGATTGATGTAAATTAGAGAGTTTTCCTTTCTTAAAGCCTAGATTAAAGGCATGTAAAGATATATATATTGATGTATAATCTCAAGAGAAAGATACACAGAATAATATATTCTCAAGAGTATTCAAAACTCTTTTCAATCGTGAGTTTGTCATGGTATCAGAGCGAGGTTCTGATCTTCAGCATTAAAATTCATTCAAGGAATCAATCAGAGAGAAACTTTTCTCTCTTGAAGAAAATAAACAGATAGAGGATCTGTTTTCAAGAGATCGGCATCCATCCTGTTCCTGCGATAGGCTCAGATTAACTGTGGCCCACCTGCGATCATCACAGCATCATCAAGGATCCTTCCAGTCAAGATTGCCCAAGTCTTCTCAGTATTTTGGTGATTTTTTCAGAATTTTTTCGACACTGTAAGGTACTTTTTTTATCATTCTCGTGATTTCTCAAAACTGGCACAAGTTTTGATCAAGACCGTACAGATTTTTGGATCTTCAGCAGATTGAGTTCAAACCTCTTCCAATCTGAGCGAAAAATGTGTGTCTACACAAATCAAGTCCCTGATCAGTGTCTAGGATCATCTGTGGGTCCCATGTAAAGTTTTTTTAGTAAAAATCAAGGACGTCAGGGCCTCTTTTTTATCATGTTTTGTTCTCTGCTTGGCCTGAGTGTTTTTTAGTGTTTGGATCTGTCCAGTACCTTCTCCAGCACTCACAAAACTGAAGTTCAGATACTTTGCTGAGTTTATCACTTGTTGTTTCACTGTTTCACAATATACAGTTGAGATGGACAAATCTGAGATCACTTTGATCAAATTTACTGGAAAGAATTATCCTGCCTAGTCTTTCCAATTTCAAACATATCTCGAAGCAAAGGAATTATGGGGTTTTGTTTCTGGCACAGACCCTAAACCCACTGAGGATGAGAAGAAAATCTCCTCTTGGTATACTAAAGATGCCAAAATCAAATCCTGGATTCTGGGATCCGTTGAGCCTCATCTGATAATGAATCTCAAGCCTTACCCCACTTCGAAAGCCATGTGGGGGTATTTGAAGAAAATATACATCAAGATAACTCTGCCAGACAATTCCATCTTGAATGTGCAATTGCTGAATATACACAAGGGAATTTGTCCGTACAAGACTACCATTCCGGTTTCCGTACACTCTGGTCGGAATACGATAGTATTAAGTATGCGGATGTGGCTGACAATGTCTTGACCGTTATTCAAGACCTTCAGGCCTCTAGTCAGCGAGATCAGTTTTTGATGAAACTGCGGAATGAATTTGAAAGTGTCCGGTCTGCTCTGATGAATCGGACGCCAATACCTTCATTAGATGTCTGCTTGAATGAGCTCTTACGCGAAGAACAGCGTCTTATGACCTCGGCTTATATTGCTCAACAGAAGACTGATACCTATTCAGTCGCGTTCTCAGCCAATAAAAGTTCTCAGCCTCCGCCTCGAGACTTGAGCAAAACCCAATGCTACAGTTGTCAGAAATTTGGGCACCTTGCCTCTCAGTGTAAACAGAAAGTCTGCAGTTACTGTAAAAAGTCGGGACATATCATCTCTGAATGTCACCGCCGTCCACCACGTCCGTCAACACAGTATCAGACTCCACAATATCCGGCTCAGCAGTATCAGACTTCACAATCTCCGACTCCACACGCATATGTGGCTTCCTCAGTTATGCATGCTCCTTCATCTGCCTCACAGCCTGGGCCCTCATCATCTCTCACTCCTGAATTAGTTCAACAAATGATTATCAATGCCCTCTTTGCCTTTGGTCTCTCAGGTAAGTCACCTTCATCTTCTACTTGGTTCATTGATTCTGGGGCATCTAATCATATGACAAATTCCCCCACCCCGTTCTCCACTATGACAAGTTACAACGGCCATCTTCAAATTCAAACTGCTGCCGGTGAACATGTTCCCATTACTGCTGTCGGTGATATCCCTGGTCCCATCCCATTGAGAAATGTTTACCTTTGCCCTAATTTAACTTCCAAATTATTGTCCGTAGGACAACTTGTTGAAAATAATTGTAATATCTCTTTCTCTTCTTCTGGTTGTGTTGTGCAGGACCAAATGTCCGGGAAGGAGATCGCGAGGGGGCCTAAGTGTGGACGCTTGTTTCCGCTGGATCTTTCTCAAAATCCTAGGAATCAATTTGACAATAATGTGTTTTGTTTTTCTCTTAGAGATAATTGCCGATTGTGGCATAATCGTCTCAGACATCCAAATTCAAAGGCTCTGTCCCTTATGTTAAATTCTGGTTTATTAAATAAACCTCTTGGTTTCTCTTCTTGTGTGCCTTTTGACTGTGCTACTTGTAAAACGGGGAAGAGCAAAACTCTTCCGTTTCCTCATTCCACTTCACACACCTCTAAGTGTTTTGATTTAGTTCATAGTGATGTATGGGGAATTGCTCCAGCTCTTTCCCACGCCCACTACAAATATTTTGTGACTTTTATTGATGACTTCAGTCGGTTTACATGGGTCTACTTTCTACATTCAAAATCTGATGTTTTCATTGTTTTTAAAAAAAATTTGGCTTATGTTGAAAATCAATTTTCCACCTGCATTAAAATCTTGCGATCTGATTCTGGCGGGGAATACATGTCCTCTGATTTTCAACGGTTTTTGCAACAAAAAGGCATTATTTCCCAAAAATCTTGTCCTTATACTCCCCAGCAGAATGGAATCACTGAAAGGAAAAATCGACATCTCCTTGATGTCACGCGTTCCCTTCTTCTGGAGTCATCCGTTCCTACTCGTTTTTGGGTTGAGGCACTGGCTACAGCCGCTCATCTTATCAATCGCATGCCATCACCCTCCATTGAGAATCAAAGCCCATATTACCGTTTGTACAAAACCGCTCCATCCTATGCGGATCTTCATGTTTTTGGCTCCACTTGTTTTGTGCACTTGCCTCCTTCTGAGAGGACAAAACTCACGGCACAATCAACTCAGTGTGTGTTTTTAGGTTATGCACCCTTCCAGAAAGGGTTCCTTTGTTATGATCCTCACATTCGTCGTGTTCGTACCTCTAGGAATGTCGTTTTCTTTGAACATCAGTATTTTTTTCAAAAACACATTGATCCACCTGACTCCTCTTTTGTGTCCTTACCTAGTTTTTCTGACGACCCATCAGTTGTTCGTTTTAATCCCAACTTTGTGTATCACAAACGGAACAGCACAACGCCTACCAGGGATCCCCCTCCTGCTCTTCCTCCGGCATCTGATCCAACACCGGCAGTTGCTCCATCCGGCCATCCTTCATTGCGTCGCTCCACTCGGATTTCAGTACCACTATCCCGTTATGGGTTCTCCTATACTTCCTTAATGGCCACTTTATCTTCCTCTTCCATTCCCCGATCCTATTCCCAGGCTGTGAAGGACCCATGTTGGAACAAGGCTACGCAAGAGGAATTGGAGGCGTTAGCGCAAAATCATACGTGGGATATTATCCCATCTCCTGTGGGTGTCAAACCTTTTGGCTGTAAGTGGGTATTTTCTCTCAAGTTAAAATCTGATGGATCTTTAGATCGATATAAGGCGCGTCTTGTCGCTCTTGGAAATCGGCAGGAATATGGCATTGATTATGATGAGACTTTTGCTCCGGTTGCCAAGATGACCACCGTCCGCACTATTCTTGCTATTGCTGCATCTCAGTCTTGGCCTCTCTATCAAATGGATGTCAAAAATGCGTTTCTCCATGGTGATCTCAAAGAAGATGTTTATATGCAACTACCTCCGGGCTGCTCATCCGGGACTAGTATGGTTGCCAAACTTCGTCGCTCCCTCTATGGTCTGAAACAAGCTCCTCGCGCATGGTTTGAGAAATTTCAGGCTGCTCTTCTACGCTTGGATTTTCATCCAAGCCCATATGATCCTTCTATGTTTTTACATCGTGCTCCATCCGGGATCACTGTACTCCTTGTCTATGTGGATGACATCGACGTTACTGGTCCTAATGCAACCATGATTCAGACGATCCAAGCATCTCTTTGTGAAACATTTCACATAAAGGATCTCGGCCCCCTACATTATTTCCTTGGTTTGGAAGTTCATCAATCGCCTCAAGGAATAGTTCTCAATCAGCACAAATACACTATTGATCTCATTGCCTTGGCAGGCCTTACTGCTTCCGCTCCTGTGGATACGCCGGTTGAACTGAATGTCAAACTTAGTCGCGAGGAAGGTGATCTTCTCTCCGATCCTACTACTTATCGCCAGTTAGTTGGCAGCTTGATCTACCTCACGATCACTCGCCCTGATATCTCTTATGCGGTCAATCTGATGAGTCAATTCATGACTGCTCCTCGTCACCTTCATCTCACTGCTGTTCGCCGCATCATTCGGTACCTTATTCGTACACCGACTCATGGGTTGTTTTTTCCATCCACCAATCCTCTATCTCTCAAAGCTTATTCCGATGCTAATTGGGTGGGTTGTCCAGATACTCGCAGATCGACAACCGGCTATTGCATGTTTTTAGGTGAGTCTCATTTCTTGGAAATGCAAGAAACATGACAAAGTTTCAAAATCCTCTACCGAGGCAGAGTACCGCACCATGTCTGCTGCCTGCTCCGAAATTCTTTGGCTCCGTGGTTTGCGCTCTGACATTGGTTTTCCCACCGTAGGAGCTACCCCACTCCATGCAGATAATACCAGTGCAATTCGGATTGCTGAAAATCCAATTTTTCATGAACGCACTAAACATATCGAGGTTGATTGTCACTTCATACGGGATGAGCTTAAACGTAATGTCATCAGTCTCCCACATGTCTCCACTGAACTCCAAATTAATGATATTCTCACCAAAGGGCTTCCTCGACATGTCATCAGTTCTTGGTTGCCAAATTGATGCTTATTGATTCTCCCGCATCAATTTGAGGGGGGTGTTAAATAGGCCCAAAGCCCATCTGAAAAGAGCCCATTGTTATAACTCACGTGGGATTGAATGGGAGACAGGAGGACCCTTCTTTACTTAGAATACTATGGCTGTAATTAGCTATAATTAGTTTCCTTCTTACCTTAGAATCCTGATTGATGTAAATTAGAGAGTTTTCCTTTCTTAGAGCCTAGATTAAAGGCATGTAAAGATATATATATATTGATGTATAATCTCAAGAGAAAGATACACAGAATAATATATTCTCAAGAGTATTCAAAACTCTTTTCAATCGTGAGTTTGTCAAGAGGGAGACTGTGCAGTCATCATGGACACCATACAGCAGGATGGAATCCTCCGTTGGAATCTTATGCATATTAGGAAAAAGTGCACATCCTTAACCAACCCTCACAAATTATGGAAATATCATCTTTGCAGACGATCTGCTAATCATATGGCTCATCTTTTGGCACATATTTTTGCATCAGTTACTCTTTTTAACAGATAGTTGCCTCATCATATTACTGCAGTATGTAGGGAGGAAATTCACAAATCCCAGAATGAAGAAGATCCTACACCTTCCAGTAGTCATCCAATTACAGTGATGTCAACCCAACAGACTCCTCAAAGCAGGGAGGAGCATAGGACTCTAATTTCTATTCACAGTCTCCAGCACATGGCATCATTTTACTTTTTTTTTTTTTTTTTTAGAGAGAGAGAGCATCATTTTACAGTTACTTCAGAAGCAACATTGGAACATGAGGGTCACCAGGCAGACAATGGGAGTGACCCAGCGCCAGCACTGGTATATATTTGTTCATAGTTCGTAGACTAATCGATTAGTAATTTGCTTGTTTAGACTTCATATCTCCACATTGTATTATTCATATGTCGGTATTTCTTTTCTGTTTGTAATAAATCTTGTACTTTTCTCCCCTTTAACATACATATCTCCTTCTAGCAACATATATGTATGTATTTGATCCACTATGGATGGCTCACAGCTAGTATAGGTAGGAAACTTCCATTTTCTTTCAACTTAGCTCACCTATGTTCCATCAACACTCTCACTTCACTACGTTCCCATGAAGTTGCACTTACCCCAATTAGATACTCATCCAACAACCACCAACTGCTACATTGAAAACCAATATTTTAATGTCATTCTTCTTTTGAGGCCCACAAGGCCACCATTATGATTAATTCTACCACTTTGCAATCACTAGCAACACCTTAAATTACAGCCTTCAATTGGTTGAATGGAGAGCACAGTAGCACACTAGAGCAACCCTTTTCCTCAAGGCATGTCTTACATCCCAGGGGAATTATCAAGAGTGGTCTAGCTGTCTCAAGAGGAAAAAAATAGTGACGGGCACTCTTATGATCAATTGTACACTTCACAAAAACCACCTTTTTCCCTTCCACACGCACACACACACAAAAGAAAGAAAATGACACTATACCAAATTTGACATTCATTTGACATGTCAACCACAAAGGGCTTGCCTAGGAATTTATGTAAGTATGCATGTGTATACGTATAATTTATCTATGCATTTATGAATGTGTACCTTCTCTCCAGTAGACACATTTGTCCTTCCTTCAACTTCTCTTGCTGAAAGGGCTCCAATGCCGAGTGATGGCAAGACTACAAGCCAACATATTACAACCATTAGAATGTTCTGAAGCATCTATCTTTTTAATATATTATATTCCATAATATATATATATTGAACTCAATGTACGACAATCAGCAGTTTGTATTTATACATCAAGGCCTTATTCCAACTATCAAGGATTGGTTTTGTGAGTAGTGCTTTTCCACTTCAATCCTATTTAAGAAATGTTCTATGCAACAAAAAAATTAATTGTATCTTTCCTTACAATTTTATTCAAGGTATATATTGGTCTTCCGCTTGCTTCCTTGATCATACAGAAGAATCAAGGGTTGTTTCCAATCTTCTGTGCATGCACCTAAACCATCTCAAACAGCTTCCATAGGTCTTCTTCCTTAATGGAGCTGCTCATAAGTTTCCTTTATTGGACCTAGACACGCGCACACACCAACTCCCACAGAAAAGCACACACACAAAGGGAAAACACACACAGGCTTCTTATCGTTTCTAATGTGCACACAGGGAGAGGAGGGAGGGGGTAGATGATAGGGTTTCCTAGATGTAACAAGAGAGAAATTATATAATGCAGTTTTTCTTATATGTCTAATAGGTGTTTGGCAGTTTCCACTTTTGTTTCAGTGGCTATCATCTGTTTGAAGGAAGTCAGAAGAAAGTCCCAGTAAGACTGTCTATCTGTGCTGTCAACTCCCTGGGTTCTCCTTTGGTGACACCTCACTCATATATGGATGGCTGCATGGTAAATCTCTAAGTCATAACACAATAAATCTTTTATATTTCTCTTTTGTGGACTTTCTTATAAGTTGATTAAAAGACCCTGGTAGTAGTTTGCCTAAGGTGATACCTTTCTTTTTATTCGTACCTACAAGATCATATTAGTTACCAAGAAGGAAGGTGATGAAGCTTGCCTGACTGAAATACAAGAAGTTTTCCTCCAGTAGACTTCATTGCCAAAAAAGCACCCTAGAAACAGAGAAGGCAGAAGCAGTTAACTGAGCAATCAAAATGTGAAAGGAAGGTGCATAATATATGTGAATCTTTACAACAAAGCCACCAAAAAGTAAAGCATTTGAAACATTAATATCTCGCAACACTTTGTAGCATGAACCAACAAAACAATCTAGATCCACCAAATTCCCATACATGTGCTGGTTCTACCTCAAACAACAAAAATTAATCTATATCAATAAACATTTACCTTGATGCCTGCACCAAAGGCAGACTCAACGACTTTGTTATTCTGAAACATGGTTGGAATGCTTTCCAGCAATTGCTCCAGATGATGGTGGCACTAAATCCTCAAAATGAACCATAAGAAAATTAATTTATTCCAAAGCATAAAATTTGTAAGCCAGCATCACTCAAGTCTTGGCATGTTATGTTTCTAACCTCAGCAAGTTGAACAATGACATCAGTTTCAAGCGGAGTGTAAACATCTTGTACGTCTGGAACAATAAGCATCAGAGGCTGCAAATGGGAAAAATAAAAGTTACTTTTTATTGGAAAAACATGTGATTGCTAAATCATAATTCATCATATGAATGCCATAAGTTACTGGATGATGGACTACATTTTTTTCATTGGATACGAAAATAATCTCGACAGGGACAACAATTCCATTCCCCCCCCCCCCCCCCCACCCACCCACCCCAAAAAAAAAAAAAAAAAAAAAAAGAACGGCCATCACTAGCATAACAAACCAAACAAGAAATGATAAGAGGGATCACGCATCCACACCAAAGTTGAGAATTTCGTTTCAGACCCCCTTTCGGTTTGGCCTCCCAACCAAAATGTTTCAGTTGATGCAGAAACTTGGCAAAACTTTTCAGAGTTGCAATTCAGAATAATATAAAAAATGAAAAATAACTATGTAAAAAATTCTAAAAAATATATTAAATTCTAAAAACATGAATAGATACAATTAATTTATTCTACTAAATCAACTCATAATGATATTTTATAGACAATTAAAAATACGATAAATTGTCAACATGACAAGCTAAAGTGATCATTATGGCCTATAAGCATAAAATTTAACAAACATTAAGTTTAAAGTTAAAAAAAAAATCAACATCGACCAACATATTCTTGACAATTGATGGACTTACATGCACAGCACAAAAATAAAAGGTAGAAATGCAAAAATGCAGGAAAAAAAAAAAAAAAAAAACCAGCCACCAAGCCCAAGCATAGCGGAATGCAGCAAGGAAAAGAATAGGAAAAATAAAGTAGTCTAATGCAGCAAAAAAAAAAAAAAAAGGAAAGGCAACAAAAAGAAGGAAAAGCCAAATGCAGCAAACTACCCAGAACAAAGGCCAGCCCAGAAGATAAATATAAAAGTCGGATGTAGTGTAGCTAAAAAGAAAAGGAATATATAAAAGAAAATTGAAAAATGCCGAATTGACGACAAAAAAAAGAGAGAGGAATAGGAGGAAGAAGATGATGAAAGACAGAACTGGAGAAGACAAGGCCTACCAAACTGGTCCTCACGCCAACAGTAGCTCCCAAGTCAATCTTCTTCTTCTTGACTGTGCTCATTGCCAGCATTTAGTCGCTCAGCTGTAAAAGTGGACTTCTTAAACTAATTTAGCAGTTTCCATCTTGGTTATTGTTAGAATTTACTTAACCTTCAAAAAGTATGTATGACTGCTTATCCTCTTTATGCCTTAATTTCCAGCTCAAATGAATATGATGCAAAAGTATTAAGACTCCAATGGAACTCCTGTTGATTGATAAACTTGGGTCAGCCTAGCTGAATGATCCCTTTATTTATGGCTGTTTGCTAAAGTTTTGGAGGCCCTTTCTACATTTTGAGGTCAGTTGTGGTTCCTTTTTCCTCTGGTTTCTTCTTGCTTTAATGAAATCATTACCATTCAAAAACAGCATTGTCCTTTGTTAAAGAAACTGTTTGACCTTTCCAATCCTTCGCATACTATCTTCATTTTTTATCAATTTCTATTAGTTTAAAGGAGACCAAATGTATTCACCTTATAGGAAATAATGGTGTAGATTCAAAGCAATGATACTCGATAGTTAGAATCAGTAAGAGACTGTTATGGCAGGTCTTCAAATATTAATCAGAAAACAAAAAATAATCAAAAGCAGGATATCTATAACAGCAAGCACAAATGACATGCATGCAAGTCAATGAAAAATAATTCGAGGACAACAGAAAAGAAAAGCATCCTGATAACAAACATACAGCAAAAGTCCCTTAAACAAGAATTAGTAACAAACTAACAACAATGACCTGGCAACAAGAAAATTAGACACGAGGTTACTTTACCTGCTGAAGTACCCTTCTTAAATTGTAAAAATGTATAGTTGAGTCAAATGTTGCAATGCCAACCATTGTGCGAGGACCTTCCTGTGGCATACCATTATTCAATCCATCAATATCTTATAATGACATTTGCAGTCATTATTTTACTGAAGATGAGAAAATACATTTTTTTGCAATATATGTACAATTTTAGCCTGTCAACAGCTATATAAGAAAACCATGAAATAAAATTGACTATAGAACGGAGTGACACAATCCATGTCAATAGGACTGACTGGATTTGAACTTCAACATGCAAAAAAGGAGAAGGAAAATTAAGTAAACTCAAGTGTAAACTAGGCTTAACATTGATTCATATGTACAAAACAATCCCTCAATAGTATTTCAAGTTAATGTGAATTGATTGGCATCAGATGGAAGAAAGACATGTTGATTCGTTATCAAAGGTGTTTGGGTGTAAAGTTGGAAGGATTCCCTCTAAATACTTGGGAATGCCTTTGTGTTTGGGATTACCAAAGAAATCTCTTTGGAATTCGGTGGTGGAGCAGATTGAAAACAAATTAAGCTCTTAGAAGGGAAGATATTTATCAATGGGAGGTAGACTTACTTTAATTAAGTCAGTTCTGTCAAGTATGTCAAGTATTCCAATCTATTTTCTTTCCTGCTTTAGATGTCCTAAGAGTGTTATGCAAAGAATTGAAAAAGTTCAACGTGACTCTTTGTGGAATGATTCTGCCGACAAAAAAATCACTTGGGTTAGATGGGAAACAGTGTGTTCAACCTATAGATAAAGGTGGTCTGGGAATTCGTTCCATTGAGAAGGTAAATAAAGCGCTTTTGGGAAAGTGATTACGGAGGGTGGGCGAGCCTGATCAAGGATTGTGGAGGAAGATCTTACTAAAAAAAGTATAATTTGGGCAACGATGGGTGGTGGGTATCAGGTCATGGTTATAAGGCTTCAGGAATTTGGAAGTCTATTCTTTCTGTCAAAGATGATTTTCTTTCTTTTAGTTTGTTATAGAGCTCATAATGGGAGGAGGATCAGATTTTGTAATGATGAATGGTGTGGTCAAACGGCATTGTATCATCAATTTCCTAATCTTTTTATGTTGGATAAGAGGCAAAATGTTTTTATGATAGATAATTTTTCCTATTCTGGGGGAGGAGTTGTTTGGGATTTCTCCTTCCAAAGGAATCTTTTGGAATGTGAGATTTCTGATTTTGCTTCTTTGCTTGGCTTTTACTGGGTAAAGTGTTTTTAGCAGGGGGTAATTCAGATGTCAGAGTATGGAAACCAGTGTTAAGGGTCGGTTTTCAGTGAAGTCTTTTGATAATGCTTTGGGTGATTCTCTAGGAAGAGTGGAGGGCTGGCAAAAATTTTGGACTCCTTCAGTTCCACCAAGGGTGTTGGTTTTCAGTTGGATAGTGAGGTTACATAAAATTTTGACCATAGACAAGTTGAGACGAAGGAATCATATCATCATTAATGGGTGTCCAATGCGCTTAGAAGATGAGGAAACGGCGCATCATCTGTTGATTCATTGTCCTTTTGCTCATAGAGTGTGGTTTGCTTTGTTTGAAATGTTTGGTATGGAATGTGTTATGCCTAGGACAGATGAAGATCTATTTATTCAATGGCATTGGCGCTGTAAATTTATTCGAGGTAAGATCTTATGGAGGTTAGTAGTGTATGCTACTTGTTGGAAGCTTTGGTTGAAAAGGAATAATAGAGTTTTCCGGAATAAGTCTAACTCTGTGATGGAGGTGTTAAGAGTCCATAATTTGGTCTGTCTCCGAATGGGCTAAGTACACGTAAGGAGTTTAATGGAGTTTCTGTGAAAGATCTTTAGAGATCTTGGCTTTCCTTCTTTAAAGGTCGTTGGCGAGTTAAGTCCAGAGTTAGAGTTGCATGGATGAATTCCCCCTGCTGATTTTCTGAAGTTGAATTTTGATGGTAGCTTTGTTCGTTCTTTGCAAAAGGGAGGGAAAGGTGGAGTTATAAAGGAATGGAATGGAAAGATGGTAAGGAGCTTCTCTAGGCCGATTGACTCTTCGGATGCTAATGAAACTAACTTGTTTGCTATTCTTATTGGTTGCTGAGAGTTGCTTCAGATGGCTAGCTATGGTGCAAGATATCTCAAGGAGATTGGGAGCCACCTTCAATCATATTCTTAGGGAAGCTAATGGCGTGGCAGATAGTCTTGCTCGTGAAGGAGTTTTTAGCTCTACCATGTCTTTTGATGTGTAGTTATTTTTTTCTTTTCTTTTTGTTGATTTTCTTTCGTTGTGCTTTGTTACTTTTTGTTTTGGTGAAATAAAATTTTATTGTTATAAAAAAAAATACAAGTTAACCATGTCCATAATAGCTAAATGAAATGTAATATGACGAAAATACCCAAATCACTCAAGTGTATCTAGAATAAGAAAAGAAAATAGAAAAAAAGGGTATTGGCAATGGTGGACCCATTTGGACAAAGGGGCCTTAAGGTAAAATGTGATCCTCCATGCTAGAAAATCTTTCAAAATTTCCAGGCCTTTTTGGACCTCTCCTAACAAATCACGGAAATTAAAATTAAAAAAAGACAAAAATATTCTAATCGCTCAAGTGTCTCAAATAAATAAAGAAAACTGATTGGATGAGATGTCCTAAACATTTTGGACACCAAATGTAGCCAATGGTACCCCTGGATGGTACTATTGTGGACCCACGTAGAGCAAGGAACCTTCGGGTATGCAAATACTGTCCTCCAAACTAGAAACTCCTCTGAAACTTCCGGATATTATTGGCACTCTCTTAAAATATCCTTGTATCCATCAGCCAAAACTGACTCATTTAGTCACCGTCAGTCTTCCCAAGAAGATATGACCTTGACTTTTAGTTTGACTTGTCATCCTCTGCCACTATGCATGCCAGCAGTGTGCCACCCATGCACGATGTAAGGTTTGTAGTGAAACAAAGTGGACTTCTCTTCATTTCAAAAAGTCCTTGTAAATATGTTAAAAAAGTAGGGGCTTTTTTTTGGAAATTTAATTAATATGGATTCATAAGGTCCCCAAACCTAGATTGGCAGACCATATTTTCCTTTTCTCTCAATTCTTTTTCTTTCCTCTATTTAATCCTTTCCTTCTCCCCAAAAATTCCATTCAAGTTTTCAGACCTGTGTTCCCTAAAATCCAAATTACATAAAATCAACAAAACCAATATGGTATCAGATCTTGTCATGCTAAGTAGAAGTGTAGAACTGAATGAGAACAGTAAAAAAAACCAAAATGTTAGGATTCGAGATTGCAGGAGACTATCTTTCAAACAATATCCAATAATACTTGTTAGAAAAATGCAAAAAAGTCCTAAACTTCATGAGCACTTCACAGAAAAATAGGATTGTGTGACACAAAATTGGAGTAATAGTTTTTTTAATCTAAATGATAATAGTAGGTCCTTGAGTTGTTTGCAAGTTTTCTCTCATGCTTGAAATTTTTACTGGCTTAAATCTTATAATTGAAATGATTAATTGGTCATCTATCTCTACTGTAGCCCTAATAACTGTTAAAAAACCCTGACAAACGAAGACATTGAACTATAAGATCTATTAGACACAGATAGCAATGAAATCACTCTATATATATACATATATATATATATATTGAAAACAAAACATTCAGCGAATTTTGACATGTAGGACATAAATCTTTTGTTCTCTTATTTTGCTATGATTTTTTATTGATCTTCTGGGGGTTTATTAGGCCCTAATCTTTAGGGAGTTTATTGGGCCCAAAGGCCAAGTCGTGAATCAAATACACTCAAAGGGAGGCGAGTCACCCCTTTTTCAGATTTTTTAAACTTTGCATTCCATTCAAATTTTGTCTCTTGTCATTGTTGGTGATCCAAATACGGAGCGTTTGTTTCACAACTATTATCTAAACATATACTTTCATGTGTTTCTGTTGTCTCTCCCTTAATGGAAAGCTGATGTGATTGATGAGATAAAAGCTCTTTAAAAGAATAGTACATGGGAGGTATTATCTTCCAACAAGAAAGCGTAGGTGGGCTTCAAGGGGGTTTATGCACTATAATGTAATCAACATGTGTCCACTAAGTGATATAAAACAAAACTAGGGGCAAAAGGATTGCACTAGCTTAGGGTTGGTGTTTAATTATTTAGAGACTCTATCCGATAGCCAAGTTGAACTTAGTACGGGTAATCTTGTCCATAGCAGCTATTTTTTATTGGCCCTTGTGCCAATTAGACATTAAAATATATATACATACACATGTTTTTCTTCATGGTGATCTACAAGAACTGTATATGGAACAACAAACACCTGGATTTGTATTGAAAGGACAAGGAAAAGTTTGCCAATTAAAGAAAGCCTAATACAGGTTGAGACGGTCACCTCGTGCTTCGATTAACAGGTTTAGAGTAGCTATGCTGTGCTAAGGGTATAAAAGGTGTCAAGTATATCATACAGTACTTGCAAAAGGAAACAAAACAAACAGTTACTATACTTGTGGACTATGGATGATATCATACTAGCAATGAAAAAAAGAAAAAGAAAAAGAAATCAAGAGCCTACAAGTATATTTTGGGAAGGAATCTGAAATTAAAGATCTTGGAGAATTGAATTCTTTCAGGAATTGAAGTTGCCAGATCAAAAAGGGAATTGTTATCTCATAACAGTGATATATATTGGATTTGGTTGAAGAAATACGCAAGCTAGGTGCAAAACCAGCTGAAATATCTAATGGCATCCTAGTTTACATTATGAAAGTGATGAGGTACTTTGTGATCAAAGTCCATATCAAACACTCGTTGGGAAGTTATCTTACTATCATTGGGCTAGACATCTCATATGCTGTGAGTGTTGTGAGTCAATTCATGAACAACTCTGCGAACTAGGCATCTTCTTGCAGTATTAGGATTTTGTGTTATTTGTTGGGAGCACTAAGACGAGGTATTTTGTATACTTTTTTTCTTTTTATTGAATGAGCTATTTTGTATATTTGTCAAGGCGATTTAAATGTGGAAGCATACATAGATGCTTCAGCAGGTTCCAAGAGGGATGGGAGATTAACTACAAGATATTACATACTCTTTGAAAATTTAGTCTTTGTGAAGAAACCCTGATAACACTGCATTGCAAACCATCGCAGAGAGAGTAGCAATAGAACGGTCTTTATGAACATTCACCTATGACCTAACCATTCACGTTAATTGTATCTCTCGGTTTTTGTACATAGGTTAGTTTATATTTTAAATTGCAATCATCATAACTATGCTCTTGTGTTTCACTGTAGTTGTTCGTGCAGGAAAAGGTCGGCCATGTGTAAAACAGTTCCAAGCACGTCAACAGTTGTTCACAATGAAGCTGGTCCTTCTAAAAGAGAACCCCATAGGCTTGCTCTCATACTTAGTATGAAGTATTCCATCTGATGTATTAATTATAGCCCTTTTGATATGCACATTGAATGTCCCTCCAAGGTCACCTTTCAAACTCGACTTGAATGCTTCGGCACCATATTATATGCCTCATTTGGATCCAACATATGCTGACATTGACCCTTCGAGCAATCTGAGAGATGATGCGATGCACATTTCTCTCATCCGGATTACTTCTGATGTGGCTGTTGAATTAGATGTTGTAGCCAGTGATGAGAGTGACGTGGGACGGTCAAGAAGCCGTGCGTGAGAGAAGATGTTGCTACAAGTTTGGCGGGGTACTATGATTACAAAAAAATTATAAAATGTAAAAGAAGGCAAAGTAAAACGTTAAAAAAAGGTAGTAAGTGATGCAAAGTCCATAGCATATGATGACCAATATAATAAGTTGGAAACAAGAGAAAAAGAGATAATTTTAAGCTTGCAAGAATGAGGAAAGGAAAAGTAGGGACAGAGATCATTAGATGTATAAAGAGTGACGACCAAAAGGTTTTAGTATATGATTTAATCAAATTCCATTTAAAATTACAAAGTGAAATTTGCAGATCCTTGGCTAAGAAAGCCATTGACCCAGCTAGTTTTATGGAACTTTTGTTGGTCTGACATTTTAAAGAACACCTACTTCATATCTGCAGTTTAGTCGGCTATACTCTAAAACATTTGAATTTGCGAAATTTGGAAATATGGCATAGTGTATCCTAGGGAAGAAGTATAGTAGCAAAATTTATAGATTCCTATTATATAGTCCAACTTTGTCTCAGGATAATCAGTGAGATTCTCCATAATTTTTATTTGCATGCATGTAAAGAATTCAAGAAACAGCCAACCAGAGAATATACAACTGCACTTTCTCAGGCCAATATGTTTTTTTGAGATGACACACAGAATGAACATGGTCAATTAGAAACTCGAACTGAAACTTACAGGAAGATCTTTAATAGCTTGGTTGATTGCACTGCATGCTGCTGCAGTTGCACCAGTCTGTATGGCATTCATTGAGACATCAATAAGGAAGAAAAACACAGCAGGCATTGGATCACGGACCTAGAGATGGAACAGATACATACAAGAAATCAAATATACTAAAAATAAAGTGGATGAGAAACGCAACAATTTTCAAGGGGAAAAAAAGATAAATTGTATGACAGTGACAGTAAATGCCTCTTATTCAAATGACTATCAGATATACAGTTATTTCTGTTTGTCCATTAAGTTATGGTCACATTATGAAGGACTTTTTCCCTGTGTATGAGTGTATGAAATAAGAAACCCAAGCACGGCTTAAAATATCAGCCATTATGATATATTATCAGCTGACACATACCAAGTATCAGCAGATACCAGCCGTCATCATCATCAAAGCCTTGTCCCAATTATGTTGGGGTCAGCTACATAAATTATATTTCTCTATTCTAATCTAAATGAAGCTAAATCCTTAGATAGGTTGCACTTCTTCAAATCTATCTTTACTATATCCCTCCATGCCCGCTGCAGCCTACCCCTTTTCCTTGAGGGGCCTACATAGAAAAATGTTTCCTCGACTTCACCATTGTAGACATGTGTTGGACATGTCCAAACCATCTAAAACAAGTCTCTCATAATTTATCACCTATTGATGATACCCCTAAATGCCCCCAAAACATTTCGACGGATACAAGTGCTATATTTTATATCTATAACAGCATCAGTCCATATTGCACATATCAGCCAATATTATTGGCGGATATGGCCGATAGGACCGATATGTATCAGCCAGTACAGCTGCAATTCAATTTTGTGGTTGACAGCCATATATGCCCTCTTCCCCCTTCCTAGGTTCCCTTGTGTGAAGAGTATTGTGTGAAAAATACCCTTGGTCTCCTTTCCAAGTTGTGAGACCTGATTTTTGTGATAAAGCAATGATTCACAAGATTTAAAGTGTTATTAACTTACAAGAACTTTGGGTTTAGTGTGCTTCATAACGGTATATGTATACTCTTCCCCTTCAAGATATTGCTTGGAAAAAATTAAATGGTTCTTTAGCAATGCCCGAAAGATTTAAGAATTGAAGCCAAATCAAGGAAGATTTAGTCTTTTTTTTTTAATTGTACATCATTTCATCCAAACTTATGAAACATTTTTCTTTACAAAAATGCACCTGATACATACATGCAAGTGTTAAAGTGATTTAGTTTGGCTCTAAAGCATTAGCTTACATTTAGATCTGGAAATCTTGGGTCATCATTTTCAATATTTTGTATTTTTGTACTAAGAAAAATTTACTAAGAAAAATTGGGGCTCTTTTCTAAATCTTTTGACTTTCCTCGAATTGCTAGAAAGAGAAAGTGATGAAACGGACTTCATTCATAGATCTAAATATTAGATCCATATGGCTTGGGTTCATTATTTTTTATCATTTCATTTTTAATAAAAAAAAATATATTTGAAAAAATATATTCTTTATAAAATAATTTATAAAATCCAATTTCATGTCTTTATATTCCATCTAGACCACATCAATGCCAAAATCCATAATGTTTAGGCCATGAATGTAATTTCTTATCATATTTATCTTTTGGAAATCCACACATTACATCTTCAAAGGACTAAATGAGTTTGGTCCATAAAAATGCTCCAGCAAGACTTTGCTCTAGATTAAATAAAATAATGCCTAACAAATGCTCAAAGATAGTTGGAGACAATTAGGTGCCACCAAAGTCATTTAAAAGGGAGTTCTTGAATTCAAAACCCACAGGCAGCAACCTTTTATCTTAGGCGAGCACTGCCCAAATACATACATGCACGGGCACATGCAAACATATGGATTTATCTCTGCTGAGATATTTTTCGCAGCTTGCTTGGAAGGTAACATTTTAACCACTACATGGTCCTCCATGATAGGTCCAACCCCCTCACACAAATCACCCGCCATGAATTGGCACTCACCCTAATTTTGCACTAACCTGAATTACGCTCATTGTTGGATTGAATTTCATAAAAAAGACAAGGAGTTAACTTAAGAAACCGTTAAATTTAAGGCCCCTAAATCAATGGTCATGATATTTGATTGAAATGAGTTTTTCCCCAAATGGTATCCACAATCAGACCTTTTTATCACACTATCCACAATGAAATAATCCTCTCCCTCCCTCCCTCTCATGGCTTCCAACACCTTCCACACCACACCCATTAAGACACCAAACCTAAATGCCTTCAAGTTTCTTCAGTCATCTCTTTAAGGAGACCCTAATAGAAAATCGCTTTGCCTCCTCTTTTAATGAAAACCCATCTCTCAATAACCAAAATCCACTTCCCCTCCTCCAATCTCCCCTTCTGCAAAAAGGGGCTCAACCCTGTGAAAGAAATGAAGATGATGGTACATCACATAGAATATTCAACAAGAACAACATACGAAATGAAGAGGTAACATAAAAGGATCCAATATATTGCCAAACACTGGAGGATAATGATGTGATTTATGTAAGATTTGTTGTTTCCTTGATTGTTGTCAATCACTGTAGATTAGTATCCTTAATCAAATATTAGAATTGATTTACTCTATGAAGATTTTCCTCAAAGAGGATTATAACGAACAACCTATTCTCCCATTCTCTTATGCTCATTTTTTGTCCTTTGCTTTTGATCACTTAAGAGGGAATGCTATTGATGCTATCATGGTATCAGAGCACTCAAGAGGCTAGAAAGATTGTTGATTTCACAAAAGATCTACAAATGACTGTGCTGCACTGTTTCAACGATCAGCTGATTGCAATGGGGCCAACTTTGGATCAGGAAATTTATCTTCTTCAAGTAGGACCACCACCACCAATCATGATGTGGGTAGGATGAGAAGATATCATAGTATATGAGGCATGGATAAAACCAGCTATGTTGGATGTAGAACCTATTGATTGAAGGCCCTTCAGGGTTTAAAAAAAGTCAAGAGTTATTCAACCAACAATGAATATCATTCCAATCGGGATCAAAATTCAGGCCAGTGCCAATTGAGAGGGTATATATATCTCTAAACAAGTAGGAGTGACAAAAAGTAGGCCCGACAAAAAGAAAAAAACCTCAAGTGCAAATTTCACTTGCTATATCAATGTCTAATCCATATAATCATCAAGGATATTTTTTATTTAGGGAACACATCAATCCTTGATTTTAATAATTCTCAATTGCCAAAAATACTATGCCTTTTAATTTGACTTCCCCTTGTTTTCATTGAATAACTAAACAATGTTTTCACAAACAAGTGCAAGTGTAAAAGACTAAGCAAATGCCATTTTACGTATAATTTTCAAGCATCAGTTGCATTACGGACCATGTATTCCTTTGTAGCAACAAATTCAACTGTTCCTCTACATAGCTCAGGCCTTTCATCAGAATCTCTACGCCTACCATCTGCTCCTGTATTGCAATAGTATTCACGAGGAGTCTCGTCGATAAATCCTGCAATGAAACAATTAATGATACCATAAATCTGGGATATTCTGAAAACTGAACATCAGAAAAGTAAAACAAGTGTTGCCAAACCATAAAGACATTGAGCCACCAGATGCCAAAGATGCAACCAAGGCTAAGAGGACATTCCATGAGTTGGTGTTCAGGAAGGTAAAAATTGAAGCTCTAGAGGAAATTAATGAGGGTTCACTTTTCTACTTCTGCTATTTTTGTTTAATGATTCTAAATATATTATATAAGAAAAGATAAGGTACAATAGGGGGAAACATCAAAAACAAATGACTTACGAAAATGAAAGAAAACTCAGCCTTGCAAAGAAAAGAGTCTAAATCGTTAAAATGTAAAACTCCCTTAAGTTTGGTGGATAATGTTAAAATAAAAGTGATCGCAGCAACTATAAAACCTTCTCTAAATTGAAAAGGCAACAATGATGATAATTACATAAAAGAATTCAAAAAATAAATGCATCAAAATAATAATAAAATACAAGAAAAGACAAATTCATGGTTCTCAATTAATAGCACATGGATGCACATTGCAATGTTTTCGAAATGAAGAGTTGCTAATTCATTATTGTAAAGGAACAGGCAAAGAATATCCTCATTTTTACTCCTAGTGTGGAGTGAAGACCGCATATAGACATTTTTAAAACTATTGTAATGGTGTCACAATTTGCATTTCTTCAATCTCAACTATGAAGAGAGAACATAACCTTAAAAAGGTCTGACAATTGACAAGAACAATATCTGCAAATTTTATTCCTTTAGATTGAACTAAAACAGGGATCAATTATAGAACTTCCATAACTTTCACCCTCATAAGCTGGATCCACTATTATGCAACTGCAACCTCAATGCCAAAAGTACAATGTTTAGGCACATGATTCGTGAAAGAAATGCAAAACAGAAAAAAAGAGGTACCTATCCTTATATTCAAAATCTTAAGTGAATCTAGAGACAAAAAGGAGATGCAAATGGCAAGACTATAATTTTTAAAATTCATCAACATTGCCAGACAATAAAACCCCATACAGGACTGGAGGAATATAATATCATAAAAAATAGAAAGATCCCCCAATACTACGTAGGTAAATCTAAATTCATAAAAAATACACCAAGTCATTCACCAATCATGCAGGAGAAAGTAACTTCAAGGAAACACATCAACTCCTTTATCTCACTGGCATTCACTCAGCTGAGCTTTCTTCTTATCTTCGCCAAAATCACCACGAAATTAATTTCACTTTATGGATCCACGTCGATAGCCATTAGCATTACTAACGATAATCCGCCATGAAGGTTAAAACATCTAAATGGATGAATGCAACTGTTCAAGATGCATGTATCATCAATGAGCAAGAAGCACAACATCTCTAGGTGCAAAGGGTGACAACCTAATGATCATGAACAACTAGAACAGAAAATTCCCTTTCATCTCTGTTTTTTTTTTCCACAAATACGGATGATGTGGCTTCTTCCTGATGCTAAAAAGATGAAAGTAAAAACATTGACTAATCATTTCTATATTTATTAAGAATCGAGGTGAACCAAGGTAAATGGATCCCCCTTTACTATGTTGGTAAATCTAAACTCATAAAGAAGTCACAAAGACATTCACCAATTATGCAGGAGAAAGTCACTTCAAGGCAAGACATCAACACCTTTATGTCATTTGCATTCACTTCGTGCAGTTTTCTTATTCTTCTCTTTGCTCAAAAATCACCAACAAATTACTTCTAACTTATGGATCCACTTCGATAGCCAATAGCATCACTAGATACTAGAGGTGTACAAAATTAATCGTGACCCGACCCGACCCGGTAACCCGACCCAACCCGTGGGTCAATGGGTGGGTCACAGTAGCATATTTCCGCCGCCCGACCCGACCCGTGACCGTCGGTACCGGTTAACGGGTTTCACGGGTAGGGTTACCGGGTGACCCGTGAACTCGGTAACATTTTTTTTTTTTTTTGTATTCTCCCGTCTTTATATTGATGCAGGCATGCAGCTATAGGTCAACTGCAGAGTATAGGTCAGGGTTAGAGTTAGGGCCAGTTTCAATTGAAAAATGGGCCCTTTTACACAGATATATCTTGGGCCAATTTCCCTTCATAAGGACCCAGTTTTGGACAAAATGCAAGCAGAGAGTTCATGTCAACATGCAAATCAGACCCATTTATTCTTTCAGAGACAGGTCTGTACAAGAGCAGCATCAATATGGTTGTTTTATTTTACTAAAAAAATATGGTTATTTTTAGTGTAGTGATAAGGCCCAACAAGTGCAACACCCATGTGCAATGTAGACCTATCACAAGTTAAAAGCCAGGTTCTTACTGTCATAAGCAGATTTAACTTTTAAGGCCCAACAAGTGTTACACCCATATGGAGTGCAGATCTATCCCAAGCTAAAAGTTAGGCCAAACCAACACATCTACTCCTTGTCAGGCCTATTTTACATTTAGTATTGCTCTAATCTGGTCATCTGTTTGTAGGCCCAGTTGGTTCATTGCATAAATTTGGTCAAGTATGTGTGGATCCAGGTCATTGCATGGAATGGTTCTAAGCTACTGCCCAGGCGTTTGTACATGCAATGCAGGTCCTTTTTTTTTTCTTTTGGGACAAGTTTTAGATCCAAGCCCAGCTCCAACTGGGCCAGGTCTGCCTAAATCATAACCAGGCCTTGTTAATATAAGTGTTTGTTGACTCTTTAGTCATCTAGACAAATTTATTGTGAAAAAAAAAAAAAAAAAAAAACTCATTTGTTTATATCCTTTTTAATAAAACCACATTTTTTTTACAATTTTTTTATTATTTCTTTTTGACCCGAACCCGACCCGTGACCCGACCAACCCGTGACCCAAATGGGTCAGGTTCGGGTGGGTTTTCACCCATATAATTTTTTCGGGTCGGGTCGGGTTTGACCCGTTGAGCACCCCTACTAGATACTCTACCTCGAAGATTAAGGTCTAATCAATGAGCAAGAGATGCAAAATCTACAGGTGCTAACCTTTCAAAAAAAAAAAAAAAAAAAAAACCATCTAGAGGTGCTAAGAATGATAACCTCATGATCGATGAACAATTAAAATCAATAAATCCTTATACTCCCACCCCACCCCACCCCACCCCCACCCCGAATATGGATGATTTGGCTGCTTGCTAGAAAATTTGAAATTTAAAACATGAATTACATCTCTTCATGAATGTAAGATAGATACGATTATTTTCTTTATACAGTTTCATTAAAAATACTCATAATTAGTTTGATTGGATTTGCTCCTTTTGTGTGTGTGTGTGTGTGTGTGTTTTTTTCAAGTTCTTGACAATATAAGACTAATGATTTATAGATTAATTATTACGAATCAAGGTTAAATAGATTCACATTTTCAATCTTTGTATAAATATGTATTTTCGACGCCATCATCATCATTAGAGCCTTATCCACAATCTGAGGGGTCAGCAAAAAGAGACAATAATTATATTTAAAAAGGAAATAGTAGCAAAAGATAACTTGCCCAAATCACGAATAACTTGCTTCAGTCAAAACTTTGACATTAGGCAAGTCGAGTTTGAGTTCAAGTTTCTAGTTTCCCAACTTTGTCCTCAATACCACAGTTCAAAATATCAGCCGATATGTATCATATGTGCTGATAAATTGGCCATATTGGTCGCGACTGCTCTACTTTCTGCAATTTATCAGATACAATGTGAATAGGCTGATAAATTGGACATATCAACCATATTGGCCAATACACACCAATATGTACCAAATGAGGCTTCTAGAAACGAGACCAAAAGCAACTTGGTCACAAAATCTAGGAAAGCAGTCACTAAGGCATAATCATCAAGAGCACACCGGAATTGGTTGCGGGAATTGGCTAAAGAGGCTACTCCCACCCAAGTGTAAAGCGAAAAATGAATCCACGCTCCCAATCCAACCCGATATCAAATCATGGAGTCAAAGACGGCCTTAATATACAAAATGCCTCTCCACAAACTCAACTGGCAAGGATTTAAGGATCCCAAACATCGTACTTGGCAATCAAAATCAGTTTCCACATGCCATCTTGCTCGTCTCATCGCTGCCAAATCCATTTGCCTAGAAGAGTTGAATTCATTCAAGATTTCCGAAGGTATGATGCCAATACCTACCTCCTTTATAGATTTACGAACTTTACTACAATCCAGGAGATGAATTCTCTTTCTGCTATCCCTACCCCATTATAGGAATTCATGCTGAAGCCTCTCAATGCACTTAGCAACCATCAACGAGAATTTGAAAACCGACATGAAATAAATCAGCAAGTTCCAAAGAACTAGTTTTATAAGAGTAATGAGACCACCCAAGGATAAGTAGTTCAACTTCCAAAGAGCTAGCTTACTTCAAACTGGATTCCAAAATCTTTTAAATGCAACACCCAAGAAAGGTGGAAGACTCAAATAGGAAGCAGGAAGGGAGCCAGCTTTAGAACCTATCAAATCAGAAAGCTCACCCAACTGAACATTAGACAAGCACCCCCCAGGAATCGCTCTTCTAAAGAAAATAAACATGAGGCCTGAGACTGCTTTCGTAACAAAGAAAGATAGTCTTCAAATTCAACACCTACGCTGACTCAACTTTACAAAAGATCAGGGTATTGTCTGCAAACTGAAATGACTGACATCCCTGGCAGCTTCAAACCCTTTAACTGGATTCACAGAACTCATAACTTCAATCATCCGACGGGGAGCTTCACCCACTATGATGCAATACAAAAGCCCAAGAAAGTCACTGGGCCCACATAATGGACCCAGATGTCAACCCAGTCCATAGGCCCAATTGGCTCAAAGTTACTGCGGCATTCTACTTTTATCCTATTTCTATCCATGGTTCAAAATAGCGGCCGTTACGTAGCGTAGCGCCAACATTATCGGCCATAGCGGTCAAGGCCGCTACGCTATTTTGAAAATAGTGGCGCTACGGTCTAAAACTTAGTAGAGCCTTTCCTACTATTTTAGTTTTAAACATTGTTTTTCCTATTTCTTTTCCTCAATAGCCTTTTCTAAAGTTGTCTCTACCCTTTTATGGTTTCAAATCGCTAAAAAAATAATATTGGTTCTATACAAGATTCAAAAAAATTTGACCATTTAAAATATTCACACCGCTATGTATCGCCACAACCGCTACGTATCGCCTGCTATGTAGCGTTTTGGCCGCTAACCGCTACACCAGCCGCAACCACTATTTTTATCCTTATTTCTTTCTCCTTGTTCAATTAGGGAACTATTTCTAATTTTATAGTTTAATTAGGATTAGAAGCTTTGTATTTAGAAGCCTCAAGTGGCTAAGAAATAATACTCTATATATAGTTGAGTCCTTCATTGTAATTGAGCATGCTTATTCCAATTAATTAAAGAATTCCTGAGTTCTCTACAGTTATGGTGTGGTTTATGGTTGTGCGTGTGCCTTAGGGCTGGAATCCATTGTTGGATTTGATCAATCCCTCAGGAGATTGATCTATTGTTTCGATCACGGATCCGGGGCTACACCACACTAGAACAAATAGAAAGGAGGAGGTGGGATCACCTTGCCTGAAACCCCTCTAAGCTGGGAAAAAATCTTCAGAGGACCCATTAATGAGAATGGAGAAGTGTCGAACATAAACAAGCTCTAATCCAACTTTGCCATATATTCCCAAAACCCATTGGGAGAATCATATAAGGAAGCCAGTCCCAATCCACCCTAGCATAGGCTTCTTAAAGTCAAGTTTACATATCAAACCCAGCCTCGTATCATAAATGCCTTAAGAGAAGACATCCATTAGCTACGAAAACAGTCTAGAATTTGCCTCCAAAAATACCCCACGCCTTCAAATGATACAAGGCAGCACACATTGGAGTCTACCAGAAAGGACTTTGGCGATAATTTTATGAATACTACCAAACAACCTAATGGGTCGGAAGTTCTAAATGCTTTAAGCTCCAATTTTCTTAGGGATCAAAACAATAAATGAAGCACCAAACTCTTTAGATTAGATACCTCTTTCATGGAACTCTCACAAGAAGTCCATAACATCAATTTTGACCACCTCCAAAGAGTCTAAAAGAAAGCGATTGGAAAACAATCTGGCTAGGAGCCGTATACCCGCATAAATCAAAAACCGCTTCTTTAACCTCCTCTTCAGAAAAAGGTATTTTCTACCTTCAGCCCTATGTAAGTCAATTTTGCTATAAGCCGGATTTTCTAAACAATGATGATTCCACCCAACAGCTAGGATATCAAATATCAGTCGTAGATTCATCAGAAGTTTTGAGGTATTTGCAAAAAAGTTTAAACCAACTCAGGACTTCTGTGGGCCCCATTTGCATGATCCGACGCGTTCATCCTCTTCAAAGGCCAAAAACGGCTAGAACAATAAATTCGGAAGCTTGATTCATCATGGATCATTAGAAAATTGAGGAAAACTTCGGACCGTTGATATTCCATAGTGCAAACAAGGGCATTTTGATCAGTCCGTTTTTTTTTTTTTTTTCTGATTCATGTGGGCCCCTAAATGATGATCCAAACCATTCATCATCCCCAAAAGGCCAAAAATACCTGGGGGTCAATTTTCAGCTGTAGATTCATCATAGATCTTGAGATATTTACAAAAAGGTCCAAACCTTAAAAACTGAATTTTTTTTATTCTTGTGGCTCCATTTGCAAGATTTAAACTGTTCATCCTCTTCAAAGGGCCAAAACGGCTCAGGTGTCAAATTTGGGGGCTTGATTCATCATGGATCATGAGAAAAACTTCAAACCGTTGGATCTTCTATAGTGCAAAAAATGGGGCTTTCTTGGCAGTCCCATTTTTTCATTTTCTAATTCTTGTGGGCCCTAAATGACGATCCAAACTGTTCATCATCTCCAAAAAGCCAAAACAGCTAGGAAGTCAATTTTCAGCCATAGAATCATCATAGATCTTCAGATATTTGCGAACAAATTCAGAATCTAAAAAATTCATTTTTTTTTATTTTTGTGGACATTGTTATCAGAATCCTTCGATTTGTATCCCGAATCTCGATTCATATCCTGAATGTGATTCATATCTATGCAATGAATCCCATTTATAGATGAATCTTAGGATTCGGGTGTGAATCTTATGATTTGATACTCGTTTCATCGAATCTTACGATTCATGTGATTCAGTTGAGCAAGAATAGCTACAACTAATAAGTAAATATTGATAATCTTTTATCCTTTTTTCTTTCTTTCTTATTGCATTTTTACTTTTAAAAGGTTATTTAGTAGTTAACGAAACCTCTTTAGTTAACGAAACCTCTTAAGAATTTTGCAGCTTTGAGGAGCTTTTGGAGATGAATAAAGGACACACATTTGATTAAAAGCGTTCGACTGTACATATGGGGCTTATCGATATCTTCTTCTTTTTGTAATCTTTTTTGGTTCTTTTTTTTCATGAACACTTTCTTAGCTTCAAGAGATATCTTACTTCGTAAGATTAATGGTTTGGGTTTTTTTTCTTTTATATTTTGATTTAAAGATTAAAATATATATATACTAATACCTTAAACTTATTTAACTATTTACAGTTATAATTTATTATATATTAATATATGCCATGATGCTCTTGATATGATTGTATGATAGACTTATTTGTCATTGTATTTATACCGATACGAATGGGAAAATGGATGGATTATGAATAACTAGTTTGTGCTCTTCCTTTTTTAATTTTTTAATATTTTCATTTTAATAGAAAAATTAAAAAAATAAAATTCACAATTTGATTCGATTCATCGGTACGAAAGATTTGTAATATGATTCCAATTTACATAACCCATTTGCATGATCCGAACCGTTCCTCATCTCAAGAAGACCAAAAATGGTGGGGGGAGTGGGGTTGAAAGTTTAGGTCTTGATGCATCATGGATTGTTAGAGATTTTCCAAAAACGTGGAATGATTGGATGGCATATAGTGTTTATGGTAGGATTCCTTGGAGTTTTCCAAACATGGAATGCAATGACTCCTCCCCTCATAAATCTTCATTGAGGGTAGCTTAGTCTAGGCCTAGCGAGGATGGTAACCAAACGTGAGGTTAATATATGCTTAATTCTACATCTAACACATTAAAATTTTATTTAATATCTTCTAATATGAAATCATGTTTCCAAGGACTTTTTCAATCATCTGAAGCTGAACATAAGGTAGTGGAAGAATCACGTTTCATAATCAGATGACTGAAATATGAGTTCCCTAACCCTTCAATGATTCCCTAGTGGCCCAAGGCCCTACTCCTTATTCATTTGAATCCACACCCTGTTGCAACAAACCACTTTAATATAGCCTAACTCATAGAAAAGCACTCTAGCAATAATACATAGTGCCTGAATGACCTAATTAAATCCAAATCGCTGAATGAGGAGAATATCATCATGTAATCTTCATATCTTGGTTTCCATAGAAGGCGCATGTATCCCAATCAACTAAAATGTCACTTCACTACTAATTTACAAACATACAAGAGAATATAACAAGGGAATGTGGTAGTTGAGAAATCTCCTTACCCTCAATGCCCACATCAAAACTATACATTAACTGTAATTTATTTATCAAAAGGGATCTGAGACGAACACCCCCCCCCCCCCCCCCCCCCCCCCCGGGGCAACAATGATAAACAGGAAGAAAACGGATCACCACGCCTAATCATTCTTGATCTTGCAAAGAGATTGAAGATAGTGAAGTCAAAATGCTTCGGCTATCCACACTCCACCCCCTCCATTTAGCTCCAAACCATTTCTACCCCTCATATAATCTTAAAAACTCAAATCACATAAGCTTTTTACCAAATAAATTTTGGAAAGAAAACCCACACGCTTAGATTTCCTTCTTGAAAAAACCCACACTTTTAGATTTGCTTGAACCAATTAACTCATTTGTTACTAATATAGCATCCGTAATTTATCTATTATTGACAAGAGAGCCCTGGTGTGAGTGAAAAATCAAAACCACTAGATCAAAGTGTGTAAAAAGAAGAAGAAAATCACACTAGACCAAAGAACCCTGGTATGCTCGCATGCAGCATGGATACAGAAGAGGATAATGTATAAAAACATACAAAAAAGTCCATGTCAAGAAAGGCTGGAGTATAATGACAAATTCTTTGAAAACCCAAGGAAACTCACCGCAATATTAAATTTAATCAAGTAGAAATTACATCAAAGATGAAAGAAACTCACCACATATGTTGCAAATAAAACGCTTTCCTTGTTCAATGAATTTCATGAATGGATTTATGTATGCTTTGCAGCGAGCACATCGAACAGGTCCACTTTCTCCAAAATCCACAACCTACAATAAAAAAAAAAACAATTTATGTAATAAATGAAAGATAAAAGAACAGACAAGGTTCCATAAATGCTCTTCAAGAAGGATGATATGGTCATCACGAGTCTGAATACTATGTACACTTCAATGGCCTATTTGGATAACTATTAATAATTAAATCAAATTTTCATGCAAACCTACTATGCTGATGTGAAGTTAAGTTGTACATAACCTATTCAATTCTAAACATATTTATGGGCAATTTGTAACCTATTCAATTCTAAACATATTCAGGGCCATTTGGTTGTCCAACATACTTGGATTCATAGGTGAAAATACGTAGCGGCCGATATATCGGCCACGCTACGGCGCATTTAGCGGGTATCGCACCCCGTAGCGGCCGCTACACAGCCGCAACAAAACGCGCTACGTTGCGGGTGGGAGGTATTTAACCACCCCAGCCGGCCCTAGCCCATTCTCTTCACTTTTTGTCACAGTAACCCTCCTTTACTGCTGTGAAAGCCTCTCAACTCCAAAGTTTCAACTCATTTTAAAGATTTTACCACAAGATTGTACAAGTAACAATGTAACAGCAAATTCGAAGGAATCAAACACAAACAACTACAAGATCAAGGCCCAAGCTTCCATTCCATCTAGCTATGTTTTTCTTTTGGATTTTTTTCTAGTCTTCTAACTTTTGAGATCATCTATTCATCTCTTTCTAAGTGTCTAAGTACTATAAAATATGATGACATCCATGTTTCCCTTTCATTATGCACATATATTTTTATTTTTATTTTATTTTTCTTATTTTTTTATTTTTGGATTTATTTATTTTTTGAAAAAAAAAATGTGAATACTCATGGACAACGAATGAGAAAACCTGGAAATTGCATGTAGATGATAGGTCTATGTTTTCCAAAGATCAATCCATCACATTTTAAACGTTTATTGATTTTTCTCTATTTTTTATTTTCGGATTTATTTACTTTTTGAAAAAAAAATGTGAATACTCATGGACAACCAATGAAGAAACTTGGAAATTGCTTGTAAATGATAGATCTAAGTTTCCCATAGATCAATCCATCACATTTCGAACGTTTATTGATTTTTCTCTATTTTTTGTTTTCGGATTTATTTACTTTTTGAAAAAAAAATGTGAATACTCATGGACAACGAATGAGAAAACCTGGAAATTGCTTGTAAATGATAGATCTATGTTTCCCAAAGATCAATCCATCACATTTTGAATGTTTATTGATTTTTCTCTATTTTTGGTTTTCGGATTTATTTACTTTTTGAAAAAAAAATGTGAATACTCATGGACAACGAATGAGAAAACCTGAAAATTGCTTGAAGATGATAGATCTATGTTTTCCATAGATCAATCCATCACATTTTGAACGTTTATTGATTTTTCTCTATTTTTGGTTTTCGGATTTATTTACTTTTTGAAAAAAAAATGTGAATACTCATGGACAACGAATGAGAAAACCTGAAAATTGCTTGAAGATGATAGATCTATGTTTTCCAAAGATCAATCCATCACATTTTAAATGTTTATTGATTTTTCTCTATTTTTGGTTTTCGGATTTATTTACTTTTTGAAAAAAAAAATGTGAATACTCATGGACAACCAATGAAAAAACTTGGAAATTGCTTGTAAATGATAGATCTATGTTTCCCATAAATCAATCCATCACATTTTAAATGTTTATTGATTTTTCTCTATTTTTTATTTTCGGATTTATTTATTTTTTGAAAAAAAATTGTGAATACTCATGGACAACCCATGAAACCACTTGGAAATGCATTCTAAATGATAGATTTATATATTCCAACATATATTGCTTGTTTTTTTACTTGTTTAATTTTTTTAATTTCGGATTTTTGTTATTTTTTGGAAAAAAATTATTTTTAATAATGGAATGCCAATCAAATGTATTGAAAAATGCTCCTAAATGTTATAACTATGTTTGGCATAGATCAATCCAACATATCTTTGTCTTTTCGTAATTCTATTTTATTTTCTTATTTTCGGGTTTTTAAATTTTTGAAAAAAAAATTATACTTTAAGTAATGAAATACCAATTAAATGTCAAGAGAATGATTCCTAAGCGTTAGATACATGTTTCATGTAACATGTTTCTTTATTTTTTTAATTTTTAACATGCTGCTTGTTCATATTTATAGCCAGGTATTCAGTATTCTATTGTGTATTTGTGATTGCCAATTGATAACTTAAAACGCCTCGTGATATTGATCTTGCATGGAACTTTGGTGAGGCAGTTGAGAATAATAGGTTGAAAATTAATTGCAAGTTTTGTGGGAAAGTGACCAATGGGGGCATTACAAGATTCAAGTACCACTTGTGCCAAATTTCTAGCAATGTTGCTAGCTGTACCGAAGTACCAAGGGAAGTCGGTTGGCCAAAACAAAGCTAGAAAAGTAGAGATAAAAGAAAAGAGGCGGCAAGATGTTGATGCTGCCCATTATGACGTAGTTGGGGATGAATTCTTTGATGAGGAAGATGCTATGCACACCGAGAGTCCATCATGAGTCAACAAGAATATGAACGTCGTGCATTTGCTAGAAGCAAATATTATAATGCAGGGGGCTCATCTACTGTGCCAAGCAGGGGCAAGGGCATTGAAGGGGCCATGCGTAGGGCATTTAGCACCCAGGAACGGGATGTTGATATAGAAATTATCTCTATTAGAAGAGCAGTTCCTCTCCCTGTTGATCCTCTAGAACATAGAAAAGAGGGAGCCAAACAACTAAAAATATCGAGTGTTGTGAAAGGGGTAAGGAAGGCTGCAAGAGATAGGTTAGCCAAAGCTACAGCAAAATTGCTAATTCACAAGAACATACCACCTAAAGCAGTAGATTCCCCATATTTCCAGACTATTCTTTATGTTGTCGCCGAAGCTGGGCGGGGTATCCAGGTGCCCTCCGTATATGATGTGGGCACTAAATACCTTGAAAAAGAATATACAGAAATAAAAGCTTAGGTGGAAAAGTTTAGACCCACGTGGCAACAGAATGGTGTTACCATCATGTGTGACGGGTGGACCAGAGGCACCCAAACACAATTAATAAATTTTTTGGTGTATTCAGTCGCTGGGACCGTCTTTGTGAAGTCCGTTGATGCATCTGAACATAGACGGACAGCCACATATATACATACACTCTTATGGATAAAGTTGTAGAGAGTGTGGGAGAGGAGCATATTGTACAGATTGTTACAGATAATGGCGCCAATTTCAAGGCAGCAGGTAAGAAGTTAATGGAGAAGAAGACCCATTTATTCTGGACCCCATGTGCAGCACACTGCATAGATTTCATCTTAGAAGATATTGGAAGGAAGACAAAAGTGGCTTCATTGATCAAGGCATGTAGAGGAATTACAAGATTTATATATAATCATTCATTGGTGTTAAGCTTGATGAAAAGATACACAAATAATCATGCCTTGCTGCGTCCGGAATTAACTAGGTTTGCAACCCATTTTCTGGCTATGGAAAGCCTTGTAAGGTTAATAACGGAGCTAATTCAGATGTTTGCATCAGAAGAATGGCTTCGTTCAAAATGGGACAATGCAACTAGTGGTCCGGAGTTTGAAGTCCCAAACCTGATGAGGGACAATAAATTTTTGAAGAAAGTGAGGAAGGTATTAAAGGTTTTTGAGCCTTTAGTTAAAGTGTTGAGGCTTGTAGATGGTGATGACAAGCCGACAATGGGCTTTATATATGAAGCAATGGATCGGGCAAAGCAAGCCATTATGAAAAATGTTAGATATCACGAGAAATATATAAACATCATTGATGATGTTGCATGTAATTAATATATATCTTCGATACTTTTTTGTTTTCCTAACTAATGCATTTATTATCTTGTTTGCTCACAGTACATTCTACATATTTTTAATGTAGGTTATTTTTTAAATCCCGAATTCTATTACCACAATGCCGAACTACACACCGAAGCAATAGATACAAACTTGCGAGTAGGATTACGGGAGGTATTGAAGAGATTGTTAAATCCAGATGATCAAATTGATGTCATACAAGAGGTGAGTGGGTGGTTACTTAAGATAATTTAATTATGCCACCAAGTGCCAATTGCCATACATGTTGTACGGGTTTACTAACTTATTTCTAATTTTCACATTGTAGATATCTATGTATACACAAAGGAGAGGAACCTTTGCTGACCCTCTTGTGATTCGATCGATTGGAATGATGCCACCTGGTATGACTATGAACAAAAGACCCAACCCAATAATCTTGAATCTTGATCTATTTATCTTAATTGATTAGGAGGACTTGAAGGTTACGAATATCTAATTTTCTTTATTTATTTTTTGCATTTCAGCTGATTGGTGGATGAATTATGGAGAGAGTGCTCCACATCTAAGGAGAGCGGCTGTTCGCATCCTTAGTCAAACTACAACATCTTCCAATTGTGAGAAATTGGAGCACTTTCTCCTTGATCCATACGAAGGCCAGGAATCGGCTTACCATGCACAAACTCAACAAGCTTGTATATTATCATTACAATCTGAAATTGAGAAACAGAACTAGGGAGAGAAGGGAGAGAAAGGCAAGGGATGATCTTGCTTATTGTCCTATTAATTTGGATCACATATTCAGAGAGGAAGGTCCCTTACTCCCATGGCTAGTCGAGATAGAGGATCCACTACTAGATTCAGATCCGAGGTTTCAGGGAACGGTTCAAGAGTTGATAGATGAGGATATGGGTGAGGCACCTGCAGAAGGTCAGCCACCTCAAGGAAAAGGTACCAGTAGGACTAGGAGGAGTGGGAAAGAACCTGCTCATATTGAATCTTCTGAGAAAGCTAGTTCCACCACCGTCTCTTCGAGTAGCCATGGTGGAGGAGATGGAGGAGACAGTGGGACAGGTGGTACTAGTGAATACTATCAACATGATGAAGCCGATGCCGTTCTTATAGAGGAAGTACAGGAGTTAGCTCCATCTGTAAGATTTGATCCAAGTCGTGGTTATCAACGGCGTCGAAGAGACTCATCACCTGGGGCTGGAGGTTGTAATGAGCAAGGAAATATGGGTGGAGATGTTGGAGGACAACAAGCGGCATCATGGACTGATTCATGGAACCCTAGTTATAGTGGACAAGGACCCTCACAGTATTTTCCATATGGTCAAGTGCAACAAGGAGAAAAACAGTCTTCAACTTCAGGGTCCTACTCATATGGTGACTATGGTGAAACGCAATATGGTAGATATCCACCTCCACCTCCTCCAAGTTCCCATGATGCAGCTGCCTTCTTTGGATTTGTGGATCCCACTGCTCATCAATATTAAATTCAATATGGTGCCAATAGAAATGAAAACACTAATGGGGATGAGGATAACCATGGCGCCTTGAATCTTGGTAGACATTCCTTTTGGTGGTGATTAAGGTATTCCTATTTCCTTCACTAACTCTCTTGCTCTTTGTCGTTTCTAAATTGGTGTTGAATGTTGATTGTTGATCACTTCATAGTTCATTATTTACTTGATTGAATTTGAACCTTGAATGTTGAAGTATTGATATTTGATTGTTCAATGTTCACTAATGACCTAACTCTTAAGTCTTCTTATGCCTTTATTTCATGTTCTAGTTTTTTTTTTTTTTTTTATGAGCTTTCCATTACTTTCTAAGTTAGCATGACTAAGAAACATAAATACATGTGAAAAAACTAACTAATACTATTATTTTCTATTTATACAGCGATACAGGACCTCATATATTGAGGGCACCGCTACGCCCCTTTTTTCTTACTTTTGCAAAAGAACCACATTTTCTTTCATTTTACAATTTTCTGGATTTTCTGAAATTTTTTCATTTTTTTTTTTTTTTGGCAATTTTTTCAAATTGCACCGCTACGTCACTACGTAGTGCTCGCTTCGTAGCGGTTTAGCGGTGGACGTAGTGCTATTTTCATCCTTGCTTGGATTCAATAAAGTTACAAATCTAATACCCATCTGGACGATGTAGAATTAATTATGGTAACTCTTTTTTTTCTTTTAAAAATCAAGTTATGGAAACTCTTCACGTATAAAATCAATTAATGATAGTAAATCGATTATTTCAAACTTAAACAGCATAGAAACTACAAAGACAGCAAAATTATCAATTGGAAAGAGTAGCAGACCACATCCACTCCCAAGTGCTCACACTTGGCCCAAAACTCACCCCCAACACAAGACAAAAGCATAACCAAAAAAGGAAAAAAAATGGGGCTGATGACTTTGATCTTGACACCAAAATCTATGGAAATTTTATAGAACCTGTGAAAAAGAAAACACAGACACGTACAAACACAAAACCAAAAGAAACAAGATCTGAAATTTACATGAACGAGCTCTTTAAATCAACACAAACAAAACCAAAATAAACAAAAGTAATATCAACTACAATTGGAATTTATGTTCAAAATCAAATATGCTACTGCCATTTTTGAAATATCAAAATACGTAAATAAAAAAGCCCAAACTTTGTTCATTAGGGAGTCTTTACTATTGTAAGTGCATAAAATGACTCACAAGGTGTAGGGAGTGGAGCTGAGAGCTCTCTGGTTGAACACCGGTGCCTGCCTGAAACCTGGAAGAGGGGAAGAAGAACAAAAGAGGGTCAGAGGACCCTGGCTTAGGCAGCGCAGGGCTCTCCGATGCCTAAGTCAGTATGAAAACTGAAGATGATACCAGCGTGTGGTTCTCTCGGAAAGGAGAGATCCCCCTTACTGTTCTGGTTTGGCTCCTTTTACAGAGGAGGAGAGAAGACAAGGACGTGACTCTGTCAGGGAGCTGTCCCATCGTAGCACGTCGTGTCGCATCGGGCCATACCCGGGCGTCTGCGGACGCCGCTCAGTCAGTGGACGTGGGCGGCAGGGATGGCCCTGTCAGAGGATATGGGCGGTGCCCTTGTCTTGTCGCACGTGCTGTAGCGTGCTTAAGTGTCCATGGGAGGACAGCTGTCAGCCCCCGCCATGGGTAGCTTCCTGGTGCTATAGCCGAGGTGTGAACGATCTGGGGTGCTTGGTGCCGGGGTCGAGAGCGACCTTGACTTGGCTGGAGACCTCGCAGGGATATCAAGGTGGAGGACCGAGCTGAAGTCCATAGCCGGGCTGGGGATTGCCTGGCCGAGGTGGAGCTTATGAGCATATGGCCGAAGTGGAATCACTTGGCCGAGCTGGAGGCTGGCACTGTTGCCGAGACTGAGCCCTACCGAGATGGACTAGCTGGTGCGGGAGTCCCGGATGCTGCATCTGACAAGGATCCCGGTGAGTTCGGGATTATCCCCACACAATAGCCCCCCAGCTTTTGAGCTCATTAGACTTCCTTTTGAGGTCAGAAGCTAAGTATCATGGAGGATAACACTTGTGCTTTCAAGCTGTCTTTCGCTCAACTAGTTCGTCACCAATTGTCGCTCAACTGGTTCGTCACCAACTGAGAAATGGAGACATGACCCTCTGGCTCGTCGCTAGGGGCATGCCGGAAACAAGGCATGAGAGCCGAAATGCCCACAAAGCACGATATGGAGAAGTCCCACTGGCTCGTCGCCAGGGGCTTGCCGGCAACATGGCATGAGAGTCGAAATGCCCACAAAGCACGATATGGAGATGACCCACTCGCTCGTCGCCAGGGGCGCGCCGGCAATCTGGCATGAGCCGAGATGCTCACAAAGCACGAAATGGAGATGACACAGTGGCTCGTCGCCAGGGGCGTGCCGGCAACATGGCATGAGAGCCGAAATGCTCACAAAGCACGATATGGAGATGACCCACTGGCTCGTCGCCAAGGGCGCGCCGGCAATCTGGCATGAGAGCCGAGATGCTCACAAAGCACGAAATGGAGATGACCCACTGGCTCGTTGCCAGGGGCGTGCCGGCAACATGGCATGAGAGCCGAAATGCTCACAAAGCACGATATGGAGAAGACCCACTGCACGAGGCCGAACCTGCACGACGAGGCCAGCATGAGGGCGACACCATCGTGGGGCCGTAGCTAGCACGAGGCCGAACCTACATGACGTGGAGGCCAGCATGAGGGCGACACCAACGTGAGGTGGGGGCGCGTAGCCTGAGACCATCATGAGGCCGAACCTGCGTGAGGCGCGTAACCGGCACGAGGGCGACACCAGCATGAGGCCGAGACCGTCATGAGGCCGAACCTGCGTGAAGCGCGTAGCCAGCAAAAGGTTTCACCAGCATGAGGTCAAGAATCTGGCACTGCTGCCGCGATGCACGAAGTCGATCTGGCACGTAGCCGAGACGCAAGAGATCGAGATCTGGCGCGCGGCCGAGATGTAGGAGCACGGGGCTCTGGATGACTGATGGCGGTAGAGGACCGTGCGACCAAGGCTGACAGCAGAGGACCGTGCCATCGAAATGACGGCAGAGGGTCATACGATAGAAGCCGACAGTAGAGGGTCGTGACGGCGCCATCGAAGCTGACGGCGCCATCGAAGCTGACAGTAGAGGACCGTGCCGCCAGAAATGACGGTAGAGGGTCGTGCGATCGAAGCTGACGGGCGGTCGAAGCTAAGTGATGATAGGAAACATCTAGCTGCCTCCCAAACCTGAGGAGAATTCTGCCGAGCTGGAAGCTGTCTGGTCGTCTTCGTAGGGGTTGAAGTGCTCCTAAGCTTGGGCTTCGTCTGCTTCTTGCCTGACGAACTGGTTCACCTTGGCGATAAATGCCTTCATTGATACCACAGGGTGCAGGACCAAGTCTCTCCGAAGCTCGTTGCCTGGTGGAAGAGCTTGTTGGAAAGACGTGATTGCTATTGTGTCTAGGGCATCTTCGATTTGGCTGTAGATAGTCCAGAATCTTCCGGCGAACTGCGTGATGTTCTCGGTATGCTTCATTCTGAGGGTCATCAGGTCGGCGCCCGACCTAGGGATGACTCTGTGAGCTTGGAACTTCCCCATGAAGGAATTCCGGAGCTGTTGCCAAATTGTGATTGATCCTTGTGGGAGTGCGCAGAACCATCTTAGGGAGAGGTCCCCGAGACTGGGGGAGAAGACTCTGCAGTTCAAGTGGTCTGCGTCGCCCCACACGGACATCCTCTGAGTGAAGTGCCGGAGGTGTGCTGCTGGGTCCGAGGTCCCATCGTAAACGACGAACCTCGGGACGCTGAAATCTTCAGGAAGGGGGAAGTTTCTGATCTCTGGAGAGAAGGGGGATGTGCCGAAATCGTTAGAGTTCAGCCGAACTCGAGCGAAACCGGCCATCTCCATGTTCTGTCGTATTGCTTGCTCGATGTGTCGATCAAGCCATTCTCTGAAGTCGTGGTTGTTACCCGAGCTTTCGCCATGAGCTCGGTCGCTTCTGTTGTTCTTCAGGGTGCACCTTTTGGAAGGTGGAGTCGAGGTCAAACCCCTAGAGGATGAACCCGATTGAGTATCCTGTTGTCGGACGCTTGCTAGACCAGATCTTGCTCCGGACCTTTCTTGGCGGGGACTGTCGGCAGCTGTGTCGACAATGTCAATGGTTCCTTTCCCTTTCTGGTTCTTCGAGGCATGGTGTTTAGGGAAGATGGCTTTTTGCTCGTGTTCCCCACAGACGGCGCCAATTGTAAGTGCATAAAATGACTCACAAGGTGTAGGGAGTGGAGCTGAGAGCTCTCTAGTTGAACACCGGTGCCTGCCTGAAACCTGGAAGAGGGGAAGAAGAACAAAAGAGGGTCAGAGGACCCTGGCTTGGGCAGCGCAGGGCTCTCCAATGCCTAAGTCAGTATGAGAACTGGACTAAGGATAGAGATTTTGAAGAAGAAGATGATACCAGCGTGTGGTTCTCCCGGAAAGGAGAGATCCCCCTTACTGTTCTGGTTTGGCTCCTTTTATAGAGGAGGAGAGGAGACAAGGACATGACTCTGTCAGGGAGCTGTCCCATCGTAGCACGTCGTGTCGCATCGGGCCATACCCGGGCGTCTACGGACGCCGCTCAGTCAGTGGACGTGGGCGGCAGGGATGGCCCTGTCAGAGGATATGGGCGGTGCCCTTGTCTTGTCGCACATGCTGTAGCGTGCTTAAGCGTCCATGGGAGGACAGCTGTCAGCCCCCGCCATGGGTAGCTTCCTGGTGCTATAGCCGAGGTGTGAACGATCTGGGGTGCTTGGTGCCGAGGTCGGGAGCGACCTTGACTTGGGTGGAGACCTCGCAGGGATGCCAAAGTGGAGGACCGAACTGAAGTCCATAGCTGGGCTGGGGATGCCCTGGCCGAGGTGGAGCTTATGAGCGTATGGCCGAAATGGAATCACTTGGACGAGCTGGAGGCTGGCACTGTTGCCGAGACTGAGCCCTACCGAGATGGACTAGCTGGTGCGGGAGTCCCAGATGCTGCATCTGACAGGGATCCCGGTGAGTTCGGGATTATCCCCACACAACTATACTATACTACAGTGGTACACTCTTGCAGTAAGTACTGGAATTCTCCACATGTAATCTCCAAGACATTACATGGTGGAGGGCTGGGACAACATCACACTATCACTAAGATAAAGGAGATGAAACCCAATTTTCATACACAAAATGAACTTCAATATCATTAATGTTTGTCATGAGTCACACATATAAGAAGAGACGAGGAAGTAAAAGAGGAGGAATGCAATCCATTTTACATTTGATCGACCACTTTGGAGATTCTCTTACTTACAATGCTACTGAGATGAATAGAATCCTCTGCTCGAAGAAACCATATCAGATATGATACTGGGATGAAAAAAAAATTGGAAAAAACAAAAAACTAAGACGACTAAAATTCCATAACAAAACTATACCTTATCACTAAATGGGACATTATTTTTTTTAACCCGCGTCAAAAATCCATAATTTTGGGCTTATCGGTAGGTAATCAAATGACCATCAAGTGCACCCAATTTTGTGTCAATTGGACACCATTTTACACATGATATGTCCATCTCTGAAAAAAAAATTGAGAATCATCATCATTGATTCATCATCATTATAAACTGGCCCAATTATGTTGGTTCAACTCTACATGAATTTTTTTTCTCCATTCCAGTCTACCTAGGGCCAAATCCTCATACTGATTACGCTTCTTCAGATCTATCCTTATGACTTCCAGATTTTATTTTATTTTCGAAATGCTACTACCTCCATCCATGTCCTCTTCAGCCTGTCCCTTTTTCCTTTTTTCCTCGAGGGGCTATCAACTTGCATAAAAAACCTTTGTCCTCACAGGTGCTGTTGTGGGCCTGCATTGGACATGCCCAAACCCTCTCAAAAAAGTCTCTTAATTGAACGCCTATTGATGCTAACACTATATGCTCCCGAATGCACTCATATTAATTATGTCTTTCCTAGTTTTACCACACATCCATCTTAACATTCTCATGTTTGCTACACTCATTTTTGCATGTGTTTTTCTTGATTGACCAACATTTTGCCCATAGGGTCATAGTTGGTCTAACCACTATCTTCTAAAAATTTCCTTCAATGTTGTTGTTACATCTCTTTGCACATCCCTATTGAAGCTACAATTCATATAATCTGTCTTTATACTACTTATTTTCAAGCCCTTGGATCTAAAGCCTCCAGCCATTTAACAACCTTTACATCATCTCTCAATTCCTCCACAACACTATATCCTCTGCAAACAACATACAACAAGGTACCTCCTCTTGAATATGAGATTTTACTTATTCGTGATCAATGCAAAAGGATAGACTTTGCTGTACCTAATTGAAACCTATGATTACTGAAAACTCACCTGCGTCTCTCCAGGTAATTCTCACACAAGTTACCACTCCCCCATAATGTCTTTAATGATGTTGGAGGAAAAAGAAAAGCATGAGAATATAACTCAAAAACAAAAGAAATAAAATCCTATTTTGTGAGTTTGCCACATGCAAAACCTTTGCTAAGTGGTGGATCCTCTCCCCCATCCCCGTATCCCAATAAATATATAAAAAGAAAAAAAACCCATCCTTAGGATCATCAGAGCCAATGATACGCACAGTTCTCCCAGCTAGGAACTACTCATTCTCAAGTTACATTGGTGCCCAACATGATCAATCCATCACACCATTCATCACTTGATCAATTAATTTTGTTGCATGTGCCACTGCCTTGTCAATCAACTTGATTTATTCCCACAACTTATCATAGATCGAAGGTGCAGATTCATTTGAGGGTTTTAATATACTTGGATGGGCCTCTGGATCGCCATATACCTAATAGTTTAGATCCAACAAATAGATCCGCAAGAAATCATGATCCATCCATCTCCCAAAATAATGCAGAAATGGTATTATCCTTTGAACTTGGTTTAACCCGCCTAATAGCTTGTAAATGGACGCCCTATGATGTATGGATGGTTGAGCTTAACATCCACCCATCCGTTGTTCATGGTAAGGCATGGGAGGTGAAGTTAAGTCAAGGGAGTGGTGGACTGGGGAGATTTGGATGCCAATGACCTTCGAAGCACCAAGAACTAATATTCTAGCATCCAAAGCCCTAGTGTGGTTTTTTTTTCTTTTTTTTTTTTTGAAAAAGGTGACTGTATTAAAGACAAAAGGGATAAATAAAGTATAAGAAAACTATACTGAAAACAAAGAAAAAAAAAAAAAACCACCGCAAAAAGGTGGGGAAAGACAAGAACAAAAGAAGGAACAGGACCAAAGCCCTAAAAAAGCGGACAACAGCCCCAAAAAAGGACGGAACAAATTAACAAATAGAAACAATCAAAGAAGGCTTATTGGCTCCTCCTTTAGCCAATTTGTCTGCTTTCGCATTTGCTGAACGTCTAATATGGGGCAAGGAAATGTTCAACTCCCTAGACATCTGAGCCATCTCTTCACTTAAACCTTCCACCATCGCGTCGACTGACCTAGCACCTATACTTGAAGGACAAGCCTGGACCTAGGTTTGGCTTGCTTATGTCATTCGTTTCTTGATTGGCATTGATGGATGGATCTCTATATTGTCTCGCCATTGTTGACCTCTTATCCCTATGTTTATATTGTTATACTCAATACCTTAATTGTAATTAAATGATGAGGACCTTCACCCAGGCTTTACCTAGTGGAGACCTTATGTTGATATTAGAAATGGATTACCCATGTCTTGGGCTAGGTTAGCTTATTCAAGGGCCATGAAGTGAAAGAACTATCTCTTGGATTGGATTGTATATTGATGAATGTCTTGGAATGAACTAGGCTACTTGGAATGTCTTAGGATAATTCTTGAGGGACATAAAGGATACCTAGAACTAGTTCCTTCAGCTTGATTAGGGATTCTTGCTCATGCAAGAGAGACCTAGCCAGACACCATTCTTGTGAAGTTGTGATTCCCTCAGTCAAGGCACCACTCGGCTGAGTAAGTCTAGCCATGGGATGATCTCCGTCATCTATAGATTAGGAGTCTTGCTTGAGGTGGACGAACCGCGTACGCCACTAGGTATCTCTTGACCCACGCTACCAAACTCTTGGCCTGCTATTCCAGTAATTCTTATTCTTGCCGGGCTTGTTATCCCGTGCATCTCCACCGCAACTCTACGGAGTATAGGAGGGTGACGACATAATTTCCCACGGTATTAGCTTATGTGAATGTGCCTTCTTATTAGATGGATGGACTGTATAGGTTACTGATTACATTGATTCACACTGATATTAATATTCATGCACAATTGCCTAGTCCTTCTTTCATTGTTACTCTATTAATCATGTTCGTCAATATTCGATTTTGATGCATTCATTCTATGTTTATATATATATATGGAAATTCTAAAAAACACCCCTTTTCCGCCCCTCTTTTTTTGGTCATGGGGCCCATGTTGAGTCAATGTAGCCTTTTCACAACCCCCCCCCCCCCCCCCCCCCCCACACACACACACACACAACAACAAAAAAAAAAAAAGGAATAGTCATAAGTCCAAGTTTGACACTCATCCAACTTTTCCTCACCGTTGGATTGAAATCACGATAAAAATGATCTCTAAACCATTAAATTTTAGGGCCATATATCAAAAGGTTAGGATGATCTTATGGAATCAAGATTTTACATATAGGAAGGCCCCACATGGATCTTTCCATCCAATGGACTTCCATGATCATCATGCATCCCAATGGGCCCAACTAGGAGGGGAAAACAGGCCCGGCATTGTGCAGCGCTCCCCAGATATACATGTATACATACATACATGTACATATAACGTATACCTAAACGTACATGTACCAATGGAAAGTGTGCAAGGGCTACCGCATCATTCTGGACGAGTGTGACTAAAGTAGTTAGTCCACCAACAGAAGAAGAGGAAGATTCGACTTTGCTACTAGAAATATAGGAACCTTGACAGGCAAGAGTTAGTCAAAGTAACGAAAAACAGAAGAGTAAGTATAGTTTGTCTACAGGAGACAAAGTGGAAGGGGGACAAAGCTAAGGAGCTCGCTGATGGCTGCAAACTTTTTTATGCAGGGAAAAACAATGCAAGAAATTGAGTGGGTATAGTTGTAGATAAGGACATGAAAGAGAAAATTGTAGGGGTAAAGAGATTGGGGGATAGAATTATAGCAATTAAATTAGTGTTAGAGGAAGACATAATTCATATCATTAGTACATCTGCTCTCCAAACAGGATTAGATGAAAGGGTCAAGAGCCCATTTTGGGAGGAGATTGATGGTTTACTACGAGAAATTCCAACCAGTGAAAAGATTTTCCTAGAAGGGGACTTAAATGGACATGTAAGACAGGATAATAGAGGTTATGAGAGAGTGCATGGAAGACAAGGATTTGGAGAAAAGAATTGAGTTAGGAGACACTATCATGGACTTTGCACTAACATTTGACCTTGTAATAGCAAACACTTGCTTTAAAAAGAAAGAGGAGCATTTAATTACTTATAAAAGTGGAACTAATAGGAGCCAGATCGACTTTTTTCTAGTTAGAAAACATGACCGATTGGAATGTAAAGGTTGTAAGGTTATCCCAAGAGAGAGTTTGACCACGCAACATAGGCTAGTAGTTTTAGATATTTGCATTAGAAGTAGAAAGAGAGGGGTAGTAAATAAAATGTGCCCTAAAACAAGGTGGAGGGATTTGAAAGGACAAAGAGCGACAATATTTAAGGACAAAGTGATAGATGAAGGAGAATGGAATTTTGAGGGAGAAACTACAGCGATGTGGAATCAAATGACTAACTGTATTAGGAAGGTTGCCAAAGATGTGCTTGGAGAGTCGAAAGGGAAGAGACAATAATAAAGAAACCTGGTGGTGGAGTGTAGATGTTCAAAAAGTTATTCGGGAAAAGAGACAACGTTACAAAGTTTGGCAGGGTACTAGGAATATGGAAGACTATGAGGTGTACAAGAAGCTAAGAAAGTAGTAAGTGATGAAAAGTGGAAAGCATATGATGACCTATATAATAGGTTGGGAACAAGAGAAGGAGCGAAGGATATTTTTAAGCTTCCAAAAATAAGAAAAAGGAAAAGTAGGGATTTAGATCATGTCAAATGTACATTAAGAGCAGTGACCAAAAGGTTCTAGTGAAGGATAACGCTATCAAAAAAAGGTGCAAGCAATATTTTAGCATACTTTTAAATGTAGACTATATAGGAAACATAAGAACAAAAGAGGATATTCCAGTAGCAAACCATACTTTTTTTTCGTAGAATTAGGGTGGTGGACAGGGCCGACTCAAGACAATTTGAGGCCTAAAGCAAAAATCCTAAATGAGGCCTTTTTTTATTTTTTAATATTATTATCAATATTTTATTTAAAATATGTTTTTCTTGCTTTTGGTGATGCAAAATTTCTAATTAAGTCAGTTGTTTTTTTTTTTTTTTTGAAATTATAAAAGATTGCAGTTGCTATTATGGGGCCTTATGTTTTGCTATTAGTAATTAAGTCACAACCCTCTCGGAAGCTAAAGCTTCAAGCATTGGTCAAACCTTTTTAAAGTTGACAAAGAGAGGCAAAAATTTATATATATATATATAGAGAGAGAGAGAGAGAAAGGGACCTGAAGACAAGAAATGGACTGAAATTTCTACAGTGGGTAATCTGGAGAATTGGTTAGGTAAGAAGAAATGAAGATCTTGATTGTTATCATGGGGCCTTATTTTTAGGAAGAAATAAAAGGATGTCAGTTGTTATTTTGGAATTTGAAAAGATACCAATTGCTATTATGGGGCCTTATGTTTTGCATTTTGGGGCCATATTTTTTTGGGGCCTAAAGCAAGGGCTTTCCTTACTTCATGGTAGTGTCGGCCCTGGTGGTGGAAGTAAGGAAAGCGTTAAAACAAATGAAGACGGAAAAGGCTACGGCCCAGATGACATCTCGATTAAGGCTTGGAAATGCTTAGGAGGAGTTGGGGAGATTTGGCTAACTAGACTTTTCAATAAGTTATTAATGACAAAGAAAATGCTAGATGAATGGAGAAGAAGTGTGGCAGTGCCTATATATAAGAACAAGGGAGATATACAAATCTGTATCAACTATCGTGGGATTAAACTTATGAGTCATACTATGAAGCTATGAGAGAGAGTAATGGAGCAAAGACTTAGACAGATGACCAAGATATCTAAAAATCAATTTGGTTTTATGTCAGGGAGGTCAACTATAGAAGCTATCTTTTCACTTGGGCAATTAATGGAAAAATCTCTAGCAAAGAGGAAAAATCTACATGTAGTCTTCATCGATCTAGAAAAAGCCTACGACAGGGTACCTAGAGATTTAATTTGGTGGGTTTTAAATAAAATGAATGTTCCAAGAGGTTTTATTGAAATTATTAAAGACATGTATGAAGGAGAAATAACGAATGTGAGAACTACCTGTGGAGAGACATGGGAGTTCCAAGTGACCATAGGTTTGTATCAAGGGTCAGCCATAAGCCCTTATCTCTTTGCACTGATTATGGATGAGTTAATTGCTCATATTCAAGAAGAGTTACCTTGGTGCATGTTATTTGCAGATGATATTGTGCTGGTAGATGAATCAAGAAATGGTGTGAATACAAAACTCGAGAGATGACGGGAGGCCTTAGAATCCAAAGGCTTTAAAATAAGCCGTACAAAGACGGAATATATGATTTGTAACTTCAGTGGGCATATAGAAAGAGCTGAAACTACTGTGAGAATTAAAGACCATGAGATATCACAAAGTGATTCTTTCCACTACCTTGGCTCTATAATTAGTAATGATGGGGAGATTGATGAAGATGTAGAACATAAGATAAAAGCGGGATGGTTGAAGTGGAGACTAGGTTTTTTGTGACCGATGAATGCCAACAAGAATGAAAGGAAAAATTTTACTAGACAGCGATTAGACCAGCTATGACATATGGAGCAAAATGTTGGCCAATCAAGAAGCAACATATGCACAAAATGGATGTAGCAGAGATGAGAATGTTGAGGTGGATGTGTGGTAAAATTAGAAATGAGCGCTTTTGTGAGCATTTAGTGGTAGTAACAATAGGGATAAAATTAGAGAAACTCATTTAAGATGGTTTGAGCATGTCCAACGTAGACATTAATGGCGCCGGTAAGGAAAAGTTTGGCCATGAAAGTTAATGGCCCACCAAGGGGAAGGGGTAGGCCAAAGAGGACGTGGATGGAGGTGGTAAAAATGGATATGAGGAAGTGTAACTTATCTGAGAATTTGGCTCAAGATAAATCAAAATGAATAAACAGAATTCGTGTAGTCGACCCCAACATAGTTGAGACAAGGCTTTGATGATGATGAGAACAATAGATATATATATATATATTGTTCTTGCTAGATCTTACAGATATAACTCTATTTACCTTTGGTGCTATAGGTGAGCCCATTACCGATCCCCTGGAAAGTGAGGCATTCTTTGAGACGCCAGAAGCAGCGGACTTCGTGGCGAAGAGCACCAAATTTCTTGAGGATGAGATTTCAGTTTGCTAGTTGTTTGAGATGGCTTTGTACATAAGACATGTTATTCCTATATTTGAACATTGTAGTGGGACTTAGCTCTTTACATTTGCTATATGTGTGTACGGACTGATATCATTGGATCTATGCTATTATTGCTTCCAATAAACACTTCCGCATATTTTACACAAGTGCTTCCACTTAAATGTTCACATTGAATTGAGAAAAAGTTTTAAATCGGACCTCACGACAGACTAAGATCATGGATGTTTACGCCCCTAAATTGGGTGTTCCGTGTGGTTTCGGGATACCAGATTTGGGGCATGACATTCCCTAATCTACATGCAATGAAATTAGAGCGTAGTACAACCTCTACATTTAATATCTAATCAAGCGTGTATGAATGGATTAGTGAGTGTTGGTTATCTTAGATGGTCCCTCTTGAGTTGTCCATTCCTGTCTCCTGATGATCCCTTTCAAAGGATCTGGTCCATTATACGATATCTTCCTTGAGGATCACCCCTTCCCGAATGGCCCCCCTTCACCATCACATTAAACATTCTCTCTCTCTCTCTCTCTCTCTCTCTCTCTCTCTCTCTCTCTCTCTCTCTCTCTCTCACACACACACACATCTTCTATTTCTTCTAAACAAAATACCCCACCCCAAAACCCAAATATGCCACTTTTATGACCCCTTTTTTTTTCTGCCACATGTCATTTACAATAGTTAAATATCTAGTTATATCAGGCCTCAAGGCATATAAGAGAAATCGCAACCAACAGGCGACCTTACGATATCTTTTTTTCTCACTTTAAGGTAGTATGTGCCAAAAAAGCAGAATTTAAGGCCTATGAACTTTATCTGGTTAAGATGTATCTTCTTCCTCCTCATGAAAATAATTTTATAACATAACCTTAGTATGGATGTAATATCACTAATATATCAATAAAGTGTTAGTTTCATGGTTCCTTTGTCACACCGAAGCATTTTTTTCTAAGTTAACATAGGTATATGTGACCAAAGGTTCTCGAAGTAATATGTTACTCTCATAGCGGCTGCAGCTGCTGCTTAGGCAGCCATCATTCAGTAATTGAACAATGTTGATGCTTAGTTAACTAACCATTTTTGTTTTCAAGAACTCAATAATTTCAGATTTCATTGAAGGAATTAATGAGCAAGAATGAAACCAGAGGAGAACTAATAAGAAATTTCACCAGTGAAGGGAAAAATATTGTGAGAAAGAACAGAATTAATGAAAAAGCTTACTTGGATAGGCTCTTCAGATGGATGAGGAATTGCCAAAGGTTGGACCATCAATGCCAAATCCATGCTAGATGTTGCCAAGAGATCAACAGAACAAGGAATCTACAAAGAAGAAACTTAAACATGAACCAGATGCATAATGATCCAATAAAATGTCAACCGGTAGTACACATCCCACAGCTGTATGATGACAATAAGTATTGAGGATTTCGTTAATACCTGATTCATAGTGCACCTCATATATCGTGGACTGCAATTCCCAGTGTCCTTGACAATGTAATCACTTGTGGCAGGCTTTATAAAGAATGCAATTATTCAGTAAGACAATACTTGGAATAATGTAAAGGCCTTATAACAATTTCAATTCAATAATCATAAGTGCATGTGCAGAACACTTAATGTAAAGACCTTATAACAATTTCAATTCAATAATGATAAGTGCAAGTGCAGAAACCTAACAAATAAAGCAAATAATTCGGAAGTGCAAAAACTGCATACAGGTGGGGTGTTTGCTTGATTGTTCTGGCGAGTTTCAAATATGGCCATTGAGGAACTTGAAACAGGGCGTGGGATTTGATTTGGATCAATTTTAGATGGCCCCACTCCTGGAGCTCCAGCTACAGATGGATGACCCATTACAGGTGGTACAGGTGCCATACTCTGATTAAGAGGTGGTGGCATGCCGTACACTCTAGAAGATTGTGGTGCAACTGATGGCAATGGAGGCCCCTGAAAACAATCAAAAAATTCATAGCTAAGATAGAACCAACAAAAAGAACAAGTGCAAAACAATGCATTGAGCAGCTACTGTAATTACCATGAGATTGTGCACTTCAATTGATCAAATAATTCAATAGCCAAAGGATGTATGCTCTTTTTCCCATCAACAGTAGAGATGACTAAACCTCCAAAGGAGGCTCAAGAATAAGGTTGTAAACAGGTCAGTTTCACATTAAGTCGTGATTGAACCCTTAACTAACCCGATCATGAATGAGTGGATTCATTTGCCTCAAGCTGTTTCCCATTTTAGATTCTATGTGGGGTATGAAAACTGGCCTGACCTCATGAAAGTGGACACTTTGTAGATTATTAAAATATCCTAAGCATTTGGAATTCTCATTTGCTTTGTATGTGTTATGTGTGAGATCTAGGGTTCCTTCATTTGGTGAGATTGGGTGAGCATTTTGAATGAACTAGAGTTTCCTTCAATTCCATAATCCATGGTTGTGTCATGTTATTGTCATTCCGAATATTCAAATGCTCTTTTAGATAGGAGTTTGCATCTTTTTTTTTTCTTCCTTGCGCAGGAAAGTAGGTAGCTACAAAATTATACAAATTGAGCTTTAACTACTTATTTCTTCTTCTCTTTTCTTCGGAAAGTTTATTCTTGGCCCTTAATATGATGTTTATGATTATGCTGATAATGTTCATTTATAAATACAAGCGCTCTCATTTGGATTTGTATGATAAATGAATTATTAGGAGCTTAAGAAAAAAGGGGTACTAACTTTTACATGATAATGTGTGTTACTTCTTTAAAGTTGTTTAGGGCCTGTTTCTTTAATAGAATTCCCGACTGGAATTCTAGTGGTTGGGTTTTTTTAGACATGATGTGACATCATGTCCCCTTGTATTTTCAAATCCCATGTTTCTTTACAAGAATTTATGAATTCCAACACATGATAAGTCTCAATTGGTCTTTAGGAATTCCACCTTCTTTGCATTTTGGTGGAATTCCAAAATGCTCATGCCCTTAGGAGGATTTAGGAATTCCACCTTGTCTAGGAATTCAAGAATTCTCCAGACAAGAATTCCTGAAATTCTAGTAAATGAATAGGCCCTTAGAGTTTCTCTATTATTATTGTAGTGTGATTGCCAATTGATGTGCTAATTTCTTGAGGAATTGTGATTTGTGTTGAAGTTTAAAAGTTTTTTTTATGAATTGGGTGTTAGTAGTAGGATTCCTTACAAAAAGAAAAAATTGTTGAAAACCATGTCTGTAACATATGCTATAAATGGAGATTATTGGTGGTTGGCGATTATTTTGATGTAATTGACTTTACCTTTAAATCATATCAACATCATCATCATCAAAGCCTTGTCCCAATAATGTTTGGGTCGGCTACATAAATTCCGTTTCTCCATTCCGATCTATCTTGAGTCAAATCCTCAAATAAGTTACACTTCTTCAAATCTATTTAAACTACCTCCATCCACATCCTCTCACATCCAAGGTTTAAAAAACCGGACTCGGAACCCGTTCATGGCCGAGTCCGAGTCGACTCGCCGAGTCGCATGGCCGAGTCCCATGAGACTCGATCGAGCCCCTTGCGACTCGGCCGAGTTAGATTTTTTAAACCATGCTCACATCCTTTCCCGTTGGTGAGCCATCAACCTTCATAGCCAAACTTTTCCTTACTAATTCCATTGCCAACCTATGTTGGACATGCCCAAAACATCTCAAACGGGTTTCTCTAATTTTATCCCCTATTGTTGCTACCCCTAAATGATCTCGAAAGCGCTCATTTCTAATTTTATCCTTCCTACTTTTACCACACATCCACCTCAGCATTCTTAGCTTTGCTATACATCCATTTTGTGCATATGTTGCTTCTTGATTAGCCAACATTATGCTCCACAGGTCATAGCTGATCTAATCGTTGTCCTGCAAAACTTTCCCTTCAATCTTGTTGGCATTCATCGGTCACAAAGCACTCCAGAGGCAAGTCTCTACTTAAACCATCTCGCTTTCATCCTATGTTCCACATCTTCATTAATCTCCCCATCCTTACTAATTATAAAGTCAAGGTAACGGAAAAGGTCTCTTTGTGATATCTCATGGTCTTCAATTCTCATAGTAGTTTCAGCTCTTTCTATATGCCCACTTGTACAACTTATTTTAAAGCCTATGGATTCTAAGGCCTCCCACCATCTCTCAAGTTATGCATCCACACCATCTCTTGATTCGTCTACCAACGATATATCATCTGCAAATAACATACACCAAGGTACCTCTTCTTGAATATGAGCAGTTAACTCATTCATAATCAATGCAAAGATATAAAGCCTTAGGGCTGATCCCTGATGCAAACATATGGTCACTGGGAACTCTCTTATCTCTCCACAAGTAGTTCTCACACTCGTTATTGCTCCTTCATATATGTCTTTAATAATTTTAATATAACCTCTTGGAACATTCCTTTTATTTAAAACCCATCAAATTAAATCTCTAAGTACCCTGTGTGGGCTTTTTCTAGATCGATGAAAACCATATACAGATTTTTCCTTTTCGCTTGATATTTTTTCATTAATTACCTAAGTGAGAAGATAGCTTCCATCGTCGACTTCCCTAGCAAAAAACCAAATTGATCTCCAGATATCTTGGTCTTCTTTCTAAGTCTTCTTATCTAGACACAAGTTCTAACCATCAGTTGTGGTGGCCTATTTTCCGAAGGAACCTTTCCAAGGCTGAAGAAGCTAATCTCTTCAATCTTCTCGAGACGCTTAATGGCATAGACGGCTCTAGAGAAGGGCTAGATAGCAGACTTCGAATCCCTTCTCGTGATGGTTCATTCTCGGTCTCCTCCTTATTCTCCGCCTTGTCGATCACTTCAGTTGCTTCTCGAAGTTGGTCATCTTTATGGAAGATCAAGGCCCCTCCCAGAGTCATTGCTTTTGCCTGGCTTGCTCTTCGGGAAAAAATTTTAACAATTTATAATCTTCGCCGCAGACATATTCTCCTTGTTAACGCTTGCCCCCTATGCTTAGCGGACGAGGTATCGATTGATCATCTTCTGCTCCATTGCAAGCAGATGAAAGCGCTTTGGTCAGCGATCCTGGAGGAGTTCAATTGCAGTTGGGTTATGCCACAATCCTTACCCGGCCTATTCCATCAGTGGGCTAGCCCAATTACCACCTCCAAAGGGAAGATCATATGGCGCCTCTCTTTTTTGGCTTGCATCTGGACGATTTGGAAAGAGAGAAACAAAAGGTGTTTTGAAGGGATTGCTTCCTCCCAAGAGGACTTAATCCTTAGATTGAAATTTTGCGTTGCCTCCTGGGTCTCCTATCTTCCAGATTTTTGGGGCTTATCTATTGATACAATTATGTTCAATTGGAGGGAAGTCACTCTAATTTGGTGCTCCCTTTCCTCTTCTTGTTTTTTGTTTCCCCTCCTTTTGGGAGGTGGCTGTTTTTTGGAGTTTCTGCCCGGCCGCTTCTCAGTATAATTCTTTTGTACTGTAAAGCTTTTTTGTAAAGCTCCTTTTTCTATCTATACAAGCTACCATTTCAAAAAAAAAAAAAAAAGTATTTAGAGGTGAAAGGAATTAGCGACCTTGCCCAAAAGATGGTTGAAGCAAAAAGGAACATTGTATATCCTTTAGTTTATTTGCTCTTGAAATTAGTGTTAACCCTACCAGTTGTCACTGCTATTGTTGAGGGTATTTTCTGCTATGAAAATCGTGAAGAACTGATTGCACAATCGAATGGTAGATGAGTGGATGATGATTATTTGCTTGCATATATTGATAATGACATATTTCATAGCATTGACGATGAGACAATCATGCAATGCTTTCAAAACATGAAGAACCGTCGAGGGCAATTGTAAAAACGTAGTTTTAGAGTTGAGATGACTTTTGATGAGAGAAATGTACGTTAGTTGATGCAGTTAAATATTTTGTGTCTATTTAAATGCAATACATTTTCTCTTTTGCTATTGTTATTGTTAATGTGAAAAAGTCTAGAAAAAGTTTAGCCGCACCCAAACGAAAATCCTAGGTCCACCACTGGTTATTGGCAACCCCGGCCCACCAGGGATTGGAGGCATTGTTAGAGATTCCACAGCACGTCTAATTGTTTCTTTCTCTGGCCCAGCTGGTGTGTGCTTAGTTAATGTTGCTGAATTTAAAAGCCCAGGACAGGCAGGCCTTAGGGAGATTGTGAAGCTAAACCGTAGAGGCATCATCGTCGAGGGGGACTCATTTTGCGCCACAGGTGGGTGTCAAGGGATCAAGGCAATACTTGGAGACTTGTTGATATAGTGGAGGAGGTCGTTGCTCTCACAAGATCCATCAATGCTTCCTTTGTCCACATCAACTAAACTGCTAATTCAGATGTCGATGCCTTAGCAAAGACAGGAGTCCATCATCGCATCTTGGCCTTTTCTTAGGCTGATTCTTGATTCTTGATTTTCCTGTTTTTTGGATGGTTGTTCTGTTGGTTGTTTTTTGCGGGTGTTTTCTTGCTATTCAGTAATTTTCACTTGAACTGTTTAGCCTTGTAATGAAAGTTATCATTCAAAAAAGAATAAAAAAAAAAAACAAAGTTTCATTGACTTCGAGGTGAGGACTTCTAATATAATTCTTTTTGAAAATTTCTTGATTGACATTCTGTGTAGATATAGTTGTCAGGAATATATCAGCGAAATTGAATCGTCAATCGGATTCTGGATGGCTTTGATATCACATATTGAAGATGAATGGCTGAAATTTACTTCAATTCAGACCCACACAACTGTCAGCATCAGCATGACACAACATCAGCGCTGGTTGGTACTCGTTAGCGCTTTGGTGGCGCAAAGTATTCATTTCCCATTTCCCCTTGCATTAAAGGGGAAGGTTATTTGATGGGTATTTTTGGATATTCACCTTTGGTCAATCGCTTATGTCTTATGGCATGAATTATCCCAATTCCTATGTATTCTAATGCAAACAGGCCTTTGGGCTGGAGCCCAATGGACCTGGCTTGACTTGTGAATCATGGGTCTTGATCTGGCACATTCAATGGCCACCCATTTTTGGCCTATATCAATTATCTTTTGATTGATGAGTAGGTACGTATCCATCAAACCTGGATTAAACCCAACTACCAACCAGATCCAGAGGCACCAATCATATCTAGAGACACGTACGTGGACATGAGTCTGACCCTATTATATCCAAAACATGGCTCCATGCGCAATTTTTCTAAGTCAGATCTTTTAAGTACACATGTACCAGTTGACAGCCTATTCAAAATTTAGTATTAAATTTATGGGCTGGATTGACTACAAGGTCGGTAACATGATATAGATGATTCACTAAACTGAGATTAGAATAAATAAGAAACCACAGCCTAGAGCATCTAGATTCTCTTCAAAATTGTCAAGAATCAGCATATCAAGTAATTCAATTGGGTTAGAGGATAGCAGTTCTTGCAGGTTCACTAGCAGCATAGAAAGTAAAAACTCAAACATAATAGTCTAAAACTCACCTGTAGAGAATGCATCTGCCACGTCTGAGATCCATAAGGAGGAGCGGAACCAGGCTGCATGCCTTGACTTGCAGCTGCAAATGGATGAGGCGCTTGTCCAGGTGGACCCAATGGCACACCAGCTGGAGGGCTCCCAGGAAAAGTGGGGGCACCCTGAAACTGAGGAGCAGTCGATGATGACATAGGTGGTGGAGGTCTCACCTGTTGATGTTGAGTAATGCCAGTAGGGAAATGGGGTCCTCCAGGTGAAGCACCTTGCGCAAACATGACTGGTCCATTAGCATTAGGACCTGGCAAATTCGATGGCCGGACAACAGGACCTGTAGTCATCGCCGCCGGAGGGAATGCCCCTGGCAGTGGCGGTGGCGGTCTTGGTCCCAAACTACGGGGCTGAGAGAATGGCAGCCCAGATGGCCTTCCAGAAGCCACATTCGGCGCAAGGCTGCCTTGCATTGGCCCAGTTGGAGGTGGAACAGCTCGAGGAAAGCCAGATGGTGATGGGCCAGGGCGAGAAACCGGAGATGCACCAGCAAATGAGGCTGGAGGCTGGAAAGGCGGAACCGAAGGGGCAGATGATGAGAAAGGTGGGGCAGAAAAAGGGGGAGGTCGGGGACCAAAGGCATTGGGCATTGTGGGTGAAGGGCCTCGAAGACGATTAATCTGTAGGTCCTGCATGTTATCTGCTAACGAATTTGGATTGCTCTGGTAATTAGGGTTGAAATTAGGGGGAGAATAACCAGGTCTTGGCACCCTGGATGGTAAAGGAGATGCCATTAAAGAAGCAACAGAGTCCCAAACCCTTGATATCTGTGTAAAACCTCACCTAATATCTGCAACATCAATAAATTAAATCATAAGTATACACAAACAAAACAATCAAGGTTTCCTCTACACCAAAATTGCTGCGAATATAATCAAAGCCACGGAAATCTCTGGAATCAAGTTTATCGATGTGAAAACCAAAACGAGGATTTGAAGAAATTGGATTCAAAAGTACAGAACCCTAATCGAGAAAAGGCCTCAGATCGGATCGTAACTTGAGAGAACCACCAACAGAGAGATACCAACCAAAGGACGAGATCGTAAAAGTGAGAGAAGATCTGAGGATGTCCCAACCGTTGAGTTGATCTGAGATCAACGGCTGGCATGCGAATCACAGATACCGGTTCCAGAAATCTCGAAACTCTCCTGCTTTTCGTTTCTTCTGTCTCTCTAAAACTCGATCTGTCTGTGCGAAAAGAGGAAGCGATGGCAGTGGAACGAGAGAGAGGCTAAGTTAAAATCTGACTGTCCTGTTTCAATGAGACATATTCTTTTTCTCGCTTCGCAGAGGGTGGCAACATACGGAACTGGTATCTTCGATGGAAAACGGGTGCCAGTTCAACTGGTGTACAGGTAATTCGAACAATCCAAGCCGTCCACGAATGGCTCTATCATAAAAAGTGAGGATCCACACAAAAGGCCAGGATCGAGCTGAAAGCATCCGAGTTCACTCCTAGGGTTGGCCTACTAGAAAAAAACAAAGGTGGGGCTCAATTTCAGAGAGGGCTTATCCGGTGTGAACCGAAGCCTCCATACACCTCGTCGTGGGGCTCGCTTGGAGCCTCACTTGGGGATGAGATCAGAGGAAATCTCTTTATCTGGCTGGGGGCTACCTATGTACAAAGTATGGCCCCATTTGATTATCGTAATCTCTTTTATCAATGGCTAACAAATTTCACCTATTAAAAAATTGACCCGTCAATCCAACGGTATAATCTATTTGAATGGGTGTAGAAAAAAGGGATTCGTATAATTCAGGGGTCCTATGTGCTTGATTTATTCGGATGGACCATTAGGTGGACCCACTATGAGGTGTACACCGGATTATTTCTATAATTACTATATATTAAAGTGAAAGGTTGTGGATCTAATTTTGACCGTACTTTATTATTTTGAACTTTTTGGTTTCTACAACCGCTAACATACTCTCCCTCCACTTTCCACCAATATACTTCCCCCCTTTAAAGAATCTCATCTGTGTCATTTCAAACATACATAGAATCATATATCTTCATGCATACCCGTGATTAGCACGGATTTTTGTGCTAATCAGTGGTATGCATGAAGCGGGCAAATGTTCTTTTACGAGCAAATTCAACTCAGGAGGCCCACTTAGATACATGTTTACTATTGTGAGGAGGTTAAACTAGTCCAAATGCTTGATCATGGTATGGTAATAGTATCAAATGGGATGCACTGATCAAATATGGCAACAAGTGGGACCCATGGAGCTGACTATACATGTAGTAGGCTCATAGGAGAATATTCTCTTTAAAGCATTTTCCTTCTTTCTGACAGCAATACATCCCAAAACCATATTTACCTTGGTATTATAATTAGGGTAAATTAGCCAAAAGTCCCTGCGCACGATCTTCTAAGGCATCAAAGACAACAACTTTTTCTCTAATGTCTCTAGTCCAGACAGCTGGAGATACTTTGGTGAAAGGTCCCTAATATGCCACGTCATATATTTTCATGACTAATTTGCCCCTTTCAACCCTCATTCGAACTCCTGCCTTCTTCTTCTCTCTCATTTTCCATTTTCTATTCATTTCCATGGTTTGGAGTATCGTTGCAGAGCACTTTTCGTCGCCACCATGCCATGACTTCCGATTCTCTTTATTTCATTTCTTCAAAGATGGAATCGGTTTTGAAATCTCTCTCTATCCAAATCTCTCTCTGTACAACTGATTTAAAAGATAGTAGTTTGCTTTTTTGCTTGTTTTCCCTTTCTCTTTTCTCGATTGGATCATAGTCATCAAGTGTTCTTGTTTTGGATTTCAATTTTTATTAGAATCTGATTTTTTGTATTCTGATTTTCGGTGTCGCCGAGCTCAGATAAATTTCCCAGAAACTCTGATAAACTGGACAAAAACTCAGACAAATTTGCCAAAACTCTAATAAATTTATCTGAGTTTTAACAAATTTATTTGAGTTTCTGGCAAAACTCAGACAAATTTATCTGAGTTTTGAACAACTTTTCTGAATGTGAGCCTGTGTGTCTGGGAAGAACTCTGTGCCTGGAAGCTCTGTGACATCTCCATCACTAGTAACTGAGCAGGTGGCCAGGCAAGTCGCGATCAAGGGTCTCACTCACGTAAAGGTCCCAGTACTTGTCAGCTATCTTGTTCACCTGCTGGCTACACTCGATGCTCTTTGGCTGGATGAAGGAGTCATCAAGTGTGAGAACCCGACCCCAGATTTCCTGGTTTATCGTGGTTTTAATCATGGAATTGTTTTCTCAGTGGGTTTACCGGTTGTTTGATCGAATTTCTGAGTTTGATTATATTTTCTTTGGTTTTGGAAGCCAGTGAACTTAGACAGTGATCGTAGGATCCCATTTGTTTTGTGTGGTCATTTTGGAGAGATTCTCTTTGATTTCTGACAATTTCCATTTCAGCTTCGTTTGACTAATCTCGCCATTCCCTATAACTTTCGTGTTCACTCCGTACTCATTTGAAACTCCAAAAAATCAGTTTTTCCAGCCCTGGGGGCAAAATCAGTCTTTTCACATTGAATCTGGACCCAAATTTCGAGATCTCAGAACCTTGCCAAATATATACTTTTTGGAAACTAGATTTTATGAGAAACATTTCCCTCATCTTGGTCGATCGCATCCGAGGCCCATAAATCGATGTCTTAACACTTGAATCCATTATTTTGATCCCTTTGACCAAACAGTTGACTTTTTCTATGGACCCCGGAAGTATGTCAATATTAACCTTGTTGGAAAGATAATTTTATTTCGGGCACTTTTCATGTTTTAAGTTTCTTGATCCGATGTATAGAAAGCCTCCTAATCACAATTTTCAAGTTTTGAGTGTTTTAAGTGTGGTGGGGCCCACACCCACCCATTATAAATGTGCAACTTCTCTCCCTCATCTCTCCCAATCGTCCCAGCGATGCTGCCTGTGCAGGAATGGGGAATTTTTCACCCCTTTCTTCTTCCCTTGGTTTCTTCCTCTCAAATCACCTCAAAGCCTTGCTCAAATCAAGAGAAGACCTTCACCAATCTTGTTCACCTCGCCAAGAGCTTTCTATTGGTACCATTTGTGAAGACATTCATCACCATTAGAGCTTCTTGTGAGCTCTTTCTACTTATTTGAACCACTTCTAAGTAAGCTCTCCTCCTAATCTTTTAGATTTGTGTTTGTTTAGCCCTTGAGACTCTCCATTTTCATTATTGGAAGTTTTCTCTTTGTATTTCTTGGTTTTGATATTTTAGGGCTTGTTTTTGGGGGTTTTTGTGTAGATTTGGTATCTTGGCTTGGAGAGGTGTTGAGGCTTGATTTTCTTAGCATTTGGACCTAAGGCAAGTGGATGAAATGATTCTCATGTGTTTTATCATATTTTATGCAAAATCTTAATTTGTCTTCATTAATAGTTTTAATGATTTATCATGTTTGATGGTTTAGTCTTATTGATTTTGAATGATGATTTGATGAGATAATGAGGTCAAGGAATAGCCTAATTATTTGTGAAGATATGTATGGAAGAAGGGGAAAGAAAGGAAATGGATAGGAGTTGGACAAGAGAAGAATTCAACCAAATGGGTTGAGGTTCGTTACAGGACCGATCGATCGCCCATCAGGTCCGATCGATCGGACTGTAAATAACTGAGAGGGTTCTCAGGACCGATCGATCGCCCATCAGGTCCGATCGATCGGACTGAAATGAGATGAACTGTAAATTAAGGGAATTGTGAGACTATTTTCCAGATTCATTCCAAGCCCATACTCAAATCCAATTCAGCTCTATCCCTTATCTTCTTATTTGAAGGCATTGAACCTATAAGGATGCATTTAAAACCATGAATGAATTGGGTAAATTGCAAAAGGGTTGTAGTGGGAGGTATTATTGGAGCCCATTGTTATTTAGGGACTCGTAAGGCATTGCGTGAAGTCCGGAGGAAGGGGAAATTCATCATGGAGATTCCATGGGGTTTTCTAAGATTGACCAATGTGTATAAGGACCCGGAATGTCCCTAACTCTTAAAGAGTACCAAATTACATTATAACCGACATACGGGACCCTATTCACACTGATTCAATTCTGGGAACCTCATTGTCTAGCCCGGAAATATATGAGAAACTATTTGGATTCGATTTTCAACCAAACTACTATTTTGGGATTTCAACCCACATGATATGACTAGACTGTTTCAAGAGTACTAGAAGAGATGTGCTTAGCTTTTGCTAACTTGTATATGTCAACTTGAGATGAATGTGTATTTTGTACCTCTTGGCACCCCGTTTCTTACTGTGCACACGATTTGATTTATCGTATTTGACCTATGAGTCGGCACCACTGAGCTTGGACGACCTAGTTGGTTTGATCCACCGACTTGGGGTTCCTTCCCTTCCTGATAGTCAGCTGCAGTCTGGAATTTGCATAGTTTACCCGGTTCGCTACCGTGGTCCTGTATAGTATATATATATTATAGTATTTTATCGTTGTTCCTCCTCACCTCGTGTGACTGAGGCCAATGATCCTGTTTATCGTTGTTCCTCCTCACCTCGTGTGACTGAGGCCAATGATCCTGTAGGGTATGTGCTCTCTTCACGTTAGTGAAGGGAGGATCTAGCTTTGTGTGGTTGCCATCTTGACAGTTCCCGATCCTTGATACCCTTACTATTTTAAATATACATGCTTCATAACATGCTTTAAATGAAATACCGATTTGTTAAATGTAAATGCTTTGTACTTGGTTTAAATGAATCCCCGATTTGTAAATGTTCATACTTGGTACATGTTTTAAATAAATTATCGATTTGTCAAATATCCATGTTTTACACCCGTTCCAAATGAATACATGTTTTGCTAAATATTCATGTTTTATACATGCTTTAAAGAATACAGTATTTTGTCAAATAACATGATTTGTCATCTGTTTTATTCTTCAGTACTTGTATTATCCTTTCACCCACCTGCCAGACCGTCGTGTCTGACCCACTAATTTGGTACTCAGGTTCAAATATCTAGCTCGATCAGAGTGTACGTGTTGGCTTTGGAGCCATGAGCTTGCAGGTTATTTTGTCGGCTATGTCGTATAGACATTGAGCTTGACATCAGAGCTACGTCACATATGGGGTAGAGATTATTAGCTTGTTTTTGTATGGCTTTGATTAGCCCGTTTATTGGGATTGTAATTAATGCACATTGTTATTGTAACTTGAATATATATGGGAATATAATATCCAGATACTGTCAGCTCTGTATTTCGTTACATTGGTTTGTTCCAGTCTGATATGTTCATTGATAAGATAATTATATGCTTGGGTTGAGTGCGACGCGGAATCCGATGGCCACGGACTTCGGGTCGCAACGCCACGAAAGCTTCCGCAAAAATATTCAAGATGTGTTGGAACGTGTTATCCTCACACACGCGGATCTTGGGAGAAACAATAATCATTACGGAACTCCCAAACAATCAAACAAATTTCTCACGGCCCCTCGGGTTTGGGGTCGTGACATCAAGCATGCCAAGGTGCTCATACCACAATGCCATCCGGAAACCATAGACCTGTCTGCGGGCTGGCTGCCTAGTTGCCAGGTGATGTGGTTGGTATCCTCCCATGGCTATCTCTGAGTCCCTCGCACCGTCCATTGACCTTTGATTGATGTTTGCTAACCCAATGATGATGTATTCATCATCAACTGTAACAGTTGAAAGCAAGAGTGAAAATTCTTATTTTATAGTAGCAATACTTCCATTCATTTGTAGCACTATCAATTTTGGATCATTCACTTGACAGTCTTGAATCAAAATAATCTCTCCATTTCAACCATGACCTTCCTATTGCCATCGATCCATCACATGGCCCGGACAAAGATAAATTTACAAAACTCTGATAAAGATAAATTTGCCAAAACTCAGATGATTTATCTGAGTTTTCAAAAAAAAACTCAGATAAATCATCTGAGTTTTGGCAAATTTATCTGAGTTTCTGGCAAAACTCAGACAAATTTATCTGAATTTCTGATAAAACTCAGACAAATTTATCTAAGTTTGTGTCCAATTTGTGAGGTATTTTTCTATGACATAACGGTGGAATCTAGACTTGGTCTCTTCATGAAAGTTGTATCCCTAGATGTGTAGATGATTCTAGGGTTTTGAATCACCCGATTTGGACTTCGAAAACTCAAGTTATGGCTCATTGAAATTAACTGGTAAAAACAGGAATTTTGGATCGGTTTTTTCCGGCCTTATTTTGAAGCAACGCTTGGAGGCCCAAACGAACTTGAATTTTTGCGAACCAGACCTTTCTGAAAAGCTTAAGACGTCCTCTAAAAACTTCATGAAGACCACTTTGTCGTTCTGAAACTCTAACGCCATCAAAACCTCAATGGAATGAGAGAAGTTTATTTGACAAATTTATCTGAGTTTCTGGCAGAACTCAGACAAATTTATCTGAGTTTGTGTTCAACTTGTGAGGTATTTTTCTATGATATAACAGTGGAATCTTGACTTGGTCTCTTCATGAAAGTTGTAGCCCTAGATGTGTAGATGATTATAGGGCTTTGAATCACCCGATTTGGACTTCTGAAACTCAAGTTATGGCTCATTGAAGTTGACTGGTAAAAACAGGAATTTTGGATCGATTTTTCCGGCCTTATTTTGAAGCAACGCTTGGAGGCCCAACGAACTTGAATTTTTGCGAACCAGACCTTTCTGAAAAGCTTAAGACGTCCTCTAAAAACTTCATGAAGACCACTTTGTCGTTCTGAAGCTCTAACACCATCCAAACCTCAATGGAATGAGAGAAGTTCATTTGACAAATTTATCTGAGTTTCTGGCAAACTAAGACAAATTTATCTGAATTTCTGATAAAACTCAGACAAATTTATCTAAGTTTGTGTCCAACTTATGAGGTATTTTTTTATGATATAACGGTGGAATCTTGACTTGGTCTCTTCATAAAAGTTGTAGCCCTAGATGTGTAGATGATTCTAGGGTTTTGAATCACCCGATTTGGACTTCGGAAACTCAAGTTATGGCTCATTGAAGTTTACTGGTAAAAATAAGAATTTTGGATCGGTTTTTCCAGCCTTATTTTGAAGCAACGCTTGGAGGCCTAAACGAACTTGAATTTTTGCGAACCAGACCTTTCTGAAAAGCTTAAGACGTCCTCTAAAAACTTCATGAAGACCACTTTGTCGTTCTAAAACTCTAACGCCATCCAAGCCTCAATGGAATGAGAGAAGTTCATTTGAATTATTGCTGAGCTTTGCCAAAACTCAAATAAATTGTCTGATTCTGCTTTTGCTGACGTGTACAAGGGTGTTTTTGTCTTTTTCAATGAGTTACTTTTACAAAAGGACTGCCGTCAGTATGATAAAATGTTGTGGACCGTTTGCAATAAAAATCACAGTTGAGGGACCTCCGCCCAAATGCCCCTTATAATTATATGCAATTTTATGTGTTTACGTACATCCCATACCCAATTTATATTTACCAAGCATTTTAGTTCAATATGCATTACATATATGGAAAGTTGGATCGCCCTGTAATTTGTAAATAACTCCCAAGCTTAATGATAAATGTACTAAAACATGTTATTCTAGGTTAGTCTTGCCACTAAGGCCTTGTTTGGCATCTCTGCTCTCTTTTTTTTTTTTAGACTAATAGAAATAGAGCCATTAGAAAAAAAAATGAGCTATAAGAAAGAATGCTAGAATATAAAAAAAAAGTGCTTGGTAATGCAAGGATCAATGTTAAATAGACTTTTTTATATAAATGGTGGAAAGTATTTTACAAATTTATGGAGTCCAATAGATATCAAGCCTTGAAAATTGACCATATGTCACGCCCCAAGCCCGGGGGAGCGCGAATTGGGAGTTAAGTAAAAATTATGTTTCTCCCAAGATCCGCGTGTGTGAGGATATCAAGTTTCAACACACTCTGAATATTTTTCACAAGCTTTTGTGGTGTTGCGACCCGAAGTCCGTGGCCATTGGATTCCGTGTCGCACTCAACCGCTAGCATGAAGCTATCGTATCAAGAACCATATCAGACTGGGATAAACCATCACAATAAAATAAAGAGCTGACAGTAACAGGATATTGCATTCCCATATATTCAAGTTACAATTATCAATGTGTATCAATTACAATCCCGAAAATAAGGCTAATAGAAGCCATACAATAACAAGCTAATAATCACTACCCCATATATGACATAGCTCCGATGTCAAGCTCAATGTCTACATGACATAGCCGACAAAACAACATGAAAGCTCATGGCTCCACAACCAACACAAGCACTCAACTCGGGAGAAGAAGTCTGGACCTGAATACCAAAGTAGTGGGTCAGACACGACGGTCTGACAGATGGGTGAAAGGATATAAACAATATATTGAAGAATAAAACATGTGATAAATCATGTTATTTGATCAAAAGCTGTACATAATTAAAATGTATAGAAAATTATGAACATCTGACAAAATACTATGTTCATATAGAACGGGTATAAAACATGAACATTTGACAAAACATATATTCCTTTAAAGTATGGATAAAGCATGAATATTTGACAAATCAGGAATTCATTTAAGGCATGTACAAAGCACGAACATTTAACAAATCGGGGATTCATTTAAAGCATATATGAAGCATGAATATTTGACAAATTGGGAATTTATTTAAAGCAATAATACCTTACGAAAATATTGAAAACCTGTATAAACAATGAATTTCATAAAAGTAAATGCATCATTTATTAAGAAAAGACATGAGCAATATAAAACAGTAAAGGTACCAAGAATCAGGGACTGTCAAAGTGGCGACCACACCAAGCTAAATTCTCTCTCACTAAGGTGAGGAGGGCCATCAGGCCGTTGACCTCAGTCACACGAGGTGAGGAGAGTCAATGATATATATATACATATATGATGAACCGCGCTTCTGCTCGGTGCTACCGAGGTCGGCGGACATGGGAGTCCGTTTGATCCGACCCTTTCGCGCCCGGGGGGTAAAGGCGTGCATCAACATTTTTTGTGTGTGGGTGTGCCAGATTTTCTATTTTACTTGGAATTGCAAATGGTGATCCGGGGATCGACCTTCTCAAGTAAGAAGGAAATCAACTTCTTTCAAGTTTTCCATGGCACATATATTTAAGAAAAGAGACATTTTCTGGATTTGCCGTGAAAGACGATTTTTTTGGCATTTATAGCCGATTTTTGGCATTTATAGCCGATTTACAATTCTTATCAATAATGAAAGACAAGAGTTGTGATTTCTACAACAAAAAGCAAGAAAAGGAGGATCTAACTTCTCAGGAGACTATGAGGGACTCGTTCAGATTGACGGTCGCAAGCCATGTGTGGACTTCGCCATCATCTATGCAGATGAGAATAGAGGATGCTCTTGATTCGCTTGGCTTGGCTATAACCTCGGATTTTTAGAGGACAAAGACCGAATGGAGGTCCTATTTCCAATAAAAAACTAAGTAGACAGGCTGAAAAGCCACGTCTAAGCCATTGGAGGCAGAAAGAGAAGGCAAGGACCTTGGGGGGTGCCCCCCAAGGGACTTTTGTCACCTTGTAGCGGTGGCCGGTGCAGAACTTTCGTAGAGTTTTCTCTCTTTCTTTCTCTTAGATTTCTGATGCCTTTTTCTTGTCAGGATTTCTGAATTTTCCGAAGTCTATCTGGAATGCTTGGGATGCTCTCCTATTTATAGGCTCTTGGTAGCCATTTAGGAGGATTTATGAGCCTTAATTATCATAAAGCTACATAAAGGGAGGAGTTACAAGATTTATTTCATTTACTTTGTAACTCTTTTTTCTTGGCTTCTGATTGGCCGGTAGAGATTAAGGGCATTTAGTCGCCTTTAATCACCATTATGGGAGGAGTTTCATGGTTTAAATGTCATGAATCAATTGACTTGTAACTCCTGGATGCTCGCTTCTGATTGGGCCGTCCAAAGAAATGAATTAATGACTGCAATAAACCTAGTCAATTAATCGCATTAAGTGGTCGTCGAGCAGTTGAAAAGTCGCGGGCTGTGTTGCGTCTTTTGTGATTCTTCTGGCGATGATCATCGATGGATCTTCATGTAGATCGACATCAGATGACCATGTAACTTCAGGTATTGGTTGCCAACAGCAGGTCGGTGCCATCTGTCCTGTCGATTTCTCGATCGGTCGGGTAGAAAGCACACTTTTTGGTTGACCGTTCGACGATCAATGTTGATTTTGATACTCTTGATGATTGACCCGTGATTTTGACGGATGTCGAAGGATTTGGTGCCTCAAAAGTATGAATTTTGGAAAATCCCAGGAAATGGAAGCTTAGAATCGCCAAAAAACGACGAAAAACGGGCCTTCCGGGGCGAACCCGGAGATCCGGGGTTCCATGGTCGCCGGCGACCCTGGGCCAGGGTCGCAGGGGCTGGCAACCATGCACAGGGTCACAGGGGCCTACGACCCTGGGCCAGGGTCGCGGGGGTCTGCGACCCTAGGGGGAATCCCCTTTGGTCCCCGTTTTGCGGCCGTTTTGAGGTATTTTTTCATTCTTTTTTCTTCTGTATTTTTCTTGACATTTTTGCACATTTATTGGCCTGATTTTCCTGTAAAAAACTTGACGAAAATCCTTGCATTTTGGGGTGCAAAGTTTCCAATTTTCCGGGAAAGTCGAAGTCTTTGTCGCGCAGAGCTGCCGATTTTCCGTCAGAAGTCGAAATTGGGACAAACGATGTCAGAATGACCTGAAATTTGAGGTGAAGCCTGCTGAGCAATAAATAAGACCAACCATAGGCTTTTCTTCGAGTTTTGAAGCCATTTGGGGTCCTGTTGCCAGTAGACTTAATTTTGTCGCGAGGAAGATGTCGCGCCTCGATGTACGGTCAACCGATGTCCGATTGACTTGAAATTTGATAGGGAACCTATTGGAGTCATTTTAAGATGATCCACAAGCTCTGTCTTAGAAACCATGGTCCCGGGGAGCTTCGCCACCGAGAGGCCTAATTTGGCTTCCGAGAGTCAAAATATGGTCAAATGTTGTCGAAATGACCTGAAATTTGATGTGTAGCCCTTTGTAAGCATCTTGAAGCCAGCCATGTGCTCTGTCTGATGAGTGATGGCCTCGGTGGTTTTCGCCGTCGAGAGGCATGATTTAGCTGTTCGAGGGTCGATGTAGGGTCAAACGTTGTCGGTTTGACTTGGAACTTGACGTGGAGCCTTTTGGACGTATTTTGAGACCATCCATAGGCTCTGATCGAAGATTTGGTGTCCTTGATACTGTCGCTGCCGAGAGCTCCTGTTTAGCTATCGGAGAAGCGAAGTTCGGCCAAATTATTTTAAAATGACCCGAAACCTCTTGTGTACTTCTCTTTTGGCTGTCTTGAAGGATCTTGTAGTTTTTGTTTTATTCTGACAAGATTTGATTTTTGGAAGTAGCATTGCCTATTTATGGTAGGCTGCAGCTTCATGTAGCTTTCTTGAGTTTGGAGAGGCAAAGTGACACATTTTTTGTGTCAATAAATACCCCCTCGAGGTATAGCAACGAGTTGCTTAACTGTTGTAGTCGATGTGCCTCGACGAGATTTTTGAAGGAGAGCTTGTGACTTGACCAAGAGTCTTTGAGAGTCTTTCTTTTGGTATTATAGCCTTTTGAGCTTCCAGGGGAATTTTATGGTAGTGAAAGGAATCACATACCATCTCGAGGCAAAGTTTTGAAGATGACATCAGGGATGTGGATTTGGTTTTGACCTTGTGACCTAACAAGCTGTATGTGGCAGGTTAGGGGGTCGGGTTTGGTTTTGACCGTATGACCCAACAAGCTGTATGTGGAATGTTGTGGGGTCGATTTTGGTTTTGATCTTGTAACCTAACAGGCTGTATGTGGCAAGTTAAGGGATCATGTTTTGGTTTTTAGTTTTGGTCTTGTGACCTAACAAGCTGTATGTGGCAAGTTAGGGGAGCAGGATTTGGTTTGAACTTTTTTGTGGAATGTCAATTTCAAGATTTTGGCTCAATTTGGCATATGAGGCTGGATGGTTTGATTTTTGGAAGCTCATGGGGCTTGGAATTCTTTTTTGTATGGTCCAATCAACTCAAAAGAGGCATGGAACCATTTTTGTAAGCTCTTGGTAAGAGGGATTTCTCTTTGACTAAAAGCCCCCTTTTTTTTTAGGTGCCTAGGTGGTCAAACCTAGCTCATATGGGCTAACCCATGGGACCTTAAGCTTTTGAAATGGCTTAGATCTCATATGGTGTCATTTTTATAAAGAACATCTAAAAATATCTGCTTTGGATAGAGAATATCTAAGAATATCTTTATTTGGAGATAACCTCTCATGTTCCCTTTATTTTGGGAGAGAATATCTCAAGATATTGTTCTTCGGGAGAGAATATCTCAAATCTCCTATCTTTTGGGAGAAAATATCTCATTGCTTTCTTTCTTTTTTTTGAGAGAATCCCTCAAGATATCTTTCTTTTGGGAAAGAATCTTTCTAATTTCTTTCTTTTGGTAAGGTTACTAATTAGTAATACTTACCTCTTTCTTGTTTCCTTCTTTGGTTTGCTCTCTTCTATAAAAGGAAGGAGGATGTTGGGTCTCTTGCTCTTATTGATTTCTTTTGCAACAATCTTAAGAGTGCTCCAAGACCAAGAGTTTTTCTTCTTCAAAGATCTTCAACCTTTTCTTCTTCTTCTCCATCAATGGCTTCAAGTAAGTTCTCTATCTCAAGAAAAATCCATTGTAGAAAGTAGGATGGTAAAAAAGAAAGTGTTTGTTTTTTTTTCTTTCTTTTCTTCCTTTTCTTTTCTTTTTCCATGTGTTTTCTTTTTTTTTACACTTTTTTTTTATTTCTTTTGTGGGCCGTACGACAGATCCGTACGGATCTGGACGTACGGCCACGTGGCTTGTGGGCCACGACCTGTGGGCCAGTCCCATTTTTTGTTTCTCTTTTTCTTTTTATCTTTCTTTTTTTTTTCCTCTCTCCTTTTTTTTTAGAAAGTTTTCTTTTTCTTCTTCTTTTTTGTTCTTTTCTTTCTCCCTTTTTTTTGAGAAAGTTTCTTTTTTTTTATTTTTTAGTTACTCATCATGATAATGCATTTTTTGGCAAACCAAGATGTTCATGCATGCATTCTTTTGTAAATTGAATTGGTAGCATGATGTGATAGCATACCTGAAAGTTTTTGCAATTTTGGGAATTTTGGAGCTCGTAGTGATGTTGAGCCCTTCCTGATTTTGCGGAGACTTTGAGGTTTCGAAAGTTTGGAGTTCCGGAGCTCGCAGCAATGTTGAGCCCATCTTCAGGCTTTCTATTTCTTTCGGGATATTTCCTTTTTCTTTGGAATTGCTCTGGAGTCATGTCAAAATTTTGCCAGATTTTTTTAGCGAAATTCTGTCATTTTGATGATGGTCTTTTTCTTTTCCATCCTTTGCAGGTGGTTCCTCCAGAACGAACAAGGGTAAAGAGCCTGCTACAAGCATACCTCGTCGATCTGCTAGTTCTTCCAATCCGGCCATTCAACAGGCCTGGGAGAAGGTCCAGTATGTTGAGAGAAACCTCGAAGAGTGCGACTCCCTCAACAGAGATGAGATAAGGCAGCGACTGATCGCTCTCAAGAGTGAGGAATTTTATAAGATCATGGTAAGCGACCGACCTTGGGTTATGAACGATCAGAGGGTTTTGCCCAAGCCTACCTTCTTCTTTGGTGATGCAGTCCCTGACGACGTGACATACCAGAGGAGATGTTTTCAGTTCTCTTACACAGCTGATGGTGAGAAAAGAACCATTGTTACCCGGTCGACGTTTGATCGCACCATCTCGATTATGAGCCTTGCTCCCACGTGCTCTAAGAGGGAAGATCCTCCAAGCTGGGTGAGAAGGACAAATGTAATCAAGGTCGGGGTTTTTGATAGCAGTTCTCCTGGATATGCGGAGAAGTCGCCTGCTGACATGGACATGTTGATGCCGGCCAGCGGCTACCAGGGCTCTGATTATCCGTCGGTCAATTTGGGACCGGTGGGCCTTGGTATTTTCAACGGTGACGACAACAATTGGGTGAAGCCTTTTCGACTTCGTGGCCGTTTCAGTGCTGACTCCGAGTGGAAGTCGTGGACTGATCGCGTCCTGCCTATTGGTGGCGCCGTTTTGAAGGAAGCCGGGATTTTTGATGCGGTCCGCGCCTTTAGGGAGACCGTAATCTTTTCCGACAAGGCCTTCATGGCTTTGTTGGAGTCATTCCTTCCACAAACCAATACATTCGTTGTCACGAATGGTGAGATTGGTTTTTCTTTGAAGGAACTGAGCGCCATTACTTGATTGCCTATCCTTGGCAAACTCTATGAAGAGTTCATGCCGATCGACAGCGTCCTTGAGGAGCAGTCGGAGGAGTTCAGGCTTCTGTACTTTCAGCTTATCGCTTTCTATGATTTTTTGAAGGAGAAGGAGGGCTCGAAAGTTAGATCCAGTAGTTGGAAGAGTTCTGGCTCTTCGTTCCCCAACTTTTTTGATAGTAAAGAGTATTCTGATAGGGTGACCCAGGAAGCCAGGGCTCAGGATCCAGGTTCGAAGAAGACTTCGGCCATGCAAGAAGAGTTGAGGGGTTTCTTCGCAAGTACAGACGCCATTTGTTCTGACATTGCACTGCGGAGAGATCTTGCTATTTACCTCACTTATTGGCTAGGTGAGGCTATTTTTGCTAGAGGAGATGGAACGCACATTAGGCCGCATTGTATTTTTTCGGCTTGTCAGATGGCGTTTGGAGAGTGGCTTGCTTTGGTGCCAGCTCTTTACTCCTACTTGTGTACCGAACTGCAGGCTGCTGTTTTTTTTTTTTTTTGTTCAGCTTGGGCTTCCCATGAACATGGTATTTTCAGCCCATATCTTCTATTTGTGGTATGTATACCACTGTCATGGCTTCCATCGGCTGGGTGCTGCACAGGATGATGATCCTCTGATGATTCGACTGGCTAAGGGGAAAGTCGTGTCCGAATCACTTTTGTTTGCCCGCATGAGGATCCGACGGTTCAGGGACATCGAGATGGGGAATCTTCAGTGAAGCTTTCTCCGGAGTTGCAGAAGAAGGCTTTTGATTTTGGTGCCTCCCGAGACTCTACCAGGGCAGGGTCGGGAAGGCATTACTCCTTGACAAATGCAGAGGAGTGGCTTTTCAGCATACGTGTCGGCACGATGGTGTACCGTAGACATCTTTTCGTCGACATCCAGCCGTATGTACCTTCTCGCCTTGCGTTGCAGTTGGGTTTTTCTGAAGGTGTTGTTGGAGCGCCTTCAAGTATGGTGAAGCGCTTTGGAGGTTTGCAGGACGGGAGAAATGCATGGGCTTTCTATAGTGCTGAAGACACTACTGCCATGATTTCCTATCCTGTATTGTCAACTTCCCGGACTGCTGGCTTCGCGAAGTGGTTCGCGGAAAGCTTTTCGGCATATCGGGGGCTTTCCAAGAAGGAGCTTGATGTGAAGCTATCGTTTGAAAAAGGCTTTGGAAAGTCGGATGGCGTCCGATGAGAGGAAGTTTGGGCCTTCCTTTCTGGAGAGAAGCACAAGATAGGCTTTCTCGGTGACCAGGGCGTCAATGGTTCCGAAGTTGTTCGAGAAATATCTGATGAGGCTTTAGAGCAGCTAGAACAGGAGGAAGCTGAGCTTGATGCTTGGATGCAAGCGGCATAGAGGCGAGCTTCCGTGGAGTCGACTGATAAGGGTAGACCATCCAGCGAGGAGTCAAGTGAGAGACCTGACTCTGACAGTGGGGTAGGTTCTTCTAGGAAGCGTGCCCATAGAGGTAAGAGGAAGATGAGTCAGCATCGTAGCAAAGAGCAACATGAAGACTCTTCTGATATGGAAGTCCTTCTTACTATCAATGAGGAGGTGCCAGGGGATGCTGACGAGCCTCCAGAAAAGAGGAACCGAGAAGAAGAGACCCTCAATGAAGGTATAATTCTTCCTCTTTCTCTTTTGCTTCCTTTCATGGTTTCCATATTCTGATTTGCTTTCTACTTCTGCTTTTCTCTTCTTCTTCTTTTTTTAGCAGAGGAAGAAGACTTGGCGATGCCTGAGGTCCAGACCGATGAGGCGGTGACGGATCTTGTGGGGGCACCTGAAGAAGAACCGAGGGACTCTGGAGTGAATCCAGAATCTCCAATTGGTATAACTTCTTTTGCTTCATTTTTTTTTGTTTCTGACTTGACTTGCTAACATTTTTTTTGTCAGTTGACTTGCCACGGGATTCCGATGACTTTGAACCATCGATGGACGCAAATGTTGACAATGCTTCCGATGAGTTCATGGAGGAAGAAAGTGTTCCGCCAGTCGTCGAAGAAGGTACTTTGTGATGATAACCCTGATAATGAATTTCAAACTGTATCATATTCATACCTTTTTGTGTTTCATTGGCAGGTTTTGAAGTGACAGAAGAGAGTCCATCGCTTCCTTCAGAACCAAAGCAAGGGATGCCAGAGGTTGATCCAGAGGTAGAGACTCGTAGAACCAGTTCTGATATGGCAGAGGCAAGAACTCGTGATGAGATTCCTTCCCCGGTTGCTCCAATTGGAAAGAGTTCTTTTGTTACTCTTCCAACGGGGCATGACATGAGTAGCCGACCAACGGAGCGGGGCGAATCTGGGTCATCTCTTCTATTTGCGAAGAAGGTGTTGGCACGGGTTTTGAGCTCATGGATTGAGACTCTCCTTTTTGGACACTTGGATACCAGATTTGGTATGATCCAGCATGTGCAGGAGATTCTCACTAATGCCGAAGTAGTTGGTCTGGACGTCACAGGTGCCAGGGCGATCGTTGATAGGATCATTGCACTGGGTGATATATGGTTTGAGACCATGGACTTCCCTGATGACCAGTTCTTCAAGGAGATATTCTTGGATCCTGCTAACAGGGCTAAGTCTAACCTGAACGAGGCTACACAGAGCAGGAAGCAGGTAGTTCGAGAGAAGAACTTAGAAGAGTTAGCCATCATCGGGCTGAGGCACGACCTTAACATCCTTGATAAGGAGGTCGATGAGGCCAGGAAACGTTTTGAGCATTTGAAAGCACAAGTCGCTGCCAAGTGGGCTTCTATAATAGAGGCTCGTGACGGGAGAGTGCTCTGATTCACCAGGTTGCCGATGCCGATCAAGTTCTCGAAAGGAAGTTTCAAGAAGATAAATAATGGCAAACTGCTCGGGATAAGCTTCCCGGTATAAAAGAAGGGTTGAAGCCTTCTCCAGCATCTCATGGCAAGTTCCTGAAGAAGCGTGCCTTGGAAACTATGACGGCTGACACCAAGAGTTTGCTTGAGGAGCTAAAACTTTGGCTAGAGACCATTTTTGGCTGAGCTCCTGATTTTTTTAGCAGAAACTATCCTTTTTTTTTTTTGGTACCACATGTATTCTTTTTTTTTGTACTCTTTTTTTTTTTTGTGTAGTGCTTGTAAACACTTTTTTTTTTTTGGTACCACATGTATTTTTTGATACTTTTTTTTTAAATTTTCCCTACGCTCACTTAAATCTTTTTGTGATGAAAGCAATTGCTAAATGGGATATTTTTTTTTGTTTTCCCTACGCTCACTTAAATCTTTTTGTGATGAAAGCAATTGCTAAATGGGATTAGATCAAAAGTTTGTCATTTTGTGAAAATCTTTTGTCAAATGATTGTTTTGGCATGGGAGCCAGATTTTGTTTGTGGCATGAGAGCCGATTTTGGCATGAGAGCCAGTTTTTGTGGCATTGATTGCCGGTTTTGGTGGTGTAAGGTCTGTGACCTTATTGGGTCAGTTGGGCCCAAAACCCGGCCCGTTGACCCATTTATTATTAATTATCTTATTTAATTGTATTTTAGATATTTAAGTGGGTTTAGATCATGAGCGAGTTTCTTTTAGCATTAGATTAGTATCTGCGAAGTTTCGTGTGATTCCGAGTTCGTTTGACCATAGCAGGGGGGTAGTTTGCAATTTAGGGGAAATTGAGTGTTTTTCCAAAATATTCCAAACACCGTGACTTTTGGGTTCGTTGGAAAGGTCTCATCGTTCTGATCATTTTTGTCTCTTGACTCATCACGATCCGGCGATCAGAAACCTTTCAAGTGGTCCATTCTTTCACCGGACCCACTTAAGGGGTAATTTAGTCTTTTTCTTCTTCCCTTCTTCTTAAACGAAGTGAACCCTAATTCCATTCATTATTCTCTGCAACGAAGAACAACCGCAGCCCATTTCTTCTTCCTCTTCCTTTCTCAAGCTAGAACTCCGCCCTTAACGATCCAACTTGAAGATCCGATCCGTTAAACTTCTTCCTCGCGATCTTCTCTTTCCATTGGTTCTAGTTTGGTAAGCATTCTCTCACCTTCATCTTTCTGTCATCTTTTCTTTTGGTTAGATTTAGGTTTGATATAGATCTTTTCCTCTCTTTTCTTTTCCTTTGTTGTTTTAGGTCGTGTTTGGTTGGGTTAGATTGTGGATCTTGCGGTAGAAAGACTTCTCCTTGAGTTACCCAATTATTTCATCTTCTGACATTGAGGCAAGTAGATATGCAAATTATAATTCATATGACTGTGTTATTTTCTATTGATTGATGATGCTTTCATGTTAGATTACCTTAATTCCAAGCCTGTTCTTAATTAATGATTATTATGCTTGATATTGATTTGGGTTGGTTAATTTTAATTGATAATTATTTATTGTAAATTTGATTCAATGGAATGGAATGGAATGTGGATGAAATGAATTATTGGGAGAGCAGGAGGCTCAATTTTGTGCAGGATATAGCCATTAGGAAAGGTTTAGAACAGAATGGAGATGATCTAGAATAAATAGAACTAAAAAATTCAGCAAACAGCACTTTCTGCACACGAACGTTCGAACACTTTTCCTGAACATTCGAACACTTGAGCTCTTGGAAAATTGGCATGGGACGAACGTTCGAACACTTTTCCTGAACGTTCGAATACTTGAACTCTCGGGAAATTGGCCTGGGACGAACGTTCGAACACTTCTTCGAACGTTCGAACTCTTGGTAATTGACCGATTTTAGGCATATTTTCCAACAGTCATAACTTTTGATCCGTTCGTCGAAATTTCACCAGCTATATACCGTTGGAAAGCTCTTGGAATGTAGAATCCAATGGCTCTAGTTTCATCACGATCGGAGGTCAGGAATTGATGCAAATACTTAGACTATTGATCCAGCTTATGTTTTATTGGAAATGAGACCTGTATGTTAGTTTTATGGACTCAATCCAGTAGATGATATAATAAATTGATTAATTTCTTTATTTATCAGTATATTCATATTTTCCTTTCATGAGATGAATGGTGATTTATTATATACATGCACATAACCAATACGAATGACATGATAGTTCATGAGATGAACCGGAGTCCACAAGTTTATTAGATGTAACACATGTGTATGGATGAGATCCACATACGGGAGACATGTGTGACAAATCTTATACTTAAATATCTTCACAACCAGTGATGAGACTGGACATCTCATACTGACAAGGTTGCAGCACTTTGATCATTATGAGATAGTGTGATTTGTCTCGATCATCAGAATGTAAGATTCTGGATCATAGTACTGGTACATTGATGTATTGAAGGACCATGAGAAGCACCTTATAAACACTATCTTTGCTTTAAGGTCTGCTCTAATTATTCCCTAGCAATAGGCTCTCAATCCTGAGACATTAATGAACTCAAGTTTCTATCTATTCATTTACTTTGAGTCACCAATGAGTGAGGCCAACTTTAGGTCAACACCTCGGTGATTTGGGTACGTGGTAGTAGAGCTGTGGGAACATTCAATGGTCAAGATGGAATCTATCTCTAATATCCCCTTGTGCCAATTAATGGATTTATCATTGGTAAGTGCGCACCCATTCTGATTAAGAGTTAATTGGAAAGGTACCTATGATCATTATAACTAATTGGGGCTCAAGGATAATAAGATATGGATCTAGTTTGGAAGACAGGTCGAATTGATCCATGGATATTGATAGAGGGGTCTACTTGTGGTAATGTGGAAGTTTAGGGTCTTCTATGTAATATTCCTAAGACTGGAGTTCAATTGCATTTATATAGTGGAGTTATTTGCAATTAATTGTGGACCCGGATTACACATGAGATGTGGGATCGCGTGTCCCAGTTGGAGCCAGCTTTCTAAGCAATCCCTAGAGGTCCCCACACTAGCCCAATTATTAGAAAGTATCTAATTCTAGTTGAACTCTAAAAAGAAAGTTACTATTTCTATTTGAAGTGAGACTTCTAATAGTGGTAATAGTAGACTTATTAATTTTAGTAGAAGTGAGACTTCTATTTTAATTAAAAAGGAATTGGAAAGTTACTAATCATATTTGAAGTGAGACTTCTAATTATGATATGGTAAGTTACTAATTAATTAATGGAAGTAAGACTTCTAAATAAATTAAGAAGAGATAGTTACTAATTTTTGGAAGTAAGACTTCTAATGGAAATTAGTAAGAGGGGCTTGCAAAAGCTATAAATATAGAAAAAGAGGGTTGGACGTCCCATGTATGCTCCATACATAGGGATTCACGCCCAGCTCTCTCTAGTGCAAGTGTTGCACGAGTTCTTTCTCTCTTCCCTCTTCTAGTTCTCTTTCTAGTTCCTCCCTAGAGTTCCTAGTAGTTTTCTCTTGGAATCCCACCATCTTCTTGAGAAAAGGAGAACCTGATACGGGTCATAGCGTGGAAGATCAAGAGGTCTTGGAGATCCCTATTTGATTAGTAAAAGCGTTCATCATCAAAGAAAGACACAACTTCTCCATTAGAATACAACCGAGCTCTAAAGGTATAATCTACTTCCTTACATGTTGTAGATTTATTAGTTGCTGTTTCTATCTTCTAGATAGATTGTTTTACTGATCATGATGGCTGAGATTGAGGACTTGGATCTTGAATTAGGTTTTATAGCCTTCTGGATAGTTGATCCCTACATCAAGTGGGTCAAAAGTTTTTGAAACCTATCCTAGAGGCTCACCCTATTTCCAGCAATTGGAAATGAGATCTGTAACCTAGGATTTAGGCCTTAGATGTTGGAAACCATGAATTTACTCTCACTTGACCATTAATGGGGATTGAAATTGAAACACGTGGCTTGGTGTGAATTCGATGGGTTGTCTAGGTATTCGTGTATTACATATGGTATAACCGAATGCATATGGAACTGAACCAATAGATGCTTAACATGATTGTACACCAAGGGATTTTCTTAGAAGCATCGTTGATCCAACTTCCATACGTACTCTGTTAGAACGTGTGTGGTACAGGAATGACACCATTTGCCTAGGCTTGGATTGTAATTCTTCCTTGATTCATTACTTGTATCCGTTGTTTATATTCCTTGTACACTCTCTTGACATAAAATACTTAACTAATTATGAAACATAAATTCTTATAGAATTTAGGACTTGGACCTGACTTAGAGTGTACTTAGGAACCTCTGTCATGTATTGATAAACATGACTGGCTAGCGATGAAAGGGGATTATCACGTGGTTTGCTTGTCTTGTATTGTCTTGAAAGAGATAATCCCTATGATCTTGTCTTGGACATGGAACTAGCCAGACTTGCTTGTCTTGTTTGTCCTTGTGTCAGAACCACTCTATTATTGTTTGCATATCATGGCCATCTGCAGTTTGGGGTTTTAATGACGAACCGGTTACTCGGTTGTCGGGGTGGGCAGTCGGCATAGGACGGCGTCCATGGCGTTGAATAGCTAGGAGTGAGCTAGGACTGTGCTGCTATTCCCAGGACCGGGAACTAGGATCTTACTGGAGCCGGACTTTGGTATCAGTAGTCCGGATTGGATTGTTACTGGTACCCCGGGAGGTGGCTTTGGACATCCTCGGAGTCTCCTTCTTGTTCTTGTATTGCATTGCATGGATAGTGGTCATTGCTAGATGATTGCTAGGATTCCTGTTATTGATTCTATCGATTATTATTCTTGCTTTATGCCTAGCTTCTCTTACATTGTATTCAGATAATCATGTACTTGTCATTATTCTACAATTGATGCATGTCATGTTTATTATGTTTTGCTTATCTATTGCTCAACATGTCGTGGACTCTATCCCTTGGTGTGCTGACACCTCAGGTGGTTACTACTACTATGAGGAGCAGGCCGGTGAGGAGATCCCAGAGGATCTCCAACCAGCAGAGGAGGAGCGAGAGTGGCGTGCCGATGACGTAGAGTAGCGTCATCATTCCTAGCACGAGAGAGACTCATTGTGACATCATTAGATTTTTACTTATTCATTTATTTCTCTCGTTGGACCTTTCTTACATTGACTTCAGTTTCTTTATTGGCCTTGTTTATTGGGATGGCCAATGTAATAAATTAACTTAACTCTTAGTTTTTGTTTATTCTTTCTTACAACTTTAAGATAATGAGAATTATTATTCATTGCTTGAGATTCCATATGCCTAGAGTTCTATGAACTCAATGTTTATTGTATTAAAAGAGGCTTGAAATATTTTATCCTCACCGCGGACTTACGATCCGTGGGCCCAAAGGACAAAAATTTTAATTAGTCCTAAATTTCACACTCCGGATCCGGTTTATTCTTTAATCGGGTTTGGGGGATGTGACATGTGGCATTTATACCCGGTTTATGGCATTGATAGCCGGAGTTTTTTTTTAAAGCCAAGTTTTGTTTGGTGGCATTGATAGCCGGTTTTGTTTTGTGGCATTGATAGCCGGTTTGGTGGCATTGATAGCCGATTTCTGGTTTTTAAAAAAAATGCAAGTATCGACTAAAAGTCGCCTCTCTGCTGAATGGTCTTGCAAGTATCGATGGAATGTCGCATCCTTGCTCATTCGGTTGCGAGTATTGATGGAATGTCGCATCCTCGCGGATTTGGGTGCAAGTATTGATGGAACGTCGCATCCTTGCTTTTCAAAAAATTTTGGTTTTGCGGGTACTGACTTGATGCCGTTGTTGACACCAAAAAATGTCACTTTGCCTCTTCAAGATCCAAAGAGCTACATGAAGTCGCAACCTGCCATAAATAGGCAATGCTACTTCCAAAAATCAAATCTTGTCAGAATCAAACAAAAACTGTAAGATCCTTCAAGACAGCCAAAAGAGGAGTACACAAGAAGTTTCGGGCCATTTCAAAATCATTTGGCCTAACTTCGCTTCTCCGACAGCCGAAAAGGAGCTCTCGGCGGCAAAAGCATCGGAGACACCAAATCTTCGATCAGAGCCGATGGATGGTCTCAAAATACTTCCAAAAGGCTCCACGTCAAGTTTCGAGTCAAACCGACAACGTTTGACCCTATATCAACCCTCGAACGGCTAAATCAAGCCTCTCGGCGGCGAGAACCACCGAGGCCATTACTCATCAGATAGAGCACATGGACGGCCTCAAAATGCTTATAAAGGGCTACACGTCAAATTTCAGGTCATTTCAACAACATTTGACCATAGTTTGACGCTCGGAAGTCAAATCAAGCCTCTCGGCGGCAAAGCTCTCCGGGACCATGATTTCCAAGACAGAGCCTATGGATCATCTTAAAATGACTCCAATAGGTTCCCTGTCAAATTTCAAGTCAATCGGACATCGGTTGACCGCACATCAAACCGCGACATCTTCATCGCGATAAAAGCAAGTCTACTGGCGATAGGACCCCAAACGGCTTCAAAACTCAAACAAAAGCCTATGGTTGGTCTTATTTATTGCTCAGGAGGCTTCACACCAAATTTCAGGTCATTCCGACATCGTTTGGCCCAGTTTCAGCTTCTGACGGAAAATCGGCAGCTCTGCGCTACAAAGTCTTCGGCTTTCTCAGGAAATTGGAAACTTTGCAAAATAAAATGCAAGGATTCTCATCAGGTTTCCTACAAAGAAATCAGGCCAATAAATGGTCAAAATGTCAAGGAAAAATACAGAAGAAAAAAGAATAAAAAAACAGCAAAAACGGACACAAAACGGGACACAAAGGGGGGAAAACCCCCCCAGGGTCGCCGCCGACCTTGGAGCCCGGGGTCGCCGGGAAGGCCCCGGAAACCCCGGTTTTCGCCGTTTTTTTCGTGATTCGAAGCGCCCAGCCTCTGGTACTTTCCAAAATTCATGCTTTTGAGATACCAAATCCTCTGACATCCGTCCAAAACACGGGTCAATCATCAAGAGTATCGAAAACAATATTGATCGCCACCCGATCAACCAAAAAAAGTGTGCTTTTTACCCGACCGATCGAGAAATCGACAGGACAGATGGCACCGACCCGCTGTTGGCAACAAACACCTGAAATTACATGGTCATCTGATGTCGATCTACATGAAGATCCATCGATGATCATCGACAGAAGAATCCCAAAAGACGCGGCACGGCCCGCGACTCTTCAACTGCTCGGCGACCACTTAATGCGATTAATTGACTAGCTTTATTACAGTCATTAATCCATTTCTTTGGACGGACCAATCAGAAGCAACCATTCGGGAGTTACAAGTCAAGAGATTCATGGCATTTAACCCATGAAACTCCTCCCATCATGGCGATTAAAGGCGATTAAATGCCCTCAATCTCCTCCGGCCAATCAGAAGCCAAGAAAAAGGAGTTACAAAATAAAGAATTCAATTCTGTAACTCCTCCCATTATGTAGCTTTATGACAATTAAAGCTCATAAACCCTCCTAAATGGCCACCTAAAAGCCTATAAATAGGAGAGCTCTCCAAGAAGAAAGGATCATCAGAAAAAAAGCACAAACACACAGACAGACAGAAGCACAGAAATTCAGAGAAGGAAAAGAGAGAAAACTCTACGGAAGTTCTACACCGGCCACCGCTACAAGGTGACAAAAGTCCCTTGGGGGGTACCCCCCAAGGTCCTTGCCTTCTCCTCCTGCCTCCAATGGCTTAGATAGGGCTTTTTAGCCCATCTACTCGGCTTGTTATTGGACATAGGACCTTCTTTTGGTCTTTGTCCTCTAAAAACCTGAGGTTATAGCCAAGCCAAGCGAATCAATAGCATCCTCTGTTCTCATCTGCATGGATGATGGCGAAGCCCACATATGGCTTGCGACCGTCAATCTAAACGAGTCCCCCACAATCTCCTGAGAAGTTAGATCCTCCTTTTCTTGCTTTTCATTGTAGTTTGTGTTTTTTCAAAAGAGACAAAAATCACAACTCTTGTCTTTCATTATTGATAAGGATTGTAAATCGGCTATAAACGCCAAAAATCGGCTATAAACGCCAAAATCGGCTATAAATGCCAAAAAAAATCGCCTTTCACGGCAAACCAAGAAAAATGTCTCTTTTCTTAAATATATGTGCAATGGAAAACTTGAAAGAAGTTGATTTCTTTTTTACTTGCGAAGGTTGATCTCCGGATCACCACTTGCAATTCCGAGTAAAATAGAAAATCTGGCACACCCACACAAAAAAAAAGAAATGTTGATGCACGCCCCTGCCCCCTGGTTACGAAAGGGTCGGAACCGAACGGACTCCCACGTCCGCCGAACCTCGGTAGGAACCGAGCAGGAGCGCGGTCCATCAAGCTGGCTCCACCCGGTGGGACTCGTTTATTTGAGAACACGATGCTAGAAATGAAATATTTGCATATCATATATTTTGCATTATGCTTATATTTCTTTTCTCGATTCCTTGGCTACTTTATAATTGGTGGCCTATGTTGGATTCCGCATCTAAAAAAAACCGAGATGAGATTTTTGTTTGGAAATTTCTAATTCTTTGAATTTATTTCCACTCTTTCTCTTTTCAAAAAAAAAAAAAACAAAAAAAAATCAGATTTCTCATTTTGGATTCAAAATTGAGAAACTTTGATCCTCTCCCTTCTGGGCACTGGCGCTCACGGAAATCGCTTAGACCATGGTTCAAAATCTCGGCCGATACCGGTACGTATCGGCCGATACGTACCGGTATCGGCCGACACCGAACCGATATCTCGTTGAGATATCGGTATCGGCGATACCGAGTGAAATATCGCCAAAATATCGCGATATATCGGCCGATATCTCAGCTCGACCCCCGCCGAGGGATACCCCCGGACCCCCTCTGCGAAGCGCATGTTTTAGATAAGTGGCAATCAAAATTCAAGAAGACAAAATGATCTACTTGACCATGATAGCTAGGACTATTTTGCTAATTGTCTTTCTTTTTTTTTTTGTGCTTGGATGTCTATTATTATCATAAACTACTAGATATGATATTAAACCTATTTAATTATGTTTGGAATGATATAGTAGTAAAGATTGTGTAATATGCTAATTCATGAACCAAAAGGCTTTATATTGAGTTAGATTCGATGTTACTCACTTATTTTTCCCTAGATCTAGTATTTTAAAGTGTAGATCTAAATTTTTTTATTTCCAAAATTTGGGGCTTTTCTTGAAATCAATTACATTTTTTCACATTAGTGTTCAAATGCATTGATAATGTGTTAGTTTAAAATAGATCTATACTTTTGAAACAAAAAAGTATGAGTTTTTGCCAAAAATTGTGGTTGCATTATGTCAGATTTATGATATTTCAACTTATTGATCATGAGCATCAATAATGGTTGCATTATATAAAATACGGGAGAATAAAGCGAACAGCGATACAGACAGGACTCATAACTTAAGGTGACCGAGATTTTGATTTATTATTGTTACTAATGGAAAAAAATATTGTTTTCCAACATTTTCTAATATTCTGGATTTTTTGAATATTTTTGCGGATTTTTTTGGATAAAAAAAAAATTCACACCGCGACGACCGCGACGGACCGATATCCGCGACGATATCCGCGACGTATCGGTTTTTCTTCGGATCGGGGATTGGGCCATTGTTTCTCTTCGATGAGTTCATTAAAGATCTAAAAATAAAATAAAAACAAAAAAAATTTAGATTTCTCATTTTGGATTCAAAATTGAGAAACCTTGATCCGTTCCTATCGTTCATCGCGCTTGCAGAAATGTTGAGCCTGTTCGACTAAGGTTTTGGGCCATCGTTTCTCTTCAATGAGTTCATTAAAAAATATATAATAAAATAAAAATAATTAAAAAAAAAGACATAGACCACTAAGGTTAAACCAACTGTGTTCTTTGATCATAGTTGATTCAAAGAAAAGCCTTGTCCAGAGTGTGGAGACAGCTTGACTGTTCTAGGCAAGGGTCCTCCAAACAGGTTCATTAAGTAACCTACCCTTACCTGGGGGCAATTCTATCAATCAAGATTTCATAAGACCGGGTTAGGAGGCCTATGTGTACTCTCTCGTCTTTTAAACAATTTTTTTTTAAAAAAAATAAAATTAAAAAAAAAATTAAAATTTTAAAATAAAAAATAAAAAATAAAAAAAATTTTCAAAAAAAAAATAAAAAATAAAAAAAAAATAAAAAAAAGATTTTTTTTTTAAAAAAAGAAAATCTTCAAAATCTTCAAAAAAAAAAAAAAAAAACTTCCGTCATTTTGGGTTTAGATTGGAGAAATCTTGGTCTTCTCCTTTCTGAGCACTGGCGCTCGCGGAAATCGCTGAGCCCGTGTTCAGATTGGAGTGCCTTTTGCTCTCTTTGATGAACCCGATATTGGCCTTTCAAAAAAAACTCGTCATTTTTAGATTCAGATTCGAGAAATTATGGTTCATTTCTTTCTGAGCACTGGCGCTCGCGGAAATCGCTGAGCCCGTGTTTAGATTGGAATACCATCGGCTCTCTTTGATGAATCCAATTTTGACCTTTCAAAACAGAGAATCTCATCTCATAGATGCGGTCTCAAAACATTTGTGTCTAGCGGTACTAGTACGCCCTTTTAGGGTCTACTGTATTGCGACCGGCACATCTGTAACTCCAACTTTATATTCTTCTTACCTCGAGCAAGCTCTGCTTCTCGATAAGTCGAATTTAAGTTCACAATTGCTTCTAGCGGTCACTGGGATGCCCATTCTGGGCTTACCATACCTGCGATCAGAACAATTGTACCCTCTATGGCGTTTTGCCTTCTTCATGTTGCTTGGGTCATCTTCCTCTAGCAATTTGAAAAGACGAAACCATAGAACTTCCCATTTATGATCATTATATTCTTGTGATTACTAATGGATGTGGTCTTGTTTCAAAAATTTTCGAAAACTAACAATGGCAGCTTCACTAACCATTACTTTCGATGAAAACAAGCACCAACTCATGCTTCAACAGAAGCAAACCTCGCGCACTTACAAGCGCCCCATCAGCTGCCGAAGCGTCAACTCCCTCGGCAACTCTCTGAACTCCGGGTCGACCTCGACTCCCCGGACTATCGTCTTTGGGACGCTGGGACCATTCCCACTTCCTGAGGAACAAACTGCTCCCTCCAAGAAGCAGAAACTCACCTCTCAACGTGTCACTACCGTGACACCAAAGGCGAGCACCAGAAGGCCTGAAGCCCGTGGCAGCCCCACGAAGCCTCGACCTGCAAACGATCAGGTCTATCCCAAGACTTGGTCCCCAAGACCTTCACCAAAACAAAGAAGGTCCCAAACATCTACCAAGCCAGCATTCCTGGCCCCATTCAAGGAGAACCAGTTCTACCCTCTTGCTTACATGAAAGAGGAGAGACCAATCTCCAACCTGACTTCCAAGTCATCCCAGCATGAGCCGGCTTGTTCCTACAAGCCCAATATCAGATCATGCATCACAAGGCCTCTACAAGCACCTGCTAAGGCCTACAAAACTGCAGTTCGACCCTTCATCTCTACGGGGGCCGAACTTCAAAAATTCAAAGCTTCGCTGCAACAGGCGAAGGACAGGGTTCGCATCCTGTCCTTGCCCAGCTGCAAAGAAGACAGGCTCGGCTGCTGCGCCCGAGGGAGCACATCCTTCATCGTCAAAGCCCAGCCAGAGCTGACCGAAGCTCAAATTGCTCGTCGCATACGCCGCCGCGCGTCATACCGGCAAAAGAGACTAGAGAAGCAAAGGACCCAGCCTCCTACACTTCAAGTCTCTCCCAAATGGGTCGAAAAAGAAAGACCCAACCAAGTTGCTGCCGTCCATATGGTTGGAAAAACCAGAAGGCGCCAAAAGTCAGCAACAAAAATCCATGTCCGACGTCCGACGACCCGCAGTGTCTCAAGGACAATAAGACATTCAGAAGAATCCCCTGCTCCTTCAAGCAAAGGACGGCAGAGTGATCCTTCCTCAAGCTCTTCTTAAAAAAGAATGAGCCCCAGCTCAGTCACCAGGACAGTTTCTTCGTTCGAATCACGAAGGATGAATGTCTTGGCTACAAATTCTGAGCCACCACCCCGCAATCCACCTCCAGAGGATGCGATCACCCGCATCCAGCAGTTGGAACAGGACCAGCAGAGGATTGAAACTCTGATGGAAAACCTTTTCCTCGCCTTCCAAAATCAGGCGAACAATGAACCTCCTCCGAATCATCAAAACGACGAGGTAAATGGAGAAGAAAATGAGTCACGCGCCCTTACCAAAAAGGACGTAGACAGTATCCTCGCCAAAGCAAAAGAAGAGGATATACTCAAGGAACATGGGATCAAGCTTTCCCATATCCCTTATGGATGGACTCGGTCCCGTTCCCCACCAAATTCAAGCATCCTACTCTCCAAACATATACGGGGAAAGGATCAGCCAGACAGCACGTCATCCACTTCAAGGTCCTGACGGGAGCTATCGCGGATCAAGATGCACTCAAGATCCGCCTCTTTGCAAGTACCCTAAAAGGTACGGCCTTCGATTGGTACTCCACTCTGCCGGAGGACTCAATCCAAAACTGGGCCATGCTAGAGACACGCTTCCTGACTCACTTCAAAGGTGAAGATCATCCCGCTACTATGGCTCAGCTGTGCAGCCTAAAACAGGGGGAGAATGAATCAACATATGACTTCATTCACAAGTGGAAAGCAATGGCATACAAATGCTCTGATGTATTGCCACAAGCGTCGCTAGTCGACATTAGCCGAAACAACATGAGAGCAGGAATCCGCTCCATGATCATCGGCAACAAATCAAAAAACCTGGGAGAACTCCTAGAAGCTTCCATGGAAGCTGAAACGGTGATTAAAGACCTCAACAGTCAAAAATCATCAAGAAAAGAGCCAACCGCCATTGCAACCTCTAAACCAAAGAAAAAAGAGGTCCTCAATGTGCAGACCAAGTCAGCTCCTCAGCCACCAAAGAAAGCTGAAAATAAAGTTGCTGGTAAGAGACCTGAACTCTCAGATGCCTTCAAAGAACGAGTAGAGAAGAAATACCCGTTTGATGAAGACGTTGATGAAATCTTTGGGGCTCTTGTGGCAAACGGCAAGGTCACCTTGCCTGAACCAAAAAGACCAAGTGATGTTGGCAAAACCAACGATCCTCGGTACTGTCCATACCACCAGATGATCTCGCATCCTCTCAATCAATGCTTCATTGTGAGGGAGAAAATAAACGAGATGTGGAAAAACGGAGTGATCACCTTTGACAAAAACTATGGGTCTGCCTCCGTCAACATGGTGACATGTGGACAAACATCAAAATCGCTAAAGAAGAAGATCACTACTTCCCTCAAGGTGATAAGCTCAATCCAAGCGTCCGAGGAACTGGTTCCTTACCCGACACCAGACGGACAACCGATATGGGTACATCCCGATCTCCTAGAAGTTGAAAATTGGGAGGTCGTGATTCCACATGCTTTCTCGCTACTGGAACCATGCACAAACAATGCAGCTGAATATCAAGCTCTGATCTTAGGATTGGAACTCGCCATCGAATCCGGTATCACCATGCTGGAAGTCTTTGGAGACTCTCAACTGATCGTCAACCAGATGAATCAGAAATTTGAAGTCAGGAAGCCAGATTTGTTGCCTTACTACAACAAGGCACAATCACTTCTGCAAAAGTTTGACATCTGTCACATCACCCACATTCGTAGAGGTGAAAACATACGTGCAGATGCCCTAGCTGGACTTGCCGCATCCATGGCAATCCAGGAAGGGGAAAACATGCAAATCACAGTGTGCGAAAGAAGAATCCTTCCTCCTCTTAACACACACCAAGCAGTTGCTGAATGCCACCAAGTGGTCGGAAGTCGGATTTCAATCCTTCAAACTTCAATCGGCGACTAGAGGGATCCGTTCATTGATTACATTATGTTCGGAATCCTACCTGAAGATCCAAAAGAACGGGTAAGCATCCAAAGGCGAACCCCAAGCTTTCATTTGGATATTCCTTCAAAAATCCTTTACAGGAAATCCTTCAACGGAGTACTTCTATGCTGCTTGTCACAACAAGAGGCTGAAGAAATACCAAAGAAGTTCATGCTGGTCTTTGCGGAGCTCATCAGGCTGGACCTAAGCTCTATGATCAGATAAAAAGGTTAAGATATTACTGGCCTACCATGGTGTCTGACGCAATGCAATTTGCTAAGCGCTGCCAACAATGCCAAATTCATGGAGATTACATTCACATGCCTCCAGAATGGCTGCATCCTACAGCGATCTCATGGCCTTTCGAAGCCTGGGGTATGGACATCATAGGTCATATTTCTCCGCCTTCGAGCAAAGGTCATCGCTTCATCTTCGCCGCTACGGATTATTTCTCCAAGTGGTCAGAAGCATTTGCGTTTAACGAAATGAAGACCTCATCAGTCCTTCAGTTCCTGCGCACCAACATCATTTGTCGTTTCGGCATACCCAAAAGATTCGTCCATGATAACGGACCACAATTCTGGGATCATTGATTCTACAGGTTCTGCGACAAATACAAAATCCAAAGCTGTCCTTCGACTCCATACAATCCGGCAGCAAACGGGTTAGCAGAAGCTTTCAACAAGACACTCTGCAAAATCCTCAAAAAAATGGTCTCTAGTCACAAAAGAGACTGGAGCGACAAAATGTCTGAAGCTTTGTGGGCCTATCGAACCACCGTTCGAGGACCAACCCATAGCACACCATTCTCCTTAGTCTATGGATGCGAAGCTGTCGTGCCCTTGGAAGTACAAATTCCTTCCTTGAGGGTATCCTTGCAAAATGACATGACTCAAGAAAGCAATGTCAAATTGCGACTCCATGAGCTGGACAATCTCGATGAGAGACGGCTCGAAGCTCAACAAAGCATTGAACTTTACCAAGCACGCATGGCAGGATCTTTCGATAAAAAGGTCAGGCAATGCGCCTACAAAAAGAGTGACTTGGTTCTTGCAGTAAAAAGACCAATGGTCTTCGCTCACAAGTCCAAAGGCAAATTTGAGCCAAAATGGGAGGGACTCTACGTCATCGACAAGGTTTTCTCTAATGGCGCATACGCACTCCTAAACATGGAAGGTAACAGATGTATGCTGCCCATCAATGGCAAGTTCTTAAAGCGGTACTACCCTTGATGACTTACCCAACTGGGTAAGAGCAATGCCTGTACGGCCAAAACCGGTTTCCAGGTACACGCTCGCTAAACCCACTTTTTTAGAATTTTCATATCAAATGTTGAAATTTCTAGAAATTTAAAACAATGCTTACTTTCATCGTTTCATTGTTCAAAAAAAAAAAATCCAAGTTTAGGAACCTTTCCCTAACTTGACCAAAATTTTCAACCCTTGAACCCAAAATTCATGGTTTGAAACAAAATTCGGATTCAGGGATTTCCACCCTAGTCCACCCTGCTTTTTACCGCCAAAATTGTTTTAGGTCAAAATTTATGACCCTCGTGTCTTTAAACAAACAAAAATGGTTTTTCAAAAACCGCGGGGAAGCGACGCTTAGTCGATACTCGCACAAATCGGAAGCAAGCGAACCACGTTCGACACTTCCAAAATCGCTGGGAAGCGACATTTCGTCGGTACTTGCAAAATCCAAAACTGTGGAGACGCAACATTTCAGTTGATATCCATAACCCAAATTTCAAAGGTTCGAAAAAACCTAAAAAACTGTGGAGACGCAACATTTCAGTTGATATCCACAACCCAAATTTCAAAGGTTCGAAAAAACCTAAAAAAACGATGGAGACGCAACATTTCAGTTGATATCCATAACCCAAAGGTTCGAGAAAACCACAAATTTCAAAAATCGTGGGGAAACGACATCAAGTCAGTTTCCGCAAAATCAAGATTTTTGAAAAGCAAGGATGCGACATTCCATCGATACTTACACCCAAATCCGCGAGGATGCGACATTCCATTGATACTCGCAACCGAATGAGCAAGGATGCGACATTCCATCGATACTTGCAAGAACATTCAGCAGGGAGGCGACTTTTAGTCGATACTTGCATTTTTGAAAACCAAACCGGCTATAAATGCCATCAAAACAGGCTATAAATGCCACAAACCGGCTATCAATGCCACCAAAACCAAACAAGCTATAAATGCCACCAAAACAAAACTGGCTATCAATGCCACAAACAAAAAAACTTGGATTTCAAAAAAAAAACCGGCTATCAATGCCACCAAAAGAAAACAGGCTATCAATGCCACCAAAAACCGGCTATAGATGCCACAAAACAAACCGGCTATCAATGCCACCAAAACTGGCTATAGATGCCACAAAAAAAAAACTCGGCTATCAATGCCACAAGAAAAGCTGGCTCTCATGCCAAAATTGGCTTCCATGCCACAAACAAAAACCTGGCTTCCATGCCAAAACAATCATTTGACAAGAGATTTTCACAAAATGACAACCTTTTGATCAAATCCCATTTAGCAATTACTTTTATCACAAAAAGATTCAAGTGAGCGTAGGGATAACAAAAAGAAAGTGTTCACAAGCACTACAAAAAAAAAGTACCAAAAAAATACATGTGGTACCAAAAAAAAAAAGAAAGTGTTCACAAGCACTACAAAAAAATAAGTACCAAAAAATAATAATAATACAAGTGGTACCAAAAAAAGAGAAAAGGGGATAGTTTCTGTTATATATATAAAAAAAAAACAGAAGCTCAATCAAAAAATGGTCTCCAGCCAAGAGTTCAGCTCCTTAAGCAAGGTTTTGGCCTCATCCGTCAAGGATTCCAAGGCACGCTTCTTCAGGAACCTGCCATGAGATGCTGGGGTGGGCTGTAACCCTTCTTTCGCACCAGGAAGCTTCCCCCGAGCGGTTTTTCATTGTTTGTTCTCATCAGACTTTCTTTTGAGAACTCGATTGGCATCCGCAACCCGGTGAATCAGAGCAGTCTCCCTTTCATGAGCCTCTGTTATGTCAGTCCACTTGGCAGCGACTTGTGCCTGCAATTGCTCAAGACGTTTCCTGGTTTCATTGACCTCCCTATCAAGGATATTAAGGCCATGTGTCAGCCCAATGATGGTTAGCTCTTCTAAGTTCTTCTCTCGGACTGCCTGCTTCCTTCTTTCTGTAGCCTCATCCAGGTCAGACTTGGCCTTATCAGCAGGGTCCAGGAACATCTCCTTGAAGAACTGGTCATCAGCCAAACCTACGGTCTCAAACCACTTGTCACCCAGTGCAATGATCCTATCAACGATCGCCCTGGCACTTGTGACATCCAGACCAGCTTCTTCGGCATCACCGAGAATCTCCTGCACATGCTGGATCATGCCAAATCCGGCTTCCAAGTGCCCAGAAAAGAGAGTCTCAATCCAAGAGCTCAGAACTCGCATCACCACCTTCTTCGCAAAAAGAAGAGATGGCCCAGCTGAAGATTCGCCCAACTCCGTTGGTCGCCGCTCATATCATCATCTGTTGGAAGAGTAACAAAAGAACTCTTTCCAGTTGAAGCTGCTCCTGCTCGGGAAGGAATCTCAGCATGAGGAATCTCCTCAACATTGTCAGAGCTGGTCCCAGGAATCTCTACCTCTGGATCAACCTCTGGCATCCCTTGCTCTGGAAGCGACGGATCCTCCTCTGTCACTTCAAAACCTGCCAAAGAAACACAAAAAGGTATGAATATAATCCTGTTTGAAAATCATTATCAGGGTTATTACTACAAAATACCTTCTTCGACGACTGGCGGAACACTTTCTTCCTCCATGAACTCATCGGAAGCATCATTAACATTTGCGTCCATCGAGGGTTCAAAGTCATCGGAATCCTGTGGCAAGTCAGCTGGCAAGAAAAATGTTAGCAAACCAAGTCACAGACACAAAAAAAAAGAGCAAAAGAGAAGTCATACCAATTGGAGACTCTGGAATCACTCCAGAGTCCCTCGGTTCTTCTTCAGGTGCCTCGATAGGATCCGTCACCACCTCATCGACCGGAACCTCAGGCATCATCAAGTCTTTCCTCTGCTAAAAAAAAAAGAAGAGAAAAGCAGAAACAAGAAGCAAATCCGAACATGGAAAAATCCCATGAAAACAAATGGAAAGAGAAAAAGGTAGAATCATACCTTCACCGACGGTCTCTTCTTCTCAGCTTCTCTTCTCTAGATGCTCGTCAGCATCCACTGGCACATCCTCATTAATAGTAAGAGGAACTTCCAAGTCAGGAGAGTCCTCATGCTGCCCCTTGCTGCGATGATGACTCCTCCCCCTCTTACCCCGACGGGCTCGCTTCTTCGAGGAACCTGCCCCGCTGTCAGAGTCAGGTTTCCCACTTGACTCCTCACTGGATGGTCTACTCTTGCCAGTAGACTCCACGGAAGCTTGCCTCTGTGCCGCTTGCATCCAAGCGCCAAGTTCGGCTTCCGCCTGTTCTAGCTGCTCTAAAGCCTCATCAGGTATTTCTCGAACAGCTTCAGAACCAATGACGCCCTAGTCACCGAGAAAGCCTATCTTGTGCTTCTCTCCAGAAAGGAAGGCACAAACTTCCTCTCGCCGGACGCCATCCGACTATCCAAGGCCCTTTCCAGATGCCAGCTTCACATCAAGCTCCTTCTTGGAAAGCCCCCGATATGCCGAAAAGCTCTCCGCGAACCACTTCGTAAAGCCGGCAGCCCGGGAAGTCAGCAACACAAGATAAGAAATCGTGGCTGTAGTGTCTTCAGCACTATAGAAAGCCCATGCATTTCTCCCGTCCTGTAAGCCTCCAAAGCGCTTCACCATGCTTGAAGGCGCTCCAACAATGCCTTGAGAAAAGCCCAGCTGCAAAGCAAAGTGAGAGGGTACATACGGCTGGATGTCGACGAAAATATGTCTACGGTACACCATCGTGCCGACACGTATGCTGAAAAGCCACTCTCTCTCTGCATTGGTCAAGGAATAATGCCTTCCCGACCCCGCCCTGGTAGAGTCTCGGGAGGCACCAAAATCAAAAGCCTTCTTCCGCAACTCCGGAGAAAGCTTCACTGAAGACTGCCCCATCTCGACGTCCCTGAACCGTCGGATCCTCATGCGGGCAAACAAAAGTGATTCGGACACGGCTTTGCCCTTAGCCAGTCGAATCATCAGAGGATCATCATCCTGTGCAGCACCCAGCCGGTGGAAGCCAGGACAGTGGTATACATACCACGAATAAAAGATGTGGGCTGAAAATAACCTATTCATGGGAAGCCCAAGCCGAACCAAAAAAGCAGTAGCCTGCAGTTCGGTACACGGGTAGGAGTAACGAACTGGCACCAAAGCAAGCTGCTCTCCAAACGCCATCTGACAAGTCGGAAAAAATACAATGAGGCCTGATGTGCATTCCATCTCCTCCAGCAAAAATAGCCTGACCAAGCCAATAAGTGAGGTAAACAGCGAGATCTCTCCGCAGTGCAATGTCAGGACATATGGCGTTTGTACTTGCACAGAAATCTCTCAACTCTTCTTGCATGGCCAAGATCTTCTTTGAACTTGGATCCTGAGCTCCGGCTTCTTGGGTCACGCTATCAGAAGACTCCCTGCTATCAGAAAAATTGGGGAATGAAGAGCTAAAACTCTTCCAACTGCTGGATCAAACTTTCAAACCCTCATTCTCCTTCAAAAAATCATAGAAGGCGACGAGCTGAAAGTACAGAAGCCTGAACTCCTCAGACTGCCCCTCAAGGACGCTGTCAATCGGCATAAACTCCTCATAGAGTTTCCCGAGAATGGGCAATCCAGTAATGGCGCTCAGCTCCTTCAAAGAAAAACCAATCTCACCATTCGTCACAACGAAGGTATTGGTTTGTGGGAGGAATGATTCCAGCATAGCCATGAAGGCCTCGTCGGAAAAGATCACGGTCTCCCTAAAGGCGCGGACCGCATCAAAAATCCCGGCTTCCTTCAAAACGACGCCACCAATCAGCAGGACGCGATCAGTCCACGACTTCCACTCGGAGTCAGCATTGAAGCGGCCACGAAGTCGGAAAGGCTTGATCCAATTACTGCCGTCACCGCTGAAAACACCAAGGCCCACCGGTCTCAAATCGACCGACGGATAATCAGAGCCCTGGTAGCCGCTGGATGGCATCAACAGGTCCATGTCAACAGGCGACCTCTCCGTATATCCAGGAGAACCGCCAACAAAAAACCCCAGTCTTGATTACATTTGTCCTTCTCACCCAGCTTGGAGGATCTTCCCTCTTAGGGCGCGTGGGGGCAAGGCTCAGAATCGAGACGGTGCGATCAAACGTCGACCGGGGTAGCAATAGTCTTCTTCTCACCATCTGCTGTGAAAGAAAACTGAAAACACCTCCTCTGGTATGTCATGTCATCAAGGACTGCATCACCAAAGAAGAGGTAGGCTTGGGCAAAACGCTCTGATCTTCCATCCCCCATGGACGACTGCTTACCATGATCTTATAGAATTCCTCTCCCTTGAGAGCGATCAGTCGCTGCCTCATCTCATCTCTGTTGAGGGAGTCGCACTCTTCCAGATTTCTCTCAACATACTGGACCTTCTCAAAAGCCTGCTGAACGGCCGGATTAGAAGATCTAGAAGATCGACGAGGTACGCTTGTAGCAGGCTCTTTACCCTTGTTCGTTCTGGAGAAACCACCTGAAAAGGATGGAAAAGAAAAAGATCAAACATCAAGATGACAGAATCTCGCTAAAAAAAAATCTGGCGAAATTTTGACATGATGACGGGGCAATTCCGAAGAAAAGGAACTATCCCGAAAGAAATAGAAAGCTTGAAGATGGGCTCAACATCGCTGCGAGCTCCGAAACTCCAAACTTTCGAAACCTCAAAGTCTCCGCAAAATCAGGAAGGGCTCAACATCGCTGCGAGCTCCAAATTCCCAAAATTGCGAAAACTTTCAGGTATGCTTCACATCTTGCTACAAATTTAATCTACAATTGAATGCATGCATGAACATCTAGGTTTGCCAAAAAAAAGGGGCATTTTCATGATGAGCAAAAGAAAAAAAAAAAAGAAAAGAAACTTTCTCAAAAAAAAAAAGGAAAGAAAACAAAAAAAAAAGAGAAGAAAAAAAGGAGGCTGGCCCACAGGCCGTGGCCCACAAAAAAAAAAAAAACAAAACATGAAAAAAAAAGAAGAAAAAAAACGTGTGAAAAAAAGGAAAACACGTGGAAAAAAAAAGAAAAGAAAAAGAAAGAAACAACAAAAAAGAAAAGAAAAGAAAGAACTTTTTATTTTTCCTACAATGGAGTTTTCTTGAAAAAGGGAACTTACTTGAAGCCATTGATGGAGAAGAAGAAGAAAAGTCTTGAAGATCTTGAAGAAGAAGAACTCTTGGTCTTGAAGCCTTCTTGAGATTATTGCAAAAAAAAGTAATAAGAGCAAGAGATCCAACCTCCTCCTTGCTTTTATAGAAGAGAGCAAACCAAAGAAGGAAAGAAGAAAGAGATAAGTGTTACTAATTAGTAACCTTACCAAAAGAAAGAGATTAGAAAGATTCTTTCCCAAAAGAAAGATATCTTGAGGGATTCTCTCCCAAAAAGAAATCAATGAGAGATTTTCTCCTAAAAGATAGGATCGATGAAGGATTCTTTCCCAAAAGAAAGATATCTTGATATATCCTATCCCAAAATAAAGGGAATATGAGAGATTCTCTCCAAGTAAAGATATTCTTAGATATTCTCTATCCAAATGAGATATTTTTGGATATTCTTTACAAAAATGACACCATATGAGATCTAAGCCATTTCAAAAGCTTAAGGTCCCATGGGTTAGCCCATATGAGCCAGGTTTGCCACCTAGGCGCTAAAAAAAACAAAAAAATTTGGGTTTTAGTCAAAGAGAAACCCCTCTTACCAAGAGCATACAAAATGGTTCCATGCCTCTTTTGAGTTGATTGGACCATACAAAGAAAATTCCAAGCCACATGAGCTTCCAAAATCAAACCATCCAGCCTCATATACCAAATTGAGCCAAAATCTTGAAATTGACATTCCACAAAAATCAAACCAAATCCTGGTCCCCTAACTTGCCACATACAGCTTGTTAGGTCACAAGACCAAAACCAAAAACCAAAACCTGATCCCCTAACTTGCCACATACAGCCTGTTAGGTCACAAGATCAAAACCAAAATTGATCCCCCAACATTCCACATACAGCTTGTTAGGTCACACGATCAAAACCAAACCCGACCCCCTAACCTGCCACATATAGCCTGCTAGGTCACAAGGTCAAAACCCAAATCCACATCCCTGATGTCATCTTCAAAACTTTGCCTCGAGATGGTACGTGATCCCTTTCACTACCATAAAATTCCCCTGGAAGCTCAAAAGGCTACAAATACCAAAAAAAAGACTGCTCAAAGACTCTTGGTCAAGTCACAGGCTCTCCTTCAAAAATCTCTTCGAGGCACATCGACTGCAAAAGTTAAGCAACTTGTCGCTGTACCTCGAGGGGGCATTTGTTGACACAAAAAAATTTCATTTTGCCTCTTCAAGATCCAAAGAGCTACATGAAGTCGCAACCTGCCATAAATAGGCAATGCTACTTCCAAAAATCAAATCTTGTCAGAATCAAACAAAAACTGCAAGATCCTTCAAGACAGCCAAAAGAGGAGTACACAAGAAGTTTCGGGCCATTTCAAAATCATTTGGCCTAACTTCGCTTCTCCGACAGCCGAAAAGGAGCTCTCGGCGGCAAAAGCATCGGAGACACCAAATCTTCGATCAGAGCCGATGGATGGTCTCAAAATACTTCCAAAAGGCTCCACGTCAAGTTCCGAGTGAAACCGACAACGTTTGACCCTACATCAACCCTCGAACAGCTAAATCAAACCTCTCGGCGGTGAGAACCACCGAGGCCATTACTCATCAGATAGAGCACATGGACGGCTTCAAAATGCTTATAAAGGGCTACACGTCAAATTTCAGGTCATTTCAACAACATTTGACCATAGTTTGACGCTCGGAAGTCAAATCAAGCCTCTCGGCGGCAAAGCTCTCCGGGACCATGATTTCCAAGACAGAGCCTATGGATCATCTTAAAATGACTCCAATAGGTTCCCTGTCAAATTTCAAGTCAATCGGACATCGGTTGACCGCACATCAAACCGCGACATCTTCATCGCGACAAAAGCAAGTCTACTGGCGATAGGACCCCAAACAGCTTCAAAACTCAAACAAAAGCCTATGGTTGGTCTTATTTATTGCTCAGGAGGCTTCACACCAAATTTCAGGTCATTCCGACATCGTTTGACCCAGTTTCAGCTTCTGACGGAAAATCGGCAGCTCTGCGCTACAAAGTCTTCGGCTTTCTCAGGAAATTGGAAACTTTGCAAAATAAAATGCAAGGATTCTCATCAGGTTTCCTACAAAGAAATCAGGCCAATAATTGGTCAAAATGTCAAGGAAAAATACAGAAGAAAAAAGAATAAAAAAACAGCAAAAATGGACACAAAATGGGACACAAAGGGGGGAAAACCCCCCCAGCGACCCTGGGCCAGGGTCGCCGCCGACCTTGGAGCCCGGGGTCGCCGGGAAGGCCCCGGAAACCCCGGTTTTCGCCGTTTTTTCGCGATTTGAAGCGCCCAGCCTCTGGTACTTTTCAAAATTCATGCTTTTAAGACACCAAATCCTCTAACATCCGTCCAAAACACGGGTCAATCATCAAGAGTATCGAAAACAATATTGATCGCCACCCGATCAACCAAAAAAAGTGTGCTTTCTACCCGACCGATCGAAAAATCGACAGGACAGATGGCACCGACCCGCTGTTGGCAACAAACACCTGAAATTACATGGTCATCTGATGTCGATCTACATGAAGATCCATCGATGATCATCGACAGAAGAATCCCAAAAGACGCGGCACGGCCCGCGACTCTTCAACTGCTCGGCGACCACTTAATGCGATTAATTGACTAGCTTTATTACAGTCATTAATCCATTTCTTTGGACGGACCAATCAGAAGCAACCATTCGGGAGTTACAAGTCAAGAGATTCATGGCATTTAACCCATGAAACTCCTCCCATCATGGCGATTAAATGCCCTCAATCTCCTCCGGCCAATCAGAAGCCAAGAAAAAGGAGTTACAAAATAAAGAATTCAATTCTGTAACTCCTCCCATTATGTAGCTTTATGACAATTAAAGCTCATAAACCCTCCTAAATGGCCACCTAAAAGCCTATAAATAGGAGAGCTCTCCAAGAAGAAATCATCATCAGAAAAAAAAGCACAAACACACAGACAGACAGAAGCACAGAAATTCAGAGAAGGAAAAGAGAGAAAACTCTACGGAAGTTCTACACCGGCCACCGCTACCAGGTGACAAAAGTCCCTTGGGGGGTACCCCCCCCAAGGTCCTTGCCTTTTCCTCCTGCCTCCAATGGCTTAGATAGGGCTTTTCAGCCCGTCTACTCGGCTTGTTATTGGACATAGGACCTTCTTTTGGTCTTTGTCCTCTAAAAACCTGAGGTTATAGCCAAGCCAAGCGAATCAATAGCATCCTCTGTTCTCATCTGCATGGATGATGGCGAAGCCCACATATGGCTTGCGACCGTCAATCTAAACGAGTCCCCCACAATCTCCTGAGAAGTTAGATCCTCCTTTTCTTACTTTTCATTATAGTTTGTATTTTTTCAAAAGAGACAAAAATCACAAATCTTGTCTTTCATTATTGATAAAGATTGTAAATCGGCTATAAACACCAAAATCGGCTATAAACGCCAAAAATCGGCTATAAATGCCAAAATCGGCTATAAATGCCAAAAAAATCGCCTTTCACGGCAAACCAAGAAAAATGTCTCTTTTCTTAAATATATGTGCAATGGAAAACTTGAAAGAAGTTGATTTCTTTTTTACTTGCGAAGGTTTATCTCCGGATCACCACTTGCAATTCCGAGTAAAATAGAAAATCTGGCACACCCACACAAAAAAAGAAATGTTGATGCATGCCCCTGCCCCCTGGTTACGAAAGGGTCGGAACCGAATGGACTCCCATGTCCGCCGAACCTCGGTAGGAACCGAGCAGGAGCGCGGTCCATCAGCCGTTTCCCCACGGTTTTTGAAATTTGCGGTTTTCTCGAACCTTTGGGTTGTGGATATCAACTGAAATGTTGCATCTCCATGATTTCTTGGTTTTTTCGAACCTTTGAAATTTGGGTTGTGGATATCAACTGAAACGTTGCGTCTCCATAGTTTTTAGGTTTTTTCGAACCTTTGAAATTTGGGATGTGGATATCAACTGAAACGTTGCGTCTCCACAGTTTTTAGGTTTTCTCGAACCTTTGAAATTTGGGTTGTGGATATCAACTGAAATGTTGCGTCTCCACGAGGTTTTTTTTTTTGCAAGTATTGACAAAATGTCGTTTCCCTGCGATTTTGGAAGTGTCGAACATGGTTCACATTCTTCCGATTTGTGCGAGTATCGACTAAGCGTCGCTTCCCCGCGGTTTTTTAAAAAACCATTTTTTTTTGTTTAAAGACACGAGGGTCGTAAGTTTTGGCCTAAAACCATTTTGGCGGTAAAAGGCTAGGTGGACTAGGGTGGAAATCCCTGAATCCGGATTTTGTTTCAAACCATGAATTTTGGGTTCAATGATTGAAAATTTTGGTCAAGTTAGGGAGAGGCTCCTAAACTTGGATTTTTTTTTTAACAATGAAACGATGAAAGTAAGCATTGTTTGAATTTCTAGAAATTTCAACATTTGATATGAAAATTCTAAAAAGAGTGGGTTTGACGAGTGAGTACCTGGAAACATGTTTTGACTGTATAGGCATTGCTCTTACCCAGTTGGGTAAGTCATTAAGGGTAGTACCGCTTTAAGAACTTGCCATTGATGGGCAGCATACGTCTATCACCCTCCATGTTTAGGAGTGCGTATGTGCCGTTGGAGAAAACCTTGTCGATGACGTAGGGTCCCTCCCATTTTGGCTCAAACTTGCCTTTGGACTTGTGAGCGAAGAACATTGGTCTTTTTACCGTAAGAACCAAGTCACCCTTTTTGTAGGCGCGTTGCCTGACCTTTTTGTCGAAAGATCCTGCCATCCGTGCTTGGTAAAGTTCAATGCTTTGTCGAGCTTTGAGCCGTCTCTCATCGAGATTATCCAACTCTTGGAGTCGCAACTTCACATAGCTTTCTTAATTCATGTCATTTTGTAAAGATACCCTTAGGGATGGAATTTGTACCTCCAAGGGTACGACAGCTTCGCATCTATAGACCAAGGAGAATGGTGTACTATGGGTTGGTCCTCGAACAGTGGTTCGATAAGCCCACAAAGCTTCAGACAGTTTGTCGCTCCAGTCTCTTTTATGACTGGAGACCATTTTTTTGAGGATTTTACAGAGTGTCTTGTTGAATGCTTCTGCTAATCCGTTTGCTGCCGGATTGTATGGAGTCGAAGGACAACTTTGGATTTTGTATTTGTCGCAGAACCTATAGAATCGATGATCCCGGAATTGTGGTCCGTTATCATGGACGAATCTTTTGGGTATGCCGAAATGACAAATGATGTTGGTGCGCAGGAACTGAAGGACTGATGAGGTCTTCATTTCGTTGAGCTCAAATGCTTCTGACCACTTGGAGAAATAATCCGTCGCGGCGAAGATGAAGCGATGACCTTTACTTGAAGGGGGAGAAATAGGACCAATGATGTCCATACCCCAGGCTTCGAAAGGCCATGAGATTGCTGTAGGATGTAGCCATTCTGGAGGCATGTGAACATAATCTCTGTGAACTTGGCATTGTTGGCAGCGCTTAGCAAATTGCATTGTGTCAGCTACCATGGTAGGCCAGTAATAACCTAACCTTTTTATCTGATCGTAAAGCTTGGGACTAGCCTGATGAGCTCCACAAAGACCATCATGAACTTCTTTGAGTGTTTCTTCGGCCTCTTGTTCTGACAAGCAGTGTAGAAGTACCCCATTGAAGGATTTCCTATAAAGGATTTTTGAAGGAATATCCAAATGAAAGTTTGGGGTTTGCCTTTGGATACTTACCCTTTCTTTTGGGTCTTCAGGTAGGATTCCGAACATAGTGTAATCAATGAACGGATCCCTCCAGTCGCCGATTGATGGTTGAAGGATTGAAATCCGACTTCCCACCACTCGGTGGCATTCAGCAACTGCTTGGTTGTTAGGAGGACTTTATAGTCAATACAGACCCTGATCTGCCCATTTTTCTTTGTCACGGGGACGATGTTGGCCAACCATTTAGGATGTTGTTCCTTACGGATGAAGCCGATGCTTTTAAGTTTTTGAACTTCTTGTTTAATTTTATCCATCACATCTGGACGGAATCTTCTTTGGCCTTGTTTGACAGGCTTGATGTCTTCTTGAAGATTGAGTATGTGGAATGCTACTTTGGGGTTTAAACTAGGCATTTCAGCGTAAGACCATACGAAGTAATCTACAAACTCATGAAGAAAAGCGATATACTCGGGTAACTCATCATCCTTTATATTCTTGCTTATGAATACATGACGTGGGTTATCTAGTGTTCCCAAGTCTATCTTTTGAACAGGATCTTCTGTTAGAAGGTTCGAAGGTGGTTCCTCCACAGTATTTTCGGAGGCTTCCAGCTCAACGAAACCTTCTGGGGTTTCAAGGGTATTTCCAGACCAAGGTTTTGTTCCTTTCCATGGGTCTTTTTTATCGGTGATCTTCTCAAGGCTTGCTATGAGATAATCCCAATCGCCTGTTGAAACCAGGTCGAAGTAAGGTATTTCTTTTGGAGATGAGGGTTCTTTTAGGTCAGAAGACTATAGGTCTGTGCCATCGGACAATTCCTCTTTATCGTCAGAGAAATCGTACCAATTGGATGAGCTTCCTGGATCTATGTCAGGTGACTCATCGAAGAGATATCTAGGGAGATCGATGTCTTCATGGATACGAGATGTTGGGGCTTGGTCGGTAAGTCGATTTTTAAGCCTTTGTGTCAACTATCTCAAAGGAGTGTCAGGATCATATCCTAACCCGTGTGAAGACTTTTCTACATGACCATAGAGTCTCCAATCTTCCAGCTGGCTTTTGGTCAAGGTGGACCCCAATGGCGTGAGAATACCGCGTCCTTCTCCCAAACTGACTGGGTTTTGATCATCATAGCCCATTTTCTTCATAATAGCTTATGCCACAGGACTATATAAGGATAGTTGAGGCATACCTTCATTTTAGAAAGGTTCAAGCATGGAGTTTGATGAAGAAGCATTCGATCTATGGAAGAAGATCGGCTTTTCCTTTGATGAAGTTGCTGGAACAACGAAGGAAGCATATGTAGGATCTTCTACATCAGCAGGTGTCTTCATTGGAGTAAGAGCAAGCTGAACTTGCTGAGTGTCAGCTTGGTTTGACGATATGTCGCCTTCTGGCTTTGAATCCGAATCCGTGTCTTGCATGATAGACACGAAAGAGACAACAAATTTTCCCCCAGACTCTTGCTTTGCCTTCTTCACTTTAGTCATGATGACCAAAGGCTTTGAAGTCTTGAGGGAGATGATGAAGGGAGTTTGAATGCTCTCTTCGGATTTACCGGATGGTTTGTTTTCTTCCAATGATTGTTGAGGAGCCTTGCCTTTATCTTTTTGGAGACTTTTGGTAAAGGATGTTATCTCCTCTTCTTCCTTTTCACCTTCATACATCTGGTTTTCTTTGAAGTGGACTTCTTTACCTTGGAAGGGCTTTCTGTCCGCAAAGACTCGATGTATCATGCTGTCGTCACCGACGAACGCATTGATGTAGAGTCGAAGGGACAACACCATTCTCGTGGATCTAGTGGCGTCCGAGAATGATGTTGTAGCATGAATGGGTTTTTATTGCATACGCAGTGACCTCAAAAATAAGATCACTGATCTACAACTTGAACCTGATTTTGCCGATAGGCCTTTGATTACTCCCATCGTATCCAAAGAAAGATACAGACGTGTGGCTCAGCTTGCTGGGTGGGATGCCCAACTCTTCGAGAGCCGAAGTGGAGATGAGGTTGAGTGCAGAACCTGGGTCGATCTAAACTCTGTGCATAGGCATTTCCTTGATGTACCCTGTGAAGTACAGGGGTTGGTTGTGCCTTGTTTCGCTAAGTAGGTGGACTTCTTTTGTGAAGGTGATGGTTGCACTGGCTGCCTTTTGAACCGAGAGGCATTCGATGCGTGATACCTCAGTTTTCTTCTTTTCTCGCTTTGAGGAAGTTTCTGAGTTTTTGACCCGGTAGTCCATTTCAATTTGGAGGACTTACGGGGCATGTTTGTCGACATCCTCATTCAGCTTTTGTAATTCTGAAATGAGATTATCACGAGTGCACGGAGACATTCGCAATAAGTCTAGGATGTGCAGACGTGCAGGTATGTGCTTAAAATGTTCAATCAAGTCATACTTGAAAGCATCTTTAGGGCTGCATGTTCATCATTGTTGCCACTAGGGGCACTTACAACATCTTTTCCCGAAGGATTTACATAAGTAAATGAAGATTGGTTGTAACTCTTATGGTAGTCTCGGCCAGAGCGGGTGCCTCTACCAACTTCGAGAGCTTCTTGAGAAGGGTCTTCATTTGGAAGATTGTCTTTAGGATCAAGAGGCTGTCGTTTTTCATTTACTGAGGATGTATATGCAGCAGAGTTGCTATCCTCAGTGATTGTGTTGCACGGTGCATTTTCCGGGAATAAGTTCTGAACAACATCCAGCAACCTTTCTTCTTCGTTGACCAATTCATCATCCCAAGCATCAATAGCTGGGGATTCTTCAGTCAGGAAAGGTGTGAGCTCTAAAGTCACAGTATCAGGAGAAGAAACCTGAGAGTGTGTTGCCTCAGTGAAAGTCACGTAAGATGAGGTAGCTCCAGAAGATATGGTGCTAGGTGTCGTCGGAGTGTAAGTGATTTCATCAGACGACACTTCGGAAGAGCTATAATCCTGAATTATCACATTACAGGAAGCTCTGACAGGAGACGTTGCCTGTTCGGAGTCAGACTCATCCTCAGATGTAAGAGGATCGTCTATCCAGCAATTTTTGACATTTTCAGGAGTTAAAGGAGGATGTACCTGATGGTCTTCAGGGACTTCAGGCTCTGGATTGCGAGGAGGCTCATTGACGCGGTCTTGCTCTTGTTCTAGAGCGAGATGCTGCAAGATCCTTGCATATTCTTTAAGATCAGGCATGGGAGCCAAATCTTCTTCTTCGTCTACTCTTTGTGGCTCAACATAGTTGATTTCCACTAGAGCAAGGACAGGTGCTGGGCCAGCAGCATTTTCTTATACAGCCTCTTGGTCTTCTTCATCATCAGACCAGGATCCTTGTGGCTGTAAGGGGTTATTCCAGATTACTGGCATAAGGTGAGTTTCAGGAACCCATTCTTCATCGGAGAGATATTCTCATGTTTCAAGGGATTCCTCCCACTCGTCGGTGTAGTTGGATTCGAATCCATCATCGGTATTCCTCCCACTCATCGGTGTAGTTGGATTCGAATCCATCATCGGTGTCGCTGGACTCGTATCCATCAATTGAGAATCCAACTACTAATTGCAAGAGTATGATGCCCCCTGTGTGGCTTTTTCTTTGAATTGAGGTGGCATGAAATCACTGAGAGTGAATTTTCTTATCCCCTTTGAAGTCTCTGGAAGGGACGTTTTTGTTGCCTCCAGTGAAGCGGTAGAGGAGGCCTCTGCCTTTTCTTGGACTTCTTGTTTTTGTTGGGTCTTCTCTTGCCGTTTGAGCTTGAGGAGATATTTCCTAGCCTGCCTTCGCTGTTGAGCTGTAGGCTTTGTTTTCACGAGCTCCCAATTTTCATCTTCCAGGAGATCGGGATGTACCCATATGGGTTGTCCGTCTGGTGTCGGGTAAGGAACCAGTTCTTCGGACGCTTGGATTCTGTTTATCACCTTGAAGGAAGTAGTGATCTTCTTCTTCGGTGATTTTGATGTTTGTCCACATGACACCATGTTGACGGAGGCAGACCCATAGTTTTTGTCAAAGGTGATGACTCCGTTTTTCCACATCTCGTTTATTTTCTCTCTCACAATGAAGCATTGCTTGAGAGGATACGAGATCATCTAGTGGTATTGACAGTATCGAGGATCGTTGGTTTTGCCAACATCACCCAGTCTTTTGGGTTCAGGCAAGGTTAGCTTGCTGTTTGCCATGAGAGCCCCGAAGATTTCATCAACATCTTCATCGAATGGGTATTTCTTTTCTACTCGCTCTTTGAAGGCATCTGAGAGTTCTGGTCTCTTACCAGCTGCTTTGTTTTTAGCTTTTTTTGGTGGCTGAGGAGCTAACTTGGTTTGCACATTGATGACCTCTTTTTTCTTTCTTTTAGAGGTTGCAATGGCGGTTGGCTCTTTTCTTGATGATTTTTGACTGTTGAGGTCTTTAATCACCGTTTCAGCTTCCATGGAAGCTTTTAGGAGTTCTCCCAGGTTCTTTGATTTGTTGCCGATGATCATGGAGCGGATTCTAGCTCTGATGTTGTTTCGACAGATGTTGACTAGCGACGCTTGTGGCAGTACATCAGAGCATTTGTACGCCATTGCTTTCCACTTGTGAATGAAGTCATATGTTGACTCATTCTCCCCCTGTTTTAGGCTGCACAACTGAGTCATAGTAGCGGGATGATCCTCACCTTTGAAGTGAGTCAGGAAGCGTGTCTCTAGCATGGCCCAGTTTTGGATGCAGTCCTCCGGAAGAGTGGAGTACCAGTCAAAGGCCGTACCTTTTAGGGTATTTTCAAAGAGGCGGATCTTGATTGCATCTTGATCCGCGATAGCTCCCATCAAGATCTTGAAGTGGATGACGTGCTGTCTGGCTGATCCTTTCCCCTTATATGTTTGGAGAGTAGGATGCTTGAATTTTGTAGGGAATGGGACCGAGTCCATCCATAAGGGATATGGTGGCTTGATCCCATGCTCCTTGAGTATATCCTCTTCTTTTGCTTTGGCGAGGATACTGTCTACGTCCTTTTTGGTGAGGGCGCATGACTCATTTTCTCTCCATTTACCTCATCATCTTGATGATTCGGAGGAGGTTCATTGTTCGCCTGATTTTGGAAGGCGAGGAGAAGGTTTTCCAACAGAGCTTCAATCCTCTGTTGGCCTTGTTCCAATTGCTTGATACGTGTGAGCGCATCATCTTGAGGTGGATTACCAGGTGGTGGCTCAGAATTTGTAGCCAGGATGTTCATCCCTCGGGATTCGAACGAAGAAACTGTCCTGGTGACTAATCTGGGGCTCATTCTTTTTGATGAAGAGCTTGAGGGAGGATCACTCTGTCGTCCTTAGCTTGAAGGAGCATGGGATTCTTCTGAATGTCTTCTTGTCCTGGAGACGCTGCGGGTGACCGGACGTTGGACATGGATTTTTGCTGCTGACTTTTGGCGTCTTCTGGTTTTTCCAACCATATGGATAGCAGCAACTTGGTCGGGTCTTTCTTTTCGACCCATTTGTTAGAGACTTGAAGTGTAGGAGGATGGGTCATTTGCTTCTCTAGTCTCTTTTGTCGATACGACGATATGACGCACGGCGGCGTATAGGACAAGCAATTTGAGTTTCGGTGAGCTCTGGCTAGGCTTTGACAATGAAGGATGTGCTCCCTCGGGCGCAGCAGCCAAGCCTGTCTTCTTTGTAGCTGGGCAAGGACAGGATGCGAACCCGGTCCTTCGCCTGTTGTAGCGAAGCTTTGAATTTTTTGAGTTTGGCCCCTGTAGATATGAAGGGTCGAACTGCAGGATTGTAGGCCTTAGCAGGTGCTTGTAGAGGCCTAGTGATGCATGAATTGATTTTGGGCTTGTAGGAACAAGCCAGCTCATGCTGGGTTGACTTGGGATTCAGGTTGAAGATGGGTCTTTCCTCTTTCATGTAGGCAAGAGGGTAGAATTGGTTCTCCTTGAGTGGGGCCAGGTATGCTGGCTTGGTGGATGTTTGGGACCTTCTTTGTTTTGGTAAAGGTCTTGGGGACCAAGTCTTGGGATAGACTTGGTTGTTTGTGGGTCTAGGCTTCATGGGGGTGACACGGGCTTCAGGCTTTTTGGTGCTCGCCTTTGGTGTCATGGTAGTGACACGTTGGGAGGCGAGCTTCTACTTCTTGGAAGGATCAGTTTGTTCCTCGGGAAGTGGGAATGGTCCCAGCGTCCCAAAGACGATACTCCGGGGAGTCGAGGTCGACCCGGAGTTCCGAGAGTTGCCGAGGGAGTTGACGCTTTGGCAGTTGATGGGGCTCTTGTAAGTGCGCATGTTTTGCTTCTGTTGAAGCATGAGTTGGTGCTTGTTCTCATCGAAAGAAATGGTTAGTGAAGCTGCCATTGTTAGTTTTCGAAAAATTTCTGAAACAAGACCACATCCATTAGTAATCACAAGAATATACTGATCATAAATGGGAAGTTCCATGGTTTTGTCTTTTCAAATCGCTCGAGGGACATGACCCAAGCGACATGAAGAAGGCAAAAAACCATACAATTGTTTTGATCGTAAGTATGGTGAGCCCAGAACGCCCAGAACGAGCATCCCAGTGACTGCTAGAAGCAATTGTGAACCTAAATTCGACTTATCGAGAAGTAGAGCTTGCTCGAGGTAAGAAGAATATAAGGTTGGAGTTACAAATGTGCCGGTCGTGAATACAGTAGACCCTGAAAGGGCGTACTAGTACCGTTAGACACAAATGTTTGGAGACCACATCTATGAGATGAGATTCTCTGTTTTGAAAGGTCAAGATTGGATTCATCAAAGAGAGCAGATGGTATTCCGATCCAAATACGGCTCAACGATTTCCGCGAGCGCCAGTACCTAGAAGAGAAGGAACCATAATTTATCGGATCTGAATCCAAAAATGATGAGTTTTTTTTTTTGAAAGGTCAAGATTGGGTTCATCAAAGAGAGCAAAAGGCATTCCAATCTGAATACGGGCTCAACGATTTCTGCAGGCGCCAGTGCTCAGAAGGGAGGAGACCAAAATTTCTTCGATCCGAACCCAAAAATGACGGAAGTTTTTTTTTTTTTTTGAAAATTTTTTTGAAGATTTTTTAAATCTTTTTTTTTAATTTTATTTTAAGATTTTTTTTGAAAAATCTATTTTTATTTTTTATTTTTAAGATAATTTTTAAAAATAATTTTTTTATTTTTTATTTTTTATTTTTAAAATTTTTATTTAAAATTTTTTTATTTTGAAAATTTTTTTATTTTAAAAAATTTATTTAAAAGAAGAGAGAGTACACATAGGCCTCCTAACCCGGTCTTATGAAATCTCGATTGATAGAATTACCCCCAGATAAGGGTAGGATTACTTAATGAACCCGTTTGGAGGACCCTTGCCTAGAATAGTCAAGCTATCTCCACACTCTGGACAAGGCTTTTCTTGAATCAACCGTGATCAAAGAACGCAATTGGTTTAACCTTAGTAGTCTATGTCTTTTTTTTATCCCAAATAAACTCATCGAAGAGAAACGATGGCCCAATCCTCGATTCGTCACAGGCTCAACATTTCTGCAAGCACAAGTGCCCGAAAGGGAAAGGATCGAAGTTTCTCAATTTTGAATCCAAAATGAGAAATTTAAAATTTTTTTTTGTGAAATCCCAAACAGACTCATCGAAGAGAAACGATGGCCCAATCCCCGATTCGTCACAGGCTCAACATTTCTGCAAGCACCGGTGCCCGAAAGGGAAAGGATCAAAGTTTCTCAATTTTGAATCCAAAATGAGAAATCTGATTTTTTATTTTTTTTTAAAATCTCGAACAGACTCATCGAAGAGAAACAATGGCCCAATCCCCGATTCGTCAGAGGCTCAACATTTCTGTAAGCACCGGTGCTCGAAAAGGAAAGGATCAAAGCTTCTCAATTTTGAATCCAAAAAGAGAAACCTGATATATATTTTATTTTATTTTTGAAATCCCGAATAGACTCATCGAAGAGAAACGATGGCCCAATCCCCGATTCGTCACAGGCTCAACATTTTTGCGAGCACCGGTGCCCGAAAAGGAAAGGATCACATTTTCTCAATTTTGAACCCAAAATAAGACATCTGATTTTTTTTTAAAAGAGAAAGAGTGGAAATAAATTTGAAGAATTAGAAATTTGCAAAATATCCCGTCTCATTTTTTTTAGATGCGGAATCCAACATAGGCCACCAATTAGAAAGTAGCCAAGGAATACAGAAAAGAAGTATGAACATAGAGCAAAAGATATGATATGCAAATATTTCATTTCTAGCATCGTGTTCTTAAATGATCGAGTCCCACCGGGTGTGCTAGCTCGATGGACCGCGTCTGCTCGGTGCTACCGAGGTCGGCGGACGTGGGAGTCCATTTGATCCGACCCTTTCGCGCCCGGGGGGCAAAGGCGTGCATCAACATTTTTTTGTGTGTGGGTGTGCCAGATTTTCTATTTTACTTGGAATTGCACATGGTGATCCGGAGATCGACCTTCTCAAGTAAAAAGGAAATCAACTTCTTTTAAGTTTTCCATTGCACATATATTTAAGAAAAGAGATATTTTCTTGATTTGCCGTGAAATGCGATTTTTTTGGCACTTATAGACAATTTTGGCATTTATAGCCGATTTACAATTCTTATCAATAATGAAAGACAAGAGTTGTGATTTTTGTCTCTTTTAGAAAAATACAAACTACAATGAAAACCAAGAAAAAGAGGATCTAACTTCTCAGGAGATTGTGAGGGACCCGTTCAGATTGACAGTCGCATGCCATGTATGGACTTCGCCATCATCTATGCAGATGAGAATAGAGGATGCTTTTGATTAGCTTGGCTTGGCTATAACCTCAGATTTTTAGAGGACAAAGACCGAATGGAGGTCCTATGTCCAATAAAAGACTAAGTAAACAGGCTGAAAAGCCAAGTCTAAGCCATTGGAGGCAGAAGGAGAAGGCAAGGACCTTGGGGGGGGGGGGGTGCCCCCCAAGGGATTTTCGTCACCTTGTAGCGGTGGCTGGCACAGAACTATCGCAGAGTTTTCTCTTTCTTTCTCTTAGATTTCTGATGCCTTTTTTGTTAGATATCGCGATCACTGAGAGGGGGGGTGAATCAGTGATTCTTTGAAAACAGGTCCAATTTAACAACAAAAGCAAATCAAATCACACAAGGACACCAGATTTAACGTGGTTCACCGAAAGGCTACGTCCACGGTTCAAAGACTGTCCGAACACCAATCCGGGACAGATCTGAATCAATTTAGTCGCACCAACGACAAAGAGCACCAACCCTTAGTTTCAGATAGCACCAACTATCTAGGAAGCACCTACTCCCTTTAGTTTCAGATAGCACCAACTATCTAGGAAGCACCGACTCGCTTTACAATTTATCTGCACCAACAGATAGGATCACCAAACCCCAGACACCAAGCACCAACTTGATGTTCTACAGAATAAGAGTAGAAACCTTTTTCTACAGCCCTTCCCCTCTACAATCTCTCTCTCTCAATCCCTTACAAATTGAAATTAAAGCATAAACAGAAAGACACTTATCTTATGGACGAAACACCATCTTCAAGAGCACATCCTCGTCCACACTTGCTGTAGAAACTTGTAACAAGACTGCACACAGCAACAGCACTCTCTTCTCTCCAAAACTCTCTCTCTTTTCTTCTCTCTTCTTTCTCTCTTGGTGTCTTCTTAAAAACGAACCAAACATGCCTTTATATAGGTTATGGTAACCCTTAAGAGTGTTCAAAATAGGCTACAATTCGTTTAGAAAGAGTCCCAAACGAAATAGATAAGAATGCTGAATTTTCGTGCAAGACTTCTGTTTCTTCGCAACTCTGGTTCCCGTGCTCGGTCGACATCCTTCCTTGCTCGGTCGACATCATATACAGTCTGGAAACAGACAACTATCGTGCTCGGTCGACATCCTGGGGTCCCGGTCGACCGACGACACACTGTGTCACGAAAATAACTAGGAGCTACCTGAAACTTTTTCTGCAGGTTTCTCTTTGCTCGGTCGACCGCATGGGGTGCCCGGTCGACCGACCACTCTGCTTCAGGAATTCAGAATTCCTGAACTGTTTCAACTCTGATTTCTCTTTTAAGCTCTATCAACACCAACCTATTAACATCATGCTTGTGACAATGTGTTGACAAGAATTCCAACTCAAAACAATACTTGAGATATTAATTTCTTCAATTCTTCAAAAGACTTCTCAAGTCATCTCAAATTCCAACAATCTCCCCCTTTGGAATTGTTGGCAACACTTTTGGAACTTCAACACTTAGAACACTAGTTGATCTTTATGACGCTTCTTCAGAACCATAGTCTCCCCCTGTCTTAAAAAAAAATCAAGATCTCTAACACTCTTGATACCAATCTCCCTAAAGTTATCATAGCATAAGTTCTTATCATAGCATAACTTCTTCTAAGCATAGCTTTCTCCTAGCTTAAGTCTTTCTCCCCCTTTGACAACAAGTCCAAAGGGACCAACGAAGGAGCGAATAGGATATTCAAGGAATACTTTGCTCCCCCTTTCAAGCACAACTCCTAAGGATTAGGAGAGTGAGTAACTCCTAATTTTTTTCGGAGATACTCGAAGACTTCTTTTGGCAGAGGTTTTGTGAAGATATCAGCAACTTGCTCAGTAGTTGGGACATATTCCAACTTTACCTCACCATCTGCAACCTTTTCCTTGAGAAAGTGATAGCGAATTGCTACATGCTTCGTTCTAGAATGCTGAACAGGATTCTTGGAGATGTGAATTGCACTTGTGTTGTCACAGAGGATCGGCGTAGGATCCGTTGTCGGAATTCCTAGATCAGAGAGCATTTGCCGCATCCATAACACTTGCGTACAACAAGTTGCCGCTGCAATATATTCCGCTTCCGCTGTAGAAAGGGATACTGAATCTTGTTTCTTACTGTGCCATGCCACCAACCTTTCACCGAGATAGAATGCACCACCGCTTGTACTCTTGCGATCATCTATACATCCAGCCCAATCGGCGTCAGAGTATGCAACAAGAGTGAAGGATTTGCCTTTAGGATACCAAATACCAAGCTCCATGGTACCTTTCAGATATCGAAATATCTTTTTTACTGCTGTAAGGTGCGTCTCAGTTGGTGATGCTTGAAATCGAGCCACCATACATACTGCTTGCAGAAGATCCAGTCTTGTAGCAGTCAAATAAAGCAAGCTTCCTATCATAGAACGATAAGTGGTGTGATCAACGGACGAACCCTTATCATCTTTGCTTAGCTTTGTGTTCGTTGTCATTGGTGTGCTCACTGGCTTGCTGTCTTCCATGTTAAAACGCTTCAGCATTTCCTTGATGTATTTCATCTGTGATATGAAGATACCATGTTTCAGCTGCTGAACTTGTAAACCAAGGAAGAACTTTAGTTCTCCAAGCATTGACATCTCAAATTCTTTCTTCATCTCTTCAGCAAAATTCCTGCACATTTCCTCATCATTGCCACCAAAGATTATGTCATCGACATAAACAATAACAACCAGCTGTTTGCTCAACTCTGTTTTGACATAAAGATTGCTATCAACCAGTCCTTTTCCAAAGCCGATCTTGCGGAGATAGAGGTCCAGCCTTGCATACCACACCCTTGGCGCTTGTTTCAGCCCATAAAGAGCCTTTTTCAACTTGCACACTAGGTCTGAATTTTTGCTAATAGGAAAACCATCAGGTTGCTCAATGTAGACCTCTTCTTCAAGTAATCCATTCAAGAAGGCTGACTTTACATCCATCTGAAATACCTTGAAGGTTTTGTATGCAGCCAATGCAAGAAACATACGAATGGCTTCCAGACGAGCCACCGGTGCAAAGGTCTCTTCAAAATCTATGCCTTCAACTTGAGCATAGCCTTTACAAACCAACCTTGCTTTGTTTCGTATGACCTGACCATCTTCATTCAGCTTATTCCGAAAGACCCATTTAGTACCAATAACATTCTTATCGGTAGGTCTAGAAACTAGTTCCCATGTGGAGTTCTTCTCAATTTGCTCCAACTCCTCATGCATAGCTTTCAACCAACTTTCATTGAGACTGGCTTCAGCCACAGTCTTGGGTTCAATGGTGGACACAAGTGAGTAATTGCTAACTACACTTTGTCTTGTTTTAACACCGGCCTCAGGATCTCCAATGATTTGATCCTTAGGGTGTTGCTCTACCCAAGTGCTTTTCTTTCTAGGTGTAGCATCCTCTGAGTCATCCTTTGATTTCTCAGAATCATTAGGTTTAGCCACTTCATCATCAATCTCACTCGAGTCCTCATAAACAGGACTGTCATAATGAGTTCCATTCTTTGATTCATAGTTTTCATCAATTCTAACATCGGCACTTTCTATAATTTTTCTGGTCCTTTTGTTAAGACATCTGTAAGCCTTACTAGATGAGGAATAACCCAGAAATATACCTTCATCAGCTCTTTCATCAAATTTTCCCGGATTTTGTTCAAGACGTTTGATGTAACACTTGCTACCGAAGACTCTGAAGTGCTTGACTGTTGCTTTTCGCCCAAATCATAGCTCATAAGGAGTTTTGTCTTCATGTGGCCTGATCAAGCATCGATTCTGAATGTATACAGCCGTATGGATTGCCTCTTTCCAGTATTTATCAGCTAGCTTGCTCTCAGTTAGCATTGTACGAGCCATCTCTTGAACGGTGCGATTTTTCCGTTCCACAACTCCATTTTGCTGTGGAGTTCTAGGGGCTGAATACTGTCTTTGAATGCCATGGTGCTCACAATAGTTAGTGAATTCTTCAGATATGAATTCACCGCCTCGATCAGACCTTAAAATCTTGATACGTTTTCCAAGCATATTTTCAACCTGTGCTTTAAAACACTTTAAAACGATTAAGTGCTTGATGTTTATGCTTAAGAAACAATACCCATGTCATACGAGTATAATCATCAATGCATAACATAAAATACTTATCTCCATTGGTGCTTTGAGTTCGCATCGGTCCACAGAGATCAGTGTGCACTAGCTCAAGAGGTTTCTTTGAATGACGCTCCTTTGACTTGAACATTACCCTCGTTTGCTTTCCCTTTTGACAAGAATCGCAAATGGGGTTGGAAGGCTTTTCAACTGTAGACATACCTCTGACAGCCTTTGATTTGCAAATCTTTGACATGTTATCAAAGTTTAGATGCCCAAGGCGTTTGTGCCACAACCAACTTTCCTCTGTCCGACTCATCAAGCAAGTCTTTTCAGCTCCATCTGACAATGTATAGAGATTTCCAGCAGTCCTAGATCCAGTAGCCACTGTTTTGCCGTTGCTACACTTCTTGATAGCAAAACCATTCTTAGTGAAGACAACTTCGTGGCCTTTGTCACAGATCTGGCTCACACTAAGCAAGTTATGTCTTAGTCCAGACACATATAAGACCTCGTCTGATCTGATCTTGTTTGCCTTTAGCTGAACAACACCTTTTCCGCAGATTTTGGCACCATCATTGTTACCAAACTTCACTGATCCGCCTTCATAGTGCTGTAATTTGACGAATTTTTCCTTATCACCTGTCATATGCCTTGAACAGCCATTATCAAGGACCCATGGTGCTGTCTTCTTTTGTGCATTGAATGCCGTTTGCACAATGAGAGATTCTTTGGAATTACCATCCCTTTTCTTTGCCCTCCATGCCTTAACTAACTTGGGTTTCTTTTCAACCTGAAATTGGTTAGCAATAGGCAACCTACAATCCCTAGCCAAGTGTCCATAATTATGACACATATAGCACTCAATTTTGTGGCTGTTTAGGATTGAAAAAGGATTCCTAGTCACAAATGGGCTGTTTCTAACATAGAATTTGCAATCAGCTCTTTTATGTCCATATCTATTACAATGATAGCAATAACCATAGAATCTGAACATTCTTCCTTCTTAGGTGGCTGGTTAAACTCCACAAACCTTTTCTTATTGACCATCTTGATACTAGGCTGAATTTGATGCTTTGTAGCCTTAAGAGGTATGGCAGTTTGTTTCATAAATAAAGAAGATGCAGCTTTAGAGGACTCTCCGGTTTCAAATCCAATACCAAATTTATTGTGGAAGGGCTTTTGAACTTTCAGAATTTCATTGAGTTTCATTGTCCCTTCAATCGCTTGGAGTGCTTTGAGTTTTCGGCTATTTTCCAAGTTTTCAGCCTTTGCTCTAGCGATTTCAGTTTCAAGTTTCATAGCCTCTTCCTTTTTGATACTTATTTGATTTTGAAGGACTTCCACCATTCTTTTATATTCTTCAACTTGAGTTTTCAAAGCAATAATTGAACTTTCAGATTCATGAAGAAGTTTCAGATTTTTCTTACTTGTTTTTCGTTCCATGCTAAGCTCCTCAAGTGCGGCAATGAGTTCTTCTTCGAGATTGACCTCAGCCTCCTCTTCCTCTTCCGGCTCTTGCTCCTCTTCTTCTTCAACGGTAACCATGAAGAGAGCTTCAGTTGCCTCGGCTGATTCATCATCGTCTGAAGTTTCAGATGTGCTGTCATTATATTGACTGATGAAGCTTTTTGCTTTGCCCCTCTTTCTGAAATTTTTCTTCCACTTACTCTTATCGACATAAGAGTCATCATCATTATTTTCTTTCAGCGGACACTTCGCAGCAAAGTGACCAACACCGCCACAATTGAAGCATTTAAAGGGTAGCTTCCCTTTGTACTTTCCATTGCTTCCTTTCTTCAGCTTTCTAACAAATTGAGCCTCAAGCTCATCATCATCAGTATCAGAATCATGACCAGCAGTCTCTTTTTCCTTTTTCTGAACTTTGAAGGCCGCTTCTCTATCAGATGAAGACGTCTTACCTATGCGCATCTCATAGGCAGTGAGTGAACCATGCAACTCATCCATGGAAAATTCATTCAGATCCTTGGCTTCTTCTATGGCTGAGACTTTTGAATCAAACCGGGGAAGAAGAGATCTTAGAACCTTTTTGACGATGACTGGTTCTTTAATCTCCTCCCCTAGTCCACGAATGTCATTCGTGACTTCATTCACTCGTTGTAAATATGAGTCAACATTTTCGCTTTCCTCCATGCGAAGGGATTCAAATTGAGAGCGATGGGTTTGCAATTTTGCTTCTTTGATCTTCTCATCTCCTTCATGAATGCTTTTCAACTTGTCCCATATTTCCTTGGCCGTTTTGCATGCAATTACTTTGACCAGCTCGCTGTCCACAAGGCCACTTAAGAGTGCATTCTGCGCCTTAGAGTCGTTGTCTGCTAACTTCTTCGTTGCAGCATCATTGGGTACAATGGCAATATTGTAACCGACTCTGACAGTCTCCCAGACATCATAGCCAAGTGACTTAATGAAAGCCTGCATTCTGATCTTCCAGAAGGAGTAATTAGAACCATCAAACAAAGGTGCTTTCTTATTCCCTGTATTGGTTGCCATGTGATTTGACAAGAGATCACCCTTAGCGTGTTAAGCTTTTCAAGGGAATCTTACGCTCTGATAACAATTGTTAGATATCGCGATCACTGAGAGGGGGGGTGAATCAGTGATTCTTTGAAAACAGGTCCAATTTAACAACAAAAGCAAATCAAATCACACAAGGACACCAGATTTAACGTGGTTCACCGAAAGGCTACGTCCACGGTTCAAAGACTGTCCGAACACCAATCCGGGACAGATCTGAATCAATTTAGTCGCACCAACGACAAAGAGCACCAACCCTTAGTTTCAGATAGCACCAACTATCTAGGAAGCACCTACTCCCTTTAGTTTCAGATAGCACCAACTATCTAGGAAGCACCGACTCCCTTTACAATTTATCTGCACCAACAGATAGGATCACCAAACCCCAGACACCAAGCACCAACTTGATGTTCTACAGAATAAGAGTAGAAACCTTTTTCTACAGCCCTTCCCCTCTACAATCTCTCTCTCTCAATCCTTTACAAATTGAAATTAAAGCATAAACAGAGAGACACTTATCTTATGGACGAAACACCATCTTCAAGAGCACATCCTCGTCCACACTTGCTGTAGAAACTTGTAACAAGACTGCACACAGCAACATCACTCTCTTCTCTCCAAAACTCTCTCTCTTTTCTTCTCTCTTCTTTCTCTCTTGTTGTGTCTTCTTAAAAACGAACCAAACATGCCTTTATATAGGTTATGGTAACCCTTAAGAGTGTTCAAAATAGGCTACAATTCGTTTAGAAAGAGTCCCAAACGAAATAGATAAGAATGCTGAATTTTCGTGCAAGACTTCTGTTTCTGCGCAACTCTGGTTCCCGTGCTCGGTCGACATCCTTCCTTGCTCGGTCGACATCATACACAGTCTGGAAAGCAGACAACTATCGTGCTCAGTCGACATCCTGGGGTCCCGGTCGACCGACGACACACTGTGTCACGAAAATAACTGGGAGCTACCTGAAACTTTTTCTGCAGGTTTCTCTTTACTCGGTCGACCACATGGGGTGCCCGGTTGACCGACCACTCTGCTTCAGGAATTCAGAATTCCTGAACTGTTTCAACTCTGATTTCTCTTTTAAGCTCTATCAACACCAACCTATTAACATCATGCTTGTGACAATGTGTTGACAAGAATTCCAACTCAAAACAATACTTGAGATATTAATTTCTTCAATTCTTCAAAAGACTTCTCAAGTCATCTCAAATTCCAACAATTTTTTTGTCTGGATTTTCGGATTTTCCGAAGTCTATCTGGAATGCTTGGGATGCTCTCGTATTTATAGGCTCTTGGTAGCCATTTAGGAGGATTTATGAGCCTTAATTGTCATAAAGCTTCATAAAGGGAGGAGTTACAAGATTTATTTCATTTACTTTGTAACTCCTTTTTCTTGGCTTCTGATTGGTCGGTGGAGATTGAGGGCATTTAGTCGCCTTTTGTCACACCCCCAAAACCGGGATCCTGTAGTGATCCAATCTCGGGGAGCGTGATTTGGGGTTAATTAAAATTTTATATTTCTCCCCAGGAACCGCGTGTGTGAGGAAAGCAAATTTCCCAAACACATCAAAATATTTCGCGGAAGCTTATAAGGCATTGCGACCCGGAATCCATGGCACTTAACCTATCAGCATAAAGCTGTCATAGCAATATTCAAACTCGGACTGGAACAAGACATGATATCAAAATATACAGAGCTGACAATAACAGGCTTATCATTACCCAAGAATATTCAAGTTATAAATTAACAAGTGCATTAATTACATTCCCAAGATAAAGGCTAACAAAAGCCTTAAAAGAATAACAAGCTAAAAACAAATACTACCCAAGTATGTAACGAAACTCTGGAGTCAAGCATAACATCGTTGACATAACAAGCCTGCAAAACTCATGGCTCAAAAGCCAACCGCACACGAACTAGCTCAAGACGAGAACCTTCTACCTAGGGATGTCAAGTTGGCCGTGCCGGCCCGGCCCGCTAGTCAACGGGCCGTGGCACGGCACGGCCCGGTCAAAGGCACGGCCCATGACACGGGCCGTGCTGGGACGAGCTGCGCAGGCCCGCTGGCCTATTAGGCACGGCCCGCCAGGCCCGCCAGCCAATGGGCCAGCCCCTGCGGCCCGCCAAGCCCGCCAGGATCGGCCCGCCAGGCCCGCCTGGCATGGCCCGCTAGGCACGGCCCGCCTGGCACGCCAAAAAAAACTATTTTTTTATATATTTTTTTAATTTATAAAAATCTAATTCCCAGCCAACTAACAACCCTAGGCATTTTCTAATAAAAAAAAACACTTACATAACTTGGTAAGGTAGGACTTTAGTGTAAATTAGTCACACTAATAATGAGGGGCAATGTGTTTTTGGGGAGAAGTAATAAGGGGAATGTTTTGGTGTGACACACTTACCTTCACTAAATTTGCCCCCTTGCCTTCACTAATTTTGTTGTCTTCAGAGATATTTGTGAATCTCAAATAAAATTCTCTACCTGGATTCATCTATGTTCAAGAACCCCTGAGCATTTGAGAAGTTGAAATTCTTTATAGGTTGGAAAGCTCAGAATTAAACACAGGAATATGCTCATAATTCAGTCATTTATGTTCAATATAATCTCATCACATGTACCTATAACTCCACTCTCGATCACATCACATGAAGCCATATATTTACATTGATATGAACACTTGGAAAAAGAAGTAAAAAATATGTAACCATGATAAAGATAATGAGAATTATTGACTAAGACTAAAAACCCATAACTAAAAAATAAAGAATTGATGCAAATATAAATAAAATGAAGTCCAAGGTTGAGGTTTCATGGTGGGTCATTTGGAAGACTTGAAATGATTGTTGATAAAGGTAGAAATATTTAACCGCGCTAAGTTCTCGTTTAAAGTATGATAACTAAGCCAAAAAATAGAAATTGAGTTTGCCATCTCAATTGAAATATCCTTAACCATGGCATTTCAATTTGGCTGAAAAATGAGTAGAAAAAAGGACATGATATGTTTTTTTTTTTTTTATATTTTAGGTTGTTTGAATGAAAGAGTGTAAAGTTGGATAAAAAAGGTGTTAGCTTCTCATCATCATCTAAAGTGGTTAAGTTCTCATCCTAATGTAACTAATAGTTTAATATTCGTGGTTAGGTTCACATCCTCATCTAACTAGTTTTATTATTGTTTGAATAAATATTAGTATACAAAAGTTAGGTAGTCTAGTGGTTGTGTTTATCTTTCACATCCTAATGGTTGTGAGATCGAGTTCACCCAAACACATTTATTTTTAAAAATCTATACAAATTACGCAGGTCGGGCCAACCCAACCTGACGCAATCATTAAACTGGCCCGCCTATAACTCTATTAGAAAAAAAAAGAGGCACGCCTGGCCCGCGGGCCAGCCCGACACGGCCCGCTCCAGCCCGCCCCACTGCGGGCCATGCCACTGGGCCGTGCCGTGCCAGGGGTTTTCCCTGGTGGGCCGTGCCGTGTCGGCCCGCTAGCTGGGGCGGGCCAGTTTTGGAGCGGGTCGTGCCGGCCCGGCACGGCCCGTTTGACATGCCTACTGCTACCTAGAGCACCAAAGTGTAGAATATCAGACACGACGGTCTGGCAGGTGATCAATTTAGGCAAGAGCATAAACAAAACTAAAGCTTGAAAGAAACAATGCTTAAAACGTTTTACTGAACTTGAAACATATTTACAAGGCTTAAAAAAATGCATGAGCAAGATGCTTATTAAGAAAACGAGATGCCACGAATGATATACGAAACGAAACTAACATGAATACATATAATATCATGAATAGTAATCCACAAAGAGCCCATCCTTTCTCCCTCATTCATGATGATGAGAGCAAGCACGCACGACAAGCACGACACGCAAGAACACGAACCCACGCTACACGAGGTAGATGGGGGAAACCGGCCGTGGAATCGGAACACGCACGATGTGTATAAAATACACGACTAGTCTGTAGACAGTCCATAAGTTTAAGGACCCCCGGACAGTGGATCAGACTGAAGGGGTAGTCCGAGTTCAGTGGTATTTACTTAAATTCATGAATGCACGAGACAAAATATACTTGCAAGACAAATCACACAAAAATGAGAAAACTACTTGTCAAGCTTGTAGAGACTCGCCGTTTGAAGCCCGTGGTTGACACGCTTCTCCCCATGGTTAAGGGTGCCGCCCGGATCAAGTTCTTATATTTTTCCTCATCGACCACGCACAAGGTGGACGATGTAAGCAAGACAAGACACGATAGCATGAACTAGTAACACGTCAAAAACACGAAAGTAGTCCCCTTGTTTATTCTTAAAACAAAACTTCAGATAAACTTGTACTTGAAATTTCAAAGCGATAGCACGACTATTTTTATTGAAACAATTTCTCAAACTAGCTTGTACTTGAAATTCGAAACAATGCACGATGATATTTCTTGTATCAAAACGAGGTTCGAAAACAAAGTCTATTAAGCATATGTTAAGACCATTCGTTGACTCTTGTGAAATTGAAATCCAAAAACCGAAAAATAAAACGGATTGGTGCCCCCGAATTTTAAAAAAGGTATTTCAGATTTCACATTCACAATGTCAAGTTAAAGGCCCTTCACATAGTCTAGCTTTTATTTCAGAAGAAACCCATCAAAAACAGTGTCGTTTTGCAAATCGACAGCTGACCTTCGGCTGACCGGCAGCCAATCCACGGCTGACCGACAGATCCCTGAACAAAAACTGATGCTCTCTGGAAAAGGGACCGACAAGTTTGTCTGTTAACCGAGAGCTGACCGACGAATTTTTCCGACGAAATGTCGCTCTCTAGAAATGGAACCGATAGGTGTCGGTTGGATGTCGGTCGACCGTCGCCGACACCTGACCGACAATGCACGGATAGTGCATTTCGGTTCAGATTTTGCATCTTTCTTCCCTCCTTTCATTCTTATTTTTGAACAACCTGCACTCCCCAAGCCTCCATGCTTTCCAAGGGGTAATTTCAAACATTTTAAACCATTCCATCCACAATTAATCCATTCATTCCATTGAGGAACATCAAGCCCATTCTATGTATTAAATCAACAAATATTTGTAAAAATCAAGCAAAAACATGATTCAACCTTGACCCAAAAGAAGGGTTTTCAAGCCATACTAGAAACATATGCATGCTAGCTTAAGAGAAGATTTCAAAACCAACTAATCTTGTTCAAATGAACACAATGTAAAATTAGTAAATGAAATCACATGCTTGAAATCAAAATTTGTTTCCATACTTAACATGCACAAGGAAAAGCTAAAGAGATCACTTGCCTTGGTCAAGATGATGGTCAAATCACTCTAAGATGGTTTTTAACAAGCCTCTAGCTCCAAGTCTACAAAACCCCCAAAATAAACCAAGAAAAGGCCCTAAAAAAAATCAATCTTTTGCAATTGTCCAAGAAACCCTTTTGCATGTATGATAAAAATATCCTAAAAGGTTTGGAAAACAAGAATCCCAAGGAAGAAATGTCATTACTAACCTTGAAAAGCTCAAACCAAGAAGAAGAGCTTGAAGGAGAGGGTTGTCTTTGCTCAAAAACTTTGAAAAGGGTATCTTTGGAAAGCTTGAGATGAGGAGAAGAGATTGGCGAAGATCGATCTCCAAATAGCACTCAAAAATGACACAAATAAGAGGAGAGAGAGTGGCTAGAAAAGAGGAAAATGGTTCCAGCCCTAGCTGGAATCGGTGCGGGGAAATGAAAAATGGAAGAGAGAGAGGAAGGAGATGACTTAAGTAACTTGGAAATGGGGCCCATTACAGCTGAAATTTAAAATGGCTAAATCATGGTCTTGCGGGCTCCGAACGAGATCGACGAAGAAGACAAAATCGATCGTTGAAATATCTAGTTTCCAAAAAGTATATTTTCCCCAATTTCTGAAATTTTTAAAATTCAGGTACAGATTTGGTGTAAAATATCTTTTTGCCCCTTTTTCTCGAAAAACGTGATTTATGAGTTTCAAATCCTAACGAATAAAACATGAAAGTTGTTAAGATCAATAAAATGAGTCAAAAGGAATAAAAATTAGAATTTTTCAAAATCAAGAATAATTTATCACAAAAATACATTTCACAAAGGCCGGGTCAAACCAAAGTCAACGGTCCTTAAAATCTCCAAAGTTATGAAAAATTTATCAAATTCAAAAGCCAAATCAAACCCACTACTAATCTTACTCAAAAAGCAAAACCATAATTAAAATAATACTAAACCCAAAAATTGGGGGTCGGGGTCTTACACCTTTAATCACCATAATGGGAGGAGTTTCATGGTTTAAATGCCATGAATCATTTGACTTGGAACTCCTGGATGCTCGCTTTTGATTGGGCCGTCCAAAGAAATGAATTAATGACTGCAATAAAGCTAGTCAATTAATCGCATTAAGTGGTCGTTGAGCAGTTGAAGACTCGCGGGCCGTGCTGCGTCTTTTGAGATTCTTCTGGCTATGATCATCGATGGATCTTCATGTTGATTGACATTGGTTGACCATGTAACTTTAGGTATTGGTTGCCAATAGCGGGTCAGTGCCATCTGTCCTGTCGATTTCTCGATCGGTCGGGTACAAAGCACACTTTTTGGTTGACCGGTCGGCGATCAATGTTGATTTTGATACTCTTGATGATTGACCCGTGATTTTGACGGATGTCGAAGGATTTGGTGCCTCAAAAGTATGAATTTTGGAAAATTCCAGGAGTTGGAAGCTTCGAATCGCGAAAAAACGATGAAAAATGGGCCTTCCGGCTTCCGGGGCGATCCCGGCGACCCGGGGTTCCATGGTCCCCGGCGACCATGCACAGGGTCGCTGGCGACCCTGGGTCAGGGTCGCTGGCGACCCTGGGTCAGGGTCGCGGGGATCTACGACCCTGGGGGGAATTTTCCTCTTTGGTTCCCGTTTTGCTGTCGTTTTGAGGTATTTTTTCATTCTTTTTTCTTCTGTATTTTTCTTGACACTTTTGCACATTTATTGGCCTGATTTCCCTGTAGAAAACTTGAAGAGAATCCTTGCATTTTGGGGTGCAAAGTTTCCAATTTTTTGGGAAAGTCGAAGTCTTTGTCGCGCAGAGCTGCCGATTTTCCGTCAGAAGCCGAAACTGGGTCAAACGATGTCGGAATGACCTGAGATTTGAGGTGAAGCCTGCTGAGCAATAAATCAGACCAAGCATAGGCTTTTCTATGAGTTTTGAAGCAATTTTGGGGTCTTGTTTCCAGTATACTTAATCTTGTCGCGAGGAAGATGTCGCGCCTCGTTGTGCGGTCAACCGATGTCCGATTGACTTGAGATTTTACAGGGATCCTATTGGAGTCATTTTGAGATGATCCATAGGCTCTGTCTTGGAAACCATGGTCCTGGGTAGCTTCGCCGCCGAGAGGCCTGATTTGGCTTCCGAGAGTCAAAGTATGGTCAAATGTTGTCGAAATGACCTGAAATTTGACGTGTAGCCCTTTGTAAGCATCTTGAAGCCAGCCATGTGCTCTATCTAATGAGTGATGGCCTCGGTGGTTCTTGCTGTCAAGAGGCTTGATTTAGCTGTTCGAGGGTTGATGTAGGGTCAAACGTTGTCGGTTTGACTTAGAATTTGACGTGGAGCCTTTTGGACGTATTTTGAGACCATCCATAGGCTCTGACTGAAGATTTGGTGTATTTGATACTGTCGCCGCCGAGAGCTCCTGTTCAGCTATCAGAGAAGCGAAGTTCGGCCAAATGATTTTAAAATGGCCCGAAACCTCTTGTGTACTTCTCTTTTGGCTGTCTTGAAGGATCTTGCAGTTTTTGTTTTATTCTAACAAGATTTGATTTTTGGAAGTAACATTGCCTATTTATGTCAGGCTGTAGCTTCATGTAGCTTTCTTGAGTTTGGAGAGGCAAAGTGACACATTTTTTTTTTCAACAATATAGCTAGACAAGACCACGGCAGTGGAACCGGGTAGCGGGGCAGGACAGGATCCAGAATGCAGCTGGCCGGATAAGAGGGGGGATCTCCAAGCCGGTGGATCAAACCGACAAAGTACATCGAAGCTTAGTGGTGCCGACTCATAGGACATGTGCAAGAAAAGAAAACAAGTACATGTACAACAACGGGACAAGATGCTCATGGGCTCGCACTACAAAGCTCTGGCCCCATTTTGCCTCAAGGTTTTGTTCTCAAAATAGTAATCCTTTTGGCTCATGGGCTCGCACTACAAAGCTCTGGCCCCATCTTGCCCAAGGTTTTCCTTTGAAGTTCATAAATAAAATTTCGGGTAAAATATAACATGTGTAAGAAATCGGGACAAGTACATTTAATAGCGGGACGGGATGCCCATAGGCACAATAACACATTTGTATCGGGTCGGGCATAAACTGGCTAGCAATAATGCTAAAACATGAGTTTCAATACTTTCGGGGCAAGTCTAGTCACAAAACATGAGATGTAAAGTGTACAAGAGAAATTTGGGTAAAAATCAAGTACAATGGATTTTCTACAAATTTCCGGATTAAGCATTAAAGGTCCAAGGTTTAAATTAGTGTAAATAGGGTCCCGTATGTTGGATTTGATATACATTTGGTACTCTTTGAGAATTGGAAATATTTTGAGTCCTTACGTACATTGACAAACCTAAAAGACTTTAACAAATCTTCTTTCACAACCAAACTCCAAACAACACTTCTTAGATCCACAAGTGATTGGGTTAGAAAATCCCTACATTCCCTTCATTTCTAAAAACCTGGGAGAATTTCGGTCACCTGGCGGTTGGCCGTCGGTTAGCCGACAAGGATCAAGTCGGTTAACTGCTGGCTGACCGCCAGGCTAGTCGACCATCAGGGACAGGAAGCAAATCAGCCTCTGGAATTGTAACCGAACTGGTTCGGTCACCTAGCGGTCACCTGTCGGCTAACCGATAGCTGACTGACCCTATTACGGGGATACATTTCTGAAGCTGTTTCAGCCCCTTCCCTTCTCCAAACACTTCTCATTTTCACATATCAGATCCCTGCAATAAAATGAGCTAAAAGCTCCTCCATTTAATCAATTAACACTTCCAATCCATCACTACAAATCCTCCATTCAACCTCATCCATTCTTCCATCAAATTATCCATAAAATGGATTAAATCACCTCTTTTCCATCCATGTCCAATCACAAGAAACCCATTACATATGAAGATCCATTTGTATACATAGTATAAGCTATAACAACATGGATTCATACATTTCCTAAGGATTATACAAGAGAGAAAGAGGCTCATCAATATGCATTTTTAAAAGCAATGGAAACCATATAAAAAATGTAGATGAAAACACATATAAGATCACCAAAAATAATTAATGTAGATCAAGATTTTCCCATAAACATGTTAGCATTCAAAAACCATCCTTTCAAAAGCAATAGAAAATCATGGTGAAAAGCATGATTAGAAGCAAATATTAAATCATTAAGTACAAGTAACGAAAATCTATAAGAAATACTAGGAATCAATCTACGCATGTCCGGATTTGTGGACAAATTAGGCTCCCATACCACATACTACAAGTTGGAATCAAGGGCTTACTTGAATGTGCTCAAATTAAAATAAAAAGTGAAAATTGGGGTGGCCGAACATGGATTCTTGTACAAAGGGGATGAATGAAGAGAAGACATTGAGATGAACACGCTGGTGATGTTTGATTGTGGAGTCGCCTTAGGGTCTGCTTGTGCATCGCCATGAAAAAGGAAGCTGGCGTTTCCACTTCCATAGTAGTTGGTTTCTCGCAATGGAGATTGGAAAACAAAATGCATTCTTTGGCAAAAAATAGGGACTAAACAACATCGCTTGAAAATCTAGAAGCCACGATCCCCTCTGCACCCAAACGCATAGGGAAGGCGCCCTGTCCCCGCTCTTTTATGCGGAAAACTACGATCGCACAAACAGAACATTAAGGTTGGAGGGACTCCAAGGAGACTTGAGGAGAAGAGGAAGAAAAAGGGATTTCGGCTGAAAATTGCTAGAATAAAAGAAGAGAGTAGGAGAGATGTGAGGGAGATTAGATTTTATAAAATGGGTGTGCAGTGGGCCTCACAACTTAAACTTGATTTTGGTGTGTGTTTGGGGCCTCGGATGGAAAAACTCAAAGAACGAAAATTGCTCGAAATTAAATCTACTTTCAACGAGACTTAGAATGATGCATTCTGAGACTTCGAGAGAAAACTCAACTTTTCCAAAAATAATGATTATGTCTGCACTAATGCACAAACCGGGAAACGAGAATCTTCAGAGCATTAAATGACTACGAGATAAACACGAAAGTGACTCAGAATAGTTTCATATACCAATTGAGCTAAAAATGACTTTTTCATAAATTGAAAATAACCCCCCAACTTTTTTTAAAATTACAAATAGGCCCCCTACAGTTGATGAGTTCATAAAAGTTACACTTTTATAGCATTATTTTATGAGTTTTCAAAGAAAAAAGAACTCAAAACACTGTTTTTAGCATAAATATCATAATTTTTCTCCCTATCATGCTTGCCTAGTATTTTTCCATTATAGATGTCCCATTTGTATGCATTTATATGAGTTCCAATGGCTTCCTTACAAAATATGTTCTAAAATACTCTCAACTATATTAATTTCTCTTTATAGGTGTTAATTGAAGATTAAAGTTGAGATTCAACAATTAAAGAGAGTAAGGATAAGTTTGGAAGGCAATTGGATAAAGAAATGACAAAGTTAGGCCAATAATAAGAAGAAAAATAAAAGACATGGGTTGGTATTTTGACCATATCTTTTTACTCGAGTGTCCAGTTGAGGTGATCTCAGAAGCATTAGAAAGATTGTTCTAACTACAAATCATATTTCCTAATTCGGATGTTTCGGGGGTCAAAATCTCACATCAATCTGGGAATTATTTTTTAACACGGGAATCACATTCATATGTTCATATTTCCATTCTTGTGAAGTCCCACATTAGAAAGAAACCAAAAGAGAGCAAGGCAAATGTTTTTATATAAGGAAGGGAGGTCTAGGCATTAAACACACAAGCAAGGAGAGCCTCATCCTCTTTACTTAAGCTATTCATGTAATTGAGAGCAATTTTAGAGAGAAAGTGAGGAAAGCTTCGTAAAAATTGAAGATTTGGAATGAAAGCTTTGTCTTCTCCAATAGGTGGCTAATCCCTTTTATTGGATCTTCTAGATGAAGCTAAGTTGATGCTATTCCTTTTGCTTATGCTCTTTATCTTAATTTCCTTGTTTATGTGCTTAACATGTTAGAATAGATTTGTCTTCATTGCATTGTGCAACTTTCCATGCCTATTTTCTATCTTAGCATTCTTTTTTACTAACTATGTTTAGCTTTGATAAATCATGCTTATGATTTAATGCCTTCTGATGGTTTATGTTTACTTTTGATCCATAGTCATTAGGAATCTGTTTTTTTTATGAAGGGAAGAAAGTCTTGGCTATTGGATTGTTAATTTCTATCTTAGAGCTTTTAAGTTATATTTTTCAAATCTAAGCATTGATTTGTCATTAGATTTAAGTATTTGTTTGGGAAAAGAGAAGAGTATTAGTGCCATTTAGTGGATTCTAGATGATGCAATCTATCCTTTAGTATTACTTATTGCTTATTTTACTTACTTTAGTTTGATTCTATTCACATTCTCACACACTTCTTCACTTATTTTAATTCTCACACTCTATTTCTCTATTCACATAATCAATTCCACCTTTGATTTTACACTACTTTAGCACATTTCTTGTTCTCTATCCACTCATTTTCTATCTTTCACTTGTTATTTCACATGCTTATTCACTTGATCTATCTAACATTGCTCCATTGTTCTTGTATTAACCTTGTTATTTTGCTTTTGTTATTAACTTGTTACTGACCTTGTTCTTGGTTTGTTCTCACTTGAGTTTTTCTATTTTTACTAATATCTCTTTGTTACCTAGTTTCTTATTTTCTTTTAGTTTGCATATTTTATTTCCCTTGTTATTATTTTGTTTCGTGTTTCCATTGTTTTTGTTATCTCCATTTACATTTGTTAGCTATATTGTAGTTGATACTCCTTTTCATTGATCATTGCTATTTTCCTTGTAACGATCCTCGTGGGAATGATATTCGGACTTCCATAGTATATATTACTTGAGACAACTGTATACTTGTGGAATTCGCATCAACAGCCCCGACTTGGTCCAAAGGTTTACAAAACTTCCCAAAGCTAGTCAAATACTATTCTAGCCCTCAAACTTAGTTAATTAACTTCTAAACCCATGTAATAAACTTACATTATAATTAATTAATACTAATTACAATAATTAGGGGTTGGGGTCTTACATCAAACTTTTATCTACTGTTAGATAGATCTCACAAAAATCCAGGGTTAAAATATCACTAAACTTTATAACTATTAAATCAAGGGCTAGGATGATCTGACGAGACTTTTTTTTTTGTTGACCCTTATCCATAAGAAGATGTTTTCATGTACCCCACCCCCACTTATGAGTATGCATTTAAGTGGGCCACATGAGTGGGACTACATATGAGAAGTATGCAATCTGCTTGTAGGAGAATGGTGCTCAACTTTACATATGTGAAACAAATAACCATATTTGTTTGGAAGCAACATTAAATGATCATTTGAGGTGGAAAGAAAGAGCAAACAAGGATCTATCATAATTTTTTTAAATAATTTAGTGGGTTTCAAGACCCTAACATGTTTTCACAAACGAAATAGTAGGTCTTCAACATAGTGAATGGTTCGGATAATGAATTAGGGGCCCACAAAAGCTCATAAAATCAAAAAGTGGAATTCAATTGCGTTCTTATTTTTATTTTTTTTGTATATATTTCAAAATCCATTAGGATCCAATATAAACTTCATGAATTAGGGTTTATTATATGTATGAGAATGTATATACTTTTTTTTATAACACAGGGTATCTGCCACCCATCCCAGCCCAATAGCCTTTGGCCTTGAGCCCGAGGGACATTCGATTTTGAACAGCTGAGAACTAATCCCTAGAGGTACATGCAAACCCTCCCATCCACATGCACTGGGTAAAACTATGGGAGGTGTTCAACGAAGCTAAGTCTCGAACACAAGACCTCTCGGCTACCTATATGTATGAGAATATTGAATGATTGGGATTATAAAGTCGGGATCCAATAAAGTGTAGATAATTGAAAAGTGAGATTTAGACATTTTTATTTTTTTTATATGTTTCCAAAATTGGTGAAGATATAATATACGTAACTCCACATTTTGAGGTTAACTAAATATATGAAAATATTAAATGATTCAGAGAATGAATTGTTGGCCAAAAAAGTACAGAAAATAAAATCAACATAATTTTTTTTCTTGTAAGTTTTTCACATATTTCTCAAAATCTATAAAAATTTAATATATATCTATATCTATACCCCTTTAATAGAAGAGAGTAAATTGACATGTTTTTTCACTACACCCACCTTTATAATGGATGCAAACATCATCCTTATCCTTATCCCTATCTCCTTATCCTTCTTTCCTTATATCTTCTTCTCACTGCTCAGCTGGTAAAGGAAACAGGAAGTGTCACTTCTTCTCCTCGCGTTCAAAAATGGGCTTTTGGTGACTAAGAAGAAGTTTGTTTTGTCTGGATTTCAACTCTTGCAGGTCAAAATCCTCTCTCAATATTGTTGTTTTATTTTCCCTTTTGGTGTTGTTTGCTATGGTGGATTCTCTTCCATGCAAGTGCTTTCAATTATGGTGTTCTAAGTTGTTCCCGTTGGTACCATGTGCATATGTAGTTGCAGTGGTGCACAACATAAGACAGACATGAGGGGGAAAATACATATAATCTTTTATCACAAGTGATATGCTTCTGATATCTTAAATGTAGCAACTCAAATAGCATGTCAAACCAGGAAAAATACATATAATCTTTTTTATCACAAGTGATATGCATGGTTGGAATTTGACAAGAAATGACGCTTATGTCATGATGATTGAATTTTACATCATTTTTTAAAATGCAATCTGTATGATGAGATGTTAGTTTTATGGACCCAATCCAGTAGATGATATAATAAATTGATTAATTTTTTTTATCAATCAGTATATTCATGTTTTCCTTTCATGAGATGAATGGTGATTTATTATATACTTGCACATAACCAATACGAATGACATGATGGTTCATGAGATGAACCGGAGTCCACAAGTATATTAGATGTAACACATGTGTATGGATGAGATCCACATACGGGAGACATGTGTGACAAATCTTATACTTAAATATCTTCACAACCAGTGATGAGACTGGACATCTCATACTGACAAGGTTGCAGTACTTTGATCACTATGAGATAGTGTGATTTGTCTCGATCATCAGAATGTAAGATTCTGGATCATAGTGCTGGTAAATTGGATGTATTGAAGGACCATGAGAAGTATCTTATAAACACTGTCTTTACTTTAAGGTCTACTCTCATAATTCCCTAACAATAGGTAATGAACTCAAGTTTCTATCTATTCATTTGCTTTGAGTCACCAATGAGTGAGGCCAACTGTAGGTCAACACCTCGGTGATTTGGGTATGTGGTAGTAGATCTGTGGGAACATTCAATGGTCAAGATGGAATCTATCTCTAATATCCCCTTGTGCCAATTAATGGATTTATCATTGGTAAGTGCGCACCCATTCCGATTAAGAGTTAATTGGAAAGGTACCTATGATCATTATAATTAATTGGGGCTCAAGGATAATAAGATATGGATCTAGTTTGGAAGACAGGTCCAATTGATCCATGGATATTGATAGAGGGGCCTACTTGTGGTAATGTGGAAGTTTAGGGTCTTTTATGTAATATTCCTAAAACCGGAGTTCAATTGCATTTATATAGTGGAGTTATTTGCAATTAACTGTGGGCCCGGATTACACATGAGATGTGGGGTCGCGAGTCCCAGTTGGAGCCAGCTTTCTAAGGAATCCCTAGTGGTCATTAGAAAGTATCTAATTCTAGTTGAACTCTAAAAGGAAGGTTACTATTTCTATTTGAAGTGAGACTTCTAATAGTGGTAATAGTAGACTTACTAATTTTAGTAGAAGTGAGACTTCTATTTTAATTAGAAAGGAATTGGAAAGTTACTAATCATATTTGAAGTGAGACTTCTAATTATGATATGGTAAGTTACTAATTAATTAATGGAAGTAAGACTTCTATTTTAATTAAGAAGAGATTGTTACTAATTTTTGGAAGTAAGACTTCTAATGGAAATTAGTAACCGGGGCTTGCAAAAGCTATAAATGGAGGAGAGGAGGGCTCGACGTCCAAGCATGCTCCATACATATGGATTCACGCCCAGCCCTCTCTAGTGCAAAAGTTGCACGAGTTCTTTCTCCTCTTCCCTCTTCTAGTTCTCTTTCTAGTTCCTCCGTAGAGTTCCTAGTAGTTTTCTCTTGGAGATCCCACCATCTTCTTGAGAAAAAGGAGAATCTAATACGGGTCATAACGTGGAAGATCAAGAGGTCTTGGAGATTCCTATTTGATTAGTGAAAGCGTTTCATCATCAAAGAAAGACGCAACTTCTCCATTAGAGTACAACCGAGCTCCAAAGGTATAATCTACTTCCTTGCATGTTGTAGATTTATTTGTTGCTTATTAATTGCCGTTTCTATCTTCTAGATAGATTGTTTTACTGATCATGATGGCTGAGATTGAGGACATGGATCTTGGATTGGGTTTTATAACCTTCTGGATAGTTGATCCCTGCATCAAGTGGGTCAAAAGTTTTTGAAACCTATCCTAAAGGCCCACCCTATTTCCAACTAGGAAAATACATATAATCTTTTTTTATCACAAGTGATATGTATGGTTGGAATTTGACAAGAAATGACGCTTATGTCATGATGATTGAATTTTACATCATTTTTTAAAATGCAATCTGTATGATGAGAAGCAACAGTCACATGTCACAACAACCAAGATGGATGGACCTATGTATCTATAAAGAGGCACCTCAAAGGAAAGGAGCATTGAAAAGCCTCCAAGGTTTTCTCTAGCTTGATACTAACTGCGTAAATATTTAAATACAGTGAGAAAAACCAGTAAGGCCAAAGGATACAGCCCTGATGGCATGAAAATCCACATCAACCAAACCACCATATGATGCTTCATAGAATGCTCATGTGGATGTGCGAACACAAATACATAAGCATGCAAAGAAAGGGTGTTCGTTGGTTGGATTTTCCACATTTGCTACAGACTATACATATCCAATACAAATAGATAGTGCCTGTTGCGTTCGATGCAATGCTTGAGAGAAATGTGTTGACGTGGACAGCTTTGATCAATGGGTTTGCTGCTCATGGGCAGAGTAAAGAAGCACTGAGGATGTTTGATGAAATGAAGAAAGCTAAACTACAACCAGATTATATTACTTTACTTGGAGTTTTAACTGCTTGTAGTCATGGGAAGCTAAACTACAACTGGATTATATTACTTTAATTGGAGTTTTAACTGCTTGGAGTCATGAGGGTCTTTTAGATGAAGGGATGCAGGTTTTTTATAGCATTAGAAGAGATTATGGCATTGAGATAATAAGACTGGCTCTTAAGTTCAATCCGAAGATCAGATGGGATAAATGGCTTAAGAAACATCTTAGGACGTCAGTTCAACAAAATCTGATTAATATGCACCAATATTTTTGTTCAAATTTTTTCCCACATTCAAAGTAAATCACATGGATGCTAGACTTTCTAGCCCAGCAAGTTACTAATAAAGATGAAGCTCTGTTGGCCATTCATTGGAATCTATGAATTTATAAGTATGTTTGTATGACTTCACATATAATATTTCTGTTATAATATGTTATAGAGATGTTACGAATGTTCATCTTGCTAACTTCTTTTCTTTGTTCTTTCTGGCATGGATGCCTGAACATACTGTAGCTCGGATGCAATCTTCTCTGCAAGAGATTTCGCGATCTCATTTCGCATTCCTCAATCATAATGTGTAATATTGCCAATATGCATTGTCATGCTGATTCTCAAATTTCATTTGCTAAAATAGAAATCTCAAATGCTTCATAAACTCATAAAAATTCATATGCTAGCCATGCAATCCACAAACATGGGTAAGAAATTTGTTAAAAATTGTATTTGTAGATTCGAGCTTCCAAGGAAACGTGTATTAGGTGGCCTATTTGGACCTCCGTGAGGAATGTAACGAAAATCTTTTCCATAGGGGCTGTTTGTTTCCAAGAATTTTGAGAATTTTGTTGGGGTTGTTCAATGAATTCCAAATGCTGTCCCCACCTGATTTTACAAATGCTCAGTTGTTTTGGTCTTCACCATCAGAGAAAACAGAGAGAATTATAGACATGACTTTGTACTTACCACAAATAACGAGCATCACTTTTTTATTTTTGCCAGAGGACTCTCTTTGTTTGTTTGCTTTGATTCACATGTATGCTGGCAATCTATGCTGGAACGTCGGTGAACATTTTTCAATAATTACTGAATGTGTATGATTGGCCTAAGTTGTGTGTTACGCGTTTTAAGTGCGAGGTCGGTGATCTTGACTCTTACATGGATTATTGAGTGTGGGGTATAAAGTACAGAATCTATAATGCTGTGAAATCTGTAGTAAGGTTTATAGGCTTTGGTCATATAAAAATAAAGGCTATCAAGTTTTGGTCTATATGGAGATAATGGTGGCTATAAAAGGAATACAATATATTTCTATTCAATCCCCATTTTTCAGGTTTTCATCATTTGTCATAGCCAGTTCAAGCAGTCAAACAAAAATTACACATGGAATTTTATATCGAATTAAAGGCAAGTGTGTCGCTGCATCTTTCATATGATTTTAGATTCATGACCTCTCTAAATATTGTTGTTTTTTTTCCCTTTTGGTGTTGCATGCCTACTGTAGGCTGTTGGAAATGTTTAAACATTAGATACTCTCCACAATAATGTATTAGTCACATAACTATGGTTATTTTTACTCCCCATTGCCATTAAAACCTGCTGTAATATGCTCTGCCATTTATAATTTGTGGTCGTTTCTACCCATGTGTTGTTTATTGATTTAATGGCTTTTGAATGCACCTTTTTTTTTAAATTTCAAGCAAAAAGGTAAGTAATGGTTGGATGATATTGTTAAATCTTATTCAATTCTGCTCTTGTTTTTCCTTGTGCAACATGTTCAAAAGTTAATTTGCTTTTTCGAATTTTCCCTTTGCTAGGTGGCACCAGGTGTGATATTGTTAGTTAGACTTGGTCAGATGTATGCCAAAGGTAAGTAATAGTTGGATGATATTTGATCAATTTTATTAAATTTTTCTCTTGTTTTCTATTGTGCAGCATGTTCAAGAGTTAATTAGCTTTTCCAAATTTGCACTTTGCTGGGTAGCACTAGCTGTGATGTTGTTAGTTGGAATTGGTGTTTTTATTCTCTTTCTATGATTTTTTATGGCTTTTTTATGTGGTTACTTGCTCTCTTTTGTCTTACTTGATCACAATAATTTTTTTAACTTATGCTCTTGTTTGGTTAGGTGTTCTTGTTATTTACTGATTCAAATGGGAGTTTAACAAATTGATAGTTTTAATATCTGAGTTATGGGTGTAAGACCCCAACCCGAGAGATCTCGATTAGTATTAATTAAGTTGTATTTTAGCTCTAAGTGTGTTTAGTAGATTTTGGTTAAGTTTGGAATTAGAATAGCTTTGGGGAATTTCGAGAGCCTTGTTGATCTAGTGGGACTCTTTGGGGGTTTCCTTTGGTGATTTTCCCTGACCTTGGGGATTTGTTTGAGACTTCTAAATTTTGTGTATTAATCCCGTTTGACTCATCTCGTTAATCTCTTCAACTTTCATGTTGACTTCATTTTCATTCGAGATCCCTGAACCCGACTTTTCCCAATTTGAGGGCAAAACCGTATTTTACCCAAAATCTAGACATAATTTCCAATGTCACAAAAACCTGCAAAACATATACTTTTGGAAACTAGAAATTTCACCGATCAACTTTGTCTACTTCGTCGAAATCATTCGAGGTCTCGAAGACCATGTTTTTAGCCCAATAAGATCTTTAAGGTGTGGACCCCACTCCCATTTGCTATAAAAGAAGAGCTTCCCCTTCATTTTTCCCTTTGTTGCTCATTTCCCATTGAAGAAGAGGAAGAGACCAGCAGCCCTAGGGTTTCCTTGTTCTTCTTGCTTCTCCATCTCAAATCCACTCCCATCTTGCACCCATTTAAGAAATGATTTTCATAATCATTTTCCTCACCTCAAGAGCTTCATATTGACACCATTGAAGAGGAGAACCAAGCTTTCCAAGACTCCTTTCGAGCAAGCCTTGTCCATTTGAGAACCTTACAAGTAAGAGATCTTCCCCATTCTTTGAGATTCATGTTCTCCTAGCCTTAGAGAGGCTTTGTCTTGATTTTTACAAGTTCCCTCTTTCTATTTATTAATTTTGATATTTTAGTATTTGGGGGTTTTTGTTTAGATTGGTGATTATTGGCTTGGAGAGTGATTAGAGCTTGGATTTGCTTAACTTGGACCTAAGGCAAGTGGATGAATAAATGTTTTGGAAATGTTTATATATTTTTATGAGAAATATGGCTTTTCTACTTCATGCTTTGATGGTTTCACATTGCTCCTATTCATGTTTTCCTCTATGGTTCACATTGTTTTGGAAATGCATAATATTAAGCCTATTTCTCTCTTGCTTATATTGGAAAATGTTATAGCTTACTTGATTGAAATTTTGGTTTATATGGTAATGGATTTCTTGTGATTGAATGTGGATGTAAAAGAGGTGATTTGATCCATTTTGTGGATGATTTGATGGAAGAATGGATGAGGTTGAATGATGGTTTGAATGGGGTTTTGTAGAGGTTTTGGAGTCCCCAAATTTGTGTTAGAAAGGTGCTCAAAATGTATGGAAAAAGAAAAGAAGAAAGGGAACCGAACTGCATTCAGAATTTGGACAGTTCGCTCGAGCTAACTGGACAGTTCGCTCGGGCGAACCCAGACAGAGAGCAGTTCGCTCGAGCGGACGAGCGAGCCCCTCACAGAGAGCTGTTCGCCCCAAGTTCGCTCGAGTGAACGGTCTGTCAGGTCGGGGTCAATGCTTAAAGACTTGAAACACTACTTTTAGGCTTGGGGAGGTATTGTTTGGAGCCCCATTGCAATGTAAGGACTTGTAAAGCGTAGTATGGAGTCCGAAGGAAGGAGAAATCCCATTATGGAAATTCGTTGAGGATTTTTAGACTTGTCAATGTGTATAAGGATCTGGAGTATCTCTAATTCTCAAAGAGTACCAATTTATATCATGACCGACATACGGGACCCTATTCACACTGATTTAAATCTCGGACCCTCAACGCTTGGTCCGGAAATGTATAGGAATCCACTTGTATTTGATTTTACTCGAACTTCTACTCTTGGACTTCGAACTTCATGTAACATGATTAGACTTGCCCCGAAAGTACTAGAATTCATGTTTTTAGCTTTTTGCTAACCCGCTTGTACCTGACCCAATGCAATTGAATTATAATGCCTACGAGCATCCTGTCCCGTTCATACATGTTCTTGTTTTGTTTTCTTGCACATGACCTATGAGTAGGCACCACTAAGCTTGGATGTACCTTATCGGTTTGATCCACCGGCTTGGAGATCCCCCTCTTGTCTTGCCAGCTGCAGCCTGGATCTTGTCCTGTCCTACTACCCGGTTCGCTACCGTGGTCTTGTCCTGTTACATATATTTATATATGATCATTGACTCTCCTCACCTCGTATGACTAAGGTCAACGCCCTGATTGCTCTCATCACTTTAGTGTGAGAGGATTTAGCTTCATGTGGTTGCCATCTTGCTAGTTCCTAATTCTTGGTACCTTTACATGTTTTATATTGCTCATGCCTTTTTTTTTTAATAAATGATGTATTTACTTTTATGAAATTCATTATTTATACAGGTTTTCTATACTTTTTCAAGGTATCATTGCTTTATTATATTATGGTCATATCTTTTCACCCACCTGCCAGACCGTCGTGTCTGACCCACTCTTTGGTATTTAGGTCCAGATCCCATTACCTTTGAGGAGGAGCCTGAGGAGGCGGTTGGTGAAACGCAACGTGTGATTGAGTGGCAAGCTGATGATGTCATATAGACATCCATCCGATCAGGCTCAGAGATGCGACACATTTTGGGATTTTTGTTTAACATCTTTTGGGGAGTTATTCTTTTGGTTGTATTGGCCTTTGTTGGCCATTATTTTTGGGGCAATTTAACTAACTGATCTTTTGTATAAACATTAACATTATGCTTTTGAGAAATGCCATTATGATCATTGCTCACTTTGACACTATGTTGTCTAATGAAATCAGTCTTGTTTATGAAATGGAATGGTATGAATATGATTTGCTACACGCTTCCGCAATTCCGAATATGTACTTGATTGTATGTGAGATGGCCGGTATGGAAATCCTCACCGCGGAACCCTGTGGGAAATCAAAGAGATGCATGTGGCTCGACATCAATAGTCGCACGTGAGATCCCGGATTAGGCTTATAACTCGGTCTGGGGTCGCGACAGACTGGTATCAGAGTGGGACATGTTCAGGCAATTAAAAGAAACTAGAAATCTTAAGGACGTGGCGAGGATTCGTTAGACTTTCGTTAGCTAGAATCGTGTGAGCAATGTATACCCACCCTGTATTTGAATTTTTATGTGCTAACCACTTGGTTTGCAGCGTTATGCCACCTCGCAAATGACCAATGAACGGTGATCCCGTAGCTAGTAACAATGATCATACAGGGGGCCCCTGCTAGAAAACACAGACAACACTACCATGCAGAATCAGTTCCAACAGATGATGCAAGCTATGCTCGATCAACAACGTCAGGCTAATGAGACACAGGCCAGATTGCAAAAGCAAATGGCCAAGAAGGATGAAAACCATGCAAGGGACATGGTACAGATGCAAAGGCAATTGTTGGAAGTATTAGAGAGGAGACCTGAACCGATACCAGCTCCACTAGCAGGCCCACAGTTCATCATTAATAAGAGGGAGAGTGATCCCAATGCATTGTTTGAACGTTTCAAGGAGAGAGGCCCAAAGGAGTTCACTGGAGCAGAGGACCCATTGGGTGTAGATGATTGGCTAGAGCATACGGAGAATATTTATGAGGTGTTCAGATGCACGGGACGCGAGCAAGTGGCACTTGCAGCGTCCATGTTTACAGGCTTAGCTGATATATGGTGGAAGACAGTTAAGGCAGAATACAGAACAGTGGCTGATGCATAAGCATGGGAGAATCTCAAGAAGTAGTTTGGGGACAAGTATGTACCCACTCATGTGAAGAGGCAGAAGGCGGTCGAGTTCCATCAACTCGTACAAGGCAACATGACAGTCATTGAATACCTCACCAAGTTCGAGAGATTATCTAGGTATGCTCCAGAGTTGGTGGACACGATAGAGAAGAAGATAACAAAGTTCCTTGAGGGACTTAATCCTAACATTGAGAAAGATGCTACCGGGGTTGTACCACCCGTTACCTTTGAAGAGGCGGTCAAGAGAGCTTAGAAGTTTGAGAACTTTCACAATAAGATCATCAGAACTCAAGGAAAGAGTCAAGGCCAGCAGTAGAATTACCAGCAGAAAAACCAGCAGCATAAGAGACAAGGACAAGAATGTGCAGAATCCAGTGGTTTGTATCCACTGTGGGAAGAACCATGACAGTACACAATGTTGTACTATTTCAGGAGCATGTTTCATATGTGGTTCGATGAACCACCAGATGAGAGATTATCTGAGGCAAAATAGATAGAATCAGCAGAACAGGCAGCACAGCGTCCAGCACCACCGGTTGTTCAGAATCAGGCAAGGTAACCACAGCAACAATATAGACCTCAGCAGCAGCAACAACATGCCCGTCAGCAAGGGCAAAATCAGAATCAACGTCCTCCACAGCAGAATAAGAATGCACAACAAGGCAGGGAACAACAAGCCCAGAACAGGCCACAACAGTGGGCACAACTGTGTGCTGTCAATAGGGCTGATGCAGAGGCTGCAGGCAATGTAGTGAAAGGTACACTTCTTGTTTGTGGATTTGCAGCTAGGATTTTGTTTGATCCTGACTCCACACATTCATTCATGTCCCCAAAATTTTCTAAGTTGATTGATATGCATGCTAGAGAATTGGATTTTATTTTGACTGTGGCCACCCCCTAGGAAAACAAGTTGTATGTGGGACATTTTACCCTAAGTGTCCAGTTATGATAGGAGAAGTAGTGTTGCCAGCATATCTCATTTTATTAGAGATGTATGATTTTGTTGTCATTCTAGGGATGGACTGGCTGGAAGGGTACCATGCCACTATGGACTGTTTCCATAAGGCCATCACCTTTAAACTAGAGGAGACACCAGCAGGGGAGTTGTTTCGGGGAGAGAGGAGTAATCCTTGTGCAGGGCTCATTTCAACGTTGAAGGCTGATAGACTCTTGAAAAGTGGATGTGAGGCCTATTTGGCATTTATCACGGAGGATAAATGGTCCCAAGGAGCGGTGGAGATTCCTATTGTTTGGGAATTCCTGGATGTTTTTCCGAAGGAGATTCCAGGATTGCCACCCATCAGAGAGATAGACTTCACTATTGAGTTGTTACCGGGGACCGCTCCGATATCTATTACACCTTACAGAATGGCTCCAGCAAAATTGGGAGAATTGAAGATACAGTTGCAAGAACTATTGGACAAAGGTTTTGTGAGACCTAGCATTTCACCGTGGGGAGCACCAGTTTTATTTGTGAAGAAGAAATAAGGTTCAATGAGAATGTGCATTGACTACCGGAGATTGAATCAAGTGACTATCAAGAACAAGTATCCATTGTCAATGATAGATGAATTGTTTGATCAGTTACAAGGAGCTGTATATTTTTTGAAGATTGACTTGAAGTCCGGTTATCATCAGCTGAGAGTCAGAGATTCAGATGTACCAAAGACAACTTTCTTGACAAGATATGGACACTATGAGTTCCTAGTTATGTCGTTCGGTTTGACAAATGCACCAACAGTGTTCATGGCATTGATGAATAAGATCTTTACAGAGTATCTGGATCAGTTTACAGTAGTGTTCATTGATGATATTTTAGTATACTCCAAGACCAAAGAAGAACATGAAGAGCACTTGAGGATAACACTTCAGCTTCTGAGAGATAATCAGTTATATGCAAAGCTTAGCAAGTGCGAATTTTGGTTGGAATAAGTTGCATTTTTGGGTCATATTATCTCCAAGAAAGGATTATCAGTGGATCCGTCCAAGATTGAAGTGGTTATGAATTGGGAAAGACCGAAGAATGCATCAGAAATCAAAGTTTTCTTGGATTAGCAGGGTATTACCGGAGGTTTGTACAAGGATTTTCGTCAATTGCTTCACCACTGACGAAGTTGACAAGGAAGAATGCACCATATGTATGGACAGATCAGTGTGAAGCTAGTTTCCAAGAGCTGAAAAAGAGGTTGACTACTGCTCCAGTCCTCACTCTGCCATCCGAAAACGGCGGTTTCACCATTTTTACCGATGCTTCGAATGTTAGACTTGGATGTGTGTTGATGCAGGATGGAAAAGTGGTTGCATATGGGTCCCAGCAGTTGAAAGACCATAAAAAGAATTATGCAACCCATGATCTTAAGTTAACAGCAGTGGTTTTGGCATTGAAGATGTGGAGACACTACCTCTATGGAGAGAAGTTTGAGGTTCACTCCGATCACTGCAGCTTACAGTACTTATTTTCTCGAAAGGAACTGAATGTGAGGCAGAGAAGATGGATGGAATATATCAAGGACTACGATTTCCCAATCAAGTATCACCTAGGGAAATCGAATGTAGTCGCTGATGCTTTGAGCAGGAAGTCAGTGGGTTTGGCAAGTCTGCAGAGTACTTGTGTGTTTCAGCAGTTTGAAGAGTTGGGAGTAGACTTTCGCCTCTAAAGAAGGGTGTGATATTAGCAAACATTTCAGTGTTAGAGCCTTCCTTCATTCAGAAAATCAAGGAGAATCAGTTGCAAGATCCAGAATTGGCCAGAATTTCAGAGCACATAGCGGATGGTCCAGATTATCGTATTATGGATGGAGTTTTGTACTACCGAGACAATCTATGTGTACCTAACATCGAGGACTTGAGGAATGACATCATGACAGAGGCTCACAGTACGAAGTGCTTGATGCATCCGGGTAAGACCAAGATGTACCAGAACTTGAGGGGCAGATTTTGGTGGAACAACATTGATGGACCGCGCATTCCTGGCTCGGTGCTACCAAGGTCGGCGGACGTGGGAGTCCGTTTGATCCGACCTTTTCACGACCGGGGGGTAGGAGCGGGTATCAACATTCTTTTTGTATGGGTGTGCCAGATTTTCTATTTTACTTGGAATTGCAAGTGGTGATCCGGAGATCGACCTTCGCAAGTAAAAAGGAAATCAACTTCTTTCAAGTTTTCAATTGGACATATATTTAAGAAAAGAGAAATTTTCTTGATTTGCCGTGAAAGGCGATTTTTTTTGGCATTTATAGCCGATTTTTGGCATTTATAGCCGATTTTGGCTTTTATAGTCGATTTTTGGCGTTTATAGCCGATTTTGGCGTTTATAGCCGATTTATAATTCTTATCAATAATGAAAGACAAGAGTTGTGATTTTTGTCTCTTTTAAAAAATACAAACTACAATGAAAAGTAAGAAAATGAGGATCTAACTTCTCAGGAGATTGTGGGGGACCCGTTCAGATTGACGGTCGTAAGCCATATGTGGACTTCGCCATCATCCATGCAGATGAGAACAGAGGATGCTCTTGATTCGCTTGGCTTGGCTATAACCTTAGATTTTTAGAGGACAAAGACCAAAAGGAGGTCCTATGTCCAATAAAAAACTAAGTAGACGGACTGAGAAGTCATGTCTAAGCCATTGGAGGTAGAAGGAGAAGGCAAGGACCTTGGGGGGTACACCCCAAGGGACTTTTGTCACCTTGTAGTGGTGGCCGGTGCAGAACTTTAGCAGAGTTTTCTCTCTTTCTTTCTCTGGATTTTCTGTGCTTTTTTCTGATTTGGGATCTGTTTGATTTTTCTGATCCGGGATCTGTTTGATTTTTCCGATCTGGAATTCTTTGGAATGCTCTCCTATTTATAGGCTTTAGGTAGCCATTTAGGAGAGTTTATGGGCTTTAATCGTCATTAAGCCGCATAATGGGAGGAGTTACAAGGTTTAATTCCTTTATTTTGTAACTCCTGGACCTCGGCTTATGATTGACTGTGGCGATTGAGGGCATTTAATCACCTTTAATCGCCATGATGGGAGGAGTTTCATGGGTTAAATGCCATGAATCAATTGACTTATAACTCCCGGATGCTTACCTCTGATTGGGCCATCTAAAGAAATGAATTAATGACTGCAATAAAGCTAGCCAATTAATTGCATTAAGTGGTCGCTGAGCAGTTGAAGAGTCGCGGGCCGTGCCGCGTCTTTTGGGATTCTTCTGGCGATGATCATAGATGAATCTTCCTATAGATCGACATCGGATGACCATGTAACTTCAGGTATTGGTTGCCAATAGCCGGTCAGTGCCATCTGTCCTGTTAATTTCTCGATTGGTCAGGTAGAAAGCACACTTTTTTGGTTGACCGGTTGGCGATCAACGTTGATTTTGATACTCTTGATGATTGACCCGTGATTTTGATGGATGTCAAAGGATTTGGCACCTCAAAAGTATGAATTTTGGAAAATCCCAAGAGTTGGAAGCTTCAAATCATGAAAAACGACGAAAAATGGGCTTTCCAGGGCGAACCCGTCGATTCCGGGCTCCATGGTTGTCGGCGACCATGGGCCAGGGTCGCAGGGGCTGGCGACCTTGGCCTGCGACCCTGACCCTGGGGGGGATTTCCCCCTTTGGTCCCCGTTTTGTGGCCGTTTTTGATGTTTTTCGATTCTTTTTTCTTCTGTATTTTTTCTTGACATTTTGATTATTTATTGGCCTGATTTTCTTGTAGAAAACTTGATGAGAATTATTGCATTTTGGAGTGCAAAGTTTCCAATTTTCCTGGAAAGCCGAAGACTTTGTCGTGTAGAGCTGCCGATTTTTCGTCAGAAGCTGAAACTGGGTCAAACGATGTCGGAATGACCTGAAATTTGGGGTGAAGCCTTCTGAGCAATAAATAAGACCAACCATAGGCTTTTGTTTGAGTTTTGACGCCGTTTGGGGTCCTATCGCCAGTAGACTTAATTTTGTTGCGAGGAAGATGTGGCGCCTCGATGTATGGTCAACCGATGTCCGATTGACTTGAAATTTGACAAGGAATCTATTGGAGTCATTTTAAGATGATCCACAGGCCCTGTCTTAGAAACCATGGTCCCGAGGAGCTTTACCGCCGAGAGGCTTGATTTGGCTTTCGAGCGTCAAAGTTTGGTCAAATGTTGTCGAAATGACCTAAAACTTGACGTGTAGGCCTTTGTAAGAATTTTGAAGCCGTCCATGTGCTCTGTCTGATGAGTGATGGCCTCGGTGGTTCTCACCGCCGAGAGGCTTGATTTAGCTGTTCGAGGGTTGATGTAGGGTCAAACGTTGTCAGTTTGATTTGGAACTTGACGTGGAGCCTTTTGGATGTATTTTGAGACCATCCACAGGCTCTGATCGAAGATTTGGTGTCTTCGATGCTGTCACCGCCGGGAGCTCCAGTTCAGCTATCGAAGAAGCGAAGTTAGGCCAAATGATTTTGAAATGCCCGAGACTTCTTGTGTACTCTTCTTTTGGCTGTCCTGAAGGATCTTGCATTTTTTGTTTGATTTTGACAAGATTTGATTTTTGGAAGTAGCATTGCCTATTTATGGCAGGCTGCAGCTTCATGTAGTTCTCTTGAGTTTGGAGAAGCAAAATGACACATTTTTTTTGTGTCAACAAATGCCCCCTCGAGGTATAGCGACCAGTTCCTTAACTTTTGTAGTCGATGTGCCTCGAAGAGATTCTTGAAGGAGAGATTGTGACTTGACCAATAGTCTTTGAGCAGTCTTTCTTTTGGTATTGTAGCCTTTTGAGCTTTCCGAGGGAATTTTATGGTAGTGAAAGGGATCACATACCATCTCGAGGCAAAGTTTTGAAAAATGACATAAGAGATGCGGATTTGGGTTTTTGTTTTTGACCTTGTGACCTAACAAGCTGTATGTGGTAGGTAAGGGGGTCGGGTTTGGTTTTGACCGTGTGACCCAACAAGCTGTATGTGGAATGTTGGGGGGTCGATTTTGGTTTTGATCTTATGACCTAACAGGCTGTATGTGACAAGTTAGGGGATCAGGTTTTGGTTTTTAGTTTTGGTCTTGTGACCTAACAAGCTGTATGTGGCAAGTTAGGGGACCAGGATTTGGTTTGGATTTTTTTGTGGAATGTCAATTTCAAGATTTTGGCTCAATTTGGTATATGAGGCTGGATGGTTTGATTTTTGGAAGCTCATGGGGCTTGGATTCTTTTTTGTATGGTCCAATCAACTCAAAAGAGGCATGTAACCATTTTTGTAAGCTCTTGGTAAGAGGGATTTCTCTTTGACTAAAAGCCCAAATTTTTTTTTAATGCCTAGGTGGTCAAACCTAGCTCATATAGGCTAACCCATGGGACCTTAAGCTTTTGAAATGGATTAGATCTCATATGGTGTCATTTTTGTAAAGAATATCTAAAAATACCTCCTTTGGATAAAGAATATCTAAGAATATCTTTATTTGGAGAGAATCTCACATGTTCCCTTTATTTTAGGAAAGAATATCTTAAGATATCTTTGTTTGGGAGAGAATATCTCAAATCTCCTATCTTTTGGGAAAAAAATCTCTCATTGATTTCTTTTTGGAAGAGAATCCCTCAAGATATCTTTCTTTTGAGAAAGAATCTTTCTAATTTCTTTCTTTTGGTAAGGTTACTAATTAGTAACACTTACCTCTTTCTTGTTTCCTTCTTTGGTTTGCTCTCTTCTATAAAAGCAAGGAGGAGGTTGGATCTCTTGCTCTTATTGCTTTCTTTTGCAACAATCTCAAGAGTGCTCCAAGACCAAGAGTTTTTCTTCTTCAATGATCTTCAAGCTTTTCTTCTTCTTCTCCATCAATGCTTCAAGTAAGTTTTCTTTCTCAAGAAAACTCCATTGTAGAAAGTAGGATGGTAAAAAAAGAAAGTGTTTTTTTTTTGTTTCTTTCTTTTCTTTTCTTTTCTTTTTTTTCCACGTGTTTTTTTTACACGTGTTTTTTTTTCTGCACATTTTTTTTTGTGGGCCGTATGGACAGATCCTTACGGATCTTGCCGTACGGCCACGTGGTCTGTGGGCCAATCCCATTTTTTGTTTTCCTTTTTTTTTGCCGATCTTTTTTTTTTCTCTCTTTTTTTTTGAGAATGTTTTTTTTCTTTTTTTTTTGTTCTTTTCTTTCACCTTTTTTTTTTGCTCATCATGATAATGCATTTTTTTGGCAAACCAAGATGTTCATGCATGCATTTTTTTGTAAATTGAATTTGTAGCATGATGTGATAGCATACCTGAAAGTTTTTTGCAAATTTGGGAATTTGGAGCTCGCAGCGATGTTGAGCCCTTCCTGATTTTGCGGAGACTTTGAGGTTTCGAAAGTTTGGAGTTTCGGAGCTCGCAGCAATGTTGAGCCCATCTTCAAGCTTTCTATTTCTTTCGGGGTATTTCCTTTTTCTTTGGAATTGCCCCGGAGTCATGTCAAAATTTTGCTGGATTTTTATTAGCGAAATTCTGTCATTTTGATGATTGATCTTTTTCTTTTCCAACCTTTGCAGGTGGTTCATCCAAAACGAACAAGGGTAAAGAGCCTGCTACAAGCATACCTCGTCGATTTGCTAGATCTTCTAATCCGGCCGTTCAGCAGGCCTGAGAGAAGGTCCAGTATGTTGAGAGAAACTTCGAAGAGTGCGACTCTCTCAACAAAGATGAGATGAGACAGCGACTAATCGCTCTCAAGTGAGAGGAATTTTATAAGATCATGGTAACCAGTCGTCCTTGGGTGATAGACGATCAGAGGGTTTTGCCCAAGCTTACCTTATTCTTTGGTCAAGCAGTCCCCGATGACATGACATACCAGAGAAGATGTTTTCAGTTCTCTTTCACAGTTGATGGTGAGAAGAAGGCTGATGCTACCCGGTCGATGTTTGATCGCACCGTCTCGATCATGAGCTTTTCTCCCACGTGCTCTAAAAGGGAAGATCCTCCAAGCTGGGTGAAAAGTAGAAGTGTAATCAAGATCGGGATTCTTGTTGGCGGTTCTCCTGGATATGCAGAGAAATCGCCTGCTGACATGGACATGTTGATGCCGGCCAGCGGCTACCAGGGCTCTGATTATCCGTCGGTCGATTTAGGACCGGTGGGCCTTGGTATTTTCAGCGGTGACGGCAGCATTTGGGTGAAGCCTTTTCGACTTCGTGGCCGTTTCAATGCTGACTCCGAGTGGAAGTCGTAGACTGATCGCGTCCTGCTGATTGGTAGTGCCATTTTGAAGGAAGCCATGATTTTTGATGCGGTCCGCGCCTTTAGGGAGACCGTGATCTTTTCCGACGAGGCCTTCATGGCTATGTTGGAGTCATTCCTTCCACAAACCAATACCTTCGTTGTCACGAATGGTGAGATTGGTTTTTCTTTGAAGGAGCTGAGCGCCATTACTGGGTTGCCTATCCTTGGCAAACTCTATGAAGAGTTCATGCCGATTGACAGCGTCCTTGAGGAGCAGTCAGAGGAATTCAGGCTTTTATACTTTCAGCTCGTCGCCTTCTATAATTTTTTGAAGGAGAAGGAGGGCTCAAAAGTAAGATCCAGCAGTTGGAAGAGTTTTAGCTCTTCGTCTCCCAACTTCTTTGAAAGTGGGGAGCCTTCTGATAGCATGACCCGGGAAGACAGGGCTAAGGATCCGGGTTCGAAGAAGATTTCGGCTATGCAAGAAGAGTTGAAAGATTTCGTTGAGAGTACAAACGCCATATGTCCTGATATTGCACTGCGGAGAGATCTCGCTGTTTACCTCACTTATTGGCTAGGTGAGGCCGTTTTTGCTGGAGGAGATGGAAGCCGCATTGTATTTTTCCAACTTGTAAGATGGCATTTGGAGAGCGGCTTGCTTTGGTGCCAGCTCTTTACTCCTACTTGTGTACCGAACTGCAGGCTGCTGCTTTTTTGGTTCGGCTTGGGCTTCCCATGAACAGGGTATTTTCAGCCCACATTTTCTATTCGTGGTATGTATACCACTCCACCGGCTGGGTGCTGCACATGATGATGATCCTCTGATGATTCGACTGGCTAAGGGGAAAGTCGTATCCGAATCACTTTTGTTTGCCCGCATGAGGATCCGACGGTTCAAGGACGTCGAGATGGCGCAGTTTTCAGTGAAGCTTTCTCTACAGTTACGAAAGAAGGCTTTTGACTTTGGTGTCTCCTGAGACTCTACAAGGGCAGGGTCGGGAAGGCATTACTCCTTGACAAATGCAGAGAAGGAGTGGCTTTTCAGCATACGTGTCGGCACGATGGTGTACCGCAGACATCTTTTCATTGACATCCAGCCGTATGTACCTTCTCTCTTTGCTCTGCAATTGGGCTTTTCTCAAGGCGTTGTTGGAGCGCCTTCAAGCATGGTGAAGCGCTTTGGAGGTTTAAAGGACGGGAGAAACGCATGGGCTTTCTATAGTGCTGAAGACACTACTGCCATGATTTCTTATCCTGTGTTGTCGACTTTCCGGACTGCCGGCTTCGCGAAGTGGTTCGCGGATAGCTTTTCAGCATATCGGGGGCTTTCCAAGAAGGAACTTGATGTGAAGCTATCGTCTGGAAAAGGCCTTGGAAAGCCGGATGGCATCCGGTGAGAGGAAGTTTGGGCATTCCTTTCTGGAGAGAAGCACAAGATAGGCTTTCTCAGTGACCAGGGCGTCATTGGTTCTGAAGCTGTTCAAGAAATACCTGATGAGGCTTTAGAGCAGCTGGAATAGGAGGAAGCTGAGCTTGATGCTTGGATGCAAGTGGCATAGAGGCGAGCTTCCGTGGAGTCTACTGGCAAGAGTAGACCATCCAGTGAGGAGTCAAGTGGGAAACCTGACTCTGACAGTGGGGCAGGTTCTTCTAGAAAGCGAGCCCGCAGAATTAAGAAGAAGATGAGTCATCATCACAGTAAGGGGCAACATGAAGGTTCTCCTGATTTGGAAGTTCCTCTTACTATCAATGAGGAGGTGCCAGAGGATGCCGACAAGCCTCTAGAAAAGAGAAGCCGAGAAGAAGAGACTGCCGGTGAAGGTATGATTCTTCCTCTTTCTCTTTCCATTTCTTTTCATGGGATTTTTCCATGTTCTGATTTACTTTCTCCCTCTGCTGCCTTTTTTTTTAGCAGAGGATAAAGACTTGGCGATGCCTGAGGTTCCTGCCGATGAGGCGGTGACGGATCCTGTCGGGGCACCTGAAGAAGAACCAAGGAAGAACAAACGGTCAGAGGACCTTGGCCTGGGCGGCGCAAGGCTCTCCGATGCCTAAGTTAGTGTATGAACTTGAACTAAGGAAGGAGAGAAAGAAGAGAGGCAGAGTAACAGCTCTCAAGTGTATAGGTTGCGTACCTTGGTTATGGAATGAGGTCCTATTTATAGAGGACTCTTGATGATATTTTGGATGATATTTTGGAGTGGGTCCCTTGATTTGATATGGAAACTCTTATCAACCCACAAAGTAATAAATGCGGGTCCATCTCAGCCCACATTGCATTTATTGCCAGTCCGATCAGCCCACATTGCATTTAATGCATGTCATGTGGGCCAGATCATGTTGGACGCCTTTGGCGGCAGAGGTCCCATCGGATCCATCCTCGGGCCTTGCCCTGATTTGGCTATAGCCGCTGGATGCCGCCCTGTCAGCGATCTGGCGAAGATTGTGGACGGCTGGGATGTCGTATCTGTCCCTCTGGCTCGCGCCCCTATTCTGCCACGTGTCTGATGACGTGGTGGGCGTGGTGCGCGAGAGGGGATTCTTCTTCATTTCCGCTTCCGTCCCGACTCCTTTGGCTGAGGTTAGGTTTTCCGCCGAAGTAGATCCCTGGTAGCCGAGCTCGGCGCTGGCAGCCAATGTTAGTCTCGTTTCGGCTGAGGCCTCTGTCCCGGCAGCCGAGGCGTGTCTGGATGGCACGTGAGAGTGCTAATTGACATCTTATAGCCGAGATTAGCATAATCCTGGAGTCTTGAAAATCTCCCCACACAATTGCCCCCTAGCTTGTGACTTCTTAAGGGCCCTAGCCTTGGGCTTATGGCATGAGAGCTCAAATTTTGTTTTTGGCGCGAAGGCCAAGGTTTGTTTGTGGCATGAAAGCCGATTTTTTGCGTGAAAGCCAGTTTTGTAGCATGGGAGCCGATTTTTGGTGTGAAAGCCAGGTTTTTGTTGCATGGAGCCAGATTTTTGGCGTGAAAGCCAGATTTTTGGCACGAGAGCCAAGTTTTTGTGGCATGAGAGCCGATTTTTTTACGTGAAAGCCAGGTTTTTTTAAAAGCCAAGTTCTGGTTTGTTGGGGTGAAAGCCAGGGTTTTTTATTTTTGGCGTGAAAGCCAGATTTTTGGCATGAGAGCCAGGTTTTTGGCATGATCTAGAGCCAAGTTTCTTACATGAGAGCGAGGTTTTAGTGGCTTGAAAGCCGATTTTTTTGGCATGAGAGTCAGGTTTTTGGTTTTCAAAAGTGCAAGTATCGACTAAAAGTCGCCTCCCTGCTGAATGGTCTTGTAAGTTTCGATGGAATGTCGCACCTTGCTCATTCGGTTGCGAGTATCAATAGAATGTCGCTTCCTCGCTTTTTAAAAATTTTATTTTGTGGGTACTGATTGAATGTTGTTTCCCAATGATTTTTGAAATCTCAAGGTTGTTTGGACCTCTGGTTTTTTTTTTTTTGAAATTTGGGTTGTGGATATCAACTGAAATGTTGCATCTCCATAATTTTTTGATTTTGCAAGTATCGACAAAATGTCGCTTCCCTGCGGTTTTGGAAATTTCGAATGTGTTTCGCATTCTTCCAATTTTTGCGTTGTGCGAGTATCGACTAAGCATCGCTTTGGCGCGGTTTTTTGAAAAACCATTTTTTTGTTTAAAGACACGAGGGTCATAGATTTTGACCTAAAACCATTTTGGCAGTAAAAGCTAGGTTAAACTAGGGTGGATATCCCTGAATCCTGGTTTTTGTTTCAAACAATGAATTTTGGGTTCAAGGATCCTAAATTTTGGTCGAGTTAGGGAGAGGCTCTTAAACTTGGGTTTTTATTTTTTTTAACAATGAAATGATGAAAGTAAGCATTGTTTTGAGTTTCTAGAATTTTCAACATTAGGATAAAAATTCTAAAAGGAGTGGGTTTGACAAGCAAGTACTTGGGAATAGGCTTTGGCCGTGCAGGCATCGCTCTGACATAATGGGGTAAGTCTTCAAGGGTAGTACCGCTTTAAGAACTTGCCATTGATGGGCATAATACAATCGTCGCCCTCCTTGTTTAGGAGAGCATATGCGCCGTTGGAGAAAACCTTGTCGATAACGTAGGGTCCCTCCCATTTCGGCTCAAACTTACATTTGGACTTGTGAACGAAAACCATTAGTCTTTTTACCGTAAGAACCAAGTCACACTTTTTATAGGCGCGTTGCCTGACCTTCTTGTCGAAAGATCCAGCCATGCGTGCTTGGTAAAGTTCAATGCTTTGTTGAGCTTTGAGCCGTCTCTCATTGAGATTGTCCAGCTCTTGGAGTCGCAACTTCACATTGCTTTCTTGAGTCATGTCATTTTGTAAAGATACCCTTAGGAAAGGAATTTGTACCCCCAAGGGCACGACAGCTTCGCATCCATAGACCAAAAAGAATGGTATGCTATAGGTTGGTCCTCGAACGGTGGTCCGATAGGCCCACAAAGCATCAGACAGGTTGTCGCTCCAGTCTCTTTTGTGACTAGAGACCATTTTCTTGAGGATTTTACAGAGTGTCTTGTTGAAGGCTTCTGCTAATCCGTTTGCTGCCAGATTGTATGGAGTCGAAGGACAGCTTTGGATTTTGTATTTGTCGCAGAACCGGTAGAATCGATGATCCAGGAATTGTAGTCCGTTATCATGGACGAATCTTTTAGGTATGCCGAAACAACAAACGATGTTGGTGCGCAAGAATTGAAAGACTGAGGAGGTCTTCATTTCGTTGAATACAAATGCTTCTAACCACTTGGAGAAATAATCCGTAGCGGCGAAGATGAAGCGATGACCTTTGCCTGAAGGGGGAGAAATAGGACCTATAATGTCCATACCCCAGGCTTCGAAAGGCCATGAGACCGCTGTAGGATGCAGCCATTCTGGAGGCATAAGAACATAATCTCCATTAACTTGGCATTGTTGGCAGCGCTTAGCAAATTGCATTGGCTCAACTACCATGGTAGGCCAATAATAACCTAATCTTTTTATATGATCGTAGAGCTATGGACCAGCTTGATGGGCTCAATAGAGACTTGAATGAACTTCTTTGAGTGTTTCTTCAGCCTCTAGTTGTGACAAGTAGCGTAGAAGTACTCCGTTGAAGGATTTCCTGTAAAGGATTTTTGAAGGAATATCCAAATGAAAGTTTGGTGCTCGCCTTTGAATGCTTACCTGTTCTTTTGGGTCTTCAGGTAGGATTCCGAACATAGTGTAATCAATGAACGGATTCCTCCAGTCGCCGATTGAAGGTCTAAGGATAGAGATCCGGCTTCCAACCACTCGGTGGCTGAGGGACCGCGCTCCTGCTCGGTTCTACCGAGGTCGGCGAACGTGGGAGTCCGTTGGGTCCGACCCTTTCGTAACCGGGGGGCAGAGGCGTGCATCAACATTTTTGTTGTGTGGGTGTGCCAGATTTTCTATTTTACTTGGAATTGCAAGTGGTGATCCGGAGATCAACCTTCGCAAGTAAAAAGGAAATCAACTTCTTTCAAGTTTTCCATTGCACATATATTTAAGAAAAGAGACATTTTTCTTGGTTTGCCGTGAAAGGCGATTTTTTGGTATTTATAGCCGATTTTGGCGTTTATAGCCGGTTTCTGGCGTTTATAGCCGATTTTGGCGTTTATAGCCGATTCACAATCCTTATCAATAATGAAAGACAAGAGTTGTGATTTTTGTCTCTTTTGAAAAAATATAAACTACAATGAAAAGCAAGAAAATAACTTCTCAGGAGATTGTGGGGGACCCGTTTAGATTGACGGTCGCAAGCCATATGTGGGCTTCGCCATCATCCATGCAGATGAGAACAGAGGATGCTATTGATTCGCTTGGCTTGGCTATAACCTCAGGTTTTTAGAGGACAAAGACCAAAAGGAGGTCCTATGTGCAATAAAAAGCCGAGTAGACGGGCTGAAAAGCCACGTCTAAGCCATTTGGAGGCAGAAGGAGAAGGCAAGGACCTTGGGGGGGGTACCCCCAAGGGACTTTTGTCACCTTGTAGCGGTGGTCAGTGTAGGATTTCCGCAGAGTTTTCTCTCTTTTCCTTCTCTGAATTTCAGTGCTTTGTCTGTGTCTGTGTCTGTGATTTTTCTTCGATCTCCTTCTTCTTGGAGAGCTCTCCTATTTATAGGCTTTTTAGGTAGCATTTAGGAGGGTTTATGGGCTTTTATTGTCATTAAGCCGCATAATGGGAGGAGTTACAGGATTTAAATCTTTATTTTGTAACTCCTTTTTCTTGGCTTCTGATTGGCCGGAGGAGATTGAGGGCATTTAATCGCCTTTAATCGCCATGATGGGAGGAGATTCATGGGTTAAATGCCATGAATCTCTTGACTTGTAACTCTCGGATGCTTGCTTCTGATTGGTCCATTCAAAGAAATGGATTAATGACTGTAATAAAGCTAGTCAATTAATCGCATTAAGTCGTCGCCGAGCAGTTGAAGAGTCGCGGGCCGTGCCGCGTCTTTTGGGATTCTTCTGGTAATGATCATCGATGGATCTTCATGTAGATCGACATCGGATGACCATGTGACTTCAGGTGTTGGTTGCCAACAGCGGGTCAGTGCCATCTGTCCTGTCGATTTCTCGATCGGTCGGGTAGAAAGCACACTTTTTTTGGTTGACCGGGTGGCGATCAATGTTGTTTTCGATACTTTTGATGATTGACCCGTGTTTTTGACGGATGTCAGAGGATTTGGTGTCTCAAAAGTATGAGTTTTGGAAACTACCAGAGGCCGGACGCTTCGAATCGCGAAAAAATGGCGAAAAATGGGGTTTCTGGGGCCTTCACGGCGATCCCGGGCTCGGCGACCCTGGGCCAGGGTCGCAGGGGTCTGCAACCCCGGGGGGGTTTTTCCCCTTTTTATCCCGTTTTGTGTCCGTTTTTGCTATTTTTTTATTCTTTTTTTCTTCTGTATTTTTCCTTGACATTTTGACCATTTAATGTCTTGATTTCCCTGTAGGAAACCTGATGAGAATCCTTTCATTTTATTTTGCAAAGTTTCCAATTTCTTGAGAAAGCCGAAGACTTTGTCGCGCAGAGCTGCCGATTTTTCGTCAAAAGCTGAAACTGGGTCAAACGATGTCGGAATGACCTGAAATTTGGTGTGAAGCCTCCTGAGCAATAAATAAGACCAACATAGGCTTTTGTTTGAGTTTTGAAGCCGTTTGGGGTCCTATCGCCAGTAGACTCGCTTTTGTCGCGATGAAGATGTCGCGGTTTGATGTGCGGTCAACCGATATCCGATTGACTTGAAATTTGACAGGGAACCTATTGGAGTCATTTTAAGATGATCCATAGGCTCTGTCTTGGAAACCATGGTCCCGGAGAGCTTTGCCGCCGAGAGGCCTTATTTGGCTTCCGAGCGTCAAACTATGGTCAAATGTTGTCGAAATGACCTGAAATTTGACGTGTAGCCCTTTATAAGCATTTTGAAGCCGTCCATGTGCTCTATCTGATGAGTAATGGCCTCGGTGGTTCTCGCCGCCGAGAGGCTTGATTTAGCTGTTCGAGGGTTGATGTAGGGTCAAACGTTGTCGGTTTGACTCGGAACTTGACGTGGAGCCTTTTGGAAGTATTTTGAGACCATCCATCGGCTCTGATCGAAGATTTGGTGTCTCCGATGCTTTCGCCGCCGAAAGCTCCTTTTCAGCTGCCGGAGAAGCGAAGTTAGGCCAAATGATTTTGAAATGGCCCGAAACTTCTTGTGTACTCCTCTTTTGGCCGTCTTGAAGGATCTTGCAGTTTTTGTTTGATTCTGACAAGATTTGATTTTTTGGAAGTAGCATTGCCTATTTATGGCAGGTTGCGACTTCATGTAGCTCTTTAGATCTTGAAGAGGCAAAGTGACATTTTTAGTGTCAACAGTGGCATTCAGCAACTACTTGGTGTGTGTTAAGAGGAAGGATGATCCTTCTTTCGTACACTGTAATATGCATGTTTTCCCCTTCCAGGATAACCATAGATGCGGAAAGTCCGGCCAGGACATCTACACGGATGTTTTCACCTCTGCGGATGTGGGTGATTCAACATATGTCAAGTTTTTACAGCAGCGATTATGCCTTGTTGTAGTAAGGCAGCAGATCAGGCTTCCTGACTTCATATGTCGGATTCATCTAGTTGATGATCTGTTGAGAGTCTCCAAAGACTTCCAGCATGGTGATGCCAGATTCGATGGCGAGTTCCAATTCTACGATCAGAGCTTGGTATTCAGCTGCATTGTTTGTGCATGGTTCCAGTAGCGAGAAAGCGTGTGGAATCATGTATTTGTTGGGGCTAACAAAGAGGATGCCAACTCTCGAGATCATCTGTCTTTTTCCATTTTTCCTGGTTGCACTGTCAAAGTACATGTCCTAGGAGGCATTTTGTGAGAAAGTCTCCACATTGTAGACTAGTTCGTCTGGGAGATCATCTCTGAGTGGAGAATCTTTAGGCAATGGATGCTCTGCGAGAAAGTCTGCTAGAGCTTGGCCTTTGATTATTTTTTGTGATACAAACCTAATATCAAATTGTGACAGAATGATGGACCATTTTGCCAGTCATGCATTGAGAGAACATGTTTTTGTGACAAGGACCTTCAAGAGGTTGATCCTCGAGATCAGGTAGACTATGTTGGAAAGCAGGTAGTGACGTAGCTTTTGTACGGCGAACATCACTGCATGGCATTCTTTTTCGACTGGAGAGTAGCAATGCTCTGCACGTACTAGCATACGGCTGAGGCAGTGTAGAGCAGCTTTTTTCTTTCATCATTCTCTTGTGCGAGTAGAGCCCCCAAAGAATGGTCGAGGGCTCTTATGTACAATATGAATGGTTTTCCAGTGGTAAGAGCAGCCAACATTGGAGGTTTAGTTAGGTATGACTTGATATATTGAAATGCAGCTTCACAGTCAGCATCCCAGACGAAGTTCGCACCTTTCTTCATCAACCGAAAGAATGGATAGCACTTCCCCGAAAGATTGGAGATGAACCGTCTGATGTATGCCAATCTTCCTTGAAGTCCTTTCAGTTCTCTTAAGGTTCTTGGAGAGGGCATTTCATAGCCTTGACTTTGATAGGGTCAAGTTCTATTCCAACTTCCTGAACTAGGAATCCGAGGAACTTACCCAACGAGACGCCGAAGAAGCATTTCAGGGGATTCATCCGCAGTTTGTGTTTGGGAAGTCGGAGGAAGACTTCTCGAAGGTCTTTGAGCTGGTCTTCTTTTCTTTTGCTTTTGACGGCGAGGTCATCAACGTAACATTCAACCATCTTATGCTGCATATCTTGGAATATCTTCATCATAGCACTCTGATATGTGGCACTAGCATTTTTCAAACCAAATGGCATGACAGTGTAGCAATACACGCCAAATGGAGTCCAAAATTGTAAGGTCCGTAACCTTATTGGGTCAGTTAGGCCCAAACCCGGCCCGTTGACCCATTTATTATTAATTATTTTATTTAATTATATTTTAGATATTTAAGTGGGTTTAGATCATGTGCGAGTTTCTTTTAGCACTAGAATAGTGTCTGCGAAGTTTCATTCGATTCCGAGTTCGTTTGATCATAGCAAGGGGGTAGTTTGCAATTTAAGGAAAATTGAGTATTTTTCCGAAATATTCCAAACGCCGTGATTTTTGGGTTCGTTGGAAAGGTTTCGTCGCGCTGATCATTTTTGTCCCTTGGTTCGTCACGGTCCGACCATCAGAGACCCTTCAAGTGGTCCATTCTTCACCGGACCCACAAAATGGACAAATTAGTCTTTCCCTCTCTCTTTTCTTCTTAAACAAGTCTAACCCTAATTTTGTTCATTACCTCTGCAACTGAATGAGAGCGGCAGCCCCTTTTCTTCTTCCTCTTCATCTTTTCAAGCCCAGAGTTTTTGGGAGAGATCATTTCGAAGATCCGAACCGCACATCTTCTTCCTCGCGATCTTCTCTTTTCGTCGGTTCTAGTTTGGTAAGATTCCCCTCACGCTCATCTTCTCTTTTGGTTAGATTTAGGTTTGATCTCGATCTTTTCCTCTCTTTTCTTCTCTTTGGCGTTTTAGGTTACGTTTGGTTGGGTTAGATTGTGGATCTTGCGGTAGAAAGACTTCTCCTCGAGTTTGACCCAAATTCTATCTTCTTCTTGGTTGAGGCAAGTAGATATGCATTTCATAATATATATGTCTGTATTGTTCTTATTGATCTGGTTATGATTCTTGATAGATTTCCTATTAATTCCAAGGCTATTCTGATTTTAATTGGGATTTATATGCTAGGTTAAGTTTTTGGATTAATTAATGATATTAGGTTGCTTAGAACTTGTTTAATTTGAATGGAATGGAATGGATGAATGTGATGAATGGGGAGCACGGAGGCTCATTTTCTGCAGGATTGGTCTTGAAATGGCCTGAGGAGGAAGAGTGCGGAAACCCATTTTCAGGCTGCAGGTTCGCTGTCCGATCGATCGGTCGCCTTGTGCGATCGATAGGACAGTGAACCGTCCCCAAATTAATTGTGAGCGTTCACAGACCGATCGATCGGTCGTACAGTCCGATCAATCGCTCTGCGACAGTTCACAACTAACTGGGAGGTGCCCAGTGCCGATCGATCAGTCACTCAGTCAGATCGATCGCACTGTGCACTAACTGAGAGGTGTTCAATGCCGATCGATCGCACCTTCGGTACGATCGATCGGAGGGTCCATGGTCTCTGAAACTTTGGAGACTTGTAACTTTTAGTCCGCCCGTTGGATTTCTACGCATGATATACCGTTGGAAAGCCCTTGAGACGTAGAATCCAATAGTTCTAGTTCATCACGATCGGAGGTCGGGAAGTGATGTAAATATTTGGATTATTAATCCAGCTCATGTTTTATTGGAAATGAGATCGGTAACCTAGGTTTGTGCCTTAGATGTTGAAAACCATTAATTTACTCTCACTTGACTATTAATGGGGATTGAAATTGAAGCACATGGCTTGGCATTCTTCGATGGGTTGTCTAGGTATTCGTGTATTTTGCGTGGTGTAACCGAATGCATATGGAGTTGAATTGAACGATGCTCAACATGATTGTACACCAAGGGATTTCCCTGAGAGCATCGTTGATCCAATTTCCACACGTGCTCTGTTAGAACACGTGGGGTACAGGGATGACACCATTTGCCTAGGATTGGATTGTAACATCTCCTTGACTTTTGACTTGCATCCATCGTTTATATTCCTTCTACACTCTCTTAGCATAAAATACTTAATTAATTATGAAACATAAATCCTTGTAGGATTTAGGACTTGGACCTGACTTAGAGTATACTTAGGAACCTTTGTCTTGTATTGATAAACATGACTGGCTAGCAATGAAAAGAGATTATCACATGGTTTACTTGTCTTGTATTGTCTTGGATGAGATAATCCCTACGATCTTGTCTTGTACATGGAACTAGCCAGACTTGTTTGTCCTGTTTGACCTTGTGTCAAAACCACTCTATTATTGTTTGCATATCATGGCCATCTGCAGTTTGGGGTTTTAATGACGAACCGGTTACTCGGTTGTCAGGGTGGGTAGTCGGCATAGGACGGCATCCATGGCGTTGAATAGTTGGGAGCAGGCTAGGACCGTGCTGCTATTCCCAAGACCGGGAGCTAGGATCCTACTGGAGCCAGCCTTTGGTATCAGTAGTCCGGATTGGATTGTTACTGGTACCCCAGGAGGTGGCTTTGGACATCCTCAGAGTCTCCATCTTGTTCTTGTTTTGCATTGCATAGATAGTGGTTATTGCTAGATGGTTGCTAGGATTCTTGTTTTTGTTGCCATATATTACTCACACTTTATGCATAGTCTCGCATTCCTTGTATTCATATGATCATGTACTTATCATTACTCTATACTTAATGCATGTCATGTTATTATGCTTTGTTTATCTATTGCTCAACATGTCGTTGACTCTGTTCCTTGGTGTGCAGACACCTCAGGTGAGTACTACTACGAGGAGCAGGCCGGTGAGGAGATCACAAAGGATCTCCAACCAATAGAGGAGGCACGAGAGTGGCGTGGCGATGACGTAGAGTAGCGACATCATACCGGGCACTAGAGAGAGATTCATATGGGACTACATTAGATTACATTCTTTATTTATTTCTCTCGTTGGACTTTATTTCATTGACTTGAGTTTCTTTTAATGGCCTTAGATATTGGGTTGGCCATTGTAAATAAATTAACTCTTGAGTTAGTTTTGTTTATTCATTCTTGCAACTTTAATATTAATGAGAAGTTATTATTCATCGTTTTGATATTCCATATGCCTAGATTTGAATGAATTCCGCAATTCATTAATGTCTTGAGGCTTGAAATGTAATATCCTCACAACGGACTTACGATCTTTGGGATTAAAGGACAAAATTTTAATTAGTCCTAAAATTCACTCTCCGGATCCGGTTTATTCTTTAATCGGGTTCGGGGGACATGACATGATGGTATCAGAGCAGTGGATGATTTCTCAGCATAAAAATTGTAGAAACCATAGGACGCGCGTGAGGATTCCATTAGTCAGTAGGTTGATCTCTTAGTCATGTTTCTAACATTGTTTGTTAGCTTGGGCATATTGGAACTAACCTTGAATATTTTATAGGATCATGGCTGGTAGACATAATACCCGAGGTGAGAGTAGCTCCTCTCAGAATGGCGCTGAGAACCAATTTCATCAGTTCATGGCAGCCTTCATCCAGTCCCAGAAAGATATGGCTGAGCAGAGCCAAAAGCAGAATGAAGATCAGGCAGTGTTTCAAGCACAGATGCTTGAGGTAGTACAGAAGGTGGGCCAGCCACTGGCCAAAGAGTATGATCTCAATGAATTGGTTGAGAAGTTTAGGAAAAGATTCCCACCAGAGTTCCATGGCATAGAGGACCCCGTTGTTATAGATGAGTGGGTAGTACAGATGGAGAAAATCTACGAAGTGTTTCGGTGCACGGGCATCCAGCAGGTGCAACTAGCAGCCCACATGTTCCGTGGGGCACAGCAGAGAGATGGTGGAAGACCATCAAGCACCCATATGAGGCAATCGCTGAAGATGTAGCTTGGAAGACATTTACAAAGCAATTTCAGAATAAGTTTATCCTGGAACACTACAGGGATCAGAAGATGGAGGAATTCGAGAGACTGGTGCAGGGTGATCTACCAGTGCAAGATTATGAGATCGCCTTCACCGATCTATCTAGGTTTGCTGAGAGTCTGATTAAGCCCGAATCAGAGAGAGTTCGGAGGTTTATCAAGGGGCTGCGAGCAGACATCAAGATGCAGGTTCAGCGCAGTAGGTTGACTGATGTGGTCAAGGAAGATTATTGGGCGGAGGAGTCCCTAAAAGAGGTGATTGTGTTGGAGTAGCAGAGGATCTTAGCCTTGATACCTCAGCCCAAGTCACAGGGTTCTTCTTCTTCTCAGTACTATTAGCAACCAGCGCCTAAGAGGCTACGGTTTGAGCCTGCACCCCAACAGCAGCCACAGCGAGTCTCTTGCATCCATTGTGGGGGAAATCATTATGGCCGTGATTGCAGGAAACAGTCAGGAGCATGTTTCCATTGTGGAGACCCCAGGCATAAGGTTCATTTCTGTCCAGGGAAGACAGGAGTGGCACCACCAGTATTTCCAGCTCCGGCGCCCAGGCCACCACATCTTGAGCAGCCGTTGAGATAGGTGCCTCCTGCACAGGCTAGGCCACAGCAGCAACAGATGATTGTCCGACCACTCCAGCCTCCATATCAGCGCCCTCCAGTACCTCAGCAGCGATATCAGCAGAGACCCCCAGCACCCAGATTCCATGGTCGTGGTCAGAGACCACCGCAACAATATCATCAGCAACGTCCCCAGTAGGCAGGGAGAGCTTATGCTCTGACGCATGAGGAAGCAGAGGCTGCATGGAATGTCATCGAAGGTACACTTTTAGTTTGTAGATTTAATGCTAAAGTTCTGTTTGATCCTGGATCCACACACTCGTTTGTTGCACCAGCTTTTGCACTTCACTTGGGGGAGGATAAGGAGATACTACCATATGATTTGATAGTAGCCACCCCTGTAGGTAGACATGTATCTTGTAATGTTATCTACCCTAGGTGTAGTATTCAGATTGGGAAAGTTCGTTGACCGTCAGTTTGATCATCTTACCAATGGCTGAGTTTGATGTAATACTTGGTATGGATTGGTTAGCTACGAACAGAGCGGTGTTAGATTGTTTTAACAAGACCGTAAGGTTGCAGAGTTTAGACCGTAGTGTTGAGTTTATTGGAGCTGAAAAGCCCATCTCCACTCGGATGATTTCTACATTGAAGGCAGAGCGGTTGATGAGGAGCGGTAACGAAGGCTTTTTCCCATTTATTGTGGAAGACAAGGAGTCCAAGTCTGTTGATGAGATTCCAGTGGTGCAAGAATTCCCGGATGTGTTTCCGGATGAGATTCCTGGTTTGCCACCTGTTCATGAGTTGGATTTCACGATAGAATTGCAACCAGGGACAGTTCCTATTTCGAAGGCCCCGTATAGGATGGCACCAGCAGAATTGAAGGAGTTGAAGACTCAAATAGGAGATCTGTTGGATAAGGGTTTTATCAGGCCCAGTGTTTCACTGTGGGGAGCTCAGGTGATATTTGTAAAGAAGAAGGACGGGACTATGAGGATGTGTATAGATTATAGACAGTTGAATTAGGTGACTATTAAGAACAAGTACCCGTTACCGAGGATTGATGAACTATTCGATCAGTTGCAGGGAGCCCAATTCTTTTTGAAGATAGATCTGCATTCCGGTTACCATCAATTGTGAGTCAGGAACGAGGATGTTCCTAAGACTGCATTCCGGACGAGATATGGCCATTTTGAGTTTCTCGTGATGCCTTTCGGGTTGACGAACTCTCCAGCAATTTTTATGGCATTGATGAATAAGGCATTTGCTCCTTTCTTGGATCAGTTTGTAGTTGTCTTCATAGATGATGTGTTGGTATACTCGAAGACTAAGGAGGAGCATGAGCATCAGTTGAGAACATCTTTGCAGCTTTTGAGGGATAACCAACTGTATGCTAAGTTAAGCAAATGTGAGTTTTGGTTAGAACAAGTGGCATTTTTTTTGTCACATTATTTCTAAGGAAGGACTAACAGTGGATCCCAAGAAGATTACAGCAGTTGTTAATTGGAGTAGCCCGGGGAATGTAGCGGAGACTCACAGTTTCCTTGGACTTGCAGGTTACTACTAGAGGTTCGTGAAAAGGGTTCTCTACCATAGCATCTCCGTTAACTAAGTTGACTAGGAAGGATATTCCATTTGTGTGGACGGAAGGGTGTGAAAAGAGTTTCCAAGAGTTGAAGACTCGGTTGACTACAGCACCCATACTTGCCTTACCCGCTGGAAGTAGAGGATTTGTGATTTTCACAAATGCATCAGGGACTGGTTTAGGTTGTGTTCTCATGCAGCATGAGAAGGTGATAGCTTATGGGTCGAGGCAATTGAAGGATCATGAGAAGAAGTATGCCACACATGACTTGGAGTTAGCAGCAGTAGTGTTTGCATTAAAGTTGTGGAGGCACTATTTGTATGGAGAGAGATTTAAGGTGCATACAGATCACAAGAGCCTGCAATACCTGTTTACACAGGGTGATCTAAATAACAGGCAGAGGAGATAGATGGAGTACATAAAGGATTATGATTTTCCAATCAAGTACCATCCTGGAAAGGTGAATGTAGTAGCAAATGCTTTTAGTAGGAAGGCAGCATTCAGTGGTTGTATAATGCCTGAATGGAGATGGATGGAGCAGTTCAAAGATATGGATGTGGAAGTCTGGCCAGTTAATGAGAAGGTCCTAGTTGCTACTATGGGAGTTTAAGAGCCTCAGATAGTAAACAGAATCAAGGAAGTTTAGAAGGATGACCTAAAGTTGCAGAAAATCATTGAACATATGGATGACAAGCCAGAGTTTAGATTGATTGAGGGACTTTTGTACTGCAAGGATAGGTTGTGTGTGCCAGATGTTCAAGACATCAAGTCAGAGTTGATGACAGATGCGCACCACACCAGATATTCTATTCACCCAGGGAGTACCAAGATGTATCAGAATCTGAAGAATCACTATTGGTGGGTGAAAATGAAGAAAGTGATTGCAGAATTTGTCTCCAGGTGTATGACTTGTCAGCAGATTAAGGCAGAGTACAAGAAGCCTCCTGGTTTGCTTCACCCGTTGGAGATTCCACAGTGGAAATGGGAGAATATCACCATGGATTTCGTGTCAGGGTTGCCGAACACCAAGAAAGGCAATGATGCTATTTGGGTGATTGTTGATAGATTGACTAAGTTAGCACATTTCTTACCATTCAAGACTGGTCAGTTTATGGATAAGATGACTAAGATGTACAAGGACAATATAGTCAAGTTGCATGGAGTGCCTAAGTCCATAATGTCTGATCGAGACACTAAGTTTGTCTCTCAGTTTTGGTCTACTTTCCAGTCATCAATGGGTACCTAGTTAAAGTTTAGTACAACTTACCACCCTCAGACAGATGGACAGTCAGAGCGTACCATTCAGACACTGGAAGATCTCCTCAGAGCATGTGTTTTGGATTTCAAGGAGAGTTGGGATGAGAGTTTGCCTCTATGTGAGTTTGCCTACAATAACAGTTATCATTCAAGTATTGGTATGACACCAATTGGATGAGCTTCCTGGATCTTTGTCAAGTGACTCTTCAAAGAGATATCCAGGGAGATCGATGTCTTCATGGATATGAGATGTTGAGGCTTGGTCGGCAAATCGACTTCTAAGCTTTTGTGTCAACTGTCTCAGAGGAGTGTCGGGATCATACCCTTGTTATAATTTGAAGAAGCTTTAAATGATTTGAATGGTAATCATGGTTTAAGGTTGTAATTGTTGTCAATCCATGTCAACATGATGAGAGGATGAAGCTCAACTACGCAATGGAAATCAGATGGAAATCAGATGGAAATCAGAATGGAAAAAGAGCTGAAAAGTGTACAGAAAACAGTTTTTCTGTAGCAGAGTGGCCGGTCGACCGGGAACTTGGCCGGTCGACCGGGCAAGAAGAAATCTGCAGAATACAGGTCTCAGTTAATTTGTAACAGATTTCTGCACAGTCAGTTTGGCCGGTCGACCGGGGCCTTCATGCGGTCGACCGGGCACGGGTTTCCTGATATACGCAGAATTAGTAAACTTCAGCTAAAAGTCAGGGAAAGTTTGTAGATCGGTTGGGACTCTTTCTAAACAAATTGTAGCCGAATTTGGAGACTTAAAACCTATAAAAAGGCTTGATTAATTCGTGATTGCATATAGAAGAACAGAGAGAAGAGTTTTAGAGAAAAAATTGAGAGAGTTCTTGAGAGAAAGAAGAAGCTGCTGCTGTGTGCTGTTGTGGTGCTGTTGTGGTGACGTTTTCTACAGCAATTGTGGACGAGATTGTGCTCTTGAAGATGGTGATTCGTCCATGAGTTAAGTGTCTCTCTTTATGCTTTAGATTTCAATTTGTAAGGGATTGAGAGAGAGAGAATTGTAGAGGGGAAGGGCTGTAGACAGAGTTTATCTTCTATTCTGTTTTTACATCAAGTTGGTGCTTGGTGTTTGGGGTTTGGTGATCCTATATGTGGGTGCAGATAAATTGTAAGAGGAGCAGGTGCTTCCTAGATAGTGGGTGCTATCTAAAACACAAGGGTTGGTGCTCTTTGTCGTTGGTGCGACTAAATATATTCAGACCTGTACCGGATCGGTGTTCGGACGGTTTTGATCCGTGGACGTAGCCTTTTGGTGAACCACGTTAAATCTGGTGTCATTGTGTGGTTTGACTTGTTTTGTTGTTGAATTGGACCTGTTTTTAGAAATCACTGATTCACCCCCCCCCCCCTCTCAGTGATCGCGATATCCAACAATTGGTATCAGAGCGAGGCTCCCTTGATCAGTTTAATACGCTAAGGGTGATCTCTTGTCAAATCACATGGCAGCCAATACAGGGAATATGAAAGCACCTCTGTTTGATGGTTCTAATTACTCTTTTTGGAAGATTAGGATGCAAGCCTTCATCAAATCTCTTGGCTATGATGTTTGGGAGGCTGTCAGAGTCGGTTACAATGCTGCCACCGTACCCAATGATACTGCATCGAAGAAGTTGGCAGACAACGACTCCAAGGCGCAGAATGCACTCTTTAGTGGCCTTGTGGACAGCGAGCTTGTCAAAGTAATTGCATGCAAAACAGCCAAGGAAATTTGGGACAAGTTGCAAAGCATACATGAAGGTGATGAGAAGATTAAAGAAGCCAAATTGCAAACTCATCGCTCTCAATTCGAGTCTCTTCGCATGGAGGAAAGCGAGAATGTTGACTCGTATATGCAACGAGTGAATGAAGTCACGAATGACATTCGTGGACTAGGGGAGGAGATTAAAGAGCCGGTCATCGTCAAAAAGGTTCTAAGATCTCTTCTTCCCCGGTTTGATTCAAAAGTCTCAGCCATCGAAGAAGCCAAAGATCTGAATGCATTTTCCATGGATGAATTACATGGTTCTCTAACTGCCTATGAGATGCGCATAGGAAAGACGTCTTCATCTGATAAAGAAGCAGCCTTCAAAGTTCAGAAAAAGGCAAAAGAGACTGCTGGTCATGATGTTGATTCTGATAATGATGAGCTTGAGGCTCAATTTGTTAGAAAGTTGAAGAAAGGAAGCAATGGCAAGTACAAAGGGAAGCTACCCTTTAAATGCTTCAATTGTGGAGGTGTTGGTCACTTTGCTGCGAAGTGTCCGCTAAAAGAAGACAATGATAATGACTCTTATGCTGAAAAGAGTAAAGGAAAGAGAAATTTCAGAAAAAGAGGCAAAGCTAAAAACTTTCTATGTCAACAAGATGACAGCACGTCTGAAACTTCAGACGATGATGAATCAACTGAAGCTCTCTTCATGGTCACTGTTGAAGAAGAAGAAGAGCTAGATCCGGAAGAGGAAGAGGAGGCTGAAGTCAATCTTGAAGAGGAACTCATAGTCGCACTTGAGGAGCTTAGCATGGAACGCAAAACAAGTAAGAAAAATCTGAAACTTCTCCATGAATCTGAAAGTTCTATTATTGCTTTGAAAACTCAAGTAGAAGAATATAAAAGAATGGTAGAAGTCCTTGAAAACCAAATAAGTATCAAAAAGGAAGAGGCTATGAAACTTGAAACTGAGATCGCTAGAGCAAAGGCTGAATATTTGGAAAATAGCAAAAAACTCAAAGCGCTCCAAGCGATTGAAGGGACTATGAAACTCGATGAACTACTGAAAGTTCAAAGACCTGCCCACTTCAGATTTGGTCTAGGATTTGAGAAAGGTGAATCCTCTAAGATTGCACCTCCTGAAAAGAAAGAGTTTGTGAAGTAAGTCACTGCACCTTCTATTTCTATGAAGCCCACTCAACCTAGAAAGGAGTCCATTCCTGTTAGAAAGGTAATGAAGACTAACCAGCCACAAAGAAGATACAAATTCTATGGTTATTGCTTTCATTGTAATATGTTTGGACATAAAAGAGACGATTGCAAATTCTATGTAAAATACAGCTCACTTGTGACTAGGAACCCTTTTTCAATCCTAAGTAGCCACAAAATTGAGTGCCATAAGTGCTATAATTATGGACACTTGGCTAGGGATTGTAGGTTGCATATTGCTAACAAATCTCAGGTTGAAAAGAAACCCAAGTTAGTCAAGGCTTGGAGAGCAAAGCAAAGTTCAGAAAGTCCCAAAGAATATCTCATTGTGCAAATGGCATTCAATGCACAAAAGAAGGCAGCACCATGGGTCCTTGATAGTGGTTGTTCAAGCCATATGACTGGTGATAAAGAGAAATTCATCAAATTACAGCACTATGAAGGCGGTTCAGTGAAGTTTGGCAACAATGATGGTGCCAAAATCTGCGGAAAAGGTGTTATTCAGCTTATGGCAAACAAGATCAGATCGGAAGAAGTCTTATATGTGTCTGGATTGAGACACAACCTGCTTAGTGTGAGCCAGATCTGTGACAAGGGTCACGAAGTTATCTTCACAAAGAATGGGTTTGCCATCAAGAAGAGTAGCAACGGCAAAACAGTGGCAACTGGATCAAGAACTGTAGGAAATCTCTATACATTGTCAGATGGAGCTGAAAAGACCTGCTTGATGAGTCGGACAGAGGAAAGTTGGTTGTGGCACAAACGCCTTGGGCATCTAAGCTTTGATAACATGTCAAAGATTTGCAATTCAAAGGCTGTAAGAGGCATGTCTACAGTTGAAAAGCCTTCCAATTCCATTTGCGACTCTTGCCAAAAGGGAAAGCAAACGAGGGTTATGTTCAAGTCAAAGGAGCATCATTCCAAGAAACCTCTTGAGCTAGTGCACACTGATCTCTGTGGACCGATGCGAACTCAAAGCACCAATGGAGATAAGTATTTCATGTTATGTATTGATGATTATACTCGTATGACATGGGTATTGTTTCTTAAGCATAAGCATCAAGCACTTGATCGTTTTAAAGTGTTTAAAGCACAGGTTGAAAATCAATTGGAAAAACGTATCAAGATTTTAAGGTCTGATCATGGAGGCGAGTTCACATCTGAAGAGTTCACTAAATATTGTGAACATCATGGCATTCAAAGACAGTACTCAGCCCCTAGAACTCCACAGCAAAATGGAGTTGTGGAACGGAAGAATCGCACCGTACAAGAGATGGCTCGTACGATGCTAAGTGAAAGCAAGATGGCTGACAAGTATTGGAAATAGGCAATTCATACGGCTGTATACATTCAAAATCGATGCTTGATCAGGCCACATGAAGACAAAACTCCCTATGAGCTATGGTTTGGAAGAAAAGCAACAGTCAAGCACTTCAGAGTCTTCGGCAGCAAGTGTTACATCAAGCGGCTCGAACAAAATCCAAGCAAATTTGAAGAAAGAGCTGACGAAGGTATATTTCTGGGTTACTCCTCTACTAGCAAGGCATATAGGTGTCTTAATAAAAGAACCAGAAAAATCATAGAAAGTGCTGATGTGAGAATAGATGAGAATGTTGAACCAAAGAATGCAACTCATAATGACAGTCCAGTTTATGAGGACTCGAGTGAGATTGATGATGAGATGACTGAATCTAATGATTCTAAGAAATCAAAGGATGACTCAGAAGATACTACACCTAAGAAGCACAGCACTGGGGTAGAGCAACACCCTAAGGATCAAATCATTGGAGATCCTAAGGCAGGCGTTCAAACTAGACAAAGTGTAGTTAGCAATTACTCACTTGTGTCCACCATTGAACCCAAGACTGTGGCTGAAGCCAGTCTCGATGAAAGTTGGTTGAAAGCTATGCATGAGGAGTTGGAGCAAATTGAGAAGAACTCCACATGGGAACTTGTTCCTAGACCTACTGATAAGAATGTTATTGGTACTAAATGGGTCTTTCGGAATAAGCTGAATGAAGATGGTCAAGTCATTAGAAACAAAGCAAGGTTGGTTTGTAAAGGCTATGCTCAAGTTGAAGGCATAGATTTTGAAGAGACCTTTGCACCGGTGGCTCGTCTGGAAGCTATTCGTATGTTTCTTGCATTGGCAGCATACAAAACCTTCAAAGTATTTCAGATGGACGTAAAGTCAGCTTTCTTGAATGGTTTACTTGAAGAAGAGGTCTACATTGAGCAACCTGATGGTTTTCTCATCAGCAAAAATTCAGATCTAGTGTGCAAGTTGAAAAAGGCTCTTTATGGACTGAAACAAGTGCCAAGGGCATGGTATGCAAGGCTGGATCTCTATCTCCGCAAGATCGGTTTTGGAAAAGGAATGGTTGATAGCAATCTGTATGTCAAAACTGAGTTAAGCAAACAGCTGGTTGTCATTGTTTATGTTGATGACATAATCTTTGGTGGCAATGATGAGGAGATATGCAGGAATTTTGCTGAAGAGATGAAGAAAGAATTTGAAATGTCGATGCTTGGAGAACTAAAGTTCTTTCTTGGTTTACAAGTTCAGCAGCTGAAACATGGCATCTTCATATCACAAATGAAGTACATTAAGGAAATGCTGAAACGGTTCAATATGGAAGACAGCAAGCCAGTGAGCACACCAATGTCAACGAACACGAAGCTTAGCAAAGATGATAAGGCCTCATTCGTTGATCATACCACCTATCGCTCTATGATAGGAAGCTTGCTCTACTTGACTGCTACAAGACCAGATCTTCTACAAGCAGTATGTATGGTTGCACGTTTTCAAGCAGCACCAACTGAAACGCACCTTACAGCAGTGAAAAGAATCTTTCGATATCTGAAAGGTACTATGGAGCTTGGTATCTGGTATCCCAAAGGCAAATCCTTCACTCTTGTTGCATATTCTGATGCCGATTGGGCTGGATGCGTAGATGATCGCAAGAGTACTAGCGGCGGCGCATTTTATCTTGGAGAAAGATTAGTTGCTTGGCATAGTAAGAAGCAAGACTCAGTATCCCTTTTGACAGCAGAAGCGGAATATATTGCAGCGGCAACTTATTGTACGCAAGTGTTATGGATGCGGCAAATGCTCTCTGATCTAGGAGTTCCTACAACGGATCCTACGCCGATCCTATGTGACAACACGAGTGCAATTCATATATCTAAGAATCCTGTTCAGCACTCTCGAACAAAGCATGTAGCAATTCGTTATCATTTTCTTAAAGATAAAGTTGCTGATGGAGAGGTCAAGTTGGAATATGTTCCAACAACTGAGCAAGTGGCTGATATTTTCACGAAACCTCCGCCAAAGGAAGTCTTCGAGTATCTCCGGAAAAAGTTAGGAGTTACTCACTCTCCTAAACCGTAGGAGTTGTGCTTGAAAGGGGGAGCAATGCATTCAGTGAATATCCTATTCGCTCCTCGGTTTGGTCCCTTTGGACTTGTTGTCAAAGGGGGAGAGATGTTATGCTATGATAACAAGGAGAGATGTTATGCTATGATAACAAGGAGAGATGTTACGCTATGAAAGCTAGGGGGAGATTGTTGACAGTGCATGGTTGTTATTTCAGAATTTCAGAATTGGTTCCAAGAGAGTGTTGAAAAGAACTTGGAAGAGCTGTAAGCTGGAGTTGAAAGAGTTGAAGAGTTGTTAGCATGTTGACAAAGTTGTTAAAGTTGACAACAATTCCAAAGGGGGAGATTGTTATAATTTGAAGAAGCTTTAAATGATTTGAATGGTAATCATGGTTTAAGGTTGTAATTGTTGTCAATCCATGTCAACATGATGAGAGGATGAAGCTCAACTACGCAATGGAAATCAGATGGAAATCAGAATGGAAAAAGAGCTGAAAAGTGTACAGAAAACAGTTTTTCTGTAGCAGAGTGGCCGGTCGACCGGGAACTTGGCCGGTCGACCGGGCAAGAAGAAATCTGCAGAATACAGGTCTCAGTTAATTTGTAACAGATTTCTGCACAGTCTGTTTGGCCGGTCGACCGGGGCCTTCATGCGGTCGACCGGGCACGGGTTTCCTGATATACGCAGAATTAGTAAACTTCAGCTAAAAGTCAGGGAAAGTTTGTAGATCGGTTGGGACTCTTTCTAAACAAATTGTAGCCGAATTTGGAGACTTAAAACCTATGAAAAGGCTTGATTAATTCGTGATTGCATATAGAAGAACAGAGAGAAGAGTTTAGAGAAAAAATTGAGAGAGTTCTTGAGAGAAAGAAGAAGCTGCTGCTGTGTGCTGTTGTGGTGCTGTTGTGGTGACGTTTTCTACAGCAATTGTGGACGAGATTGTGCTCTTGAAGATGGTGATTCGTCCATGAGTTAAGTGTCTCTCTTTATGCTTTAGATTTCAATTTGTAAGGGATTGAGAGAGAGAGAATTGTAGAGGGGAAGGGCTGTAGACAGAGTTTATCTTCTATTCTATTTTTACATCAAGTTGGTGCTTGGTGTTTGGGGTTTGGTGATCCTATCTGTGGGTGCAGATAAATTGTAAGAGGAGTAGGTGCTTCCTAGATAGTGGGTGCTATCTAAAACACAAGGGTTGGTGCTCTTTGTCGTTGGTGCGACTAAATATATTCAGACCTGTACCGGATCGGTGTTCGGACAGTTTTGATCCGTGGACGTAGCCTTTTGGTGAACCACGTTAAATCTGGTGTCATTGTGTGGTTTGACTTGTTTTGTTGTTGAATTGGACCTGTTTTTAGAAATCACTAATTCACCCCCCCCTCTCAGTGATCGCGATATCCAACAACCCTAACCAATGTGAAGACTTTGATACATGGCCGTAGAGTCTCCAATCTTCCAGTTGGCTTTTGGTCAAGGCAGGCGCCAATGGCATGAGAATAAAACGACCTTCTCCAAAACTGATTGGATTTTGAGCGTTATAGCCCATTTTCTTCATAATAGCTTGCGCCACAGGACTATATAGAAATAATTGAGGCATACCTTTGTTTTGGAAAGGTTCAAGCAGGGACTTTGATGAAGAAGATTCCAATCTATGGAAGAAGATCGGCTTTTCTTTTGCTGAAGTTGCCGGAACAACAAAGGAAGCAGATGCAGGATCTTCTACATCAGCAGGTGTCTCCATTGGAGTAAGAGCAGGTTGAACTTGCCGAGTGTCAGCTTGGCTTGACGACGTGTCATCTTCTGGCTCTGAATCCGAATCCATGTCTTGCATGATAAACACGAAAGAGACAACAAGTTTGCCCCCAGACTTTTATTTTGCCTTCTTCACTTTGGTTGTGATGACCAAAGGCTTTGAAGGTTTGAGGGATATGACGAAGGGAGATTGACTGCTTTCTTCGGATTTACCGGAGGGTTTGTTTTCTTCCCGTGATTGTTGAGGAGCCTTGTCTTTATCTTTCTGGAGATTTTCCGCAAAGGGTACTATTTCTTTCTCCTCTTCTTCTTTTTCACCTTCATACATCTTTGAGTCTGCGAAGTGGACTTCTTTACTTTTGAAGGATTTTCTGTCCGTAAACACTTGATGTATCATGTCGTCGTTGCCAACAAACTTGATGCATTGATGTAGAGTTGAAGGGACAACACCATTCTTGTGTATCTAGGGCTGTCAGCGAAGGATGTTGTAGCATGAAGGGGTTTTTATTGCATAAACAGTGACCTCAGAGATAAGATCACCGATTTGCAACTTGAACCTGAATTTGTCGATAGGCCTTTGAGTACTCCCATCGTATCCAAAGATAGATACAGATGTGTGGCTCAGCTTACTAGGTGGGATGCCCAACTCTTCGAGAGTGGAGATGAGGTTGAGTGCAGAACCTGGGTCGATCTGAACTCTGTGCATTAGCATTTCCTTGATGTACCCTATGAAGTACAGGGGTTGGTTGTGCCTTGTTTCGCCAAGTTGGAGGTCTTCCTTAGTGAAGGCGATGGTTGCACTTGCTGCTTTTTGAACCTAGAGGAATGCAATACAAGATCCATCAACTTTCTTCTTTTCTCCCTTTGAGGAAGTTTCTGATTTTTCGACCCTATGGTCCATTTCAATTTGGAGGACTTACAAGGCATGTTTGTCGACATCCTCAATCAGCATTTGTAAGTAAGTCTAGGATGCGCAGTCATGTAGGTATGTGTTTGAAGTGCTCGATCAAGTCATACTTGAAAGCCTCGTTGGGGCCTACATATTCATTATTGTTGCCATTTGGGGCGTTTACAACATCTTTTCCCAAATGATTTATATAAGTAAAAGAAGATTGGTTATAGTTTTTGTGGTAGTCCCAGCCAGAGCAGGTGCCTCTACCAACTTCTAGAGCTTCTTGAGAAGGGTCTTCGTTCGGTAGATCGCCTTCAGGATCAAGAGGCCGTTGCTTCTCATTTGCTGGGGATGTGTCTGCAATAGAGTTTCCATCCTCAGTGATTGCATTGCATGGATCATTTTTCGGGAACAAGTCTTGAACAATATCCAACAACTTTTCTTCTTTGTTGATCAATTCATCGGTCCAGGCATCATTTGCTGGAGCTTCTTCACGATGATCAGTCAGGAAGGGTGTGAGTCCTGATGTCACGGTCTCAGGAGACGAAGCCTGAGAGGGTGATAGCTCAGTGAAAGTCACTTGAGAAGACATAGCTCCAGAAGATATACTGCCAGATGTGGTATGAGAGTAAGTGGCCTCAGCAGATGAGGCTTCAGAGGAACTATCACATTGCAGGCAGCTCCGATAGGAGACGTCACCAGAATGGACTGTTGGGAGTCAGGCTCATCCTCGGATGTAAGAGAATCATCAATCCAGTAGTTTTCTCCATTTTCTGGAGTTAAGGGAGGAGGTACTAGTGGTCTTCAAGGACTTCCGGTTCTGGATTTTGATTGCGACGAAGCTCGTTGATGCGGTCTTGCTATTGTTCTAGGGCAAGAAGCTGTAAGATCTTGGCATATTCTTCAAGATCAGGCATGGGAGCCAAATCTTCTTCTTCATCTGCTCTTTGTGGTTCAACATGGTTGGACTCCACTGGAGCAATGGAGGGTGCTGGGTCAATAGCATTTTCTTGAGCAGCCTCTTGTTCTTCTTCATCATCAGACCAGGATCCTTGTGGCTATAAGGGGTTATACCAAATTACTAGCATAAGTTGAGTTTTAGGAACCTATTCTTCGTCGGAGAGGTATTCTCCCATTTCAAGGGATTCCTCCACTCGTCAGTGTTACTGGACTCGTGTCCATTCATGGAGAATCCAACTACCAAATTACAGGAGTATGATGCCGACTGCGCAGTTTCTTTTTTGAAATGAGATGGCATGAAATCACTGAGAGTGAATTTTCTTACCCCCTTTGAAGTCTCTAGAAGGGACTTTTATGTTGCCCCCAGTGAAGCGGTAGAGGAGGTCTTTGCTTTTTCATGGACTTCTTATCTTGGCTAGGTCTTTCCTGCCGTTTGAGCTTGAGGAGATGTCTCCTAGCCTGCCTTCGCTGTTGAGTTGTTGGCTTTGTTTTGACAACCTCCCAGTTTTCATCTTTCAGGAGGTCGGGATGTACCCATATGGGTTGCCCATCTGGTGTCAGGTAAGGAACCAACTCTTGGGATGCTTGAATTCTTTTTATCACCTTAAAGGAAGTAGTGATCTTCTTCTTTGGCGATTTTGGTGTTTGTCCACATGACTCCATGTTTATGGAGGTAGACCCTTAGTTTTTGTCAAAGGTGATGACTCCATTTTTTCACATCTCGTTTATCTTCTCTCTCACAACAAAGCATTGATTGAGAGGATGCGAGATCATTTGATGGTATGGACAATATTGAGGATCGTTGGTTTTCCTAACATCTCTCGGTAGGCACCGCTAGGCACAAATGTTGGAAATCGAATCTATGTAATGGTCATGAGATGGAATTCTCATTTTTTTTAAAAGACCAAAATCAGATTCGTCAAATAGAGCAAATGGTATTCCAATATGGACATAGGCTCAACATTTCTGCGAGAGCTTTTACCCGGAAGGGAAGGAACCAAAATTTCTCAAATCTGAATCCAAAAGTGACGGGAGTTTTTTCTTTTTTGAAATGTCAATATCAAGTTCGTCAAAGAGAGCAAGTGGTATTCCAAACCGAATATAGGCTCAACATTTATGCGAGAACTTTACCCAGAAGGGAAGAAACCAGAATTTCTCGAATCTGAATCCAAAATTGATGGGAGTTTTTTTTTTTTTGAAAGGTCAAGATCAGGTTCGTCAAAGAGAGCAAATGGTATTCCAATCCGAACATAGGCTCAGCATTTCTGCGAGCACTTTACCCACAAGGGAAGGAACCAGAATTTCTCAAATCTGAATACAAAAGTGACGGGAGTTTTTTTTTTTGAAGATTTTTTTTTTGGGAAAAGAAAATCTTAAGATGGAAGAATACACCTAGGCCTCCTAATCCGGTCTTATGAAACCTCAATCGATAGATTAGCCCCCAGGTACGGGTAGGATTACTTAATGAACCCGTTTGGAAGACCCTTGCCTATAACAGTCAAGTTGTCTCCACACTCTGGACAAGGCTTTTCTTGAATATTGACATGGTCAAAGAACGCAATTGGTGCACCTTAGTGTTCTTAGCGTCTTTTTTTTTTGGTTTTTTTTAGATCCCTAACGAACTCATCGAAGAGAAACGATGGCCCATTCCCCGATATGAACGATAAAATCAAACATTTCTGTGAGCTATCGAGTTCGAAGAGGAAAGGATCAAGGTTTCTCAAAGTTGAATCCAAAAATGAGAAATCTGAAATTTCTTTGTTTTGAAAAGAGAAAGAGTGGAAATAAACTCAAAGATAGAATTAAGATTTCCAAAAAAACCCTTCTCATCTTTTTTTTAGATGCAAAATCCAACATAGGCCACCAACTAGAAAGGAGCCAAGGAATCTAAAAAAGGAAGCATAAGCATAGAGCAAAAGATATGATATGCAAATGTTTCATTCTGAAGCATCATGTTCTTAATTGAACTGGTCCCACTAGGTGTGCCAGCTTGATGGACCCGCTTCTTTTGAGCTCTCGCGGCGGTATCGGGATTAGCGGACGTGAGAGTCCGTCGGGTCCAACCCCTTCGCGGCCTAAGGCGGGTCAAGCGAGCATCAACATTTTTTTGTATGGGTATGGCAGATTTTCTACTCTACTTGGAATTGCAAGTGGTGGTCCGGAGATCCACCTTCGCAAGTAGAAAAGGAAACCGACTTTTTCCTACTTTTTCATTGCACATATAAAGAAACGCGACATGTTTGTTTTGAATCCCATGAAAGGCGATTTCATTTCTTTTGTCGTAAAATGCGATTTTTGCCATGAAAGGCGATCTTTGCCGTGAAAGGCGGTTTACAATTATTATCAATAGTGAAAAACAAGAGTTGTAATTTTTTCTATATCTCTTTATACAATACAAAATACATTGAAAAATAAGAAAAGAGGGATCTAACTTCTCAGGAGATTGTGGGGACTCGTTCAGATTGACGGTCGCAACTCGTATGTGGACTTCGCCATCGTCCTTCAGATGAGAACAGAGGATGCTCTTGATTCTCTTAGCTCGGCTTAAACCTCAGATTTTTAGAGGATAAAGACCAAGAGGAGGTCCTATATCCAATAAAAATCTAAGTAGACGGGCTGAAAAGCCACATCTAAGCCATGGAGACAAGAGGAGGAGGCCTTGGAGCGGGGGTGTCCCCCAAAGGACTTTGGTCACCTTATTGCGGTGGTCGGTGAATGACTTCTTCAGTGGAGGAGACGTCGTTGCAGCAACTTTGGAAGAGTTTTCTCTTTTCTATGAGATTTTCTGATCGTTTTCCGATGATCCGTTCTCCTTGGAATGACCCCCCCCCCCCTTTATAGGCTTCTTGCAGCCATTAGGTGGGTTTATGTGCTTTAAATGTAATAAAACCGCATAATTGGAGGAGTTGCAAGTTTTAATTTCATTATTTTACAATTCTTTTTCTTGGCTTCTAATTGGCCGGTGGAGAATTAAGAGCCTTTAATCGCCGTTAAGCTCCATGATGGGAGGAGTTACATAGGCTAATGCCGTGTTTATGGCTGAGCAGCTCCCATTTGCTTGCTTCCGATTGAGCCGTCCAAAATAACTTTTCGGTTTTTTCGATTCTTTTTTTTTCGGTATTTTCCCTGAAATTTTTTGTACATATTTTGGCCTGATTTCCCTGCAGAAAACTTGATGATAAGCCTTACGCTTCAGAGTAAAAAGTTTCTGATTTCTGGGAAAATTGAAGACTTTGTTGCGCACAGTTGCCGATTTGCCGTCAGAAGCCAAAACTGGGTCAAACAATGTCGGAATGACCTAAAATTTGAGGTGATGCCTCCTGAGCTTTAAATAAGACCACCATAGGCTTTTGTCTGAGTTATGAAGCCGTGTGGGTCCTATTGCCAAAAGACTTGATTTTATCGCAATGAAGATGTCGCACTTTAATGTACGGTCAACCAATGTCCGATTGACCTGAAATTTGACAGGGAGCCTATTGGAGCCATTTTGAGACAATCCGTTAGCTCTGATTTGGAAACCATGGTCCTGGGGAGTTTCACCGTCGGAATGCCTAATTTGGCTTCCGATAGTCAAAGTCTGGTCATATGTTGTCGAAATGACATGAAACTTGACATATAGCCCTTTGGAAGCATTTTGAAGTCACCCATGTGCTCTACTTGATGAGCGATGACTTCGGTGCTTCTCACAGCTGAGAGACTTGATTTTGTTGCTCGAGGGTTAATTTAGGGTCAAACGTTGTCAGTTTGACCTGAAACTTGACGTGGAGCCTTTTGGATGTATTTTGAGACCATCACAGGCTCTGATCGAAGATTTGATATCTTCGACACTGTCGCCACCGGGAGCTCCTGTTCAACTGCTGGAAAAGCGAAGTTAGGCCAAATAATGTTAAAATGGCCTGAAACTTCATGTGTACTCTTCTTTTGGCCGTTTTGAAGGATCTTGTAGTTTTTGTTTGATAATAACAAGATTTGATTTTTGAAGTAGCATTGTCTGTTTGTGGTAGGCTGCAGCTTCATGTAGCTTTTTGATGTTTAAGAGGCAAAGTGGCATTTTTGGTGTCAACACACACACCTAAAAGACTACAAAAGTTGCTCTCTACACACCGTGATTTTTTTTAAAATTACCCTGTCATCTCTCCCTCACCTTCTCTCCACACTCCCCTTCTTCCCCCTCCCTCTCCTCGTCCCTCTCTCCCTCTTTTTCTCCCTGTCTCTCTCTCTCTTCCTCTCCCCCTCCCTGTCTCTCTCTCTCCCTCTCCCTTTTCCTCTTCCTCTCTGGTGGTGCTACTGTTGGGGGAGATGGTCGCCTGGTTGGGGGTAGGGTGGGTGAGTGTAGAGAGAAACTGGGGGAGGTAGGAAACTATGAATGGTGTTCTTTTTGGTAATTTGACACATGGGTACATTGGTCTTAAAATAAAGCAGTGTGGAAAAAGAAATCTTGGGTGTGGATTTAGCAACTCTTCTGGTAAATTCCTCCTTCAATATTTGAGCAAGGACAAAAGTACCCTTTCCTTTTGAGACGAGTTTTTTGTCTTTTCTTAACCTCTTTCTTCCCTAAAACTGGCTATTTTGATTTTGATGATCATAACCATTTAATGAAGCATGATTTTTAATAATTTGGCATCCCTTTTTTATAACCATCCATGCATAACCATCCCTTTTTTATAACCATCCATCCCCACTATGTCATTTGGGCTAGAGTTGATCATTTCTCTTAATGACACCAAAAATGTCATTTTGCTTCTTCAACATCAAGAAAGCTACATAAAGTCACAACCTACTACAAATGGGCGATGCTACTTCTTAAAAAATCAAATCTTGTCAGAATCAAACAAAAACTGCAAGATCCTTCAAGAAAGCCAAGAGAGGAGTACACAAGAAGTTTCAGGCCATTTCAAAATCATTTGGCCTAATTTCGCTCCTCCGGTAGCTGAATAGGAGCTCCCGGCGGCGACAGCATCGAAGACACCAAATTTTCGATCAGAGCCTTTGGATGGTCCCAAAATACATCCAAAAGGCTCCTTATCAAGTCTCAATTCAAACCGACAACGTTTGACCCTACATCAACCTTTGAACGGCTAAATTAAGCCTACCGGCGGTGAGAACTACCGAGGCCATCACTCATCAAACAGAGCACATGGGCGGCTTCAAGATGCTTACAAAGGGCTACACGTCAAATTTCAGGTCATTTCGATAACATTTGACCAAACTTTGACTCTCGGAAGCCAAAGCAGGCCTCTCGGTGGCGAAGCTCCCCGGGACCATGTTTTCCAAGATAGAGCCTATGGATCATCTCAAAATGACTCCAATAGGTTCCCTATCAATTTTCAGGTCAATCAGACATCGGTTAACCGCACATCTAAGCGAGACATCTTCCTCGCGATAGAATCAAGTCTACTGGCGACAGGACCCCACGCGGCTTCAAAACTCAAACAAAAGCCTGTGGTTGGTCCTATTTATTACTCAGGAGGCTTCACCTCAAATTTCAGGTCATTCCGACATTGTTTGGCCCAGTTTCGGCTTCTAACGAAAAATCGGTAGCTCTACGCGATAAAGTATTCGGCTTTCCCGGAAAATTAGAAACTTTGTACTCCAAAATGCAAGGATTCTCATCAAGTTTTCTATAGGGAAGTCAAGCCAATAAATGTACAAAATTTTTAAGAAAAATACAAAAGAAAAAAGAATGGAAAAAACATCAAAACGGCCGAAAAATAGTGACCGAAGGGGAAAAAATCCCCCAGGGACATGGTCGCCGGTGACAATGGAGATCCGGGTCGCCGGATTTGACCCGGAAGGCCCGTTTTCCATCCTTTTTACATTTCGAAGATTTTGGCTCCTACGATTTTTCAAAACTTAGACTTTTGAGGCACCAAATCTGTCGACATCCGTCAAAATCACGGGTCCGTCTTCAAGAGTATCAAAATCATCGTTGATCGCCAACCGGTCGACCAAAAAAGTGCACTTTCCACCCGATCAATCAAGAAATCGGCAAGACAGATATCACTGGCCCGCTGTTAGAAATCGATGTCTGAAGTTACATGGTCATCCGATGTTGATCAGCATGAAGATCCATCGATGATCATCGCCAGAAGAATTCCAAAAGACGCGACACGGCCCGCGACTCGTCAACTGCTCGGCGACCACTTAATGTAGTTAATTGACTAGTTTTATTGCAGTAATTAATTCATTACTTTGGACGGCCCAATCAGAAGCAAGCATTCGGGAGTTACAAGTCAAAGGTTTCATGCCATTTAAACCATGAAACTCCTCCCATCATGGTGATTAAGGGCGATTAAATGCCTAAACTCTCCACCGGCCAATCAGAAGCCAAGAAAAAAGAGTTACAAAATAAAGAAATAAATCTTGTAACTCCTCCCATTATGTGGCCTTAAAGCCCATAAGCTCTCCTAAATGGCTATCAAGAGCCTATAAAGACGAGATCACTCCAAGCATTCCAAAGACTGTAAAAACACTTTGGAAAATCAGGAAATCCAGACAAAAAAAGGCATCAGAAATCTAAGAGAAAGAAGGAGAGAAAACTCTTCTGAAGTTCTGCACCGACCACCACTACAAGGTGACAAGAGTTCCTTGGGGGGACCTCCCAAGGTCCTTGCCTTCTCCTTCTACCTCCAATGGCCTAGACGTGGCTTTTCAGCCCGTTTACTTAGTTTTTTATTGGACATAGGACCTCTTCTAGTCTTTATCCTTTAAAAATCTGAGGTTATAGCCAAGCCAAGCGAATCAAGAGCATCCTCTATTCTTATCTGCATGGATGATGGCGAAGTCCACACATGGCTTGCGACCGTCTATCTAAACGAGTCCCCCACAATCTCCTGAGAAGTTAGATCCTCTTTTTCTTGATTTTCATTGTAGTTTGTATTTTTTTAAAAGACACAAAAATCACAACACTTGTCTTTCATTATTGATAAGAATAATAAATCAGCTATAAAGGCCAAAATCGGCTATAAATGCCAAAAAATCGCCTTTTACGGCAAACATCACCTTTCATGGCAAAACAAATGAAATTGACTTTTACGGCATTTCAAAAACTTGTCTCTTTCCTTAAATATATGTGCAATGGAAACTTGAAAGAAGCTGATTTTCTTTTTACTTGCGAAGGTCGATCTCCGGATCACCACTTCAATTCCAAGTAAAATAGAAAATATGGCACACCCACCCAAAAAAAATGTTGATACCCGCTTTTTGCCCTCCAGGCGTGAAAGGGTCGGACCAAACGGACTCCCACGTCTGCCGACCTCACTAGCGCCGAGCATGAAAAAGCGGGGTCCATCATCCCTTAAATGAAAATTCTAAAAAATGATGTAAGGCTATTTTTGTCATTTCTCATCCTTTTTTTTATGGAGAGGACTTGATTGGAAAACTTGTGGAAAACTTAATATTTTATTTTTAAATATTCAAACCTTCATGTACTTTTTTAAAAATGATGGCAAAAGTTTTACACCTTTTTGAAATCCTCCTAATCGAATTAATATATGAGAAATGTTCTTCATGGGCTAGTTTCAATAATAGAACCGGTGCTGGGCAAATCCAATGTTGTTGTCAGTAGGAATGCAAGACATCTATTATCAATTCAACCAAATCACAACTACTATCACCCTCCACTCTAATGTCACGAGCCTATCAGATTTGACACTCATCTGAAAGTTACTTATCGTTGGATTGAAATCAACAAAATAAATAAAATTTATGGCTCGTAAATTTGTTAAACTGGAGGGAAAGGTGTCGGGATGGTTAATGGACTTGAAATTTCGCACATAAGTATGGGTCGTCCGATCTTTTGATTTCCCACCTCTTCCATGATTGATATCATCTTAAGTCGGCCATCCAAAGTTTGCCCAGAATTTAATCCAAATGAGACCTTTCAGTTCTACCACCAGCGGACTAGTGGAGGACTGTCAGTCTCCTTATGAGATGCTTGGAGACGACATGGCCTGGACAGCCTTCAGGACAGACTTCCTTCAGAAGTTCATTCCAACACACATCAGGGACCGGAAGCTTCGGGAGTTTCAGACTCTAGTGCAGGGCATCATGACTGTCTACCAGTATGAGCTCCGCTTCACCCAGCTCTCCCGCTTTGCAGAAGCTTTGATCACGCCCGAGTCTGAGAGGATCTGGCGGTTTGTTGACGGGTTGTGGGATGACATCCAGCTGCACGTCTTGCATCGATTATCCTACCTATGAGGATGCTGTGAGGAATGCCTACTGGGCCGAGGAGCGTTTGCAACGAGTGGAGGCTACGCATCAGCAAAAACAAATTCGGTCCGTTCCGATCAGGCAGCTGTCGATGGTCCAGCCGCAGCAGCAATTCCAGAGGCAAAGGCCGGTAGGCCAGATGAGACAGTATCAACAGTGATGGACCACTCTTTTCATGCTTGGCGCTACCGAGGTCAGCGAACGTGGGAGTCCGTTGGGTCCGACCCCTTCGCGCCCGGAGGGTGGAAGAGGGTATCAATATTTTTTTTGATGGGTGTGCCAGATTTTCTATTTTACTTAGAATTGTAAGTGGTGATCCGAGGATCGACCTGCGCAAGTAAAAAGGAAATCAACTTCTTTCGAGTTTCCATTGCACATATATTTAAGAAAAGAGACAAGTCTTTGAAATGGCGTAAAAGACTATTTCATTTGTTTTGTCCTGAAGGCGATTTTTGGCATTTATAGCCGATTTTTGGTGTTTATAGTCGATTTTTGGCATTTATAGCTGATTTACAATTCCTATCAATAGTGAAAGACAAGAGTTGTGATTTTTTGTCTCTTTTAGAAAAATAGAAACTACAATGAAAAGCAAGAAAATGAGGATCTAACTTCTCAGGAGACTGTGGGGGACTCATTCAGATTGACGGTCGCAAGCCATGTGTGGACTTCGCCAATATTCATGCAGATGAGAACAGAGGATGCTTTTAATTCTCTTGGCTTGGCTATGACCTTAGATTTTTAGATGACAAAGACCAAGAGGAGGGGTTATGTCCAATAAAAAGCTAAGTAGACGGGCTGAAAAGCCACGTCTAAGCCATTGGAGGCAGAAGGAGAAGCCAAGGACCTTGGGGGGTACACCTTGTAGCGGTGGTCGGTGTAGAACTTCAGCAGAGTTTTCTCTCTTAGATTTCTGATGCCTTTCTTTGTTTGGATTTCCGGATTTTCCGAAGTCTTTTTCCGTCTCTGGAATGCTTGGAGTGTTCTCCTACTTATAGGCTCTTGGTAGCCATTTAGGAGAGTTTATGGGCTTTAAGGCCACATAATGGGAGGAGTTACAAGATTTATTTCTTGATTTTGTAACTCTTTTTTCTTGGCTTCTAATTGGCCGGTGGAGAGTTAAGGCTTTTAATTGCCATTAATCACCATGATGAGAGGAGTTTCATGGTTTATGTGCCATGAATCCTTGACTTGTAACTCCCAAATGCTTGCTTCTGAATGGGCCGTTCAAAGTAATGAATTAATGACTGCAATAAAGCTAGTCAATTAACTGCATTAAGTGGTCGCCGAGCAGTTGAAGAGCCGCGGGCCATGCCGCATCTTTCGGAATTCTTCTGGCGATGATCATCGATGGATCTTCATGATGATCAACAGCGGATGACCATGTAACTTCAGACATTGATTGCTAACAGCGGGCTGGTGACATCTGTCCTATTGATTTCTCGATCGATCGGGTAGAAAGTGCAATTTTTGGTCGACCGGTTGACGATCAATGATGATTTTGATACTCTTGAAGACGGACCCGTGATTTTGACGAATGTCGACGGATTTGGTGCCTCAAAAGTCTGAAGTTTGGAAAATCACAAGAGCCGGAAGCTTCGAAACACGAAAAGGGAAAGAAAACGGGCCTTCTGGAGCAAAGCCGGCGACCCGGATCTCCATGGTTGCCGGGGATTTTTGAGTTTTGAAGCCGCGTGGGGTCCTATCGCCAGTAGACTTGATTTTGTTGCGAGGAAGATGTCGCGCTTTGATGTGCGGTCAACCGATGTTCAATTGACCTGAGATTTGACAGGGAACCTATTGGAGTCATTTTGAGATGATCCACAGGCTCTATCTTGGAAACCTTGGTCTCGGGGAGCTTTGCCGCCGAGAGGCTTGATTTGGCTTCCGAGAGTCAAAGTTTGGTCAAATGTTGTCGAAATGACCTGAAACTTGACGTGTAGCCCTTTGTAAGCATCTTGAAGCCGCCCATGTGCTCTGTTTGATGAGTGATGGTCTCGGTGGTTCTCACCGCCGAGAGGCTTGATTTAGCTGTTTGAGGGTTGATGTAGGGTCAAACGTTGTCAGTTTGACTTGGAACTTGACGTGGAGCCTTTTGGATGTATTTTGGGACTATCCACAGGCTCTGATCGAAGATTTGGTGTCTTAGATGTTGTCGCCGCCGGGAGCTCCTGTTCAGCTGTTGGAGGAGCGAAGTTAGGCCAAATGATTTTGAAATGGCCCGAAACTTCTTGTGTACTCCTCTCTTGGCTTTCTTGAAGGATCTTGCAGTTTTTGTTTAATTCTGACAAGATTTGATTTTTTGAGAAGTAGCATCGCCCATTTGTGGTAGGCTGCGACTTCATGGAGCTTCTTGATGTTGAAGAGGCAAAGTGGCATTTTTGGTGTCAACAAATGCCCCCTCGAGGTACAGCGACGAGTTGCTTAACTTTTGTAGTCGATGTCCATCAAAGAGATTTTTTAAGGAGAGCTTGTGACTTGACCAAGAGCCTTTGAGCAGTCTTTCTTTTGGTATTGTAGCCTTTTGAGTTTCCAAGGGAATTGTGTGGTGGTGAAAGGAATCACGTACCATCTCAAGGCAAAGGTTTGAAGATGACATCAGGGATGTGGATTTGGGTTTTGTGTTTTGACCTTGTGACCTAACAAGATGCATGTGACAGGTTAGGGGGTCGGGTTTGGTTTTGACCGTGTGACCCAACAAGCTGTATGTGGCAAGTTAGGGAGTCGATTTTGGTTTTGTTCTTGTGACCTAACAAGTTGTGTGTGGCAAGTTAGGAGATCAGGATTTGGTTTTTGGTTTTGGTCTTATGACCTGACAAGCTGTATGTGGCAAGTTAGGGGACCAGGATGTGGTTTTTGGTCACTCTTTGGGACTATTTGGGTCAATTGGAGTGGCTTGGTTTTTGTGAATTGTCAATTTCAGGATTTTGGCTCAATTTAGTATATAAGGCTGGATGGTTTGGATTTTGGAAGCTCATGGGGCTTGGAATTCTTTTTTGTATGGTCAAATCAACTCAAAAGAGGCATGGAATCATTTTTGTATGCTCTTGGTAGGAGGGATTTCTCTTTGACTAAAAGCCCTTTTTTTTAGTGCCTTGGTGGTCAAACCTGACTCATATGGGCTAACCCATGGGACCTTAAGCTTTTGAAGATGGCTTAGATCTCTTATGGTTTCATTTTTGTAAAGAATTTTTAAAAAATACTTCCTTTGGATAGAGGATATCTAAGAATATCCTTAATTGAAGAGAATCTCTCATGTTCCCCTTATTTTGGGAGAGAATATCACAAAGTACCTTTCTTTGGGAGAGATTATCTCAAATCCTCTCTTTTTTGGGAGAATATCTCTCATTGCTTTCTTTTGGGAGAGAATCCCTCAAGGTATCTTTCTTTTGGGAAAGAATCTTTCTAATTTCTTTCTTTTGGTGAGGTTACTAATTAGTAGCACTTACCTCTTTTCTTGTTTCCTTCATTGGTTTGCTCTCTTCTATAAAAGCAAAAGGAGGTTGGATCTCTTGCTCTTATTGCTTTCTTTTGCAAGAATCTCAAGAGGGCTTCAAGACCAAGAACTTTTCTTCTTCAAAGATCTTCAAGCCTTTTCTTCTTCTTCTCTATCAATGGCTTCAAGTAAGTCTTCTTTTTCAAGAAAACTCCATGTAAAAGTTACGATGGTTCAAAATGGTTCTTTTCTTCTTTTTTTTTCTTTTGTTTCTTTCTTTTCATTTCTTCTTTTTCTTTTCTTTTTTTTACATGTTTTTTTTTCTCATGCTTTTTTTTTCGCACATCATGATAATGCGTTTTTTTTTTTTGCACATCAAGACGTTCATGCTTTTTTGTAAATTGAATTGGGAGCATGATGTGATAGCGTACCTGAAAATCTTTGTAAATTTTTGGAATTTGGAGCTCGCAACGATGTTGAGCCCTTCCTGATTTGTGGGGATTTTTTAGGCTTTGAACGTTTGGAGTTTTGGAGCTCGCAGCGATGTTGAGCCCATCTTCAAGCTTTCTATTTCTTTCGGGGTATTTCCCTTTTCTTCGGAATTGCCCCAAAATCATGCCAAAATTTCGCCAGATTTTTTTTTTTTGCGAAATTCTATCATTTTGATGATGATCTTTTTCTTTTCCGACCTTTGCATGTGGTTCCTCCAGAACGAACAAGGGTAAAGAGCCTGTTACAAGCATACCTCGTCGATCCGCCAGATCTTCCAATGCGGCCGTTCAGCAGGCTTGGGAGAAGGTCCAGTTGTTGAGAGAAACTTGGAAGAGTGTGACTCCCTCAACAGAGATGAGATGAGACAACGACTTATCACTCTCAAGAGTGAGGAGTTCTATCAGATCATGGTAAGCAATCATCCTTGGGTTATGAATGATCTGAGGGTGTTACCCAAGCCTACCTTCTTCTTTGGTGATGCAGTCCCTGACGACGTGACATACTAGAGAAGATGTTTTCAGTTCTCTTACACAGCTGATGGTGAGGAGAAAACTGTTGTTACCCGATCGACTTTTGATCATACTATCTCGATCATGAGCCTTTTTCCCACGTGCTCTAAGAAGGAAGATCCTCTAAGTTGGGTGAAAAGGACCAACGTGATCAAGACTAGGGTTTTTGTTGGCGGTCCTTCCGGATATGCAGAGAAGTCGCCTGCCCATATGGACATGTTGATGCCGACCAGCGGCTACCAGGGCTTTGATTATCCATCGGTCGATTTGGGACTGGTGGGTCTTGGCATTTTCAACGGTGATGACAACAATTGGGTGAAGCCTTTTCGACTTCGTGGCCGTTTCAGTGCTGACTCCGATTGGAAATCGTGGACTGATCACATCTTGCTGATTGTTGGCGCCGTTTTGAAGGAAGCCGAGATTCTCGATGCGGTCCGTGCCTTTAGGGAGACCGTGATCTTTTTCCGACGAGGCCTTCATGGCTATGCTGGAGTCATTCCTTCCACAAACCAATACTTTCGTTGTCACGAATGGTGAGATTGGTTTTTCTTTGAAGGAGCTGAGCACCATCACTAGATTGCCTATCCTTGGTAAACTCTATGAGGAGTTTATGCCGATCGACAGCGTCCTTGAGGAGCAGTCAGAGGAGTTCAGGTTTCTGTACTCTCAGCTCATCGCCTTCTATGATTCTTTGAAGGAGAAGGAGGGGTCGAAAGTCAGGTCCAGCAGTTGGAAGAGTTTTGGCTCTTCTTTCCCCAACTTCTTTGACAGTAGCGAATCTTCTAATAGCACGACCCGGGAAGCCAAGGCTAAGGATCCGGGTTCGAATAAGACTTCGGCTATGCAAGAAGAGTTGAGGGGTTTCTTCGCAAGTACAGACGCCATATGCTTTGACACTGCACTGCGGAGAGATCTTGCTATTTACCTCACTTATTGGCTAGGTGAGGCTACTTTGCTGGGGGAGATGGAATGCACATTAGGCCACATTGTATTCTTCCAGTTTGTCAATGGCGTTTGGAGAGCGGCTTGCTTTGGTGCTTGCTCTTTACTCCTACTTGTATACCGAACTGCAAGCTGCTACTTTTTTTGTTCGGCTTGGGCTCCCTATGAACAGGGTATTTTCAGCCCATATCTTTTATTCGTGGTTTGTATACCACTGTCCTGGTTTCCACCGTTTGGGTGCTGCACATGATGATGATCCTCTGATGATTCAATTGGCTAAGGGTAAAGCCGTATTCGAATCTCTTTGTTTGCCCGCATGAGAATCCGACGGTTCAGGGACGTCGAGATTAGGGCTGCACAGAACCGGACCGCAGACCGGACCTAACCGGACCGTTTATTTCGGTCCGGTCCGGTCCAAGCCTTTTGGGGTCCGGTCTGGACCGGACCGAACCGGATTAGTTAAAATAATAAAAAAAATTATATGGACATGAGCCCAGCGCACCAGGGGGGCCAGGCCCCAGCCCAGGAGCCCAGCGTCCAATCTGTCCATCGCCCCAGGCCCGCAGGCCGACAGGCCCCAGCCCATCGCCTCAGGCTGACAAGCCCTAGCCCAGGAGCCCAGCGCCCATCGCCCATCGCCCCAGCCCCCAGCCCATTTCATGCCTTCATCTGATTCTGTTCATTACTTCATGACTTCATGTCTTCATTTGTTATTCAGACTTTAGAGTTCAGAGCCCTAAAATGAACGAAAACCCATCTTCCAGACTTCGGCTTCTTCGCAACTTCAGTAGTCCTGCGATCTCAAGGCTCCGGTGTTCTTTCCTTCTCCCTCTATCATCAAGTTTGAACAATAAATAGTAGAAAGTTTGTGGTTTTCATTGCATCAAATCAAATTAGGGATTTGATGGATTTCCATGATGTGATGAAAGAAACATTGCTTTTAGCCAGAAAAAAAACAGGGAACATTACTTTGGGGTTTTGACTCCCTTGGCTTTTTTTTTTGGCTAGCAGCATCATCAGTCATCACCATCAATGTTGGCTTGTTCCTTTACCAAGCCGGTGAAAATTTCAACTATGGTACTCTTGCACAAGGATGGTGCGAGTTTGTTTTTTGTCCTACAGCCCACAAAAGCAAGAGTCATCTTGATCAAAGGCCGCGACTGATAGTCCCACACAACAAGCATGAACTCCCTAGGAGAAAACTACCTTGCAAAGTCATATATTCCAATGGTGGTTAATATTTGAAAACTTCAAATTAGACTATTAGAGCTATCAACCAGATGGGTACATGTTGTGTACTTGTATATGAGTTTGGGTCTAAGCCTAATAAGGATTGCATTTGCAAGGTTCATATTCAATCTTGCATGTAGAACTAGGGGTGTTGATGGGTAGGAGTATCAACTGAACCTAATCTAGCAACTGGATCCAATCTGTGCTTTTAGTGTGTAGGCTGGACCTAGGCCAAACTTTCTGACAAAATACACTTGCCCTTTGAACTCGACCTGAGGCTGAATAATAAGCTCAAACAACACAAGATGTGATGGACAAACATTTCTTTCTTTCTTTGCTTTGCTTTTTTTTTCTGTTGGCTTGTTCAATGCATTTTTTTTAATGTCGTTTTTTCTATCATTTATGTTGGCTTTAAGCATTTGTAATTTGTATTCATCAGATTTGATGCTATTTGTGAGAGGTTGGATTCTTGTAGGCTTGTAGACACTATATCTTGTTCTCGTAATCGTTCGGACCGTACTGTTGATGATGCTAGGGGATTGAGTTTAGAGGATGATGATATGATGGTTGAGGAGGAAGATATTTTAGAAATTCCGCCACCAAGTAGTGAACCACCTAAACCAAAAAGACAGAATCAATCTGTGGTTTGGTCTTCCTTTACAAAGAAGTATGTTGGTGACCCACCACGCCCCAGGGCATTTTGCAACTATTGTGACGCTGATTATGCTGCAGATGGAAATAAGAATGGGACGAAAAATTTGTTGGACCATCTTTCTAAATGTAAGAAAAACCCCAATAAGCTACCCTCAAAACCAGACAAGAGGCAAAAAACTTTAGCATATGAGAAGGGAGTTGAGGGTAATGAGAACCCTAGTAATTTGGTGTTGGCAAAAAAATTTGACCATATTCATGCTATAGCTCTTCGTCAAGCTGTGGTAGAGTTTGTTATTGTTGATGAGCTTCCTTTCAAGATTGTGGAGTCTGTTGGATACCGCGATCACTGAGAGAGGGGGTGAATCAGTGATTTCTAAAAACAGGTCCAATTCAATAACAAAACAAGTCAAACCACACAATGACACCAGATTTAACGTGGTTCACCGAAAGGCTACGTCCACGGTTCAAAGACTGTCCGAACACCAATCCGGGACAGATCTGAATCTTATTTAGTCGCACCAACGACAAAGAGCACCAACCCTTAGTTTCAGATAGCACCAACTATCTAGGAAGCACCGACTCCCTTTACAATTTATCTGCACCCACAGATAGGATCACCAAACCCTAAACACCAAGCACCAACTTGATGTTCTACAGAACAAGAATAGAAACCCTTTTCTATAGACCTTCCCCTCTACAATCTCTCTCTCTCAATCCCTTACAAATTGAAATTAAAGCATAAACAGAGAGACACTTAACTCATGGACGAAATACCATCTTCAAGAACATATCCTCGTCCACAATTGCTGTAGAAAGATGTAGCACAACAGCACCAGCACACAGCACACTCTTCTCTCTTCTCTTCTCTCTTTTCTCTTCTCTTCTGGTGTCTCTTCTTGGTGGTGTTTATGAACGACCCAAGCATGCCTTTATATAGGTTTTAATAACCCTTAATTGTATTCAAAACGGGCTACAATTCGTTTAGAAAGATTCCCAAACGAAATAGATAACTGTGCTGAATTTTCGTGCTCAACTTCTAATTCTGCGCAACTCTGGTTCCCGTGCTCGGTCGACATCCTGGCTTGCTCGGTCGACCGAAGACACTGACTGGAAAACAGACAATTTCGAGCTCGGTCGACATCCTGATGTCCCGGTCGACCGAAGACACACTGTGTCACGAAAATAACTGAGAGGTGCCTTTTTCTGTTTTCTGCAGGTTTCTTCTTGCTCGGTCGACCGCATGAAGAGCCCGGTCGACCGCGTGCTCTGCATCAGGAATTCTTAATTCCTGGCTGTTTCAATTCTGTTTCTTCTTTTCAGCTCTATCAATACCAGCTTATTAACATCATGTTTGTGACAATGTGTTGACAAGAATTCCAACTCAAAACAATACTTGAGATGCTAACTTCTTCAATTCATCAAAAGACTTCTCAAGTCATCTCAAATTCATCTCAAATTCCAACAATCTCCCCCTTTGGAATTGTTGGCAACACTATTGGAACTTCAACACTTTCAACTCCAGCTTGCAGCTCTTCCAAGTTCTTTTCAAAACTTACTTGGAACCAATTCTGAAATAACAACCATGCACTGTCAACAATCTCCCCCTAGCTTTCATAGCCTTACATCTCTCCTTGCTATCATAGCATAACATCTCTCCTTGCTATTGTAGCATAACATCTCTCCCCCTTTGACAACAAGTCCAAAGGGACCAAACCGAGGAGCGAATAGGATATTCAATGAATGCATTGCTCCCCCTTTCAAGCACAACTCCTACGGTTTAGGAGAGTGAGTAACTCCTAACTTTTTCCGGAGATACTCGAAGACTTCCTTTGGCAGAGGTTTCGTGAAAATCATCTCAAATTCTTTCGTCATCTCTTCAGCAAAATTCCTGCACATTTCCTCATGCATAGCTTTCAACCAACTTTCATCGAGACTGGCTTCAGCCACAGTCTTGGGTTCAATGGTGGACACAAGTGAGTAATTGCTAACTACACTTTGTCTAGTTTGAACGCCTGCCTTAGGATCTCCAATGATTTGATCCTTAGGGTGTTGCTCTACCCAAGTGCTGTGCTTCTTAGGTGAAGTATCTTCTGAGTCATCCTTTGATTTCTCAGAATCATTAGATTCAGCCATCTCATCATCAATCTCACTCGAGTCCTCATAAACTGGACTGTCATAATGAGTTCCATTCTTTGGTTCAATATTCTCATCTATTCTTACATCAGCACTTTCTATGATTTTTCTGGTTCTTTTGTTAAGACATCTATATGCCTTGCTAGTAGAGGAGTAACCCAGAAATATACCTTCGTCAGCTCTTTCTTCAAATTTGCCTGGATTTTGTTCGAGCCGCTTGATGTAACACTTGCTGCCGAAGACTCTGAAGTGCTTGACTGTTGCTTTTCTTCCAAACCATAGCTCATAGGGAGTTTTGACTTCATGTGGCCTGATCAAGCATCGGTTTTGAATGTATACAGCCGTATGAATTGCCTCTTTCCAATACTTGTCAGCCATCTTGCTTTCACTTAGCATCGTACGAGCCATCTCTTGTACGGTGCGATTCTTTTGTTCCACAACTCCATTTTGCTGTGGAGTTCTAGCGGCTGAGTACTGTCTTTTAATGCCATGATGTTCACAATATTTAGTGAACTCTTCAGATGTGAACTCGCCTCCACGATCAGACCTTAAAATCTTGATTCGTTTTTCCAATTGATTTTCAACCTGTGCTTTAAACACTTTAAAACGATCAAGTGCTTGATGCTTATGCTTAAGAAACAATACCCATGTCATACGAGTATAATCATCAATGCATAACATGAAATACTTATCTCCATTGGTGCTTTGAGTTCGCATCGGTCCACAGAGATCAGTGTGCACTAGCTCAAGAGGTTTCTTGGAATGATGCTCCTTTGACTTGAACATAACCCTTGTTTGCTTTCCCTTTTGGCAAGAGTCGCAAATGGGATTGGAAGGCTTTTCAACTTTAGAGATGCCTCTTACAGCCTTTGAATTGCAAATCTTTGACATGTTATCAAAGCTTAGATGCCCAAGGCGTTTGTGCCACAACTAACTTTCCTCTGTCCGACTCATCAAGCAGGTCTTTTCAGCTCCATCTGACAATGTATAGAGATTTCCAGCAGTTCTTGTTCCAGTTGCTACTGTTTTGCCGTTGCTACTCTTCTTGATGGCAAACCCATTCTTTGTGAAGATAACTTCGTGACCCTTGTCACAGATCTGGCTCACACTAAGCAGATTGTGTCTCAATCCAGACACATATAAGACTTCTTCAGATCTGATCTTGTTTGCCATAAGCTGAATAACACCTTTTCCGCAGATTTTGGCACCATCATTGTTGCCAAACTTCACTGGACCGCCTTCATAGTGCTGTAATTTGATGAATTTCTCTTTATCACCAGTCATATGGCTTGAACAACCACTATCAAGGACCCATGGTGCTGTCTTCTTTTGTGCATTGAATGCCGTTTGCACAATGAGAGATTCTTTGGAACTTTCTGCACTTTTCTTTGCTCTCCAAGCCTTGACTAACTTGGGTTTCTTTTCAACCTGAAATTTGTTAGCAATAGGCAACCTACAATCCCTAGCCAAGTGTCCATAATTATGACACATATAGCACTCAATTTTGTGGCTACTTAGGATTGAAAAAGGATTCCTAGTCACAAATGGGCTGTTTTTTACATAGAATTTGCAATCAGCTCTTTTATGTCCAAACATATTACAATGAAAGCAATAACCATAGAATTTGTATCTTCTTTGTGGCTGGTTAATCTTCATTACCTTTCTAACAGGAATGGACTCCTTTCTAGGTTGAGTGGGCTTCATAGAGTTAGAAGGTGCAGTGACTTGCTTCACAAACTTTTTCTTTTCAGGAGGTGCAATCTTAGAGGATTCTCCTTTCTCAAATCCTAGACCAAATCTGAAGTGGGCTGGTCTTTGAACTTTCAGTAGTTCATCGAGTTTCATAGTTCCTTCAATCGCTTGGAGCGCTTTGAGTTTTTTGCTATTTTCCAAATTTTCAGCTTTTGCTCTAGCGATCTCAGTTTCAAGTTTCATAGCCTCTTCCTTTTTGATACTTATTTGGTTTTCAAGGACTTCTACCATTCTTTTATATTCTTCTACTTGAGTTTTCAAAGAAATAATAGAACTTTCAGATTCATGGAGAAGTTTCAGATTTTTCTTACTTGATTTGCGTTCCATGCTTAGCTCCTCAAGTGCGGCTATGAGTTCCTCTTCAAGATTGACTTCAGCCTCCTCATCCTCTTCCAGATCTAGCTCTTCTTCTTCTTCAACAGTGACCATGAAGAGAGCTTCGGTTGATTCATCATCGTCTGAAGTTTCAGACGTGCTGTCATCTTGTTGACATAGAAAGTTTTTAGCTTTGCCCCTTTTTCTAAAATTTCTCTTTCCTTTATTCTTTTCAGCATAAGAGTCATTATCATTGTCTTCTTTTAGCGGACACTTCGCAGCAAAGTGACCAATACCTCCACAATTGAAGCATTTAAAGGGTAGCTTCCCTTTGTACTTGCCAATGCTTCCTTTCTTCAACTTTCTAACAAATTGAGCCTCAAGCTCATCATCATCAGAATCAACATCATGACCAGCAGTCTCTTTTGCCTTTTTCTGAACTTTGAAGGCCGCTTCTTTATCAGATGAAGACGTTTTTCCTATGCGCATCTCATAGGCAGTTAAAGAACCATGTAATTCATCCATGGAAAATGCATTCAGATCTTTGGCTTCTTCAATGGCTGAGACTTTTGAATCAAACCGGGGAAGAAGAGATCTTAGAACCTTTTTGACGATGACCGGCTCTTTAATCTCCTCCCCTAGTCCACGAATGTCATTCGTGACTTCATTCACTCGTTGCAAATATGAGTCAACATTCTCGCTTTCCTCCATGCGAAGAGATTCAAATTGAGAGCGATGGGTTTGCAATTTGGCTTCTTTAATCTTCTCATCACCTTCATGTATGCTTTGCAACTTGTCCCAAATTTCCTTGGCTGTTTTGCATGCAATTACTTTGACAAGCTCGCTGTCCACAAGGCCACTAAAGAGTGCATTCTGCGCCTTGGAGTCGTTGTCTGCCAACTTCTTCGATGCTGTATCATTGGGTACGGTGGCAGCATTGTAACCGGCTCTGACAGCCTCCCAAACATCATAGCCAAGAGATTTGATGAAGGCTTGCATCCTAATCTTCCAGAAAGAGTAATTAGAACCATCAAACAGAGGTGCTTTCATATTCCCTGTATTGACTGCCATGTGATTTGACAAGAGATCACCCTTAGCGTATTAAACTGATCAAGGGAACCTCGCTCTGATACCAATTGTTGGATACCGCGATCACTGAGAGAGGGGGTGAATCAGGGATTTCTAAAAACAGGTCCAATTCAACAACAAAACAAGTCAAACCACACAATGACACCAGATTTAACGTGGTTCACCGAAAGGCTACGTCCACGGTTCAAAGACTGTCCGAACACCAATCCGGGACAGATCTGAATCTTATTTAGTCGCACCAACGACAAAGAGCACCAACCCTTAGTTTCAGATAGCACCAACTATCTAGGAAGCACCGACTCCCTTTACAATTTATCTGCACCCACAGATAGGATCACCAAACCCTAAACACCAAGCACCAACTTGATGTTCTACAGAACAAGAATAGAAACCCTTTTCGATAGACCTTCCCCTCTACAATCTCTCTCTCTCAATCCCTTACAAATTGAAATTAAAGCATAAACAGAGAGACACTTAACTCATGGACGAAATACCATCTTCAAGAACATATCCTCGTCCACAATTGCTGTAGAAAGATGTAGCACAACAGCACACAGCAACAGCACCAGCACACAGCACACTCTTCTCTCTTTTCTCTTCTCTCTTTTCTCTTCTCTTCTGGTGTCTCTTCTTGGTGGTGTTTATGAACGACCCAAGCATGCCTTTATATAGGTTTTAATAACCCTTAATTGTATTCAAAACGGGCTACAATTCGTTTAGAAAGATTCCCAAACGAAATAGATAACTGTGCTGAATTTCGTGCTCAACTTCTAATTCTGCGCAACTCTGGTTCCCGTGCTCGGTCGACATCCTGGCTTGCTCGGTCGACCGAAGACACTGACTGGAAAACAGACAATTTCGAGCTCGGTCGACATCCTGATGTCCCGGTCGACCGAAGACACACTGTGTCACGAAAATAACTGAGAGGTGCCTTTTTCTGTTTTCTGCAGGTTTCTTCTTGCTCGGTCGACCGCATGAAGAGCCCGGTCGACCGCGTGCTCTGCATCAGGAATTCTTAATTCCTGGCTGTTTCAATTCTGTTTCTTCTTTTCAGCTCTATCAATACCAGCTTATTAACATCATGTTTGTGACAATGTGTTGACAAGAATTCCAACTCAAAACAATACTTGAGATGCTAACTTCTTCAATTCATCAAAAGACTTCTCAAGTCATCTCAAATTCATCTCAAATTCCAACAGAGTCTCCCCAATTTAGAAAGTTATTACGGATGCTAGAGCCTAGATTCCAAGTCCCATCACGCATGACCATTGCTAGGACTTGTATTGACATTTTTAAGGATCAAAGAGCATGGTTGAAGTCTATGGTTAAGGCTTGTGATAGTAGAGTTTGTCTCACCACTGATGCTTGGACTTCGATTCAGAATTTGAGCTATATGGTTGTCACTGCCCATTTGATTGATAAGGAGTGGAAATTGCAGAAAAGGGTGATGAGCTTTCGTTTGATTGATAACCACAAAGGAGACACAATTGGGGCGCAAGTGGAGGAGTGTTTACATGATTGGGGAATTGACAAGATTATGACCATCACAGTTGATAATGCGTCTTCAAATGATACAGCTGTTAGTTACTTGAAGAGGTATCTACGAAGTAATGTGTTGAATGGTCTTTACATTCACATGAGATGTGCAGCGCATATTATGAATCTTGTGGTTGGTGATGGATTGAAGATAAATGATGATGCAATTACAAGGGTTCGTGATGCAATTAGGTATGTATTTTTTTTCATTTCTTAGTACTATGCATAATTTGTTTCTTAGAAATTCATTATTTCTTATAGTTATTTTTTGTGAGATGCAATCAGGTATGTGCGGTCTTCTCCTGCAAGGCTTATCAAGCTTAATCAATGTGTTGAGAAGGAGAGGATCGAATGTTCCAAGAGTTTGTGCCTTGATGTCTCAACCCGTTAGAACTCTACTTATTTGATGTTGGATGTTGCTGAGAAGTATGAGTTTGCTTTTGATAGAATGGAGAGTGATGATGTTGATTATTTTCCGCATTTTACTGAAGGTGGGTGTGGGAAGAGGAACTTGGGACCTCCAACAAAAGAGGACTGGACAAAAATAAGGGTATTTTGTAAGTTTCTTGAACTCTTTTATGATGCTACGGTGCAATTTTCTAGTTATTTGTATGTTACTTCAAATTCCTGCTTCCATGGACTCTATGGGGTGCATTCCCACTTGTGTCGTTATTCACAAAGTATGGACAAAAGATTGAGGGACATGGCTGATACTATGATGGTTAAGTACCAAAAATATTGGGGGAGGAATGAAAGGTTAAATTTGTTGATATTTATTGCAAATGTGATTGATCCACGATCTAAGTAATGGGACAAATGGTGAGTTTGATGTATGGTGGAATAGAGGGAGAGAAGTTGGTGGCCAATATAAGTGATTTGTTTCATGCATTGTTTGATGAATATGCGATGGGGTTACCTCAGGCTCAGGTGCATTCATCTACTATTACTAGTAGTATGCCTCTTCATCCTCCAGTGGTCGCGGGTTCTGGCAGTAAGCTAGCTTTATTTGAGGATTATTGGAGCACGGCTGTGTCGTTTGGAACATATTCATCATGTCCTATGCAAACTTAGAAATTGATCAGTATTTGGCTGATCCACTTGTTGCTCCAGACATTAATTTTGACATATTGAAATGGTGGAAGGATAATGATTTACGATATCCCATCATTGCTAGGATTGCACGGGATGTATTGGCTATCCCTATCACCACTGTGTCTTCAGAGTCCGCTTTTAGTACGGGGGGACGTGTACTTGATCCATTTCGGAGTTCATTAGCTCCAGCGACTGTGGAGGCCCTCATTTGCACCCAAGATTGGTTGAGGCGTGCAGATGAAAATGAACCAATTAACATCAAAGAGACTTTGGATTGTATCGAGAGTTATGACATGAATTCAGGTAAATAAAATGTGTTTGTGATTTTAATTCTCTTTTTTATTTTCTCTATGCTTTACTTATATTTATTTGTTTTTAACATTTATTGACATTTAAACTTGCAGAAATGGCAAGCAATAGCACAGCAGCAAGTGAACTTGGGACATCAGCCACCAGCAAGACTTGAGGAGGAGACTCATTTGGGACATTTGCAAGCTTTTTAGTTTATTTATTAATGTATTTGTTTGTGTGTGTTTGAGACATTTGCATTTTGACTTATGGTGCTTAATTTTTTGGGGACATTTGTAACTAATTTTCTCTATACTGTTTATATGTGAGGTGAAAATGAAAAAAAAAATGGAAACCGGTCCGGACCACTTTAAGTGGTCCAACCGGACCGGTTTGGACCGGTCCGGTCCTTCATTTTGGGCCGGACCGGAAATCCTGTCCGAAATCCGGTTGTTCAGCCCTAGTCGAGATGGGGCAATCTTCAGTGAAGATTTCTCTGGAGTTGCGGAAGAAGGCTTTTGATTTTGATGCCTCATGTGACTCTACCAGGGCAGGGTCGGGAAGGCATTACTCCTTGACAAATGCAGAGAAGGAGTGGCTTTTCAGATATGTGTTGGCACAATGGTGTACCCATACATCCTTTTGTTGATATCCAGCCGTATGTACCTTCTCGCTTTGCACTGTAGTTAGGCTTTTCTCAAGGCTTTGTTGGAGCGCCTTCGTGTATGGTGAAGTGCTTTGGAGGTTTACAGGAATGCAGAAATGCATGGGCTTTTTATAGTGCTGAAGACACTACTGTCATGATTTCTTATCTTGAGCTGTCGACTTTCCGGATTGTCGGCTTCGCGAAGTGGTTCGCGGAGAGCTTTCTGGCATATCGAGGGCTTTCCAAGAAGGAGCTTGATGTAAAACTGTCTTCCGGAAAAGGCGTTCGGAAGTCGGATGGCGTCCGGCGAGAGGAAGTTTTGACCTTCCTTTCTGGAGAGAAGCATAAGATAGGCTTTCTCGGTGACCATGGCGTCATTGGTTCTGAAGCTGTCCGGGAAGTACCTGATGAAGCTTTAGAGTAGCTAGAACAGGAGGAAGATGAGCTTGATGCTTGGATGCAAGCGGCACAGAGGCGAGCTTCCATAGAGTCTACTAGTAAGAGCAGACCGTCCAATGAGGTGTCAAGTGGGAAACCTGACTCTGATAGTGGGGCAGATTCTTCTAGAAGACGGGCCCGCAGAAGTAAGAGGAAGAGGAGTCAGCGTTGCAAGGGATGGGATGAAGACTCTCCTGACTTAGAAGTCCCTCTTACTATCAATGAGGAGGTGCCAGGGGGTGCTGACGAGCCTCCAGCAAAGAGGAGCCGAGAAGAAGAAACCGTTGGTGAAGGTATGATTCTTCCTCTTTCTTTTTCTATTTCTTTCATGGAGCTTTCCATGTTCTGATTTGCTTTCTTCCACCCTCTTTTTTTTAGCAGAGGAAGAAGGCTTGGCGATGCCTGAGGTTCCGGCCGATGAGGCGGTGACGGAGCCGGTTGTGGCACCTGAAGAAGGACCAAGGGACTCTGGAGTGATTCAGAATCTCCAAATGGGATAACTTCTTTTGGTTTTTTTTTTTTTGTCTGTGACTTTGTTTACTAAAATTTTTCTTATCAGCTGACTTGCCACAGGATTCCGATGACTTTGAACCATCAATGGACGCAAATGTTGATGATGCTTTTGATGAGTTCATGGAGGAAGAGAGTGTTCTGCCAGTCGTCAAAGGAGGTATTTTGTAGTAACAACCCTGATGATGATTTTTTAACAGGATCATATTCATACCTTTTGTATTTCATTGGCAGGTTATGAAGAGACAGAAGAGAGTCCATCGCTTTCTTTAAAACTAGAGCAAAGGATGCCAAAGGCTGATCCGGAGGTAGAGACTCCTACAATCAGTTCTGACAGGGCAGAGGTGAGACCTCGTGATGAGATTCCTTCCCCTGTGGCTCCAATTGGAAAGAGTTCTTTTGCTACTCTTCCAATGGGGCATGACATGAGCAGCCGACCAACGGAGAAGGGTGAATCTTCATCCAGTTCATCTCTTCAATTTGTGAGGAAGGTGCCGGCGCGGGTTTTGAGTTCTTGGATTGAGACTCTCCTTTCTGGACACTTGGATGCCGAATTTGGTATGATCTAGCATGTGCAAGAGATTCTCACTGATGCCGAAGAAGTTGGTCTGGATGTTACAGGTGCCAGAACTATCGTTGATAGGATAATTACACTGGGTGACAAGTGGTTTGAGACCATAGCTTTCCCTGATGGTGACTTCTTCGAGGAGATGTTTCAGAATCCTATTAATAAGGCTCAATCTAACTTGGATGAGACTACATAGAGCAGGAAACAGTTCGTCCGGGAGAGGAACTTAGAAGAGTTAGCCATCATCGGTTTGAGGCATGACATTACCATCCTTGATAGGGAGGTCGCCGAGGCTAGGCAACATCTTGAGCATTTGGAGGTGCAAGTCACGGCCAAGTGGGCTGCTATGACAGAGGCTCGTGACAGGGAGAGTGCTCTGATTCGCCATGTCGCGGATGCCGATCGAGTTCTCAAAAAGATGACTCAAGAGAACAAACGATGGCAAACTGCTTGGGATAAGCTTCCCGGTGTCGAAGAAGGGTTACAGCCTTCTCCAGCATCTCATGGCAAGTTCCTGCAGAAGCGTGCCTAGGAAACTCTGACAATTGAAGCCAAGAGTTTGCTTGAGGAGCTGAAACTTTGGCTAGATGCCATTTTTGGCTGAGCTCCTGATTTTTTTCTAGCAGAGACTATTCTTCTTCTTCTTCTTTTGTACCACATGTATTTTTTTTTGTACTCTCTTTTTTTTTTTGTTTTGAAGTGCTTGTGACACCTTTTTTTTTGTTTTGGCACATGTATTTTTTTGGTACTCTCTGTTTTTTTTCCCTACGCTCACTTAAATCTTTTTTGTGATGAAAGCAATTGCTAAATGAGATTTTTTTTGTACTCCCTACTTTCACTTAAATCTTTTTGTGATGAAAGTAATCGCTAAATGGGATTTTTTTGTATTCCCTACTTTCACTTAAATATTTTTTGTGATGAAAGTAATCGCTAAATGGCAATAATTGTGTTGAGAATTTGATCAAAAGTTTGTCATTTTGTGAAAATCTTTTGTCAAATGATTGTTTTGGCATGGGAGCCGATTTTGTCTGTGGCATGAAAGCCAATTTTGGCATGAGAGCCAGGTTTTTGGCATTGATAGCCAGGTTTTGTGGCATTGATAGCTGAGTTTGTGGCATTGATAGCAAGGTTTGTAGCATTAATAGCCGGTTTTATGGCATTGATAGCCGGTTTTTTGAAAGCCAAGTTTTGGTTTGTTAGCGTGAAAGCCAGGTCTTAGTTTTGTGGCATTAATGGCCGGTTTGTGGCATCTATAGCCGATTTTGGTGGCATTTATAGCCAGTTTTGGTTTTCAAAAATGCAAGTATCGACTAAAAGTCGCCTCCCTGCTGAATGGTCTTGTAAGTATCGATGAAATGTCGCATCGTTGCTCATTCGGTTGCAAGTATCGATGGAATGTCGCCTCCTCGCTTATTTGGGTGCAAGGACCGACTAAGCGTCGCTTCCTTGCTTTTTAAAAATTTTGTTTTGTGGGTACTGACTTGATGTCGTTTCCCCACGATTTTTTGAAAATTGCGGTTTTCTCTAACCTTTGGGTTGTGGATATCAACTGAAATGTTGCGTCTCCATGATTTTAGGTTTTTTTGAACCTTTGAAATTTGGGATGTGGATATCAATTGAAATGTTGCGTCTCCACGATTTTGAGGTTTTTTTTAACCTTTGAAATTTGGGTTTTGGATATCAACTGGCATGTTGCGTCTCCACGATTTTGAGGTTTTTTTGAACCTTTGAAATTTGGGTTGTGGATATCAACAGGCATGTTGCGTCTCCACGATTTTTGGATTTTACGAGTATCGACGAAATGTCGCTTCCCTGCGATTTTGGAAGTGTCAAACATGGTTCGCTTTCTTCTGATTTGTGCGAGCATCGACTAAGCATCGCTTCCTCATGATTTTTTGAAAAACCATTTTTTGTTTAAAGACACGAGGGTCGTAAATTTTGACATAAAACCACTTTGGCGGTAAAAAGCATGGTGGACTAGGGTGGAAATCCCAGAATCCGAATTTTGTTTCAAACCATGAATTTTGGGGTCAAGGATCGAGAATTTTGGTTAAGTCAGGGAGAGGCTCCTAAATTTTTATTTTTTGTTTCTAGAAATCTTAACATTTGATATGAAAATTCTAAAAGGAGTGGGTTTGACGAGCGAGTACCTGAAAATAGGCTTTGGCCATGCAGGCATTGCTCTTACCCAGTTTGGTAAGTCTTCAAGGGTAGTACCGCTTTAAAAACTTATCATTGATTAGTAGCATACATCTGTCACCTTTCATGTTTAGGAGGGCGTATGCTCCGTTGGAGAAGACCTTGTCGATGACGTATGGTCTCTCCTATTTTGGCTCAAACTTGCCTTTGGACTTGTGAGCGAAGACCATTGGTCTTTTTACCGCAAGAACCAAGTCGCCCTTTCTGTAGGCGCATTGCCTGACCTTCTTATCGAAGGATCCTGCCATGCGTGCTCGGTAAAGTTCAATGCTTTGTCAAGCTTCGAGTCGTCTCTCGTCGAGATTGTCTAACTCATGGAGTCGCAATTTGACATTGCTTTCTTGAGTCCTGTCATTTTCCAAAGATACCTTTAAGGAAGGAATTTGTACTTCCAAGGGTATGACAGCTTCGTATCCATAGACCAAGGAGAATGGTGTGCTATGGGTTGGTCCCCGAACGGTGGTCCAATAGGCCCACAAAGCTGAAGATAGTTTGTCGCTCCAGTCTCTTTTGTGACTGAGACCGTTTTTGTTAGGATTTTGCAGAGTGTCTTGTCGAAGGCTTTTGCTAATCCGTTTGCTGTTGGATTGTATGGAGTTGAAGGACAACTTTGGATTTTATATTTGTCACAGAACCTGTAGAATCGATGATCCCGGAATTGTCGTCCGTTATCATGGACGAATCTTTTGGGCATGCCGAAACGACAAATGATGTTGGTGCGCAGGAACTAAAGGACTGATGAGGTCTTCATTTCGTTGAGCGCTTGGAAAAATAATCCGTACCAGCGAAGATGAAGCGATGACCTTTGCTTGAAGGGGGAGAAATAAGACCAATGATGTCCATACCCTAGGCTTCGAAAGGCCATGACATCGCTGTAGGATGCAGCCATTCTGGAGGCATGTGAATGTAATCTCCATAAACTTGGCATTGTTGGCAACGCTTAGCAAATTGTATTGCGTCAGCTACCATGGTAGGCCAATAATAACCTAACCTTTTTATCTGATTCTAGAGCTTAGGACCAGCCTGATGGCCTCCACAAAGACCAGCATGAACTTCTTTGAGTGTTTCTTCAACTTCTTGTTGTGACAAGCAGCGTAGAAATACTCCATTGAAGGATTTCTTATAAAGGATTTTTGAAGGAATATCCAAATGAAAGTTTGGGGCTCATCTTTAGACGCTTACCGGTTCTTTTGGATCTTCAGGTAGGATTCCGAACATAGTGTAATCAATGAACGGATCCCTCCAGTCGCCGATTGAAGGTCTAAGGATAGAGATCCGACTTCCAACCACTTGGCGGCATTCAGCAACTACTTCGTGTGTGTTAAGAGGAGGGAGGATCCTTCTCTCGCACACTATAATTTACATGTTTTCCCCTTCCTGGATTGCCATAGATGCGGCAAGTCCGGCCAGGGCATCTGCATGGATGTTTTCACCTCTACGGATGTCGGTGATGTGACAGAAGTCAAACTTTTACAGAAGCGATTGTTCCTTGTTGTAGTAAGGCAGCAGATCAGGCTTCTTGACTTCAAATTTCTGATTCATCTAGTTGACGATCAGTTGAGAGTCTCCAAAGACTTCTAGCATGGCGATGCCAGATTCGATGGCGAGTTCCAGTCCTAGGATCAGAGCTTGGTATTCAGCTGTATTGTTTGTGCATGGTTCCAGTAGCGAGAAAGCATGTGGAATCATGTATTTGTCGGGGCTAACAAAGAGGATGCCAACTCCCGAGATCAGCTCTCTTTTTTCATTTGTCCTAGTTGCACCGTCAAAGTATTTGTCTTGAGAGAACCTGCTTTTGTGACAAGGACCTTCAAGAGGTTGATCCTCAAGACCAGGTAGACTGTGTTGCAAAGCAAGTAATGATGTAGCTTTTGTACAAGGAACATCACTGCAAGGCATTCTTTCTCAACTGGAGAGTAACGATGCTCTGCACCTACCAGCATACGGCTGAGGTAGTATAGAGTTACTTCTTTTCTTTCATCAATTTCTTGTGCAAGTAGAGCGTCCAAAGAGTGATCAAGGCCTCTTGTGTACAAGATGAATGGCTTTCTAGTGGTAGGGGCAGCTAACACTAGAGGTTTGGTCAGGTATGACTTGATATCTTGAAATGCAGCTTCATAGTCAGCATCCTTGAGAAGGTTGTCTCCACCTTTCTTCATCAATCGAGAGAATAGTCGGCATTTCCCCAAGAGATTGGAGATGAACTGCCTGATGTATGCCAATCTCCCTTGGAGCCCTTTCAATTCTCTCAAGGTTCGTGGAGAGGGCATTTCTAGAATAGCCTTGACTTTGATGGGGTCAAGTTCTATTCCAGCTTTCCGAATTAAGAATTCGAGGAACTGACCCAACGAGACGCCGAAGAAGCACTTTAGGGGATTCATCCGTAGTTTGTGTTTGTGAAGCCGGAGGAAGACTTCTCGAAGGTCCTCGAGATGATCTTCTTTTCTTTTGCTTTTGACGGCAAGGTCATCAACGTAACATTCGACCGTCTTGTGCGGCATATCTTGGAATATTTTCATCATAACCCTCTGATATGTGGCACCAGCATTTCTTTGACCAAATAGCATGACAGTGTAGCAATACACGCCAGATGGAGTCCGAAAGGATGTGTATTTTTCATCTCCATGATGCATCTTTATCTGATTGTAGCTAGAGAAGCCATCCATGAATGTCATTCGCTCGAATCCACAGGTATTGTCAATCATTACCTTTGGTATGGGGAGCGGGAATTCATCTATAGGGCAAACTCCATTCAGGTCTTTATAGTCAATACAGACCCAGATCTACCTGTTTTTGTTTGTCACGGGGACAATGTTGGCCAACCATTCAAGATGTTGTTCCTCACAGATGAAGCCGACGCTTTTGAGCTTTTGATCTTCTTGTTCAATTTCATCCATCACATCTGGACGGAATCTTCTTTGGCCTTGTTTGACAGGCTTGATGTCTTCTTGCATATTAAGCTTATGGACTACTACTTTGGGGTCTAAACCAGGCATTTCAGCATAAGACCATGCGAAGCAATCAACGAACTCATGAAGAAAAGCGATATACTCGGATAACTCATCATCCTTTATATTCTTGCTTATGAATACAGGACGTGGGTTATCTGGTGTTCCCAAGTCTATCTTTTGAATAGGATCTTCTATTGGAAGGTTAGAAGCTGGTTCCTCCATAATATTTTCGGAGGCTTCCAACTCAACGAAACCTTCTGCTGTTTCAACGATATTTTCAGACCAAGGCTTTGTTCCTTCCCATGGGTCTTCTTGATCTGTGATCTTCTCAAGGCTTGCTAAGAGATGGTCCCAAATGCCTGTTGAAACTGGGTCGAAGTAAGGTATTTCTTTTGGAGACGAGGGTTCTTTTGGGTCAGAAGACCACATGTCTGTGCCATCAGACAATTCCTCTTCATCATCAGACAATTCCCTAACCCATGTGAAGACTTTTCTACTTGGTCGTAGAGTCTCCAATCTTCCAATTGGCTTTTGGTCAAGGCGGGCCCCAATGGCGTGAGAATACCGCGGCCTTCTCCCAAAATGACTGGGTTTTAAGCATCATAGCCCATTTTCTTTATAATAGCTTGTGCCACAGAACTATATAAGGATAGTTGAGGCATACCTTCATTTTGGAAAGGTTCAAGCACAGAGTTTGATGAAGAAGCATCCGATCTATGGAAGAAGATCGGCCTTTCTTTTGATGATGTTACCGGAACAACAAAGGAAGTAGACGTAGGATCTTCTACATCAGCAGGTGTCTCCATTGGAGTAAGAGCAAGCTAAACTTGATGAGTATCAGCTTGGCTTGACGATGTGTCATCTTCTGGCTCTGAATCCGAATCTGTGTCTATGATAGACACGAAAGAGACAACAAATTTGCCCCCAGACTTTTGATTTGCCTTCTTCACTTTAGTTTTGATGACCAAAGGCTTTGAAGTCTTGAGGGAGATGACGAAGGGAGGTTGACTACTCTCTTCGGATTTGCCAGAGGGTTTGTTTTCTTTCGGTGATTGTTGAGGAGCCTTGCCTTTATCTTTCTGGAGATTTTCGACAAAGGATGCTATCTCCTCTTCTTTTTCTCACCTTCATACATCTGGGAGTCTGTGAAGTGGACTTCTTTACCTTTGAAGGGTTTTTTTGTCCGCAAAGGCTCGATGTATCATGCCGTCGTCGCCGACAAATTTGATGCATTGATGTAGAGTCGAATGGACAACACCATTCTCGTGGATCCGGGGGCGTCCGAGAAGGATGTTGTAGCATGAAGGGGTTTCTATTGCATACACAGTGACTTCAGAGATAAGATCACCGATTTGCAAATCGAACCTGATTTTGTCGATAGGCCTTTGAGTACTCCCATCATATCCAAAGATAGATACAGATGTGTAGCTCAGCTTGCTGGGTGGGACGCCCAACTCTTCAAGAGCCAAAGTGGAGATGAGGTTGAGTGCAGAACCTGGGTCGATCTGAACTTTGTACATTGGCATTTCCTTGATGTACCCTGTGAAGTACAGGGGTCAGTTGTGCCTTGTTTCGCTTAGTAGGAGGTCTTCATTTATGAAGGCGATGGTTGCACTTGCTGCTTTTTAAACCGCGAGGCATTCGATGCATGATCCCTCGGTTTTCTCCTTTTCTCCCTTTGAGGAAGTTTCTGAGTTTTTGACCCGGTAGTCCATTTCAATATAGAGGACTTGCGGGGCATATCTGTCGACATCCTCATTCAGTTTTTGTAATTCTGAAATGAGATTATCATGAGTGCGTGGAGACATTCATAACAAGTCTAGGATGTGCAGTCGTGCGGGTATGTGTTTGAAGTGCTCAATCAACTCATACTTGAAGACCTCCTTGGGGCCTGCATGTTCATCATTATTGTCATTGGGGGCGTTTACAACATCTTTTCCCGAAGGATTTACATAAGTAAAAGAAGATTGGTTGTGATTTTTATGGTAGTCCCAGCCAAAGCGGGTGCCTCTACCAACTTCGAGAGCTTCTTGAGAAGGATCCTCGTTTGGAAGATTGTCTTCAGGATCAAGAAGCCGTCGTTTCTCATTTACTAGGGATGTATCTTCAGCAGAGTTGCCATCCTCAGTGATTGTGTTGTACGGAGCATTTTTCGGGAACAAGTCCTGACAACATCCAGCAACTTTTCTTCTTCGTTGACCAATTCATCGTCCCAAGCATCAATAGCCGGGGTTTCCTCATGATGATCAGTCGAGAAGAGTGTGAGTTCTGAAGTCACAGTCTCAGGAGAAGAAACCTGAGAGGGTGTCGTCTCAGTGAAAGTCACATGAGATGAGGTAGCTCCAGAGGATATGGTGTTAGGCGTCGTCAGAGTGTAAGTGATCTCATCAGATGACGCTTCGGAAGAGCTATAATCTCTAATTATCACATTACATGCAGCTCTGATAGGAGACGTTGCCAGAATGGACTCTTGGGAGTCAGACTCATCCTCAGATGTAAGAGGATCATCGATCCAGTAATTTTCTCCATTTTCAGGAGTTAAGGGAGGAGGTACCTGGTGGTCCTTACTCTTGTTCTAGAGCGAGATGCCGCAAGATCCTCACATATTCCTCAAGATCAGGCATGGGAGCCAAATCTTCTTCTTCGTCTGCTCTTTACTACTCAACATGGTTGATTTCCATTGGAGCAACGACGGGTGCTGGGTCAACAGCATTTTCTTGTACAGCCTCTTGGTCTTCTTCATCATCAGACCAAGATCCTTGTGTCTGTAAGGGGTTATACCAGATTACTGGCATAAGGTGAGTTTTAGGAATCCATTCTTCATCGGAGAGGTATTCTCCTGTTTCAAAGGATTCCTCCCACTCGTCGGTGTCGATGGACTCGTATCCATCGTCGATGCCGCTGGACTCGTATCCATCAATGGAGAATCCAACTACCGAATTGCAAGAGTATGATGCTCCTGGCATGGCTTCTTTTTAGGATTGAGGTGGCATGAAATCATTGAGAGTGAATTTTCTTACCCCCTTTGAAGTCTTTGGAAGGGATGTTTCTATTGCCCCCAGTGAATCGGTAGAGGAGGCCTCTGCCTTTTCATGGACTTCTTGTTTTAGCTGGGTCTTCTCTTGTCGTTTGAGCTTGATGAGATGTTTCCTAGCCTGCCTTCGCTGTTGAGTTGTTGGCTTTGTTTTCACGATCTCCCAGTTTTCATCATCCAGGAGATCGGGATGTACCCATATGGGTTGTCCGTCTGGTGTCGGGTAAGGAACCAGCACTTCGGACACTTCAATTCTTTTTATCACCTTGAAGGAAGTAGTGATCTTCTTCTTCGGTGATTTTGATGTTTGTCCACATGACACCATGTTGACGGAGGCAGACCCATAGTTTTTGTCAAAGGTGATGATTTTGTTTTTCCACATCTCTCTTAATGAAGTCGTATGTTAACTCATTCTCCCCCTGTTTTAGGCTGTAGAGCTGAGCCATAGTAGCGGGATGATCCTCATCTTTGAAGTGAGTCAGGAAGCGTATCTCTAGCGTGGCCCAATTTTGGATGGAGTCCTCCGGAAAAGTGGAGTACCTATCAAAGGCCATATCTTTTAGGGTACTTGCAAAGAGGCGGATCTTGAGGGCATCTTGATCTGCAATAGCTCCCGTCAGGATTTTGAAGTTGATGACGTATTGTCTGGCTGATCCTTTCCCCGTATATGTTTGGAGGGTAGGATGTTTGAATTTTGTAGGGAACGGGACCGAGTCCATCCATAAGTGATATGGTGGCTTGATCCCATGCTCCTTGAGTATATCCTCTTATTTAGCTTTTGCGAGGATACTGTCTGCATCCTTCTTGGTGAGGGCGCGTGACTCATTTTCTTCTCCATGTACCTCATCATCTTGAAGATTCAGAGGAGGTTCATTGTTCGCCTAATTTTGAAAGACGAGGTGAAGGTTTTCCATCAGAGTTTCAATCCTCTGCTGGCCTTGTTCCAACTGCTAGATGCGTGTGATCACATCATCTTGAGGTGAATTGCGAGGTGGTGGCTCAGAATTTGTAGCCAGGACGTTTATCCCTCAGGATTCAAATGAAGAAATTGTCCTGGTGACTGAGTTGGGGCTCATTCTTTTTGATGAAGAGCTCGAGGAAGGACCACTCTGCATTCCTTGGCTTGAAGGAGCAGGAGATTCTTCTGAATGTCTTCGTGTCCTGGAGACGCTACGAGGCACCGAACGTCGAACATGGGTTTTGGTTACTGACTTTTGGCGTCTTCTGGTTTTTCCAACCATATGGACAGTAGGAACTTGATGGGGTCTTTCTTTTTCGACCCATTTGGGAGAGACTTGAAGTGTAGGATGTTGAGTCATCTGCTTCTCTAGTCTCTTTTGTCGATACGATTCGCGGCGGCATATACGACGAGCAATTTGAGCTTCTGTCAGCTCTGGCTAGGCTTTGACAATGAATGATGTGCTCCCTCGGGCGCAGCAGCCGAGCCTGTCTTCTTTGTAGCTAGGCAAGGACAGGATGCGAACCCAGTCCTTTGCCTGTTGCAATGAAGCTTTGAGTTTTTCGAGTTCGGCCCCTGTAGAGATGAAGGGTCGAACTGCAAGATGTAGGCCTTAGCAGGTGCTTGTAGAGGCCTGGTGATGCATGACTTGATTTTAGGCTTGTAGGAACAAGCCGACTCATGCTGGGTTAACTTGGTTGTCAAGTCGTAGACGGGTCTCTCCTCTTTCATGTAGGCAAGAGGGTAGAACTGGTTCTCCTTGAGTGAGGCTAGGTATGCTGGCCTGGTGGATGTTTGGGACCTTTTTTGTTTTGAAGGTTTTGGGGACCAAGTCTTGGGATAGACCTGGTTGTTTGTAGGTTGAGGCTTCGCGGAGGTGCCATGGGCTTCTGGTTTCTTGGCGCTCACCTTTGGTGTCATGGTGGTGACACGTTGAGAGGCGATCTTCTGCTTTTTGGTAGGCGCAGTTTCTTCTTCGGGAAGTGGGAACGGTCCCAGCATCCCAAAGACGATAGTCCGAGGAGTCGAGGTTGACCCGGAGTTCAGAGAGTTGCCGAGGGAGTTGACGCTTCGGCAACCGACAGTGCGCTTATGAGTGCTCATGTTTTGCTTCTATTCTCGTCGAAAGTAATGGTCAAAAAGCTGCCATTGTTAGTTTTCAAGGAATTTCTGAAACAAGACCACATCCATTAGTAATCACAAGAATATGATGATCATAAATGGGAAAAACTATGGTTTCATCTTTTCAAATCGCTCGAGGGACATGGTCCAACCCAAGTGACATGAAGAAGGCAAAAAAGCCATAGATGATACAATTGTTCTAATCGCAAGTATGGCGAGCCCTGAATGAGCATTCCAGTGACTGCTAGAAGCAATTGTAAACCTAAATTCGACTTATCGAGAAGCAGGGTTTGCTCTAGGTAAGAATAATATAAGGTTGGAGTTACAAATGTGCCAGTCGCAAATACAGTAGACCTTGAAAGGGAGTATCAATACCGCTAGGCACAAATGTTGGAGATCGCATCCATGAGATGGGATTCTCTGTTTTGAAAGAAAGGTCAAGATTGGTTTCATCAAAGATAGCAAATGGTATTCCAATCCGAACACGGGCTCAACAATTTCTGCGATCACTAGTGCCCAAAAGGGAAGGAACCACAATTTCTCGAATCTGAACCCAAAATGACGAGTTTCTTTTTTTTTTTGAAAGGTCAATATCGGATTCATCAAAAAGAGCGAAAGGCATTCCAGTCTGAACACGGGCTCAACATTTCTACGAGCGCCGGTGCTCGTAAAGGAAGAGAACAAATTTCTCATATCTGAACCCAAAGATGACGGAATATTTTTGAAGATTTTTTTTTATTTTTTTAAAACTAAGTTTTTTTTTTTAGATTTTTTTAGGTATTTTAAAACAAAAGATTTCTTTTTTCATTTTTATTATTATTTTTTTTAATTTAAGTTTTTTTTAGAATATTTATATTTTTTTTAAATCTTTTTTTTTTAAGATTTAAAGATGAGAGAGTACACATAGGCCTCCTAACCTGGTCTTATGAAACCTCAATTGATAGAATTACCCCCAGGTAAGGGTAGGATTACTTAATGAACCCGTTTGGAGGACTCTTGCCTAGAACAGTCAAGTCGTCTCCACACTCTGGACAAGGCTTTTCTTGAATCAATCGTGATCAAAGAACGCAATTGGTTTGACCTTAGTGGTCTATGTCTTTTTTTTTTTAGATCCCTAATAGACTCATCGAAGAGAAACAATGGCCCAATCCCCGATCTGAACACAGGCTCAACATTTCTGCGAGCACCGGTGCCCAAAAGGGAAAGGATCAAAGTTTCTCAAATTTGAATCCAAAATGAGAAATCTGATTTTTTTTAAAGATCTCTAATGAACTCATCGAAGAGAAATGATGGCCCAAATCCCAATTCAAACAGGCTCAACATTTCTGCAAGCACATGGACGATAGGAGAGGATCAAAGCTTCTCAATTTTGAATCCAAACTGAGAAATCTGATTTTTTTAGATCTTTAATGAACTCATCGAAGAGAAACGATGGCCCAAATCCCAATTCGAACAGGCTCAACATTTCTGCAAGCACATGGACGTTAGGAGAGGATCAAAGTTTCTCAATTCTGAATTCAAACTGAGAAATCTAATTTTTTTAAGATCTCTAATGTAAGGACCGTGACCTTATGGGGTCAGTTGGGCCCAATATCATGCCCTGACCCGTTTAATTGTTATTATTATAATTAATTATATTTTAGATATTTAAGTAGGTTTAGATCATGAACGAGTTTCTTTTAGCATTAGAATAGTGTCTGCGAAGTTTTGTGCGATTCTGAGTTCGTTTGATCATAGCAAGGGGGTAGTTTGCAATTTAGGGAAAATTGAGTGTTTTCCAAAATATTCCATGCGCCTTGATTTTTGGATTCGTTGGAAAGGTTTCGTCGCGCTGATTATTTTTGTCTCTTGACTCGTCGCGATCCGGCGATCAGAAATCCTTCAAGTGGGCCATTCTTCACGGGACCCACTTAAAGGGGGCAACTTAGTCATTTTCTCCATCCCTTCTTCTTAAACAGGGATAAGCCCTAATTTTCATTCGTTCTCTGTAACGAAGAAGCAACTGCGCCACCTTTCTCCTTCCTTTTCTTTTGTCAAGCCAGATTTCTAGCCTAGAAGACTACTCTCGAAGATCCGAACCGCTAGTCTTCATCCTTTCGATCCCCTCCTTCTTCCGGTACCAAATTGGTAAGATTTCTCTCAATCTCATATTTTCATTTTATCTTCTCTTTGGTTAGATTAGATCCGACCTTGATATATTTCCTTTCTTTCTTCCCCTTTGCGTTCTAGGTTGAGTTTAGTCGGGTTAGATTGCGGTTTTCGTGATAGAAAGGTTTCTCCTCAAGTTTTACCCATTTTCAATCATCTTCTTAGTTAAGGCAAGTAGATCTGCATTGTATTTTTTTAAGCATGTATGTTTGTTTTCATTTGATTGGCTATGATTCTTGCTAGATTTTCCTTAGTTCCAAGCCTGTTCTGATTTTTAATTGGAAATTATATGCTAGGTTATGTTTTTGGAAAAGTTGGATTGAAATGGATAAATTGATGATATTAGGTTGTTTAGAATTTTTTATTTGATTCAATGGATTGGAATGGGTTGTTGGGAGAGCAGGAGGCTCTATTTTATGCAGGTAGTAGCCTTTGAAAAGGCTTGGAAATGGAGGGGGATGAATTGGGGCAGAAGAGTTTCAGAAATGGCCTGAAACTGCACTGATCCCGCACTGTCGGCTAGCCGAACTTTATGTCAATCAACCAAAACCCTAATTCGGTCAGAAAACCAGAGAGCTATTTATTAGTCTCTGGTGAACGTCGGTGAGGCTCTCTGTCAGATTTCGGTTAGCTGAAATCAGGGAGTTCGGTCAGCCGAAAACCCTTTGTCGGTCAGAATTCCAGAGAGCTGGTTTTCAGCTCTTCTGAGTTCGGTCAGCTGAATTTCCATGTTCGGTTAACTGAACTGATGAATTTGGTTAGCCGAAGACTAACCGAGGGGTTAACCGAAATTGCCATTTTGCCTTGTTTATTTAGGATTGATACTCTTAACCTAGGATTTTGGGACTTAGATGTTAGAAAACCTTAATCTACTATCACATGACCATAAATGGGATTAAAATCGAAACACGTGGCTTGGTGTGGATTCGATGGTTGCCTAGGTATTTGTATATTACATATGATAACCGAATGCGTATGGAACTGAATCATCTGATACTTAACATTATGTACACCAAGGGATTTCCCTAAGAGTATTGTCGATCCAAATTCCACACGTACTTTGTTAGGACTTGTGGAATACATGGATGACACCACTTACTTAGGATTGGATTGTAATTCCTCCTTGACTTGTAACTTGTATTCGTCGTTTATATTCCTTGTACATTCTCTTGGCATAACATACTTAATTAATTACGAAACATAAATCCTTGTAGAATTTAAGACTTGGACCTGATTTAGAACGTACCTTAGGAACTTGTGTTATGTCTTGATAAACATGACTGACTAGCATGGAAAGGGATTATCGTGTGTTGTGCTTGTCTTGTATTGTCTTGAATGAGATAATCCTTATAGTCGTGTCTTGTACATTGAGCTCGCCAGACTTGCTTGTCTTGTCTGTTCTTGTGTCAACACCACTACGTTATTATTCACATATCATGGCCATCTACAGTTTGGGGTATTATTGACGGGTTGGTTACTCGGTCGCCGGGATGGGCAGTCGGCGTTGGACGGCGTCCATGGCGTTAAATAGCTGGGAGTGGGCATGAACCGTGCTGCTATTCCCAGGACCGGGAGCTTGGATCCCACTGGAGCCAAACTTTGGTATCAGTAGTCTTGCTTGGATTGTTATTGGTACCCCGGGAAGTGGCTTGGACATCCTCGGAGCCTCCCTCTTGTTTCTTGTTTTGCATTGCATGGATAACGGTTATTACTAGATGATTACTAGGATTCCTTTTATTGCTTCTATTGATTATTATTCTCGCTTTATGCCTAGCCTCGTTATTCTTGTATTTTCATGATTATATACTTGTCATTACTCTACTTTGATACATGCATGTTTATTATGCTTTGCTTAACTATTGCTCAACATGTCGTTGACTCTGTTCCTTAGTGTGCAGAATCCTCAGGTGAGTACTACTACTACGAGGAGCAGGCCAGTGAGGAGATCCCAGAGCATCTCCAACCAGCAGAGGAGGAACGCGAATGTCGTGCCGATGACGTAGAGTAGCGTCATCACATCTGGCATAAGAGAGATTCACATGGACTTCATTTAGTTATATTCTTTTATTTATTTCTTTTGTTGAACCTTATTCCATTGACTTGATTTTCTTTTAATGGCCTTGGTTATTGGGTGGCCATTCTAATAAATTATCTTAACTCCTTGGTTAGTTTTTGTTTATTCATTCTTGTAACATTAATATTTTATGAGAAGTATTATTCACTGTTGATATTCCATATGCCTAGAGTTGTTTGAACTCTACATTTATTGTACCACATGAGGCTTGAAATATTATATCCTCACCGCGGACTTACGATCTGTGGGCCCAAAGGACAAAATTTTTAATTAGTCCTAAATTTCACTCTTCGGATCCTGTTTATTCTTTAATCGGGTTCAAGGGATGTGACATCCAATTGGTGTAGTAAATGAACTCATCTAAGAGAAACGATGGCCCAAATCCCAATTTAAACAGGCTCAATATTTCTGCAAGCACATGGACGATAGGAGAGGATCAAAGCTTCTCAATTTTGAATCCAAGCTGAGAAATCTGATTTTTTTTTTAGATCTCTAATGAACTCATCAAAGAGAAACGAAGGCCCAAATCCCAATTCGAACAGGCTCAACATTTATGCAAGCACATGGACGATAGAGTGGATCAAAGTTTCTCAATTTTGAATCCAAACTGAGAAATCTGATTTTTTTTTTAAAGAGAAAGAGTGGAAATAAATACAAAGATAGAATTAGAAAATTCCAAAAAATCCCATCTCATTTTTTTAGATGCGAAATCCAACATAGGCCACCAACTAGAAAGTAGCCAAGGAATCCAGAAAAGAAGTATAAGCGTAGAGCAAAAATATGGTATGCAAATATTTCATTTCAAAGCATCGTGTTCTCAAATGAACGAGACCCACCGGGTGTGCCAGCTTGATGGACTGCGCTTTTCATGCTCGGCGCTATCGAGGTCGGTGGACGTGAGAGTCCGTTGGATCCGACCCCTTCACGCCCGGAGCACAGCGGGTATCAACATTTTTTTTTGGTGGGTGTGCCAGATTTTCTATTTTACTTAGAATTGCAAGTGGTGATCCGTGGATCGACCTTCGTAAGTAAAAAGGAAATCAACTTCTTTCAAATTTCCATTGCACATATATTTAAGAAAAGAGACAAGTTTTTGAAATGTTGTAAAAGACGATTTCATTTGGTTTGCCGCGAAAGGCGATGTTTGCCGTGAAAGGCGATTTTTGACATTTATAACCGATTATTGGCGTTTATAGCCGATTTTTGGCATTTATAGCCGATTTACAATTCCTATCAATAGTGAAAGACAAGAGTTGTGATTCTTTTGTCTCTTTTAGAAAAATACAAACTACAATGAAAAGCAAGAAAAGGAGGATCTAAGTTCTCAGGAGATTGTGGGGGAATCATTCAGATTGACGGTCGCAAGCCATGTATAGACTTCGCCATCATCCATGCAGATGAGAACAGAGGATGCTTTTAATTTGCTTGGCTTGGCTATAACCTCAGGTTTTTAGAGGACAAAGACCAAGAGGAGGTCTTATGTCCAATAAAAAGCTAAGTAGACGGGCTGAAAAGCCACGTCTAAGCCATTGGAGGCAGAAGGAGAAGGCAAGGACCTTAGGGGGTACCCCTTGAGGGACTTTTGTCACCTTGTAGCGGTGGTCGATGTAGAACTTCAGCAGAGTTTTCTCTCTTAGATTTCTGATGCCTTTCTTTGTTTGGATTCCGGATTTTCCGAAGTCTTTTTCCATCTCTGGAATGCTTAGAGTGCTCTCCTACTTATAGGCTCTTGGTAGCCATTTAGGAGAGTTTATGGGCTTTAAGGCCACATAATGGGAGGAGTTACAAGATTTATTTCTTTATTTTGTAACTCTTTTTTCTTGGCTTCTGATAGGCCGGTGGAGAGTTAAAGCTTTTAATTGCCTTTAATCACCATGATGAGAGGAGTTTCATGGTTTATGTGCCATGAATCCTTGACTTGTAACTCCCAAATGCTTGCTTCTGATTGGGCCGTCCAAAGTAATGAATTAATGACTGCAATAAAGCTAGTCAATTAACATCATTAAGTGGTCGCCGAGCAGTTGAAGAGTCGCGGGCCGTGCCGCGTCTTTTGGAATTCTTCTGGCAATGATCATCGATGGATCTTCATGCCGATTGACATCGGATGACGATGTAACTTCAGACATTGATTGCTAACAGCGGGCCGGTGACATCTGTCCTGTCGATTTCTCGATCGATCGGGTAGAAAGTGCACTTTTTCGTCGACCGGTTGGCGATCAATGATGATTTTGATACTCTTTTAGACGGACCCGTGATTTTGACGGATGTCGACGGATTTGGTGCCTCAAAGGTCTGAATTTTGGAAAATCACAGGAGCCGGAAGCTTTGAAATGAGAAAAGAGACGGAAAACGGGCCTTCCGGGGCAAATCTGGCTACCCGGATCTCCATGGTCGCCAACGACCATGTGCAGGGTCACCGACGACCCTGGGGGGAATTTTCCCATTCGGTCGTTGTTTTTCGGCCGTTTCGATATTTTTTTGATTCTTTTTCCTTCTGTATTTTTCTTGAAATTTTTACACATTTGTTGGCTTGATTTCCCTGTAGAAAACTAGACGAGAATCCTTGCATTTTGCAATGCAAAGTTTCTAATTTTCCGGGAAAGCCGAAGACATTGTCACGTGGAGCTGTCGATTTTCTATCAAAAGCCGAAACTGGGTCAAACGATGTCGGAATGACCTGAGATTTGAGGCGAAGCCTCCTGAGCAATAAATAAGACCAACCCAAGCTTTTATTTGAGTTTTGAAGCCACGTGGGGTCCTGTCGCCAGTAGACTTAATTCTGTTGCGAGGAAGATGTCGCGCTTTGATGTGCTGTCAACCGATGTCTGATTGACCTGAAATTTGACAGGGAACCTACTGGATTCATTTTGAGATGATCCATAGGCTCTGTCTTCAAAACCATGGTCCCGGAGAGCTTTGCGGCCGAGAGGCCTGATTTGGCTTCCGATAGTCAAAGTTTGGCCAAATGTTGTCGAAATGACCTGAAACTTGACGTGTAGCCCTTTGTATGCATCTTGAATCCGCCCATGTGCTCTGTTTGATGAGTGATGGCCTCGGTGGTTATCACCATCGAGAGGCTTAATTTAGCTGTTCGAGGCTTAATGTAGGGTCAAACGTTGTCGGTTTGACTTGTAACTTGACGTGGAGCCTTTTGGATATATTTTGGGACCATCCACAGTCTCTTATCGAAGATTTGGTGTCTTCGATGCTGTCACCGTCGGGAGCTCTTATTCAGCTGCCGGAGGAGCGAAATTAGGCCAAATGATTTTGAAATGGCCTGAAACTTCTTGTGTACTCATCTCTTGGCTTTTTTGAAGGATCTTGCAGTTTTTGTTTGATTCTGACAAGATTTGATTTTTTGAGAAGTAGCATCGCCCATTTGTGGTAGGCTGCGACTTCATTAGCTTTCTTGATGTTGAAGAGGCAAAGTGACATTTTTGGTGTCAACAAGCAACGAAAGCAGCATCGCCATCCTGGCATGTGCTTTGACTGTGGAGAGCCATGGCACATATCCTAGGCCTACCCACTCCGAGGAGGACAACCTCCGATGCTTCAGCTTCCAGCATCCCCTAGAGCTCCAGCTCAAGCTCCAGCTGCTCAATCAGTCTGTCAGATTGCTCCAGGACCTCAGCCCCTTTAGCAGCAGCACCATGCTCAGCAGCAGGCACGTGTACCCCAGCAACCCAGAGGATAGCACTATCAGCGCGACACCAGAGGCACCGTATGGACAGCAACGTCAGCAGCAGATACCCCAAGCTACAGGACAAGCTTTCGCACTTACACATGAGGAGGCCGAAGCTGCAGGGAATGGTGTCGAAGGTACCCTTTTTATTTGTGATCAACTTGCTAGAGTATTGCTTGACCCAGGTGCGACACAGTCTTATGTGTCTTCAGCTTTTGTTTTAGTCCTTGGTGGGGTAGGAGAGGAGTTGCCTTGTACGCTAGTTATGTATACGCCCATGGGCAAGAGGGTAATGTGTCAGACTTACCACCCTAGATGCTGAGTACAGATCGGGGAGTGCATTCTGTTTGCAGATTTGATAGTGTTACCCATGCATGACTTCGACGTTATCTTGGGAATGGATTGGTTGGCCAGATACCGAGCAATGATGGATTACTTCGAGAAGACAGCCAGACTCTCCATCGACGGATCAGACGACATGATTGAGTTTGAAGGCGAGAGGAGACCACCCAGCACCAGGTTGGTTTCGCACTAAAGGCAGAGAGGTTGGTGAGATCAGGTTGCGAGGGCTACATCGCGTTCATCTCGGAGGATAAGCAGTCCAAGGGAGTAAAGGAGATTCAGTAGTTTGCGAGTTTCCAGACGTGTTTCCTGATGAGATCCCGAAATTGCCTCCAGTCAGAGAGATTGACTTCACCATTGAGCTTTACCAGGCACCGCATCGATTTCTAGAGCTCCTTATCGCATGGCCCAAGCAGAGCTGCGAGAGTTGAAGACCCAGTTGCAGGAGTTGCTAAACAAGGGATTCATCAGACCGAGCATGTCACCATGGGGTGCGCTAGTGCTTTTCATGAAGAGGAATGATGTGCATTGACTACAGGCAGCTGAACCAGGCGACAACGAAGAACAAGTATCCTCTTCCGCGGATCGATGAGCTCTTCAACCAGCTTCAGGGTGCTTAGTACTTTTCGAAGATAGACCTGAGATCGGGATATCACCAACTGCGAGTCAGAGAATAGGATGTGCAGAAGACAGCGTTCCGTACACACTACGGGCACTATGAGTTCCTAGTGATGCCGTTCAGATTTACGAATGCTCCAGTTGTGTTCATGGCTTTGATGAACAAGATCTTCGCTCCGCACCTCGACAGCTTCACAGTTGTGTTCATTGACGACGTGTTAATCTACTCGAAGTCCAGAGAGTAACATGAGCAACATTTGATGTCATCTCTACAGTTTTTGTGCGACAACCAGTTGTACGCGAAGCTCAGCAAGTGCGAATTCTGATTAGAGCAAATGGTTTTTCTCGGACATATCATCTCTAGAGACGGACTAGCAATGGACTTAACTAAGATAGAGGCAGTGGTGGACTGGGAGAGACCGAAGAATGTCATAGAGATTTGGAGTTTCCTTAGCTTAGCAGGATACTACCGCAGAATCATCAAGAGTTTGTCTACGATTTCAACGCCATTAACCAAGCTGACGAGGAAGGAAGTACCGTTCGAGTGGTCAGATGCTTGCGAGAACAGCTTCCAGGAATTGAAGGAGAGACTGGCAATAGCACCGATCTTGTCTTTACCTACCAGGAATGGTGGATTCGTTGTCTTCACCGATGCTTTAGGGACTGGTCTTGGTTGTGTTTTGATGCAGGAGGGGAAAGTCATCGCCTATAGATCACACCAGCTGAAGGAACACGAGAAGAAGTATGATACACACGACTTGGAGCTAGCAGCAATTGTCTTTGCGTTGAAGATATGGCGACACTATCTCTACAGGGAGAAATTTGAAGTCAATTCAGATCACCGCAGCTTGCAGTACCTGTTTACCCAGAATGATCTCAACAATCGTCAGAGGCGTTTGATAGAGTACATCGGATTACGACTTCCCTATCAAATACCATCCGGGTAAGGCGAATGTCGTGGCAGACGCTTTGAGCTGGAAGACCACCCTAGTCAGTTTTCTAGTAGCAAAGGGTGTGTGGACCGATGTCTTCAGAGACTTGGATGTTCAGTTTCAGCCGCTCAACGACAAAGTTACACTTAGTACCATGTCTGCATGGGAACCAGAGTTGCTTGGAAGGGTCAAGGACGGTCAACATAGGGATCCCAAGCTTGTTAGAGTGATTGGGCAGATTGACCAGAGGCCAGAGTTCATGTTGATTGGTGGAGTGCTCTATTATCAGGACAGATTGTGTGTGCCAGATATTTAGGAGCTGAAGGATGAGATCTTAGCAGATGCGCATCATAACAGATATTCGATTCACCCAGGCAGCACCAAGATGTACCAGAATTTGAGGGGCTACTACTGGTGGAACAACATGAAGAAAGAGATTGTAGGCCATGTTTTCAAATGCTTGACGTGTCAGTAGATCAAGGCCGAACATTAGAAGCCACCAGGACTACTCCATCAGCTTGATATACCCAAGTGGAAGTGGGAGCACATTACTATGGACTTCATCGCAGGACTTCCGGCTACTAGGAGACACAGTGACGACATATGGGTGATTGTGAATCGACTGACTAAGTCAACTCATTTCTTGCCAGTTTCGATGAAAGCAGGACTCGATGTCCTTGCTATGCTATTTGTGGATGAGATCGTCTCTTTGCATGGAGTTCCAGCATCGATTGTTTCGAACAGAGACCTGCGTTTCACTTCGCATTTCTGGGAGTGTCTACAAAAGGCTTCGGGCACCAAGTTGAGTTTCAACATCGCTTATCATCCTTAGACAGATGGACAGACCGAGCGCACGAATTAGACACTAGAGGACATGTTGAGAGCTTATGTCTTAGACTATAAGGATAACTAGGAAGATTCTTTGCCACTTTGCGAGTTCACCTACAACAACAACTACCATTCGAGCATCAAGGTGACACCTTTCGAAGCTTATTACGGCAGGAGATGCAAGACCTCAGTTTGTTGGGAAGAAGTTGGTGTTAGGAGTTTCCATGGACCATCTATTGTCAGTGACACCAGCGAGAAGATCCGGCAGATAGTCGAGAATCTAAAGATCAGCCGCAGCCAACAGAAGAGCTATGCAGACAACAGGCGTAGACCTCTCGAGTTCCAAAAGGGAGACAAAGTGATTTTGAAGGTTTCCCCAGCTAGAGGTACCCTTAGATTTGGTGAGAAGGGTAAGTTAGCATGGAGATACGTCAGATCGTTCGAGATCAAGACTAGGATCGGAGACATCGCTTACAAGCTTCAGCTACCACCAGAGTTGTCAAAAGTGCATAATGTCTTCCATATCTTTATGCTGAAGAAGTACGTGGAGGATCCTACTCATATTCTTCACCATCAGCCGCTTAAGATTCAACCAGACGCTTCATACATCGCCGGACCAGTTGCTGTCATTGACACCAAAGAGCAAGTGCTCCTGAACCGAACCATTCAGTGGGTTAAGGTTCAGTGGGAGCATCACACTCCAATAGAGGCAACATGGGAGTTACACGACCAGGTGATGAAGGACTATCCACATCTTCTACTGCGGGTATGATCTTACTTTGTTTTTACATTTGGGAACCAAATGTTCTAAAGGAAGGAGTGATGTGAGGCCCCACCCCTTGTGGACCCTCATTTGAATTTGAATACTATAATTATAGTATATGTTATCTAATTATAGTATTTAGTAAGGATTAGTAAGGGTAGATAGGTATTTTCCTAAGTTTTAGTCTAATTAGCCTTTTTGTGTATTTTATAGGTTCTATAGGGTGTCTTTTATAATTGTTAGAGTTTGTTAGTTAGTCAGAGGCTCTAACTAGTATTTAGAATTAAAATGAGGGGTTTCTACTTGAGAAGCTTCTAGAATCTCTACTGCTAAAAGAACCAATTGCCCTCGTACTTATCATCATTTCCCATTAAACTAAGAAGGACCCTTTGGTCATTAGCCACCGAACATAACCTATATAACTAAACCCCCCATCTCATACGTATGTTACTCTCTCAACTCACATTTCCCTCTTTTCACCCTTCTCTCATCTCCCTCCCTTTCTCTCTCTAAAACCCTAGATTTAGAACCTTAGCTACAAGAAGAAGAATGTGATTATCTACAAGTTCAGCTACAACCACTCCTAAAGATCTCTCTATCTTATTAGTCTCTTCTCTCTCTTATAATCAAGGTATTTATCTCCTTCTAGTTTTATTTCCTTAGAATTCTCTATTTCTCTCTCTAGATTTCCTTCCTTATAGCAATTCTCTTGTGGATGTGGGACTATGTGACAGAGATCTCTTTAGATTTGAGTTTTGGGCTTGGTTGTGTGATTGGAAGAACTTTAGAGGCTTGGATTTCTATTTTGAAGCTTGGATATCGCTTTTCTCTTTCTATTTCATTGCTATTGGATTGAGGCAAGTGCAATATACCTATTTAGCATAGAATGCATGTTGTCCTCCTCTTGATTCTGCAATTTCAATTCAATTGATGTATGTATGCTTAGATCTATAATTTGAGGTTGTTTTCATGGTTTTTGTCCATTGATGGATGGGTTTATCTCATTTGAAAGATCAATAGCCCAAGGGTAGATGGTTGGATGTGTTTTGAAGTGCTTTTTATGTTTGATGATATCTCCATGAGGAATGGACGAGATTGGATGGGTTTTGATTGGAAATTGGTTGAAAGAGGAAGAAATCCAGATTTCTGGAATTGGTTGCAGGTGTGTGTACCCGGTCGACCGACCTGCAGTCCGGTCGACCGGATATAAAGAAAGCTGAAAAAATTCAGGTCTCAGTTAACTTCCTACAGAACTCACAGTCCAGTGTACCCAGTCGACCGGGCCCTGTTCTAGGTCGACAAAATACACAGACATTTCAGGGAATTAACAGAGAGGCTGGACTTTTCCCTCGGACCTAGGAATCAGTGTGCGCGGTCAACCAGGCCCTGTGCCAGGTCGACCGGGATCAAAGGAATTTCTGGGAATTGGTGAGAACTGACATGTCCCTTTATTTCAAAATTTCAGTGTGTGGGGTCGGCCGCCCAGGCCAGGAGATCGATTGGACACACAAAGAATTCTAGAGTCAGGCCATTGCTTGCCAGGTGCCTGACTTCAATTTTCCATTATGCGTGGTCGACCGACTAGGCCAGGAGGTCAACCGGGCATACTACGTAAAGGGTCGACCTGGGAGTCAACATCCTGACTTCCCAGTGCACTTGGTCGACCGGACCTGTCCTCGGTCAACCGAATACACTGTATTCAGTGATTTTCCAGCTCTTTAGTTTCGGAGGTTGTGATTGATTGTGGGGCCATTGACCATCCAAATAGACTTCCATTGATGTGCCAAGCACAAGTCAATGGTGTGGCTCAACCTTGACACGTGGGGACCACTAAGTATGGTCTAGGTTGTGGATTTGATGGTGATTCGATGCTTAAACGTTGTTGATGATGCCCGTAACTTCTGGAGCACCAAACACAATATCCATTGGCATCTGAGACTTCATTTAGAGATCAAATTAACTGAGATGGACCTGGACCCGAATGTAGACCATTACTTAGGATGGACTTTCGATATTTCCCGTTGATTCTCTTACTTTAGAGGTTATTACACTTGATGCATCACTATCACTCTTACATCCTTACTGTTGCTTATAGCTGTTAATTAGATGGAAAATGAATGAACTGAACCTAGGATTACTTAGAGGTGACTCGGTGATGTGATTGGGTGATTATTGACCTGTGTCTGTGGCTAGGTGGGCCCTTATATGGCCTAAGTTTGGATGTGTGTTACCCTAGGATGGAGAGGTTAGTTATGATGGACTTGTGACTCATTATGGATGAGAATCGACTGACTATGAACTAGGCCATGGATTTGGTGGGCCTTCGTATGGATCCAATGAATGGACTTGGACCTGGACTGTGTTCCACAGATTGAACTGGTACTTGGACCTCTTAGGGATTTGTTAGGACCTTGCTCGCGCAAGTCAATCCTAGACAGACACAGACCTGTATTGTTTCATTAAGTCGGCATTAACATTCACTCAGTTGTGTTAAGCTCACCCTTTTGACTGATCATTACCGGTAGGAGCTATTTTGAGTGTTGAGTGTTGAGTGATGGCGGGCTATCATAATGAGCTATTTTAGACGGACGGTATGATACCGGGTCCAGTCTTCTGAGTGATGAGTGTGAGTGTTGAGAGTGATGAGTGTTATTTGCGGGGCTCGTCATTCCCCAGCACTATTACTTTTCCCCACCACGACTGTGTTCAGTATGGGAGGGCCGCGGCATAATATCACGCGGTATCTAACTTGTGTGTATGAGCCACTTTGATGTCTGTTAGACTAGATTACTTCATTATCCTGATTCTAACTAATTATCATGTTCAAATGCCTAGATTATGTATCATTATTATTCTCATTGATTATATGATTATCTCTACTCTTTTGATGCATACATCCTATATTACTTGTATACTGTGTCTTGCCAGATCTTTAAATCTAACCCATGCTAGATCTTTGGATCTAACCCATTCTTGGTACTTAGGTTTTGACCCCGACTACGAGGACGATGCGCTCTTCGAGGCGCCTGTAGCTGTTGACTACAGTTAGGGACCAACCGACCAGGAGATCGAGTTGGAGGATGGAGTGCTTGCACCGGGGGTTTGAACGTACTATCTTTTCTGGGATTGAGTGATTTTGTGGTGAGCAGAGAGGTAGTCTATATGTATAAACTTTGGTTGACCTTCGTATTTGAGATTTAGGCTGGACTTCAGCCAAGCTACATTTGATATATTATATGTGATACCTTATGCTTCCGCTATTGTTACTTTAGCTTCCGCTATATTTTACATGCTTCCGCCATTCAACCATTGATGTTATATTGTTCAAAAAGTTTTAAATTGGACCTCACTGCAGACCTACGATCTTGAAAGTTTTTTAGATTTTCTGGGAAGTAGCGCGCCAACTTCGGGTACCTTGACGGTTATCTCAGTATTTGGAATTGGGGTGTTACACAAAGACTGCCTCTTTGTGTAACACTTGCAGTTAGATGTGTCTGGGTGCATCATCCCTTGTCAGTGGTTCTTCCAAATGACCTCCCTGGGTGACACCTGTGGGATGACCCCCGTGTTAATGCGCTTCTACCACAACTTGGACCAATTGCAATGGAACCCTCTCCTTGTGATGATAGAAGGCCATTGTGTACGCTTTGGCCCGGTCTTGCTCTGCCTGGAATACAACCTTTATGTGTGGAGGCAGGTCGGTGATGGTGCCTGCATCTGGAGGGATGGTGTAAGCAGCCAGTAAATCATCCAGCGATGCAAGGAAGCCAACATATGCATCGTTCGTCGCCACATGGGCATCATATCCCAACTGAGATGGGATGAATTTTGAATATTTGAAATCAAGATGAGACAGTCTCCTTCGAATAGCAGATGAGAAGGAGCGACATGGCTGAGGTGGTGGAGGCCCCTCTATAAAACCAAAAGTCTTTTTTCCAAAGGGTGGGCTGCACGAACCTCACAGGTGTATGCCATAAGCAGATTGCCATAAGTGTCACGTCCCCAAAATAAGAATTGGGGAAAAATATGAAAAATTAAATCAAATTCAAATTCCTGTGTTTAATACAACACAAGCTTCCAAAAGTGGGCCCACATAACATCACAAACCGTGGTGAGTCCAAATAAAATTCCATTAAATGCAACGGAAGTTTCATTCAATTGGTATTCAACGATCATAAATAAGATCCAACACGAAAATCAAATAAACATTAATAGTTAAAGTTGCATAATGAATTAAACAATTACTAAAGAAAGTTTATCATTAAAGAAAGTTCATCTAGAGAATTGTTAAGATGATGTTCTCTCTCATGCAGGCTCAGACGGCTCCGAAACCGTCTCCGGCATCCCATTCGGGTTCGTCAGTTGACTCAAATGTTTGAAACGTTTGATCCTCCTCCGTTTTCTCGGTAAAATAGGGCTCGTTACCTGTGCACCAAATATTACAAAGTAAGTAGCAAGTACATAATCATAATTCAAAATCAAAATACGATAACGAGTTGAGTAAAGACAAGTGAGATCATATGAGACAATAATAAAGATATAACGAAAAAGAACGTATAACATAAATCCAAAAGACACCAAATGGAGCAATATATAATTCACACGGAGACAAGTGTCCGTGTTTTGGGTGGTCAACCCTACATAATCGGGAGAGCCCGTCCACAACGTCGGTGGTCATAACCGATTGATAATTAGGATAACCTGTTCACTTTCACATTCAAAGCGGATTATAAGTGATCCGGACACATCGGTGATCAACCGTCCACATACGAACTGCAGTCGTTCATAAATGACCCACATAAAAGGAAAACATATATGCATAATAGACCTGATTAATAAAGCTCCGACATAAGAATCCTAAGTCAAAATGAAGTGCTGGCCAATCCATAATCCATATCATAATCAAATTCATATCCCATATCATAGTCAAATCATATACATAATTTGCCAAGTAACTTCATAGTCCATAACACATAACAGGGTATGCATCTAAAGGAATATATAACCTAAACCAACATATATATACATGAGAATGTCAAAGAATAATCACAAGCCAATCCTAAGGTCAAACATAAGGTCTCGTACCCAACAACCACATGAATCACTAATAGATAAAAGACCAATGCATCCCCTCTCCATCAACGGTGCATAGACCCAATTAAGGCTTTTCCAATAGAGATGGATTGAACTCAGATCCATTAGGATTTCCCGATGTCATATGAAGCACTAAACCCCATGCTAGTAAGATACCGCATGCCCAGTCGGTATTTACTCAAGTCCAATGGTTTAATTAATAGAGTTAAAATATATATATATAAATTTAACACATTAAAAAACAAATATATTATTTAAAATTAATTTGTAAATAATAATAATAAGAAATAAAAATCTTAATTTATAAGTTTAGAAAACCCAAGGTGTCCATATAAAATATTGTCCACATTCGAAATAAACAAAAGGGTCTAAATTGAATTTATAAAACAACTGGGCCCTTTTTTTAAAAAAAAAACACTTATCTCACCTCACCTTGACTCTTTTTCCAAAAACCAAGTCCAGGTCAACAATCCCATCTTTATCCAACACAAAACCCTCTTCTTTTAATCCAAGTATAAGTTGAAAGTAACACACAGACCCCTTTTTCACAAGTTGAAAACCGTACCACACAGAACCCTTCTTTTTTATTTCAATTCATGTAGAAGTTGAAAGTAACACACAGATGATAGAACCCTTTTCTTTCACATAGCCTGACACCTGTCGTAATATGATGCTAGGATAGTGGGACCCACTAATCAATAACCAGCGATCAACCTCACAAGCATATATCGCCCAGGCATGTCCGGCCCTTTGATCGGACCAGATCTGATCAGGTCTCCCCACGGGCCCCACATCAAGATTAAATAAAAGAAAGTAGAGTAAATCAAACCTTAGGGCATAAAAGGGGTTTCTACATGCATCTAACACTAGAATCAATGAGAAACACAAGCATTAAATTTACAAATTATGGTTAGGTACTTGCCTTTCACCGGGGTTTGAAGAAAATGCAACAGATCCTAACCAATACCCAATCCGAGATTACCAGGGCGCTCGATCACAATCCTAATACCAATCTGACATAGAAGATGGGATAAGAATGTTCAGATGATCAGATCTATGGTATTCGTACCCAAAACCAAACATTGGAAACATTAAGAATGTAACCCAAGAGTACAGATTTACTCCTAATGGTTTGAGGAGATGATTACCTGAGATAAGAAAGTCGAACCAAGAATGATGGTATCTTCAGATCTTGATTCTGATGGCTGGATCCTAAAGTTGCAGAGGCTTGGGAAGTTGAAAAAGGAAGAAGACGAACAGGGAACGGAATGAGTTATAGAGATAAATGGGAAGTAGAGATAAGGACGAGCGTTCGTGCGTTCGTAATAAAGGGGATTAGGTTAAGAGAATATTCTATGGGCTTTAAGTCATTGGGTCGGGTCAAACTACGGGTCAAGTCATCTACCCATTAACCCAACTCACCAATCCGCGCATCTAATCTAACGTGTGCCCCACTTAATACTAATCACTTAAATAACGATAGTAATAATATTCTAATTAAAATATAATAAAATATTAATTGGGACCGGGATCTTACATTCCCCCCCCCCCCCCCCCCCCCCCCCCGGACATTTGGTCCTCCAAATAAAAATAACACCTCTGGAAGAAGAAACGGATACAACTTCCTCACTTGGTCTCGAAGTTCCCAAGTGGCTTCTCGAGGACTATGGTGTTCCCACTGGACTTTCACCCAATGTAGTGTCCGAGTCCTGAGGACTTGCTCCTTCATGTCGATGATCTGAGAAGGCCGCTCAACGTAGGTAACATCTGGTTGCAATTCCAATGGCTCGTATTGCAACACGTGCAATGGGTCTTTGATATACTTTTTCAACATTGAGACATGGAAAACATTATGCACTGCTGACAACTCTGCTAGTAAAGCCAATCTGTAAGCAACTTCTCCAATCCTCTCCAAAATCTCAAATGGGCCTATATATCTCCGAGATAACTTGCCTTTTTGCCCAAATCTCAATGTTCCTCGCGTTGGTGAAACCTTAAGAAATAATGCTCACCTATCTCGAATTGAAGGTCTCTTCTCTTCATGTCTGCATAACTCTTCTGCCAAGTTCTAGCAATTTTCAACCGATCATGAATTTGCTTCACTTGCTCACTGGTATCACTAACAATAGATGGGCCATGAAAACTTCTGATACCAATATCTTCCCAACAGATTGGGGTTCTGCATCTACGCTTCAAATGGTGTCATGCCGATACTGGAGTGATAACTATTATTATATGCAAACTCGCATAATGGGAGACTCTTCTGCCAGTCCTTCCCAGACTCGAGGACGCAAGCACGTAACATATCCTCCAGTGTCTGATTAGTCCTTTCAGTCTGTCTGTCGGTCTGAAGATGATATGCTGTACTGAAATTCAACTTCGTGCCCAAAGCTGCCTAAAGTTCTATCCAGAATCTGCCCAAAAATCTAAAATCTCTGTCTGATACAATCGATAGAGGAACTCCATGAATTGTGACAACCTTCTCCATATACATTCGAGCTAATTCATCTCGAGGTGTCTTCATCTTCATTGGTAAGAAATATGCCACCTTTGTCAATCTGTCAACTATAACCCAGATACTATCTCTATTATGAATTGATGGCAATCCAGAAATAAAATCCATCGTTATGTGTTCCCATTTCCAATCTGGCACTTCCAATTGTTTTAAAAGTCCTGGGGGTTGCTTCCGTTCTGCCTTTAGTTGTTGACACGCCAAGCATCTTGCTGTAAATCCTACCACTTCCTTTTTCATGTTATTCCACCAATAATGATTACGCAGGTTCTTGTACATCTTTGCACTACCTGGATGAATAGTATAATGGGAATGATGCGCCTCTGTCATGATCTCATTCTTCAACTCTTCTATATTTGGCACAAATAACCGATCTTGAAAATACAACACACCCTCCAATAATATGAAATCTGGTCTGCTGTCAATCTGTTCAATCACTCGAGCTCTGGATCCTCTACCTGCCTGCTTTTGATCATGTTCAAGATCTCTGGTTCCCAAACAAACATGTGAGCCAACATAACCTTGTCATCAATTGGCTGCAAAGTCGCTCCCGAATCGAGGAAAATTTCTACCCAAGACCATTCTGCTCTCAAACATGCATTAGTTGCTGCTCTTCGACTCAATGCATCAGTCACTACATTGGCTTTCACGATATGATATTTGATTGGAAAGTCGAAATCCTTCATGTATTCCATCCACCGGGTCTGTCTCATGTTCAATTCAAGCTGAGTAAACAAATATTGGAGACTTCTATGGTCTGAATGAATTTCAAACTTCTCACCGTACAAGTAATGTCGCCACATCTTCAATGCCATGACTACTGCTGCAAGTTCCAAATCATGAATGGCATATTTTTTCTCATGCTCTTTCAATTGTCTAGAGCCATAAACCACTACCTTCCCATCCTGCATAAGCACACAACCCAATCCAACCTTTGAAGCATCTGTGTAAATGATAAATCTACCATTCTCTATAGGCAATGTGAGTACTAGCGGTAGTCAACCTATTCTTTAACTCCTAAAAAATTGCTTCACATTCGTCAGTCCACACGAACGGTACATCCTTTCGTGTTAATCTGGTCAACGGAGCAGCAATGGATGAAAATCCTTTTACAAATCTCCTGTTGTAACCTACTAAACCCAAGAAACTACGAATCTCTGTTATTGACATAGGTCTCTGCCACTTGACCACTGCTTCAATCTTTCCTGGATCTACTGCCAAACCTTCCTTGCTGATGATGTGACCCAAGAAAATGACTTAATCAAGCCAAAATTCGCACTTACTCAACTTGGCATAGAGTTGATGCTCTCTTAAAGTCTGCAATGCTGACCTAAAACGCTGCTCATGATCTTCTCGAGACCGTGAATACACTAATACGTCATCTATGAAAACAACGATGAATTGGTCGAGAAATAGAGTAAATATCTTATTCATCAAGGCCATAAATACTCCCGGAGCATTAGTTAATCCAAACGGCATTACTAAAAATTCGTAATGGCCATATCTCGTCCTGAATGCTATCTTCTGAATGTCCTGATCTTTAACTCTGAGCTGGTGATATCCTGATCTCAAGTCTATCTTTAAGAAATATTTAGCTCCTTGAAGCTGGTCAAACAATTCATCGATCCTGGGGAGAGGGTATTTGTTCTTGATTGTGACCGGATTGAGTTGTCTATAATCAATGCACATCCTCATGGAACCATCTTCTTCTTCACAAATAGGACCGCTGCACCCCAAGGTGATACACTTGGTCTCACAAATCCCTTGTCCAACAAATCCTGCAATTGAGTTTTCAATTCTCTGAGTTCTCCTGGAGCCATTCTATATGGAGCTTTAGAAATAGAAGCTGTCCCTGGTACTAATTCAATTGAGAAATCTATCTCCCTGACTGAAGGTAAGCCTGGAATCTCATCGGGAAAAACATCCGGAAACTCACAGACCACTGGAATATCCTCCACCCCTTTGGACTATTTATCCTCCGTGATAAACGCCAAGTATCCTTCACATCCTGATTTCAACAATCTTTCTGTTTTCAGTGCTGAGATCCGGCATGTCTGAATCGATCTCCTTCGTCCAACGAATTCAACAGTATCCGAATGCAATGACAACTTGATGGTTTTATTAAAACAGTCCATCACTGCTCTATAGGTCGCTAGCCAGTCCATACCAAGTATGACATCGAAATCCTTCATCGTTAAAAGAATCAGGTCTGCAGGTAAGATGAAATCTCCAACTTGAACTCGGGTACTCGGAAAATAGAGGTGGCAACAAACCTGCTTGCCTACTGGGGTACCCACTACTAATGCAACATCTATTCTCACTACAGCCTCATTGATATGTCGAGCAAAATCATGAGAAACAAAGGAATGTGTAGAGCCAGGGTAAAAAAATGGCCTTAGCTTCTACCTCTGAGATTAGAACAATACCTTCCACCACTTCTGCAAAAGCATCTGCATCCTCATGTGTAACTGCATACACTTTGCCCATCTGATAGGCTTGGTTCTGCTAGCCTTGGTGCTCTTGGTTGGCCCACTGGTTGCTGCCTCTGTTGCTGAAATTGCCCTTGTTGTCCCTGAACTAGCCTCTGTTGCTGTGGTACTGCACCTCTATACTGCTGGTACTGAGGAGTTGGTGCCCTGTACATCTGCTGCTATGGAGCCCGATAAATCTGTTGTGGTTCCTGTGGAGGTGCTGTCCTCCAAGTCTGTTGCCTAAGAGCACGAGAGGCTGCTAGCTGGGATTTTGGAAACTGACTATCACCGTTGGGACAATCGCGAACTTGAAGTCCGAACTGTCCATAATGAAAACATGCTCCAGTCTCCTTATAGCATTGCTCAGTAGGATGATTCTTCCCGCATCATCCACACAGTTGTTTATGACCACCTTGAAACTTTGGTTTCTTCGGGTTGCCTTGGCTAGAAGATTGCCTCAACTGATGCTGCTGAAATTTGGCATGTCTTTCTGTTGACTTCTTCCTTAGTGCACCACCCTCAGCCCAATATGCACTTTTCACAATCTCCTGGAATGTCGGGCGTTGATTGTCTCCAATTATCATGTAAATATCAGTTGATAAACCATCAAGAAAACGCCTGATTTTCTCTTCTTCAGGAACTACTAGCGTAGGAGCATACTTAGCCAATCTAGTGAACTGCTGCACTGACATGTCACCTTGCACCAAGTTTTGAAAATCTCTCTTCCACTGGTCCTTGACATATTTGGGAATAAATTTATCCATGAACTCCTTGGTGAATGGTTCCCATGAATGTTTTTCAGCCACTGCATCTGCTTGCACTACCATCTTCACAGAATTCCACCATTGAAGAGCTATCCCTCTAAACATGTAGGCTGCCAAGTTAACTCGCTGCTTCTGAGTACAGCGAAAAACTGCAAAGATCTGCTCTAACTGCTCTATAAAGTCATATGTTGCCATTGGATCTTCTGACCCGTGAAATTCAGGAGGAACCCTCTTCCTAAATTTCTCGTAGATGTCATTTGGATCAACTTCTCGATGAGGCATGACCACTTGTACTGGCTGTGCTGCTCTGTCTGTTAATGCTATGATCTGAGCCTGAAATGTTGCTCTGTCATGATCTGCTTGTGCCCTCTCAGCAGCTCTATCTTCTATTTCTTGTTGTTTCTCTGCAGCTCGTTCAGCCTCAGCTGCTCTTTGCTGTTCATTCTGAGTGGTCTGCGATTGCATAAAACCTTGTAACAGCTGCTTGAAACGGTCATCTGGATTGTTCGATCCATTCCCAGGTTCCTTGTCCTGAGATCTTGTATTACGCTGTGCCATGACCTACAATAAAATAATAATGGTTCAGTTCCTCAGAAACAAGCTAACAAACAATTCTATAGGCTTTACAGTTAACACTTTAAAGTCTATCTAACGAAAATCGCAATCCTCACAACATCCTATTGTTTCTGTCCATTTTTAATATCCGAAGATCGTACTGGGCTCTGATACAAACTGTCACGTCCCCGAAATAAGAATTGGAGAAAAACGTGAAAAATCAAATCAAATTCAAATTCCTGTATTTAATACAACACAAGCTTCCAAAAGTGGACCCACATAACATCACAAACCGTGGTGAGTCCAAATAAAATTCCATTAAATGCAACGGAAGCTTCATTCAATTGGTATTCAATGATCATAAATAAGATCCAACACGAAAGTCAAATAAACATTAATAGTTAAAGCTGTAGAATGAATTAAACAATTACTAAAGAAAGTTTATCATTAAAGAAAGTTCATCTAGAGAATTGTCAAGATGATATTCTCTCTCATGCAGGCTCAGACGGATCCGAAACCGTCTCCGGCATCCCACTCGGGTTCGTCAGTTGGCTCAAACGTTTGATCCTCCTCCATTTTCTCGGTAAAATAGGGCTCGGTACCTATGCACCAAATATTACAAAGTAAGTAGCAAATACATAATCATAATTCAAGATCAAAATACGATAACGAGTTGAGTAAAGACAAGTGAGATCATATGAGACAATAATAAAGATATAACGAAAAAGAACGTATAACCTAAATCCAAAAGACACCAAATGGAGCAATATATAATTCACACGGAGACAAGTGTCCCCGTTTTGGGTGGTCAACCCTACATAATCAGGAGTGCCCATCCACAACGTCGGTGGTCATAAATCGATCGATAATCAGGATAACCTGTTCACTTTCACATTCAAAGCGGATTATAAGTGATCCGGACACATCGGTGATCAACCATCCACATACGATCTGCAGCCGTTCATAAATTACCCACATAAAAGGGAAACATATATGCATAATAGACCTGATTAATAAAGCTCCGACATAAGAATCCTAAGTCAAAATGAAGTGCTGGTCAATCCATAATCCATATCATAATCAAATTCATATCCCATATCATAGTCAAATCATATACATAATTTGCCAAGTAACTTCATAGTCCATTAACACATAACAGGGTATGCATCTAAAGGAATATATAACCTAAACCAACATATATATACATGAGAAGGTCAAAGAATAATCACAAGCCAATCCTAAGGTCAGAGATAAGGTCTCGTACCCAACAACCACATGAATCTCTAATAGATAAAAGATCAACGCATCCCCTCTCCATCAATTGTGCATAAACTCAATTAAGGGTTTTCCAATAGAGATGGATTGAACTCAGATCCATTAGGATTTCCCGAGGTCATATGAAGCACTAAACCCCATGCTAGTAAGATACCGAATGCCCAGTCGGTATTTACTCAGGTCCAATGATTCAATTAATAGAGTTAAAAATATATATATATATAAATTTAACACATTAAAAAAATAAATATATTATTTAATATTAATTTGTAAATAATAATAAGAAATAACAATCTTAATTTATAAGTTTAGAAAACCCAAGGTGTCCATCTAAAATATTGTCCACATTCGAAATAAACAAAAGGGTCTAAATTGAATTTATAAAACAACTGGGCCCTTTTTAAAAAAAAAATACTTATCTCACCTCACCTGGACTCTTTTTCCAAAAGCCAAGTCCAGGTCAACGATCCCATCTTTATCCAACATAGAACCCTTTTCTTTTAAAGCATGGACAAGTTGAAAGTAACACACAGAACCCTTTTTCACAAGTTGAAAACCGTACCACACAGAACCCTTCTTTTTTTATTTTAATTCATGTAGAAGTTAAAAGTAACACACAGATGACATAACCCTTTTCTTTCACATAGCTTGACGCGTGTCGTATGCTAGGATAGTGGGACCCACTGATCAATAACCAGCGATCAACCTCACAAGCATATATCGCCCAGGCATGTCCGGCCCTTTGATCGGACCAGATCTGATCAGGTCTCCCCACGGGCCCCACATCAAGATTAAATAAAAGAAAGTAGAGTAAATCAAACCTTATGGCATAAAAGGGGTTTCTAGATGCATCTAACACTAGAATCAACGAGAAACACAAGCATTAAATTTACAAATTATGGTTAGGTACTTGCCTTTCACCGGGGTTTGAAGAAAATGTAACAGATCCTAACCAATACCCAATCCGAGATTACCGGGGCGCTCGATCACAATCCTAATACCAATCTGACATAGAAGATGGGATAAGAATGTTCCGATGATCAGATCTATTGTATTCCTACCCAAAACCAAACATTGGAAACATTAAGAATGTAACCCAAGAGTACAGATTTAGTCTTAATGGATTGAGGAGATGGTTACCTGAGATAAGAAAGTCGAACCAAGAATGATGGTATCTTCAGATCTTGATTCTGATGGCTGGATCCTAAAGTTGTAGAGGCTTGGGAAGTTGGCTGGAACGGAAGGAGTTACAGAGATAAATGGAAAGAGATAAGGACGAGCGTTCGTGCGTTTGTAATAAAAGGGAATTAGGTTAAGAGAAAATTCTATGGGTTTTAAGTCATTGGGTCGGGTCAAACTGCGGGTCAAGTCATCTACCCATTAACCCAACTCACCAATCCGCACATCTAATCTAACATGTGCCCCACTTAATCCTAACCACTTAAATAACGATAATAATAATATTTTAATTAAAATATAATAAAATATTAATATTGGGACCGGGATCTTACAATTAGCGTCGCAGGCCAGCCCACCGATGCTTGCCTTGCCGATGCTGGCGGTACTATAAGCAGTGGCGGATGCACGCATATGAATGGGTAGGCTAAAGCCCACCCATTATTTATTTATTTTAATTACTGTAGGTGCAGAAAATAATGACCCACAATAAGGGGGGAGCCTTAGAGGACTTATCCGAGAAGATGATGAAAAGATGATGACTGGGAATGACTGGGTACCGTCCGAAAGCCTGAAAGAGAAGAGCAAACGGTCAGAGGACCCTGGCCTGGGCGGCGCAAGGCTCTCCGATGCCAAAGTCAGTGTAGGAACTGGAACAATGGAAAGAGAGGAAGAAGAGAGACAGAGTAACGGCTCTGTGTATAAAATTGTGCGTTGCATGTGGAAATGCAATCCTTTTATAGACAATTTGGAAGATATCTTGGACGATATCTTGGCATGGGTCTCATGATTCGACTGGGAAGTCATGATCAGCCCACGTTGCCATAAATGTGGTCCAATCCAGCCCACTCTGCATTAAATGCGCGTCGGATCAGCCCACGTCACATTTAATGCGCGTCTTGTTGGGCCAGATCGTGTTGGACGCCTTTGGCGGTAGGGGATCGTGGGATCTGCCCTCGGGCTTTGCCCTGATGTGACCTCAGCCGCTGGATGCCGCCCTGTCAGGATATGGCGAAGATTGTGAGCGGCTGGATGTCGTGTCTGTCCCACTAGCTCGTGCCCCTATCCCTCCACGTGCCTGGTGACGTGGGGGATGAGGGGCGTGAGTGGAGACTCTTTCTGGCTTCGGCTTCCATCCCGGCTTCTTCAGCCGGGGTGGAGCTTTCTGCCGAGATGGCATCCGGGGTGGCCCAGCCGAGGTGGAGCTCCCTGCCGAGATGGCGCCCGGGGTGGGCCAGTTCGGCGCTAGTGGCCCGGAGCCGCTGACTTCGGCCGGACCTCCTGCCCTGGTGGCCGGGGTGAGCTTGGTGCCACGTGGATATCACGCGGATGGCACGTGAGAGTGCTTAGTCTCATCTGATGGTTGTGATTAGCGTAATCCTGTGGTTCTGGAAATCTCCCCACACAATTACCATATACTAATTTATATGTGACCAAGCCCATCCACAAAAAATATACAAAGCCCACCCAAAATATAATAAAGACTCGGTTACGCAATCGAATGGGTGATGAATGGTTGAGTGATATCTTAGTTACATACATAGAGAGATAAATTTTTGAAAAGATCGACAATGATAATATCATGAAAGGTTTGCAGGATATGAAAACTCGAAGATGTCAATTGTGAAAGTTTGAATGAAATCTCAAATTTGAATTTTTGTAAATTTTCATTGAATTTCTCAATTATATTATGTTAGATATGTTGGATATAATCAAGCCAACAGTTGGATTCCAAAATTTTAAGCACGATAATCTCAAGCCCCCCCAGAATATATTTTCTGGATTCGCCACTGACTATAAGCACCATCGAAATTTAACTTTATCCAGCCCGGAGAAGGCAACATCCAGTGGCCCGTTGTAGGAGTGATATTACTTCCTGGACCTGCATAAAGACGAGAGATGTTCCAATAAAAAATAGAATTGATTGATTTACTGATGACCTGAAGTGGGTAGATGGGACGATATTGGAAAATATACATATTCCGGGCCTTCCAAATATACCAAACCAAGGTGATTCCCACACGTCTGCTACCAGCAGACTCATTGTTCCAAAACCATTGAGAAAGAATAGTAGCTGGCGCCGATCTTGGAATGGTAATCGGTAGCTTTGACCACAGTGAAATAGCCAAAGTGCAGTGGAGTAGCAGATGATCTATAGATTCATCCTCAAGTCTGCAGATGGGGCACATCGGGCTGATTGTATTGTCCCAGCAAGCCAGTCGGGCATAAGTTGGGAGATTGCCTTGCTGAGCTTGCCAGGAAAAAAACCTGAATTTTAGGCAGAACTTTCAATTTCCATACCTCTTTCCATGGGAAATTTGGTCCTATAGTCCGAGGCTGTAAAAATTGGAAAAGGGATTTGTAGCTGCAACTGTCTGCTGGATCTTTATTCCAGCAGCGAATATCTCTCTGTCCAAGTGGTAGCTCCATCACCGATTGCACAATGGAAGAGGGCCACATATCCCTCAAGAATGGCTCGTTCCACTGTCGTCCTGAAGATGTAGAGAGAATCAAATCTGCAACCATCAGGGTGGCTGTGGTTTCCACGCTCCCTGAAACCCCTTGAACCGTAGCCTGTCCTGATGGCCGGTGAGTGGGCAAGAGATGTTGCCGAAGCCTGCCCAACCGCGGAACCCATTCATCATCCAAGACTCTAATCTCATTGCCGTCCCCTACGACCCATCATTGATGGTCCGTTATAACAGATAGGACATGAATCAAAGGAGGTGGTGTGTAGGTATTATTGGTGTAGCAGTCTAGACCACCAGTCTTGTCTAGAGATGTCAAGTGGGCCGTGCCGGCCAGGCCCGGCACGGCCCAGCCCGCTAGTCAACGGGCCGTGGCACGGCACGGCCCGGTCAACGGCACGGCCCACTGGGCACGGCCCATGACGCGGGCCGTGCTGGGCCGAGCCGTGCAGGCCCGCTGGCCCGTTAGGCACGGCCCGCCAGGCCCGCCAGCCTAGTGGGCCAGCCCCTGTGGCCCGCCAGGCCCGCCAGGATCGGCCCGCCAGGCCCGCCTGGCACGGCCCGCTAGGCACGGCCCGCCTGGCCCGCCAAAAAAAATTATTTTTTTATATATTTTTTAAATTTATAAAAATCTAATTCCTATCCAACTAACAACCATAGGCATTTTCTAATAAAAAAATACTTACATAACTTGGTAAGGTAGGACTTTAGTGTAAATTAGTCACACTAATAAAGAGGGGCAATGTGTTTTTGGGGAGAAGTAATAAGGGGAATGTTTTGGTGTGACACACTTACCTTTACTAAATTTGCCCCGACCCCTTGCCTTCAATAATTTTATTTTCTTCAGAGATATTTGAGAATCTCAAATGAAATTCCATACCTTCATTCATCTATATTCAAGAACCCCTGAGCATTTGAGAAGTTGAGATTCTTTATAGGTTGGAAAGCTTAGGATTAAACACAAGAATATGTTCATAATTCAGTCATTTATGTTCAATATAATCTCGTCACATGTACCTATAACTCCACTCTCGATCACATCACATGAAGCCATATATTTACATTGATATGAACACTAGGAAAAAGAAGTAAAAAATATGTAACCATGATAAAGATAATGAGAATTATTGACTAAGACTAAAAACCCATAACTAAAAAATAAAGAAATTGATGCAAATCTAAATAAAATGAAGTCCAAGGTTGTGGTTTCATGGTGGGTCATTTGGAAGACTTGAGATGATTATTGATAAAAGTAGAAATATTTAACCGCGCTAAGTTCTTGTTTAAAGTATGATAATTCAGCCAAAAAAAAGAAATTTAGTTTGCCATCTCAATTGAAATATCCTTAACCATGGCATTTCAATTTGGCTGAAAAATGAGTAGAAAAAAGGACATGATATGTTTTTTTTTATATTTTAGGTTGTTTGAATGAAAGAGTAAAAAGTTGGATAAAAAAGGTGTTAGCTTCTCATCCTAATGTAACTAATAGTTTAATATTCATGGTTAGGTTCACATCCTCATCTAACTAGTTTTAATATTGTTTGAATACATATTAGTATACAAAAGTTAGGTAGTCTAGTGGTTGTGTTTATCTTTCACAACCTAATGGTTGTGAGATCGAGTTCACCCAAACACATTTATTTTTAAAAATCTATACAAATTACGCAGGTCGGGCCAACCCAACCCGCCTATAACTCTATTAGAAAAAAAAAAAAAAAAAAAAGGCACGCCTGGCCCGCGGGCCGGCCCGGCACGGCCCGCTCCAGCCCGCCCCACTGTGGGCCGTGCCAGTGGGCCGTGACGTGCCAGGGTTTTCCCCTGGCGGGCCGTGCCGTGCCGGCCCGGCCCACGGCACGGGCGGGCCAAGATTTCCGGCACGGCCCGTTTGACATGCCTAGTCTTGTCTATTGCTTAGGAACCGCCGTACATAATGGGCCATGTCCTCTTGGTTCTGGACCGATATATCCCTTATATCGGTTGGGTTTTTTTTTGTGTTTCAAAATATTCTTAAGGTGTTTTTTTTAGAAGGTGTTTTGTCATTTAGTGCTTTTGGCTTTATGGGTAGTGTAGATTATTGGAAACAACCAATCCCACGTTGCTAAAGTTCAACTTTTGAAGATAGTTTATAAGTGTTTTCATTCCTTTACACTTTAACAATTATTATAGGCTTTTGTCATGGGCCCTATGTGCGCATGCGAGCCAGGCTTGACCCAAGATCTTGGGTCCGAAAAACGTTTAACTGGGTGTGCGTCCGCGACGCGCATCCTGCGTGTATATCGCGCGCAGGGGGGGTGAGGGACCCATATAGATATAGCAACCTTTTGCCATTATTTTATTTTTTATTTTTTTATAAATTCATTTCGGTCCCGAACTAAGCCGAACTCAGAACCATCCATTTCGGTCTCGGACCATGATAGATGCCGAACTCAGAAACATTTCGGTCTCGGTCTCGGACTCAGCATGATGACCGAACTCAGAACCATTTCGGTCCCGAACTCAGCATGATAGCTTCCATCATGGCCGAACTCAGTGAGCTGAGCTCGGCAGTTCGACATGCTGAGCTCAGCATGTCCGTCTCGGTAAACTGAGCTCGGCATGACCGTCGACCACACTGTTTAATCGTTGATTTAATGTTTTTAAACGTTGAGCATTAAACCGAATTTAATCGATATTTTAATGTGTTTTAACGTTGTGACTTAATGAGGATTAATGACCCAACGGTCTCTAATCACAATATAAATTAGGAGTTTTCTATTCTCAAAAATATACAAAAAATTATTTTTCTTCTTCTCTTTACTGTTTTTCCCTGTGAGTATTGAGCATTCTAAAAAGGAGTCTTCTCTTTCGGGCTGCGTTGCGACCAGAACTGAATCAAGGAAGGTCGATGTATCCTGGGGGCGGTTATGCTGAGAACCTTCGCACCTAGATTTTATCCTAAAGGGCGGAACTCGTCCTAAAGAGAGCATCATCAGACGTGCCTCGGTCACATATCTGCTGCCATAGCTGCTCTTCGACTTCCGCCAACAAATCACAGTTGCAGTCATCAACACTCGGGTACTATTATTTCATTTACATTATGTTTTGACAGCAATTACATTCTGTAGCCATTCCAACAATTTTAGGACGAATCATGACTACTTCCGCTGTCAAGTTCATGCATCAGGACCTAGGTCAGTTGGACAATTTTGATGGATCAAATTTTCGACGTTGGTAGTAGAAAGTTTTATTTCTGCTGACATCTTTGAAAATTGCTTATGTCCTCACCGAATCATACCCTGATCGTGAAGAAGGACCAGGCGGCTCTTATGCACGAAAGAAATGGAAAGAGCATGATTACCTGTGCAAAAGCCATATTCTGAACCTAGTAGTAGACAACATATACAATATGTATTCAGAAGCACGATCTGCTAAGGACCTCTGGAAAGCCCTTTATAAAAAATATAAAACAGAAGAGTCTGGGGCTAAGAAGTATGCAGTTGGTCGCTATCTGAATTTCAAGATGGTAGATGATAAGCCCATTCTTCCTCAAGTTCATAATCTACAAACCATTGTTAATGAAATTGTTAAAGAAGGGATCCGAATTGATGAACAATTCCAAGTGGCAACAATTATTGAAAAATTACCAACCACTTAGAAGGACATACAAAAAACCCTTCGACACAAGAGAAAGGATTATTCTTTGGAGCGCCATCAGCGCTACTTGAGAATTGAGGAAGAAGCCCGGAACAGTGATCAAAAGGATTTGGCTGAGAATGGTGATAAAATTAACTTAGCTGAATCCAAACCCCAAGTTGATGCTGAAAAGAAAGGGAAGTTTGATCAACATCTAGGCAGGAATAAGCAATTTAATCCTTCCTTTAAGAAAAATAATCCGAAGCAAAACCAGAACAAAAGGTTCAGTAAAAATCAAGGGACTGTCAAGCCACAGGCTAAAGGCAGTTGCTTTGTTTGTGGCAAGCCGGGACACTTTGCAAGAGAATGTTGTCACCGAAAGAAATGTCCACAACAATCTCACACCACCAAGCCTCAAGCTAATGTTACTGAAGCAGAACAATTTGTTGCTGTTATTTCTGAGGTAAATGCTATCAGCACAGGAAAGAGTGAAGGATGGTGGATTGACACTGGTGCAACCACCCATGTCACTTTTGACAGAGGTGTCTTCAAGACCTATGAAAAGGTTAAAGATGACTGTAAGCTCACTTTGGAAACTACCGTTACTACACAAGTAATCGGTAAAGGAGGGTTGAACTTTAGTTCACTTCCGGGAAGATAGTAACATTGCTGAACGTATTCCATGCACCAAAATTGAGAAAAAATCTTGTGTCTGGTTATCTTCTGAATAAGGCCGGATTTAAACAGGTAATAGAATCCGACCAGTTTGTAATCACCAAGAAAGGTGTATTTGTCGGTAAGGGTTATGCATGTGAGAATATATTTAAATTGAATATTGTCAATAATAATATTGCATCTTCTTCTGCTTATATCATTGCTTCAGTTAATGAATGGCATGGTAGATTAGGTCATATTAATTTCAGAACTATAAAAAATATGAGTAATGATGGACTAATTTATAAATATGAAGATAATCATAAGAAATGTGTAATATGTTCTCAATCAAAAATTACTCGTAAGCCATTTAAACATGTAGAAAGGGAATCTACATTACTTCAACTAGTTCATTCTGATATATGTGATCTAATTAATACTATGACTAGAGGTGGTAAATATTATTTTATTACTTTTATTGATGACTGTTCTGGATATACTTATGTATACTTATTAAGAACTAAGGATGAAGCACTATCTAAATTTCAAATTTATATAACTGAAGTTGAAAATAAATTGAATAAAAACGTTGTGTTATTTCGAAGTGATAGAGGTGGTGAATACACCTTAAAAGATTTTTTAATTTTTTGTGAATCTAAAGGAATTAAGAGAACTTGTACTGCCCCTTATACACCTCAACAAAATGGAATAGCAGAAAGAAAAAATAGGACTTTGATTGAAATGGTTAACTCTATGTTAATAAGCATCTGGTAGTCCTAAAACTTTGTGGGATGAAGCTATGTTGACTGCTTGTTATATTTTAAATAGAGTTTTACATTCTAAAACTAATAGAACACCCTTTGAGATTTGGGAATGGAGAAAGCCTAATCTTAGATATTTTAAAGTTTGGGAGTGTTTAGCACATGTCAGGATAGTAGATCCAAAAAGGCCTAAATTAGGACCGCACTCATGGGAGTGTGTTTTCATTGGCTATGCACAAAATAGTGCTGCCTACAGATTCATGAAATTAGAAGACCTAATCTTAGTTGAGTCTAGAGATGCAGACTTTTTTGAAGACTCTTTTCCTTTTAAGACTAAGGCCATGTTTAATATCTCTACTCTTTTTCTGACAGACCCAGTAAAAGGAGAGCCATAAAAAAGAGAGCCATACAAAGAAGATGCCAAAGCTCTATTTTTCAGCTGCCCACTTTTTGAGCATTTGGATTTTAGAGGATTTGCCTCTAAATGTCTAAAACGGACAGAGGTCAGAATGTTGTGCCAAACGCTCTTATTTTCATAACCTCTGTACGCTTTAGACATTTAGACAAGTAGAGGCTGTAAATAGAGGAGCCAAACATATGCTAAGTTTACCTCAGAACCTTCTTCATCCAAAAGAGTTCTTGGAACTCATGAGGAAGAAGAATCACAACCTAGAAGGAGTAAGAAAGTAAGGACTGCTACTAGTTTTGGTCCTGATTTTGAAACCTATCTAGTAGAGGAAGATCCATCTACTTTTCAGGAGGCTATGACTGCACATGATGCTGCCTTTTGGAAAGAAGCATTAGATGATGAGATTGAATCCATTTTAGCAAATAATACATGGGAACTAACTGACTTACCTTTAGGTACTAAACCTTTAGGGTGCAGGTGGGTTCTCAAGAAAAAATTTAGGCCTGATGAGTCAATAGAGAAATATAAAGCTAGGCTAGTAACCAAAGGCTTTAGACAAAAAAATGGAATAGACTTTTTTTATACTTATTGTCACACCCCGAAACCGGGCCCTGCAGTGATCCGACCTCGGGGTGCGAAATTTTGGGATAAATTTGAAACTTTTGTTATGTTTCCCAAGATCCGCGTGAATGAGGATAATCAAATCTCATCACAATCAGAGTATATTTTCGCGGAAGCTAAACATGGTGTTACGACTCGAAATCCGTGGCCATCGGGTTCCGTGTCGCACGCAACCAATATCATAAAGCCATCAAATAAACAGACTGGCATAAATCATACATCAGAGCACACTGAGCTGGGAATAACAAGACTAATTAATTCCCACATGTTCAAGTTACAATTAACAAATGTCTTAATTACAACCCAAAGAAAAAGGCTAACATAGCCATACAAAAATATCCAACTAGACAGAATACTACCCTCAATATTAGATACAAACTCCGGTGCCATACTTGACATCTAAATGATATCAACGGGCAGCCTCTCACGTCAGACCAGCGGTCCCACCGCCTCCTCTGATCAAACACCTAAAACAAAAAGAGCGGAATCTGGCACCAAACAAATAAGGGTCAGACACGACGGTCTGGCAAGCAGATAATCAAGTAATATGAAACAAAAGAGCATTCGTAAAACCTGATGAAATTATCGTAAAACCGAATAAATAGTCTAAACAATAATGACAATAAAGCATGCTAAAACGATCGAAAGGCCGAACATAAGTATCAAAACAAATAAAGGAACAGTCTCTGAAACATAAATATCTCGAAAAGATAACAGTCTAATAAAACATTTAATAGTCGGAAATACATTTCAAATCCTGAGTAATAGCGACAGTATGATAAATGATCGATATCGTAAACGTTAACCAAATCAACGCATAAGAGTATAACCCACAAGAATCATAAAAATAAAGTAATATGCAGATAAAACCTTGGCGACCACAAATAGCTAAATCCTCCTATTACCGAAGTAATAAGAGCAGACAGAAACGTAGCCACTGAACGTGGTACTAGAAATAGGATCAGAACCGTAGCCATACAAATGGGACCGGCAGATCAAAAATCAGAACCGTAGCCATACAAATGGGACCGGCAGATAAAACCGTTGCCATGGTCGGTACAGACAGAATCCAAGCTGCAGCTGGCGGACAGATTAAAGATCCCAAGCCGGGTGATCAGCCCGACAAGGTGACCTAAGCCTAGTGGTGCCTTTAGTTTTCAAAACTCGAACCGATACGAATCAAACCATAATACTAATCCCTTTGGCTCAGGGGCTCACACCACATAGCTCTGGCCCCGTCTTGCCTCGAGGTTTTATTTTCGAAATCATAGCCTCTTTGGCTCATGGGCTCGCACTACAAAGCTCTGGCCCCGTCTTGCCTCGTGGTTTTTATTTTCAAATACTAGTCTTATCAAAACAATAGTCTCATCGAAGAAATCCCGAATGTGACGAACATACTCCAATCTCTTTTCAAATCAAATCGGAGAAAACATACGAATTTCGATGGTGAACCGTTCAAATACACATCAAAGTGATTTGTATAAAATCATACGGTCGATCCTTTCGAATATGGAAAACCCCATGATTTTATAACAAATCACCGATGCTATTCAAATTAGTTTACCAAAGAATACAAACATAAATACAAATACAAATACAAATACATTTTCTGACTTGAAATGGAATGGATAATGGAGAATGACTTAATGACTTACCAAGGAACCATCCCAATACACATTTAACCTTTAAACATTGATTTATAAGGAGCGTGTTTGATACCAATGAAAATCCACAACATTTAAATGATAAAGTGCGTATTGAGACTTGAAAGGTTCCCGTGTAACTTCACACACGATCATTCTCTCCTTGATCCCATTCCCACTTCACAATTTCCAAGTATCACAAGTGATCCCAAAACTCTTAAAAACAGGCCCATAGCTAGCCTTAAACCGAGCCCAAACAGTCTACTCATTTAACCCAAAACAGCCCTTTAAACATGGACCAAAACAATCTTTAAAATAGTCCAAAACTAAACCTTGAATGGCCCATAAAACAAACCTTAAAAACAGCCCAAAACTATTCCTTGAATGACCCACAAAACAGGTCTTAAATCAGCCCAAAATTGAACCTTTAATGGCCCACAAAACAAACTTTAAAACAGCCCAAAACTGAACCTTTAATGGCCCACAAAACAAACTTTAAAACAGCCCAAAACTGAACCTTTAATGGCCCACAAAACAAACTTTAAAACAGCCCAAAACTGAACCTTTAATGGTCCACAAAACAAACTTTAAAACAGCCCAAAACTGAACCTTTAATGGCCCACAAAACAAACTTTAAAACAGCCCAAAACTGAACCTTTAATGGCCCACCAAACAAGTTTTTAAATCAGCCCAAAACTAATTTTGAATGGCCCACAAAATAGTCCTTAAAATAGCCCAGGGTTCAGGTCATAAACAGTCCAACATTAGGTCTCAAAATAGCCCAGAAGTTGACCTTGAAACAGGCCCACAAAACAGGTTTTAAATCAGCCCAAAACTAACTTTGAACAGGCCCACAAAACAGGTCTTAAAACAATCCAATATCAGGCCCTAAAATGACCCAATATCAGGTCTTGAAATGGCCCAAAAACTTACTTGAATGGTCCAAGAAATAGGCCCAAAGGACACTCCAAAAACAGGCCCAAAACGGATTTTTAAATGGACCCAGAATTCAGCCTGAATCAGGCACCCAGGCTGGGCTGGGCTCGCTCGAGCGAACCCAGGCCCGCTCGAGCGAAGCCCAGACAGAGCCTGGGTCCCTCGAGCTACCCAGTGGGTCGCTCGAGCGAGCCCAGGCAGAGCCTGGTCCGCTCGAGCGGCCCACTGGGTCGCTCGAGCGGACTGGGCTCTGTCCAGTCCGGCTCGTGGGGCATTTTCTCCCCTTTTTTCCATACTTTTTATTCTTTTTCATTCCCAAACCTTCATACATATTCCCTAGATCATTTGGGCCCTTCCTTGACCTTCCAAACTCATCAAATTACCATTCATTAGCAATCTAATTAACCAAACAAACACTTTTAAATCAAAGCCTTTTTCCCTCCATTCTTTGAACACCAACTCTTAACACAAAGAAAGCAAGATTTTCAAATTAACTAAAATGAAACCAAACCTCCAATACATTATAAGGCAATAGCATAAGAGGAAATCAACAAAACATTGCTTCATTTATTCAAAGTAAATCCATAAATCATGAGGAGATGAGAACTTAACCATGAAATGCCATGAAACCAAACAAGAGAAATGAAACCATCATACTAATTGAAAATTCCACTTGCCTCAAGCCACAATGAAAGCTAAGATGCTCTTCAAACCATGCTCTAGGGTCTCAAGCTCCCAAAATCACAAAACCCCCAAAATAGCTCATGAATAAACCCTAAAAATCAATACATTGCAAATCTCAAAGAAAGTCTTTGCATATATGAGAAAAATACTCCAAAGGGTTTGGAAAACCAAGACCTCATGAAAAGAAAACCATTGCTAACCTTTGAGTGCTCAAACCAAGAAGAAATGCATGGAAAGGTGGTCTCTCCTAGCTCAAATCTCTTGCAAATGGGTTCTTTAGAAAGCTTGGAGAGGGAGGAAGAAGAAGGTGAGATCAAATCTCCCTTTAGCATCCAAGAAGAGGAGTTTCCAAGAGGAGAGAGAGAAAGTTGCTGGAGAAAACCCTAACCCCTCTCTTGTTGCAGGAAATGAAAGAATGGGGAAGAGAAGAGAACCCAATGGTGGTTTTATAGAACAAATGGGCTGGGCCCCATGGGCCCCCAATCTTCACAAGGCTGAAACTAACATTTGTGGGTCCCGGACGAAAACGACGAAGAAGACAAAAACGATAAGCGAAATTTCTACTTTCCAAAAAGTATATTTTCCCCAATTTCTGAAATTTTCGAAATTCATGGACAGGTCTAGTGTGAAAAGTCAATTTTGCCCTTTTTCCTCGAAAAACGCATTTTCTGATCATCAAATCAAAATGGTCAAAACATGAAAGTTGTTAAACTTAATAAAATGAGTCAAAATACACCAAATTCATAATTTTTAGAAATCTGAAGTAATTTCTCATAAAAATACATATCATATGGACCGGGTCAAACCAAAGTCAACGGTCTTCAAAATCTCAAGGTCTATGGAAAAATCTAGTCAAACTCAAAAACAAGATCAAACTAAATCAAATCTCGCTTAAAAGCTAAATCACGATTAAACAATGCTAAACAAAAGGACTGGGGTCCGGATCTTACATCCTCCCCCCCTTAGAACCCATTTGGTCCTCCAAATGGCTTAAACCAAATCAAAATCAAAAACCCAAAAGACAAACGAAAACACTGACACCCTATGCTAGACCTTGGTAACTGAGAGACCCTCTGATCAAGCCTGACGTTGAGATGCACGGTCAACAACACTCTGATTCGGTTGAAAGCTTCACACTGTTCCACATATCTGCTTGAAAACATACTTCTCTGACTAAACTGGTGCCCAACACTCCTAAGTACCCTCGGTGTCATCTGTAGTTCCTGTACTGGATCATTTCCTTTGCTTATCTCATCAGCGACTGTCGGTCCAAAGAAACTGTAAGTTCTGCCTCTTTCTATCACTTTGGAATCATGTGCCTTAAATCCTTCAAAGCTGTACACGGTGCTCCCGATGCTTGCATGAAGGTGTGATCGTAGACATGTTCCCTCTGAAATAATCTCTCCATCCCGAAAAATTTTGAAATTCCATATGTTTGCTCTTACTATGTTCCTCGAACGCATCATCAGCTTCTGGCCTCCAAGAATACCGTCAATCCTTCTTCATTCTGAAATCACAACTCTTAATTCTATAGGTCTCCTGTCACTGACTTGGTCTGCTACAACCCAGATGTCAAACTACCATAAACCAGATGTTAAACTGCCATAACCTGCTGAGTTGTTCTGTGTCGAAACTTTGCATAGCTTTCCTCTTCAGATTTCACTCTTCAAGTCTTCTACTTTTGACAAGCATAACTGATCTTAGAAATCCAACTTTGTTTCCAACTGAACCCGTATACGTTCTGACATCCATCAATCCTTCAATTCACACACTACCAAACTCCAGCCAAAAACTATTACAACTCATCCATTCAATGCGAAACAAATCTTAAAATCTTAAACATAGGGACTAAAACTATTACTTAGCTAAATCTCATCCTTTTAAAATGTAATAGAAATTGAACTTCCAAATCATCAAATAAAACTTAATAAATAAAGTTTATCAAAGTTTGAACATGAAACAACATTATTCGTTTTGAAATTCATATTTTTATAACCCAACAAATCATTGAAATACTCAACAATCTCAAATTAGGGTTTCAAAAATAAATCAATTGCATGTAGTATGACCATACATGAAATTTTGTTGAAATCCATTTCCAGCCAAACACATACAAAGTTTTGAAATCTTTAAGGTTTTGAAATGTAGCTGTCAACATTTAAAAGAATTAAAACAATAGCAAAATTTCAAGATCATTGTGTAACAATGTCTTAAGAAGATTAAATAAAAATTCATAACACAAATCCTCATGAAAACGAAATCATGCGACTAATGAAAAGAGTATATAACATAGTTTATTTCAAAATAAGCCTTAAAGAAGAAACATAAATCCATTGTTTAAACACTACAAGGATAAATTATAGACATAAATGAAAACCATGACAAGAGATGAAAACATTATGAAAATCATTCTTATTAAGAAAAGGGACATCACAATAACTAAGGTATTCCCTTGCATCTGCATGTTGTCCAATCCAATACCTTAAAAGTCGGTGAAATCCACAAGGTTTCCTCTACTGCCAAAAGTTATCTTGACTACAACTAGCCATCCACTTGGTATCCCTGCTGAACCAACTACACTGGCTACGCTACAAGTCACGGGAATTCTCAACCAAAACTATGACGAGGCTCATTGAATCCGGGAAGTCCCTGAGTTTCTTGTACTAACTTCTAGTCTTACTAACTAAGGATCATTTCTCCCTTCATGAAATCAATAGCTGATATGCCTTCTACAGTCCTTCATCTTGGAAAGATGGTCTGAGTTCCCCCAAAAATCCACATTTACTCACCTTGGTACGCTTCATGACGATCCTTGATTAGCTGAAAGGGGATCTTCAACTACTGCTCGAGTCCAACTCTGACGGGCAAACGCACAAGTCTTCTCTCAATAATCACATTGAAGATGCTGAAGGCTGAAAGTCTGCTGATGTTCTCCGAAAACAACATACCAAGTCCAGAGGGTTCTCAGTCTCCGACACAAGCACAGACAAAAGACACTGAACAAGAGTATGGAGACTTTAAATTCTCCACCACTAAGGAGGAAATTTGGTCATCCAAATCTCCTAACAACAGAACTAAAAGAAAAGACAAGCAAAATCTCCCGAACTGAAAGAAAAGCCGACTCAAATCCAAAGAAACAAAGACACGAGAAAACAAATCGACACAATCTAACGAATCCTCACCACACGTTTTAATGTCTCTAGAGTGTTTTATTTCCTAGAAACTAACCAGCTCTGATACCAAACCTGTCACACCCCGAAACCGGGCCCTGCAGTGATCCGACCTCGGGGTGCGAAATTTTGGGATAAATTTGAAACTTTTGTTATGTTTCCCAAGATCCGCGTGAATGAGGATAATCAAATCTCATCACAATCAGAGTATATTTTCGCGGAAGCTAAACATGGTGTTACGACTCGGAATCCGTGGCCATCGGGTTCCGTGTCGCACGCAACCAATATCATAAAGCCATCAAATAAACAGACTGGCATAAATCATACATCAGAGCACACTGAGCTGGTAGTAACAAGACTAATTAATTCCCACATGTTCAAGTTACAATTAACAAATGTCTTAATTACAACCCAAAGAAAAAGGCTAACATAGCCATACAAAATATCCAACTAGACAGAATACTACCCTCAATATTAGATACGAACTCCGGTGCCATACTTGACATCTAAATGATATCAACGGGCAGCCTCTCACGTCAGACCAGCGGTCCCACCGCCTCCTCTGATCAAACACCTAAAAACAAAAAGAGCGGAATCTGGCACCAAACAAATAAGGGTCAGACACGACGGTCTGGCAAGCAGATAATCAAGTAATATGAAACAAAAGAGCATTCGTAAAACCTGATGAAATCATCGTAAAACCGAATAAATAGTCTAAACAATAATGACAATAAAGCATGCTAAAACGATCGAAAGGCCGAACATAAGTATCAAAACAAATAAAGGAACAGTCTCTGAAACATAAATATCTCGAAAAGATAACAGTCTAATAAAACATTTAATAGTCGGAAATACATTTCAAATCCTGAGTAATAGCGACAGTATGATAAATGATCGATATCGTAAACGTTAACCAAATCAACGCATAAGAGTATAACCCACAAGAATCATAAAAATAAAGTAATATGCAGATAAAACCTTGGCGACCACAAATAGCTAAATCCTCCTATTACCGAAGTAATAAGAGCAGACAGAAACGTAGCCACTGAACGTGGTACTAGAAATAGGATCAGAACCGTAGCCATACAAATGGGACCGGCAGATCAAAAATCAGAACCGTAGCCATACAAATGGGACCGGCAGATAAAACCGTTGCCATGGTCGGTACAGACAGAATCCAAGCTGCAGCTGGCGGACAGATTAAAGATCCCAAGCCGGGTGATCAGCCCGACAAGGTGACCTAAGCCTAGTGGTGCCTTTAGTTTTCAAAACTCGAACCGATACGAATCAAACCATAATACTAATCCCTTTGGCTCAGGGGCTCACACCACATAGCTCTGGCCCCGTCTTGCCTCGAGGTTTTATTTTCGAAATCATAGCCTCTTTGGCTCATGGGCTCGCACTACAAAGCTCTGGCCCCGTCTTGCCTCGAGGTTTTTATTTTCAAATACTAGTCTTATCAAAACAATAGCCTCATCGAAGAAATCCCGAATGTGACGAACATACTCCAATCTCTTTTCAAATCAAATCGGAGAAAACATACGAATTTCGATGGTGAACCGTTCAAATACACATCAAAGTGATTTGTATAAAATCATACGGTCGATCCTTTCGAATATGGAAAACCCCATGATTTTATAACAAATCACCGATGCTATTCAAATTAGTTTACCAAAGAATACAAACATAAATACAAATACAAATACAAATATATTTTCTGACTTGAAATGGAATGGATAATGGAGAATGACTTAATGACTTACCAAGGAACCATCCCAATACACATTTAACCTTTAAACATTGATTTATAAGGAGCGTGTTTGATACCAATGAAAATCCACAACATTTAAATGATAAAGTGCGTATTGAGACTTGAAAGGTTCCCGTGTAACTTCACACACGATCATTCTCTCCTTGATCCCATTCCTACTTCACAATTTCCAAGTATCACAAGTGATCCCAAAACTCTTAAAAACAGGCCCATAGCTGGCCTTAAACCGAGCCCAAACAGTCTACTCATTTAACCCAAAACAGCCCTTTAAACATGGCCCAAAACAATCTTTAAAATAGTCCAAAACTAAACCTTGAATGGCCCATAAAACAAACCTTAAAAACAGCCCAAAACTATTCCTTGAATGACCCACAAAACAGGTCTTAAATCAGCCCAAAATTGAACCTTTAATGGCCCACAAAACAAACTTTAAAACAGCCCAAAACTGAACCTTTAATGGCCCACAAAACAAACTTTAAAACAGCCCAAAACTGAACCTTTAATGGCCCACAAAACAAACTTTAAAACAGCCCAAAACTGAACCTTTAATGGTCCACAAAACAAACTTTAAAACAGCCCAAAACTGAACCTTTAATGGCCCACAAAACAAACTTTAAAACAGCCCAAAACTGAACCTTTAATGGCCCACCAAACAAGTTTTTAAATCAGCCCAAAACTAATTTTGAATGGCCCACAAAACAGTCCTTAAAATAGCCCAGGGTTCAGGTCATAAACAGTCCAACATTAGGTCTCAAAACAGCCCAGAAGTTGACCTTGAAACAGGCCCACAAAACAGGTTTTTAAATCAGCCCAAACTAACTTTGAACAGGCCCACAAAACAGTCTTAAAACAATCCAATATCAGGCCCTAAAATGACCCAATATCAGGTCTTGAAATGGCCCAAAAACTTACTTGAATGGTCCAAGAAATAGGCCCAAAGGACACTCCAAAAACAGGCCCAAAACGGATTTTTAAATGGACCCAGAATTCAGCCTGAATCAGGCCCCCAGGCTGGGGCTGGGCTCGCTCGAGCGAACCCAGGCCCGCTCGAGCGAAGCCCAGACAGAGCCTGGGTCCCTCGAGCTACCCAGTGGGTCGCTCGAGCGAGCCCAGGCAGAGCCTGGTCCGCTCGGCGGCCCACTGGGTCGCTCCAGCGGACTGGGCTCTGTCCAGTCCGGCTCGTGGGGCATTTCTCCCCTTTTTTTCCATACTTTTTTGATTCTTTTTCATTCCCAAACCTTCATACATATTCCCTAGATCATTTGGGCCCTTCCTTGACCTTCCAAACTCATCAAATTACCATTCATTAGCAATCTAATTAACCAAACAAACACTTTTAAATCAAAGCCTTTTTCCCTCCATTCTTTGAACACCAACTCTTAACACAAAGAAAGCAAGATTTTCAAATTAACTAAAGTGAAACCAAACCTCCAATACATTATAAGGCAATAGCATAAGAGGAAATCAACAAAACATTGCTTCATTTATTCAAAGTAAATCCATAATCATGAGGAGATGAGAACTTAACCATGAAATGCCATGAAACCAAACAAGAGAAATGAAACCATCATACTAATTGAAAATTCCACTTGCCTCAAGCCACAATGAAAGCTAAGATGCTCTTCAAACCATGCTCTAGGGTCTCAAGCTCCCAAAATCACAAAACCCCCAAAATAGCTCATGAATAAACCCTAAAAATCAATACATTGCAAATCTCAAAGAAAGTCTTTGCATATATGAGAAAAATACTCCAAAGGGTTTGGAAAACCAAGACCTCATGAAAAGAAAACCATTGCTAACCTTTGAGTGCTCAAACCAAGAAGAAATGCATGGAAAGGTGGTCTCTCCTAGCTCAAATCTCTTGCAAATGGGTTCTTTAGAAAGCTTGGAGAGGGAGGAAGAAGAAGGTGAGATCAAATCTCCCTTTAGCATCCAAGAAGAGGAGTTTCCAAGAGGAGAGAGAGAAAGTGCTGGAGAAAACCCTAACCCCTCTCTTGTTGCAGGAAATGAAAGAATGGGGAAGAGAAGAACCCCAATGGTGGTTTTATAGAACAAATGGGCTAGGCCCCATGGGCCCTCAATCTTCACAAGGCTGAAACTAACATTTGTGGGTCCCGGACGAAAACGACGAAGAAGACAAAAACGATCAGCGAAATTTCTACTTTCCAAAAAGTATATTTTCCCCAATTTCTGAAATTTTTGAAATTCATGGACAGGTCTAGTGTGAAAAGTCAATTTTGCCCTTTTTTCTCGAAAAAACGCATTTTCTGATCATCAAATCAAAATGGTCAAAACATGAAAGTTGTTAAACTTAATAAAATGAGTCAAAATACACCAAATTCATAATTTTTAGAAATCCGAAGTAATTTCTCATAAAAATACATATCATATGGACCGGGTCAAACCAAAGTCAACGGTCCTCAAAATCTCAAGGTCTATGGAAAAATCTAGTCAAACTCAAAAACAAGATCAAACTAAATCAAATCTCGCTTAAAAGTTAAATCACGATTAAAACAATACTAAACAAAAGAACTGGGGGTCGGGATCTTACACTTATTCACCTGTGTCTAGAATCAGTTCTATTAGAATCTTGATTGCTATTGCTGCTATTCATAATTTGATAATACATCAAATGGATGTAAAAACTACTTTTCTAAATGGGGATTTGGAAGATGAAATTTATATGGATCAACGAGAAGGATATGTCATAAATGGACAAGAGCGAAAGGTGTGTAAATTAATAAAGTCCTTACATGGAGTAAAACAAGCACCTAAACAGTGCAATATGAGATTTGATGAGGTTATTCTTTCTAATGGCTTCAAAATAAATGAGGCTGAAAAATGTATTTATTATAAATATGATGGTTGTTCAACAATTGTAATATGCTTATATGTTAATGATTTACTAATATTTGGATCTAGCTTGGAATGCATGGAGGAAACAAAAAGTCTTCTTTCTCAAAATTTTGATATGAAAGACTTGGGAGAAGCAAATATTATATTGGGAATTAAAATCATAAGAGATGATTCTGGAATTAAATTATCCCAGTCACATTATATTGAAAAAATATTGAGAAAATATGATTATTTTGATTGCAAACCTGTGTCTACTCCTTTTGATCCAAATATTAAATTAGTGAAAAATGATGGTGAATGTGTATCTCAACTTGCTTATGCTAGTGTAATTGGTAGCTTGATGTATGCTAAGAATTGTACTCGCCCTGATATAGCTTATGCAATGAGTAAATTGAGTAGATATACTAGTAATCCTGATGCTACACATTGGAATGTTGCATATAGAGTACTTAAGTATTTAAAGCATACCATAGACTATGCATTGTGTTATTCCAATTATCCAGCTGTAGTTGAGTGTTACAGCGATGCTGACTGGAATTCAGACTTAGATGATTCTAAGTCTACAAGTGGATATATTTTCACTTTGGGAGGTGCTGCAGTATCTTGGAAATCAAAGAAACAAACTGCAATTTCTCATTCCACAAAGGATTCAGAATTTCTGGCTCTGGGAGCTGCTGCGATGGAATCTGAATGGATTAGAAATTTATTATTTGATATTCCTTTGTGGACTAAACCAATTCCTCCTATTATTATTCATTGTGATAACATTGCAGCAATTATTACTGCTAACAATGCCACGTACAATGGAAGTCTAGACAAGTGCGACTACAACATAGCTATGTGAAACAATTACTTGGTGGAGGAGTAATTTCAATTGATTATGTGAGATCAAAGGATAATTTAGCAGATCCTTGACAAAAGGCCTTGCAAGGGAAAAAATAAAAGAAACAACTAAAGGGATGGGTCTTAAGCCCATAAATCATCAATAGCGGGAACCAAACCTAATGACCGGAGATCCCGAGAAATAGGTTCAATGGGAAAAACAAGTTATCCCGATAATGTGTAGTACTGACCTATAGAGTATGTTTATTCTGTACTTATCCCTGTTGTGTAATATTAATTTGATGGTTGGTACATAACCTGTAGCGAATGAGGTTGGATTTAATCCTTAATGAGATATATAGCCTATATGGTGGGGTGCACAGCTGCAGGAGCACTCTTGATAGACTCACCTATATGACTGTGGAAGTGGGGCCGCTTCCTATGAGAATTTGCGCAAATTCTCTAGAGCATTCATGAAATCCGGGATTAAGCACATGGCCGTAAACTGCTGACCTTTTGACTCCAAGATCAAATCTTGACATAATTCTGAACTGATATAAAAAGTTGAAGTTCAAGACTTTATTCACTCCAACTCCTAAAAGTTTAAAATTATGTCATGACGGTAAGGTTCAAACTCTGCCACCTTACCAGTGAGATGCTCATTGAATATTTTGAAACAGAGGGGAGATTGTTGGGTTTTTTGTGTTTCAAAACATTCTTAAGGTGTTTTTTGTAAAAGGTGTTTTGTCCTTTAGTGCTTTTTGCTTTATGGGTAGTGTAGGCTATTGGAAACAACCAATCCCACATTGCTAAAGTTCAACTTTTGATGATGGTTTATAAGTGTTTTCATTCCTTTACACTTTAACAATTATTATAGGCTTTTGCCATGGGCCCTATGCGCGCACGCGAGCCAGGCTTGACCCGAGGTCTTGGGTTCGGAAAACGTTTAATCGGGCGTGCGTCCGCGACGCTCATCCTGCGTGTATATCGCGCGCAGGGGGGTGCAAATCCAGGCCAGTTGGCCTAGAAGGACCCGTATAGATATGGCAACCTTTTGCCATTATTTTATTTTTTATTTTTTATAAATTCATTTCGGTCTCGAACTAAGCCGAACTCAGAACCATCCATTTCGGTCTCGGATCATGATAGATGCCGAACTCAGAACCATTTCGGTCTCGGTCTCGGACTCAGCATGATGACCTAACTCAGAACCATTTCGGTCCCGGACTCAGCATGATAGCTGCCATCATGGCCGAACTCAGTGAGCTGAGCTCGGCAGTTCGGCATGCTGAGCTCGGCATGTCCGTCTCGGTAAACTGAGCTCGGCATGACCGTCGACCACACTGTTTAATCGTTGATTTAATATTTTTAAACGTTGAGCATTAAACCAATTTTAATCGCTAGTTTAATGAGTTTTAACGTTGTGACTTAATGAGGATTAATGACCCAACGGTCTCTAATCACAATATAAATTAGGAGTCTTCTATTCTCATAAATATATAGAAAATTATTTTTCTTCTTCTCTTTACTGTTTTTCCCTGTGAGTATTGAGCATTCTAAAAAGGAGTCTTCTCTTTCGGACTGCGTTGCGACCAGACCTGAATTAAGGAAGGCCGCTGTATCCTGGGGGCGGTTATGCTGAGAACCTTCGCACCTGGATTTTATCCTAAAGGGCGGAACTCGTCCTAAAGAGAGCGTCATCAGACGTGCCTCGGTCACATATCTGCTGCCATAACTGCTCTTCGACTTCCGCCAACAAATCACAGCTGCAGTCATCAACACTCAGGTACTATTGTTTCATTTACATTCTGTTTTGACAGCAGTTACATTCTGTAGCCATTCCAGCAATACCCAGGCCCCCGTCCACCACTGGTTGGCTAGTAGTTTTCCAATCCGCCGGGGTCCAGGTTGATTTTTCTGTCGCCTAGAGGAAGCTAGACTATGAGGAGAATATAGCCGGCGAGTCTTTTTTTTCTACAGCAGTTTAAAACCCATCCAGTATTGCAGTATAGCCGTCAGGAAGGCCCGCATTAAAATTTTGCGCCCTGCCAAGGAAAGTGAATGGCCCCTCCACAGTAATATCCTCTGCCAGATTCGTTCTCTGATCCTGACACCTCCCTTGGTCCCAGCCATGCTTAGTCCCACCGTTTCACCAAGGTAGGAAAAGGAGGTGGCTATGAAAGTTATACCTAGGGCTGTCTTGTAACATCCCGACCCTTAACCTACCAGTAATTATAATTAATTGCTTGATTAATTAGTAAGTGTGTTTAGAGTCTTAGCGAGTCGAGTTTAACATATGGATCACGCGTGCGAAGTCTCGCGCGAGTCCGAGCTCGTTTGGGTATAGTAGGGGGGCTGGTTTGCAATTTGGGAAGTTTCAGGGGTTTTTATGTCATTATGAGTTTTTGTGAGTTTGGGTGCATCGGGTAGGTCTCAACATTTCATAAACTTTAGTCTTCAATCGCGTTTCGATTCGACGCGTCAAAGAGGCCCGAAATTCATATTTAGTAAAGCCAAGGATTAGATTGTAATTAACCATTAACCTAACCTAAATATAAGTCACTCATCTCCTATCTCACAACACTCTCATTTCACTATTCCTATTCTAGAGACTCAGCCCCCTTCATCGTTTCTTCATTTCCTCTTCACTGCCGCCGGCCACCGGAGCTCCGACGTCGCCGGTGAAAGTTCCGATCTTCTTCCCCAAGCTTCCTAGATCACTAATATCTAGTTTTCTAAGCTATTCTCTCTCAACCCATTCCAAGGTGTCACACCCCGAAACCGGGCCCTGCAGTGATCTGATCCCGGAGTGCGAAATTTTGGGATAATTTGAAACTTTTGTTATGTTTCCCAAGATCCGCGTGAATGAGGATAATCAAATCTCATCACAATCAGAGTATATTTTTCGCGGAAGCTAAACATGGTGTTACGACCCGGAATCCGTGGCCATCGGGTTCCGTGTCGCACGCAACCAATTCCATAAAGCCATCAAATAAACAGACTGGCATAAATTGTAAATCATAGAACACTGAGCTGGTAGTAACAAATCTATTATTTCCCACATATTCAAATTTCAATTAACAAATGTCTTAATTACAAACCCAATAAAAAGGCTAATAAAGCCATACAACAATATATCCAACTAAAAGAAATACTACCCTCAATGTTAGATACGAACTCCGGCGCCAAACTTGACATCTAAATGATATCAACGGGCAGCCTCTCACGTCAGACCGGCGGTCCCACCGCCTCCTCTGATCAAACACCTAAAACCAGAAAGAGAAGAAACTGGCACCAAACAAAAAGGGTCAGACACGACGGTCTGGCAAGCAAATAAACAAATAATATGAAAGCAAAGCACACTCGTAAAGCCTGGTGAAATCATTGAAAAATCGAATAAATAGGCTAAACAATAATGACAATAAAGCATGCTAAAACGATCGAAAGACCGAACATAAATATCAAAACAAGTAAAAGAACAATATCAGATGTACGAATATCTCGAAAAGATAAAAGCCTGCATAAAACATTTAATCGTCGGAAATACATTTCAATCCTGAATAATAGCGACAATATGATAAATGATTGATATCGTAAAACAAAGTAATATGCAGATAAAACACTGGCAACCACACATAGCTAAATTCTCCTATTACCCGAAGTAACAAGAGCGCACAGAACGTAGCCACTGAACGTGGTACTAGAAATAGGATCAGAACCGTAGCCATACAAATGGGACCGGCATATCAAAATCAGAACCGTAGCCATACAAATGGGACCGGCAGATAAAACCGTTGCCATGGTCGGTACAGACAGAATCCAAGCTGCAGCTGGCGGACAGATTAAAGATCCCAAGCCGGCCGATCAGCCCGACAAGGTGACCTAAGCCTAGTGGTGCCTTTAGTTTTCAAAACTCGAACCGATACGAATCAAACCATAATACTAATCCCTTTGGCTCAGGGGCTCACACCACATAGCTCTTGCCTCGAGGTTTTATTTTCGAAATCATAGCCCCTTTGGCTCATGGGCTCGCACTACAAAGCTCTGGCCCAGTCTTGCCTCGAGGTTTTTATTTTCAAATACTAGTGTTATCAAAACAATAGTCTTATCAAAGAAATCCCGAATGTGACAAACATACTCCAATCTCTTTTCAAATCGAATCAGAGAAAACATACGAATATCCATGGTAAAACCGTTCAAATACACATCAAAGTGATTTGTATAAAATCATACGATCTATCCTTTCGAATATGGAAGACCCCATGATTTTATAATAAATCACCGAAGCTATTTGAATTAGTTTACCAAAGGATACAAATACAAATACATTCTCTAACTTGAAATGGAATGGAAATTATGTAGAATGACTTAATGACTTACCAAGGAACCATCTAAATGCACAACTATCCTTTAAACATTGATCATTAAGGAGTGAGTTTGATGCCAATGAAAATCCCCAACATTTAAATGATAAAGTGCGCATTGAGACTCGAACGATTCCCGGATAATTTTACATACATTCATTCTCTCATTGGTCCCATTCCCATTTCACAAATTCCAAGCATCACAAGTAAATCCAAACTCTTTAAAACAGGACCATAGTTGGCCTTAAACCGAGTCCAAAACATCTACTCATTTAGTCCAAAACAGTCCTTTAAACATAGCCCAAACAGTCCTTAAAAACAGCCCATAACTAACCTTGAATGGCCCACAAACAGATTTTTAAATCAGTCCAAAACTTAACCTTGAATGGCCCACAAATCAAACTTTAAAACAGCCCCAAAACTGAACCCTTAATGGTCCAAGAAACAAGTTTTTAAAACAAGCCCAAACTAACCATGAAACAGGCCCACCAACAAGTTTTTAAAACAGCCCCAAAACCAACTTGAACAGGCCCATAAAATGACCCAACATCAGGTCTTGATATGGCCCAAAAACTGTCTTGCATCAGGCCCAAAAGTTATCCCAAAAGTCCCTCAAACCAGGCCCTGAAAAGGGCCCAAAAGTTCCTCAAACCAGGCCCTGAAAAAGGGCCCAGAACTGGGCTGGGTCCGCTCGAGCGACCCAGGGTCCGCTCGAGCGGACCCCTTCCAGAACCTGGGTCGCTCGAGCGGCCCACTGGGTCGCTCGAGCGGACCCAGTTCTGGCTGGGTCCGGATGAGTGCAGAATTGCACTCTTTCTTCTTCTTTTCTGATTTTTCTTTCTTCCCTCCTTTTCTACAACCATTCTCCAATGAAGTAGATCCTCAATGGGATACATTAATCTCCATCTAATCATCAAATCTCCAACCATGATCATTCCAATTAACCCAAATACCAACTTTGAAATCAAAGTTTTTCCCCTTTTTCTTTGAACCCCAAACACTTAACATAAAAACTAACTTTGAAAAGGATCAAAGTGAAAACAAGCTTTCAATACATTGTAAGACCATACATAAATGGAAATCCACACAACATTGGTTCATTTAATCAAAGTAAAACCATAAGTCAAAGGGGTTGAATCATAAGAAGGAGAAGCCATGAAATGAAACCAAATAAGATACATCATCATATTAGTTGTAAAATTCACTTGCCTTGGTCAAGAGAAGGTGCAAAACACTCCATGAAGGTCCTCTTATGGCCTCAAGCTCCAAAATTACAAAATCCCCAAAATAGCTCAAGAGAAACCCTAGAAATCCAATCCATTGTAAATCTCCATGAAAACCCATTGCACATGGGATTAAAACACTCGAAATGGAGAGGAAAACAAGAATCTCAAGAAAAGAAAACCATTGCTAACCTTGAGAAATCCAAACAAAGAAGAAGAGCTTAGATGAGAGCCTTGCTCTAAGCCCAAAAATCTTGAAAATGGGGTCTTTGGGAAGCAAAGAGGGAGGAGAAGAGCCCTAGGAGATCAAACCTCCACAAAATCTCCATGAGATAGGTGATTCAGAAGAGAGAGAAAGAGTGGAGGGAAGAGAGGGAAAACCCTCCCCACTCTTGCTGGAAACGAAATGAAGGAGAAGAAGAGGGGTTCCCCTTCTTATAAGATGGGTTTGTGGGCCCCGATCTACACAAGGCTGAAACTCACATTTGCGGGCCCCGAACGAAGACGACGAAGAAGACAAAAACGATCGGCGAAATATCTAGTTTCCAAAAAGTATATTTCCCCAATTTTTGACATTTTCGAAATTCATGGACAGATTTAGTGTAAAAGGTCAGTTTTGCCCTTTTTCTCGAAAAACGCATTTTCTGATCATCAAATCAAAATGGCCAAAACATGAAAGTTGTTAAACTTCATCAAATGAGTCGAAATGCACCAAAATCAGAATTTTTAGAAATCAAAAGTAATTTCTCATAAAAAAATACATATCGTATAAACCGGGTCAAACCAAGGTCAACGGTCTTCAAAACCTCAAGGTCTATGGAAAAATCTAGTCAAACTCAAAAAACAAGATCAAACTAAATCAAATCTCGCTTAAAAAGCCAAACCATGATTAAAACCATACTAAACAAAAGAACCGGGGGTCGGGATCTTACATCCTCCCCCCCTCAGAATCCATTTGGTCCTCCAAATGGTCTAAACCAAATCAAAATCAAAAACCCAAAAGACAAACGAAAACACTGACACCCCATGCTAGACCTTGGTGACTGAGATATCCCCTGATCAAACCTGACGGTGAAATGCACGGTCAACAACACTCTGATTCGGTTGAAGGCTTCACACTATTCCACATATCTGCTCAAAAGATACTCCTCTGACCAAACTAGTGTGCAATGATTCCTCTACTCATCCTTGGTGTCATCCGTCGTTCCTGCACTGGATCATTTCTTTTACTTATCTCATCAGTCACTGTCGGTTCCAGAACTGCAATTTCTGCCTTTTCCTACCACCTTGGAATTCTGTGCCTTAAGCCCTACAAACTGTACAAGGTGCTCCCGATGCTTGTACAAAGATGTGATCGTAGACATGTTTTCTCTGAAATAATTCCCACTTCAAAAATTCCTGGAATTCCATATACCTACTTACACTATACCATTCAGACTCTGGCTTCTAAGAATATCGTCAATCCTCCTTCGTTATGAAATCACAATCTCCAAATTCTGATCTTTCTGTGATGTACTCTGAATTCTTGCCCACAACTGATTCTATCTACTTGCTGCTCTTGATCTCTTACCTGATACGGTGTTATCAACAAAATAGACCTGCCTAGCTGGCATCAATCCCTGAAGAACGGAAACTTTCAATTCAAGTCTTGAATGATGTTGATTCTCTCGCAGATCCAACTTTATCTCCAGCTGAACCAATATATTTCCTGACATCCATCAACCCTTCAATTCTTACACTTCCTAATTCCAACCAAAGGCTATTACAACTCATTCCATTCGATGCAAAACAAACCTTAAAATTTTAAACATAATGACTAAAATAATTACCTAGTTGAATCTCATCATTTTAAAACATAGTAGAAACCGAACTTTCAAATTATCAAATAGAACTTAATAAATAAAGTTTATCAAAGTTTGAACATGAAACAACATTATTCGTTTTGAAATTCATGTTTTCATGACCCAACAAATCCTTGAAATACTTAACAATCTCAAATTAGGATTTTCAAAAATAAGTCAAATTCATGTAGTATGACCATACACGAAATTTTGTTGAAATCCATTTCCAGCCAAACACATACAAAGTTTTGAAATCTTTAAGGTTTTGAAATGTAGCTGTCAACATTTAAAAGAATTAAAACAATAGCAAAATCTCAAGATTATTGTGTAACCATGTCTTAAGAAGATTAAATAAAAATTCATAACACAAATCCTCATGAAAACGAAATCATGCGACTAATGAAAAGAGTATATAACATAGTTTATTTCAAAATAAGCCTTAAAGAAGAACGTAAATCGATTGTTTAAACACTACATGGATAAATCATAGACATTAAGGAAAACATAACAAGATGAAAATATCATGAAAATCATTTTAAATAAGAAATGAACATCCAAACCACTGAGGTACTCCCTTGCATATGCACGTTGTCCAATCCAATACCCTATAAGTCGGTAAAGCCCACAACGTTTCTTCTGCTGCCAAAAGTTATCTTGACCACAACGAACCATTCACTTGGTATTGCCTCTGAAAACTACACTGGCTAAGCTACAAGTCACGGAAATTCTCAACCAAAACTATGACGAGGCTCATTGAATCTGGGAAATCCCTGAGTTTCTTGTACCAACTTCTAATCTTACTAACTAAGAGTCACTTCTCACTTCATAAAATCAATAGCCAATATGCCTCTTGCAGTCCTTCATCTTGGAAAGGTGGTTTGAGTTCACCCAAAATCCACATTTACTTACCTTAGTACGCTGCATGATGATCTTCAATTAACCGAGAGGAGGCCTTCGAATACTACTCAAGTCTTACCTTGGCAGGCAAATGCACATGTCTTCTCTCATTAACCACATTAGTGATGCTGAAAGGCTGAAAGTCTGCCGCTGTTCTCCGAAAACAACATACTAAATCCACGAGGTTCTCAGTCTCCGACACAAGCACAGACAAGACACCGAACAAGAGTATGGAGACTTTAAAATTCTCCACCACTAAGAAGGAAATTTGGCCATCCAAATCTCCTAACAACAGAACTAAAAGAAAAGACAAGCAAAATCTCCCGAACTGAAAGAAAAGCCGACTCAAATCCAAAGAAACAAAGACACGAGAAAACAAATCGACACAATCTAACGAATCCTCACCACACGTCTTAATGTCTCTAGAGTGTTTTATTTCCTAGAAACTAACCAGCTCTGATACCAAACTTGTCACACCCCGAAACCGGGCCCTGCAGTGATCCGGTCCCGGAGTGCGAAATTTTGGGATAATTTGAAACTTTTGTTATGTTTCCCAAGATCCGCGTGAATGAGGATAATCAAATCTCATCACAATCATAGTATATTTTTCGCGGAAGCTAAACATGGTGTTACGACCCGGAATCCGTGGCCATCGGGTTCCGTGTCGCAAGCAACCAATTCCATAAAGCCATCAAATAAACAGACTGGCATAAATTGTAAATCATAGAACACTGAGCTGGTAGTAACAAATCTATTATTTCCCACATATTCAAATTTCAATTAACAAATGTCTTAATTACAAACCCAATAAAAAGGCTAATAAAGCCATACAACAATATATCCAACTAAAAGAAATACTACCCTCAATGTTAGATACGAACTCCGGCGCCAAACTTGACATCTAAATGATATCAACGGGCAGCCTCTCACGTCAGACCGGCGGTCCCACCGCCTCCTCTGATCAAACACCTAAAACCAGAAAGAGAAGAAACTGGCACCAAACAAAAAGGGTCAGACACGATGGTCTGGCAAGCAAATAAACAAATAATATGAAAGCAAAGCACACTCGTAAAGCCTGGTGAAATCATCGAAAAATCGAATAAATAGGCTAAACAATAATGACAATAAAGCATGCTAAAACGATCGAAAGACCGAACATAAATATCAAAACAAGTAAAAGAACAATATCAGATGTACGAATATCTCGAAAAGATAAAAGCCTGCATAAAACATTTAATCGTCGGAAATACATTTCAAATCCTGAATAATAGCGACAATATGATAAATGATTGATATCGTAAAACAAAGTAATATGCAGATAAAACACTGGCAACCACACATAGCTAAATTCTCCTATTACCGAAGTAACAAGAGCACACAGAACGTAGCCACTGAACGTGGTACTAGAAATAGGATCAGAACCGTAGCCATACAAATGGGACCGGCATATCAAAAATCAGAACCGTAGCCATACAAATGGGACCGGCAGATAAAACCGTTGCCATGGTCGGTACAGACAGAATCCAAGCTGCAGCTGGCGGACAGATTAAAGATCCCAAGCCGGCCGATCAGCCCGACAAGGTGACCTAAGCCTAGTGGTGCCTTTAGTTTTCAAAACTCGAACCGATACGAATCAAACCATAATACTAATCCCTTTGGCTCAGGGGCTCACACCACATAGCTCTTGCCTCGAGGTTTTATTTTCGAAATCATAGCCCCTTTGGCTCATGGGCTCGCACTACAAAGCTCTGGCCCAGTCTTGCCTCGAGGTTTTTATTTTCAAATACTAGTGTTATCAAAACAATAGTCTTATCGAAGAAATCCCGAATGTGACGAACATACTCCAATCTCTTTTCAAATCGAATCGGAGAAAACATACGAATATCCATGGTAAACCGTTCAAATACACATCAAAGTGATTTGTATAAAATCATACGATCAATCCTTTCGAATATGGAAGACCCCATGATTTTATAATAAATCACCGAAGCTATTTGAATTAGTTTACCAAAGGATACAAATACAAATACATTCTCTAACTTGAAATGGAATGGAAATTATGTAGAATGACTTAATGACTTACCAAGGAACCATCTAAATGCACAACTATCCTTTAAACATTGATCATTAAGGAGTGAGTTTGATGCCAATGAAAATCCCCAACATTTAAATGATAAAGTGCGCATTGAGACTCGAACGATTCCCGGATAATTTTACATACATTCATTCTCTCATTGGTCCCATTCCCATTTCACAAATTCCAAGCATCACAAGTAAATCCAAACTCTTTAAAACAGGACCATAGTTGGACTTAAACCGAGTCCAAAACAATCTACTCATTTAGTCCAAAATAGTCCTTTAAGCATAGCCCAAACAGTCCTTAAAAACAGCCCATAACTAACCTTGAATGGCCCACAAACAGATTTTTAAATCAGTCCAAAACTTAACCTTGAATGGCCCACAAATCAAACTTTAAAACAGCCCCAAAACTGAACCCTTAATGGTCCAAGAAACAAGTTTTTAAAACAAGCCCAAACTAACCATGAAACAGGCCTACCAACAAGTTTTTAAAACAGCCCCAAAACCAACTTGAACAGGCCCATAAAATGACCCAACATCAGGTCTTGATATGGCCCAAAAACTGTCTTGCATCAGGCCCCAAAAGTTATCCCAAAAGTCCCTCAAACCAGGCCCTGAAAAGGGCCCAGAACTGGGCTGGGTCCACTCGAGCGACCCAGGGTCCGCTCGAGCGGACCCCTTCCAGAACCTGGGTCGCTCGAGCGGCCCACTGGGTCGCTCGAGCGGACCCAGTTCTGACTGGGTCCGGATGAGTGCAGAATTGCACTCTTTCTTCTTCTTTTCTGATTTTTCTTTCTTCCCTCCTTTTCTACAACCATTCTCCAATGAAGTAGATCCTCAATGGGATACATTAATCTCCATCTAATCATCAAATCTCCAACCATGATCATTCCAATTAAAGTAAAACCATAAGTCAAAGGGGTTGAATCATAAGAAGGAGAAGCCATGAAATGAAACCAAATAAGATACATCATCATATTAGTTGTAAAATTCACTTGCCTTGGTCAAGAGAAGGTGCAAAACACTCCATGAAGGTCCTCTTATGGCCTCAAGCTCCAAAATTACAAAATCCCCAAAATAGCTCAAGAGAAACCCTAGAAATCCAATCCATTGTAAATCTCCATGAAAACCCATTGCACATGGGATTAAAACACTCGAAATGGAGAGGAAAACAAGAATCTCAAGAAAAGAAAACCATTGCTAACCTTGAGAAATCCAAACAAAGAAGAAGAGCTTAGATGAGAGCCTTGCTCTAGCCCAAAAATCTTGAAAATGGGGTCTTTGGGAAGCAAAGAGGGAGGAGAAGAGCCCTAGGAGATCAATCCTCCACAAAATCTCCATGAGATAGGTGATTCAGAAGAGAGAGAAAGAGTGGAGGGAAGAGAGGGAAAACCCTCCCCACTCTTGCTGGAAACGAAATGAAGGAGAAGAAGAGGGGTTCCCCTTCTTATAAGATGGGTTTGTGGGCCCCGATCTACACAAGGCTGAAACTCACATTTGCGGGCCCCGAACGAAGACGACGAAGAAGACAAAAACGATCGGCGAAATATCTAGTTTCCAAAAAGTATATTTTCCCCAATTTTTGAAATTTTCGAAATTCATGGACAGATTTAGTGTAAATGGTCAGTTTTGCCCTTTTTATCGAAAAACGCATTTTCTGATCATCAAATCAAAATGGCCAAAACATGAAAGTTGTTAAACTTCATCAAATGAGTCGAAATGCACCAAAATCAGAATTTTTAGAAATCAAAAGTAATTTCTCATAAAAAAATACATATCGTATAAACCGGGTCAAACCAAGGTCAACGGTCTTCAAAACCTCAAGGTCTATGGAAAAATCTAGTCAAACTCAAAAACAAGATCAAACTAAATCAAATCTCACTTAAAAAGCCAAACCATGATTAAAACCATACTAAACAAAAGAACCGGGGGTCGGGATCTTACATCCTCCCCCCCTCAGAATCCATTTGGTCCTCCAAATGGCTTATTAAACCAAATCAAAATCAAAAACCCAAAAGACAAACGAAAACACTGACACCCCATGCTAGACCTTGGTGACTGAGATATCCCCTGATCAAACCTGACGGTGAAATGCACGGTCAACAACACTCTGATTCGGTTGAAGGCTTCACACTATTCCACATATCTGCTCAAAAGATACTCCTCTGACCAAACTAGTGTGCAATGATTCCTCTACTCATCCTTGGTGTCATCCGTCGTTCCTGCACTGGATCATTTCTTTTACTTATCTCATCAGTCACTGTCGGTTTCAGAACTGCAATTTCTGCCTTTTCCTACCACCTTGGAATTCTGTGCCTTAGGCCCTACAAACTGTACAAGGTGCTCCCGATGCTTGTACAAAGATGTGATCGTAGACATGTTTTCTCTGAAATAATTCCCACTTCAAAAATTCCTAGAATTCCATATACCTACTTACACTGTACCATTCAGACTCTGGCTTCTAAGAATATCGTCAATCCTCCTTCGTTATGAAATCACCATCTCCAAATTCTGATCTTTCTGTGATGTACTCTGAATTCTTGCCCACATCTGATTCTATCTACTTGCTGCTCTTGATCTCTTACCTGATACGGTGTTATCAACAAAATAGACCTGCCTAGCTGGCATCAATCCCTGAAGAACGGAAACTTTCAATTCAAGTCTTGAATGATGTTGATTCTCTCGCAGATCCATCTTTATCTCCAGCTGAACCAATATATTTCCTGACATCCATCAACCCTTCAATTCTTACACTTCCTAATTCCAACCAAAGGCTATTACAACTCATTCCATTCGATGCAAAACAAACCTTAAAATTTTAAACATAATGACTAAAATAATTACCTAGTTGAATCTCATCATTTTAAAACATAGTAGAAACCGAACTTTCAAATTATCAAATAGAACTTAATAAATAAAGTTTATCAAAGTTTGAACATGAAACAACATTATTCGTTTTGAAATTCATGTTTTCATGACCCAACAAATCCTTGAAATACTTAACAATCTCAAATTAGGATTTTCAAAAATAAGTCAAATTCATGTAGTATGACCATACACGAAATTTTGTTGAAATCCATTTCCAGCCAAACACATACAAAGTTTTGAAATCTTTAAGGTTTTGAAATGTAGCTGTCAACATTTAAAAGAATTAAAACAATAGCAAAATTTCAAGATTATTGTGTAACCATGTCTTAAGAAGATTAAATAAAAATTCATAACACAAATCCTCATGAAAACGAAATCATGCGACTAATGAAAAGAGTATATAACATAGTTTATTTCAAAATAAGCCTTAAAGAAGAACGTAAATCGATTGTTTAAACACTACATGGATAAATCATAGACATTAAGGAAAACATAACAAGATGAAAATATCATGAAAATCATTTTAAATAAGAAATGAACATCCAAACCACTGAGGTACTCCCTTGCATATGCACGTTGTCCAATCCAATACCCTATAAGTCGGTAAAGCCCACAACGTTTCTTCTGCTGCCAAAAGTTATCTTGACCACAACGAACCATTCACTTGGTATTGCCTCTGAAAACTACACTGGCTAAGCTACAAGTCACGGAAATTCTCAACCAAAACTACGACAAGGCTCATTAAATCTGGGAAATCCCTGAGTCTCTTGTACCAACTTCTAATCTTACTAACTAAGAGTCACTTCTCACTTCATAAAATCAATAGCCAATATGCCTCTTGCAGTCCTTCATCTTGGAAAGGTGGTTTGAGTTCACCCAAAATCCACATTTACTTACCTTGGTGCGCTGCATGATGATCTTCAATTAACCGAGAGGAGGCCTTCGAATACTACTCAAGTCTTACCTTGGCAGGCAAATGCACATGTCTTCTCTCATTAACCACATTAGTGATGCTGAAAGGCTGAAAGTCTGCCGCTGTTCTCCGAAAACAACATACTAAATCCACGAGGTTCTCAGTCTCCGACACAAGCACAGACAAGACACCGAACAAGAGTATGGAGACTTTAAAATTCTCCACCACTAAGGAGGAAATTTGGCCATCCAAATCTCCTAACAACAGAACTAAAAGAAAAGACAAGCAAAATCTCCCGAACTGAAAGAAAAGCCGACTCAAATCCAAAGAAACAAAGACACGAGAAAACAAATCGACACAATCTAACGAATCCTCACCACACGTCTTAATGTCTCTAGAGTGTTTTATTTCCTAGAAACTAACCAGCTCTGATACCAAACTTGTCACACCCCGAAACCGGGCCCTGCAGTGATCCGGTCCCGGAGTGCGAAATTTTGGGATAATTTGAAACTTTTGTTATGTTTCCCAAGATCCGCGTGAATGAGGATAATCAAATCTCATCACAATCATAGTATATTTTTCGCGGAAGCTAAACATGGTGTTACGACCCGGAATCCGTGGCCATCGGGTTCCGTGTCGCACGCAACCAATTCCATAAAGCCATCAAATAAACAGACTGGCATAAATTGTAAACCATAAAACACTGAGCTGGTAGTAACAAATCTATTATTCCCCACATATTCAGATTACAATTTAACAAGTGTCTTAATTACAAACCCAATAAAAAGGCTAATAAAGCCATACAACAATATATCCAACTAAAAGAAATACTACCCTCAATGTTAGATACGAACTCCGGCGCCAAACTTGACATCTAAATGATATCAACGGGCAGCCTCTCACGTCAGACCGGCGGTCCCACCGCCTCCTCTGATCAAACACCTAAAACCAGAAAGAGAAGAAACTGGCACCAAACAAAAAGGGTCAGACACGATGGTCTGGCAAGCAAATAAACAAATAATATGAAAGCAAAGCACACTCGTAAAGCCTGGTGAAATCATCGAAAAATCGAATAAATAGGCTAAACAATAATGACAATAAAGCATGCTAAAACGATCGAAAGACCGAACATAAATATCAAAACAAGTAAAAGAACAATATCAGATGTACGAATATCTCGAAAAGATAAAAGCCTGCATAAAACATTTAATCGTCGGAAATACATTTCAAATCCTGAATAATAGCGACAATATGATAAATGATTGATATCGTAAAACAAAGTAATATGCAGATAAAACACTGGCAACCACACATAGCTAATTCTCCTATTACCGAAGTAACAAGAGCGCACAGAACGTAGCCACTGAACGTGGTACTAGAAATAGGATCAGAACCGTAGCCATACAAATGGGACCGGCATATCAAAAATCACAACCGTAGCCATACAAATGGGACCAGGCAGATAAAACCGTTGCCATGGTCGGTACAGACAGAATCCAAGCTGCAGCTGGCGGACAGATTAAAGATCCCAAGCCGGGTGATCAGCCCGACAAGGTGACCTAAGCCTAGTGGTGCCTTTAGTTTTCAAAACTCGAACCGATACGAATCAAACCATAATACTAATCCCTTTGGCTCAGGGGCTCACACCACATAGCTCTTGCCTCGAGGTTTTATTTTCGAAATCATAGCCCCTTTGGCTCATGGGCTCGCACTACAAAGCTCTGGCCCAGTCTTGCCTCGAGGTTTTATTTTCAAATACTAGTGTTATCAAAACAATAGTCTTATCGAAGAAATCCCGAATGTGACGAACATACTCCAATCTCTTTTCAAATCGAATCGGAGAAACATACGAATATCCATGGTAAACCGTTCAAATACACATCAAAGTGATTTGTATAAATCATACGATCTATCCTTTCGAATATGGAAGACCCCATGATTTTATAATAAATCACCGAAGCTATTTGAATTAGTTTACCAAAGGATACAAATACAAATACATTCTCTAACTTGAAATGGAATGGAAATTATGTAGAATGACTTAATGACTTACCAAGGAACCATCTAAATGCACAACTATCCTTTAAACATTGATCATTAAGGAGTGAGTTTGATGCCAATGAAAATCCCCAACATTTAAATGATAAAGTGCGCATTGAGACTCGAAACGATTCCCGGATAATTTTACATACATTCATTCTCTCATTGGTCCCATTCCCATTTCACAAATTCCAAGCATCACAAGTAAATCCAAACTCTTTAAAACAGGACCATAGTTGGACTTAAACCGAGTCCAAAACAATCTACTCATTAGTCCAAAATAGTCCTTTAAACATAGCCCAAACAGTCCTTAAAAACAGCCCATAACTAACCTTGAATGGCCCACAAACAGATTTTTAAATCAGTCCAAAACTTAACCTTGAATGGCCCACAAATCAAACTTTAAAACAGCCCCAAAACTGAACCCTTAATGGTCCAAGAAAACAAGTTTTTAAAACAAGCCCAAACTAACCATGAAACAGGCCCACCACACGTTTTTAAAACAGCCCCAAAACCAACTTGAACAGGCCCATAAAATGACCCAACATCAGGTCTTGATATGGCCCAAAAAACTGTCTTGCATCAGGCCCAAAAGTTATCCCAAAAGTCCCTCAAACCAGGCCCTGAAAGGGCCCAAAAGTTCCTCAAAACCAGGCCCTGAAAAAGGGCCCAGAACTGGGCTGGGTCCGCTCGAGCGACCCAGGGTCCGCTCGAGCGGACCCCTTCCAGAACCTGGGTCGCTCGAGCGGCCCACTGGGTCGCTCGAGCGGACCCAGTTCTGACTGGGTCCGGATGAGTGCAGAATTGCACTCTTTCTTCTTCTTTTCTGATTTTTCTTTCTTCCTCCTTTTCTACAACCATTCTCCAATGAAGTAGATCCTCAATGGGATACATTAATCTCCATCTAATCATCAAATCTCCAACCATGATCATTCCAATTAAAGTAAAACCATAAGTCAAAGGGGTTTGAATCATAAGAAGGAGAAGCCATGAAATGAAACCAAATAGATACATCATCATATTAGTTGTAAAATTCACTTGCCTTGGTCAAGAGAAGGTGCAAAACACTCCATGAAGGTCCTCTTATGGCCTCAAGCTCCAAAATTACAAAATCCCCAAAATAGCTCAAAAGAAACCCTAGAAATCCAATCCATTGTAAATCTCCATGAAAACCCATTGCACATGGGATTAAAACACTCGAAATGGAGAGGAAAACAAGAATCTCAAGAAAAGAAAACCATTGCTAACCTTGAGAAATCCAAACAAAGAAGAAGAGCTTAGATGAGAGCCTTGCTCTAGCCCAAAAATCTTGAAAATGGGGTCTTTGGGAAGCAAAGAGGGAGGAGAAGAGCCCTAGGAGATCAATCCTCCACAAAATCTCCATGAGATAGGTGATTCAGAAGAGAGAGAAAGAGTGGAGGGAAGAGAGGGAAAACCCTCCCCACTCTTGCTGGAAACGAAATGAAGGAGAAGAAGAGGGGTTCCCCTTCTTATAAGATGGGTTTGTGGGCCCCGATCTTACACAAGGCTGAAACTCACATTTGCGGGCCCCGAACGAAGACGACGAAGAAGACAAAAACGATCGGCGAAATATCTAGTTTCCAAAAAGTATATTTTCCCCAATTTTTGAAATTTCGAAATTCATGGACAGATTTAGTGTAAATGGTCAGTTTTGCCCTTTTTATCGAAAAAACGCATTTTCTGATCATCAAATCAAAATGGCCAAAACATGAAAGTTGTTAAACTTCATCAAATGAGTCGAAATGCACCAAATCAGAATTTTTAGAAATCAAAAGTAATTTCTCATAAAAAAATACATATCGTATAAACCGGGTCAAACCAAGGTCAACGGTCTTCAAAACCTCAAGGTCTATGGAAAAATCTAGTCAAACTCAAAAACAAGATCAAACTAAATCAAATCTCACTTAAAAAGCCAACCATGATTAAACCATACTAAACAAAAGAACCGGGGGTCGGGATCTTACATCCTCCCCCCCCTCAGAATCCATTTGGTCCTCCAAATGGTCTAAACCAAATCAAAATCAAAAACCCAAAGACAAATGAAAACACTGACACCCTATGCTAGACCTTGGTGACTGAGATATCCCCTGATCAAACCTGACGGTGAAATGCACGGTCAACAACACTCTGATTCGGTTGAAGGCTTCACACTATTCCACATATCTGCTCAAAAGATACTCCTCTGACCAAACTAGTGTGCAATGATTCCTCTACTCATCCTTGGTGTCATCCGTCGTTCCTGCACTGGATCATTTCTTTTACTTATCTCATCAGTCACTGTCGGTTTCAGAACTGCAATTTCTGCCTTTTCCTACCACCTTGGAATTCTGTGCCTTAGGCCCTACAAACTGTACAAGGTGCTCCCGATGCTTGTACAAAGATGTGATCGTAGACATGTTTTCTCTGAAATAATTCCCACTTCAAAAATTCCTAGAATTCCATATACCTACTTACACTGTACCATTCAGACTCTGGCTTCTAAGAATATCGTCAATCCTCCTTCATTATGAAATCACAATCTCCAAATTCTGATCTTTCTGTGATGTACTCTGAATTCTTGCCCACATCTGATTCTATCTACTTGCTGCTCTTGATCTCTTACCTGATACGGTGTTATCAACAAAATAGACCTGCCTAGCTGGCATCAATCCCTGAAGAACGGAAACTTTCAATTCAAGTCTTGAATGATGTTGATTCTCTCGCAGATCCAACTTTATCTCCAGCTGAAACCAATATATTTCCTGACATCCATCAACCCTTCAATTCTTACACTTCCTAATTCCAACCAAAGGCTATTACAACTCATTCCATTCGATGCAAAACAAACCTTAAAATTTTAAACATAATGACTAAAATAATTACCTAGTTGAATCTCATCATTTTAAAACATAGTAGAAACCGAACTTTCAAATTATCAAATAGAACTTAATAAATAAGTTTATCAAAGTTTGAACATGAAACAACATTATTCGTTTTGAAATTCATGTTTTCATGACCCAACAAATCCTTGAAATACTTAACAATCTCAAATTAGGATTTTCAAAAATAAGTCAAATTCATGTAGTATGACCATACACGAAATTTTGTTGAAATCCATTTCCAGCCAAACACATACAAAGTTTTGAAATCTTTAAGGTTTTGAAATGTAGCTGTCAACATTTAAAAGAATTAAAACAATAGCAAAATTTCAAGATTATTGTGTAACCATGTCTTAAGAAGATTAACTAAAAATTCATAACACAAATCCTCATGAAAACGAAATCATGCGACTAATGAAAAGAGTATATAACATAGTTTATTTCAAAATAAGCCTTAAAGAAGAACGTAAATCGATTGTTTAAACACTACATGGATAAATCATAGACATTAAGGAAAACATAACAAGATGAAAATATCATGAAAATCATTTTAAATAAGAAATGAACATCCAAAACCACTGAGGTACTCCCTTGCATATGCACGTTGTCCAATCCAATACCCTATAAGTCGGTAAAGCCCACAACGTTTCTTCTGCTGCCAAAAGTTATCTTGACCACAACGAACCATTCACTTGGTATTGCCTCTGAAAACTACACTGGCTAAGCTACAAGTCACGGAAATTCTCAACCAAAACTACGACAAGGCTCATTAAATCTGGGAAATCCCTGAGTCTCTTGTACCAACTTCTAATCTTACTAACTAAGAGTCACTTCTCACTTCATAAAATCAATAGCCAATATGCCTCTTGCAGTCCTTCATCTTGGAAAGGTGGTTTGAGTTCACCCAAATCCACATTTACTTACCTTGGTGCGCTGCATGATGATCTTCAATTAACCGAGAGGAGGCCTTCGAATACTACTCAAGTCTTACCTTGGCAGGCAAATGCACATGTCTTCTCTCATTAACCACATTAGTGATGCTGAAAGGCTGAAAGTCCGCCGCTGTTCTCCGAAAACAACATACTAAATCCACGAGGTTCTCAGTCTCCGACACAAGCACAGACAAGACACCGAACAAGAGTATGGAGACTTTAAAATTCTCCACCACTAAGGAGGAAATTTGGCCATCCAAATCTCCTAACAACAGAACTAAAAGAAAAGACAAGCAAAATCTCCCGAACTGAAAGAAAAGCCGACTCAAATCCAAAGAAACAAAGACACGAGAAAACAAATCGACACAATCTAACGAATCCTCACCACACGTCTTAATGTCTCTAGAGTGTTTTATTTCCTAGAAACTAACCAGCTCTGATACCAAACCTGTCACACCCCGAAACCGGGCCCTGCAGTGATCCGATCCCGGAGTGCGAAATTTTGGGATAATTTGAAACTTTTTGTTATGTTTCCCAAGATCCGCGTGAATGAGGATAATCAAATCTCATCACAATCAGAGTATATTTTTCGCGGAAGCTAAACATGGTGTTACGACCCGGAATCCGTGGCCATCGGGTTCCGTGTCGCACGCAACCAATTCCATAAAGCCATCAAATAAACAGACTGGCATAAATTGTAAATCATAGAACACTGAGCTGGTAGTAACAAATCTATTATTTCCCACATATTCAAATTTCAATTAACAAATGTCTTAATTACAAACCCAATAAAAAGGCTAATAAAGCCATACAACAATATATCCAACTAAAAGAAATACTACCCCTCAATGTTAGATACGAACTCCGGCGCCAAACTTGACATCTAAATGATATCAACGGGCAGCCTCTCACGTCAGACCGGCGGTCCCACCGCCTCCTCTGATCAAACACCTAAAACCAGAAAGAGAAGAAACTGGCACCAAACAAAAAGGGTCAGACACGACGGTCTGGCAAGCAAATAAACAAATAATATGAAAGCAAAGCACACTCGTAAAGCCTGGGAAATCATCGAAAAATCGAATAAATAGGCTAAACAATAATGACAATAAAGCATGCTAAAACGATCGAAAGACCGAACATAAATATCAAAACAAGTAAAAGAACAATATCAGATGTACGAATATCTCGAAAAGATAAAAGCCTGCATAAAACATTTAATCGTCGGAAATACATTCAAATCCTGAATAATAGCGACAATATGATAAATGATTGATATCGTAAAACAAAGTAATATGCAGATAAAACACTGGCAACCACACATAGCTAAATTCTCCTATTACCGAAGTAACAAGAGCGCACAGAACGTAGCCACTGAACGTGGTACTAGAAATAGGATCAGAACCGTAGCCATACAAATGGGACCAGGCATATCAAAAATCAGAACCGTAGCCATACAAATGGGACCGGCAGATAAAACCGTTGCCATGGTCGGTACAGACAGAATCCAAGCTGTAGCTGGCGGACAGATTAAAGATCCCAAGCCGGCCGATCAGCCCGACAAGGTGACCTAAGCCTAGTGGTGCCTTTAGTTTTCAAAACTCGAACCGATACGAATCAAACCATAATACTAATCCCTTTGGCTCAGGGGCTCACACCACATAGCTCTTGCCTCGAGGTTTTATTTTCGAAATCATAGCCCCTTTGGCTCATGGGCTCGCACTACAAAGCTCTGGCCCAGTCTTGCCTCGAGGTTTTTATTTTCAAATACTAGTGTTGATCAAAACAATAGTCTTATCGAAGAAATCCCGAATGTGACGAACATACTCCAATCTCTTTTCAAATCGAATCGGAGAAAACATACGAATATCCATGGTAAACCGTTCAAATACACATCAAAGTGATTTGTATAAAATCATACGATCAATCCTTTCGAATATGGAAGGCCCCATGATTTTATAATAAATCACCGAAGCTATTTGAATTAGTTTACCAAAGGATACAAATACAAATACATTCTCTAACTTGAAATGGAATGGAAATTATTTAGAATGACTTAATGACTTACCAAGGAACCATCTAAATGCACAACTATCCTTTAAACATTGATCATTAAGGAGTGAGTTGATGCCAATGAAAATCCCCAACATTTAAATGATAAGTGCGCATTGAGACTCGAACGATTCCCGGATAATTTTACATACATTCATTCTCTCATTGGTCCCAATCCCATTTCACAAATTCCAAGCATCACAAGTAAATCCAAACTCTTTAAAACAGGACCATAGTTGGCCTTAAACCGAGTCCAAAACAATCTACTCATTTAGTCCAAAACAGTCCTTTAAACATAGCCCAAACAGTCCTTAAAAACAGCCCATAACTAACCTTGAATGGCCCACAAACAGATTTTTAAATCAGTCCAAAACTTAACCTTGAATGGCCCACAAATCAAACTTAAAACAGCCCAAAACTGAACCCTTAATGGTCCAAGAAACAAGTTTTTAAAACAAGCCCAAACTAACCATGAAACAGGCCCACCAACAAGTTTTTAAAACAGCCCCAAAACCAACTTGAACAGGCCCATAAAATGACCCAACATCAGGTCTTGATATGGCCCAAAAACTGTCTTGCATCAGGCCCAAAAGTTATCCCAAAAGTCCCTCAAACCAGGCCCTGAAAAGGGCCCAAAAGTTCCTCAAACCAGGCCCTGAAAAAGGGCCCAGAACTGGGCTGGGTCCGCTCGAGCGACCCAGGGTCCGCTCGAGCGGACCCCTTCCAGAACCTGGGTCGCTCGAGCGGCCCACTGGGTCGCTCGAGCGGACCCAGTTCTGGCTGGGTCCGGATGAGTGCAGAATTGCACTCTTTCTTCTTCTTTTCTGATTTTTCTTTCTTCCCTCCTTTTCTACAACCATTCTCCAATGAAGTAGATCCTCAATGGGATATATTAATCTCCATCTAATCATCAAATCTCCAACCATGATCATTCCAATTAACCCAAATACCAACTTTGAAATCAAAGTTTTTCCCCTTTTTCTTTGAACCCCAAACACTTAACATAAAAACTAACTTTGAAAAGGATCAAAGTGAAAACAAGCTTTCAATACATTGTAAGACCATACATAATGGAAATCCACACAACATTGGTTCATTTAATCAAAGTAAAACCATAAGTCAAAGGGGTTGAATCATGAGAAGGAGAAGCCATGAAATGAAACCAAATAAGATACATCATCATATTAGTTGTAAAATTCACTTGCCTTGGTCAAGAGAAGGTGCAAAACACTCCATGAAGGTCCTCTTATGGCCTCAAGCTCCAAAATTACAAAATCCCCAAAATAGCTCAAGAGAAACCCTAGAAATCCAATCCATTGTAAATCTCCATGAAAACCCATTGCACATGGGATTAAAACACTCGAAATGGAGAGGAAAACAAGAATCTCAAGAAAAGAAAACCATTGCTAACCTTGAGAAATCCAAACAAAGAAGAAGAGCTTAGATGAGAGCCTTGCTCTAGCCCAAAAATCTTGAAAATGGGGTCTTTGGGAAGCAAAGAGGGAGGAGAAGAGCCCTAGGAGATCAATCCTCCACAAAATCTCCATGAGATAGGTGATTCAGAAGAGAGAGAAAGAGTGGAGGGAAGAGAGGGAAAACCCTCCCCACTCTTGCTGGAAACGAAATGAAGGAGAAGAAGAGGGGTTCCCCTTCTTATAAGATGGGTTTGTGGGCCCCGATCTACACAAGGCTGAAACTCACATTTGCGGGCCCCGAACGAAGACGACGAAGAAGACAAAAACGATCGGCGAAATATCTAGTTTCCAAAATGTATATTTCCCCCAATTTCTGAAATTTTCAAAATTCATGGACAGATTTAGTGTAAAAGGTCAGTTTTGCCCTTTTTCTCGAAAAAACGCATTTTCTGATCATCAAATCAAAATGGCCAAAACATGAAAGTAGTTAAACTTCATCAAATGAGTCGAAATGCACCAAAATCAGAATTTTTAGAAATCAAAAGTAATTTCTCATAAAAAAATACATATCGTATAAACCGGGTCAAACCAAGGTCAACGGTCTTCAAAACCTCAAGGTCTATGAAAAAATCTAGTCAAACTCAAAAACAAGATCAAACTAAATCAAATCTCGCTTAAAAAGCCAAACCATGATTAAAACCATACTAAACAAAAGAACCGGGGGTCGGGATCTTACACAAGGTAAGCTCCCCAAGCTTGTAGATCCCTTTTCCTTTTAGTTAGAAATGAACTAAGGAGATTCACCCCAACCCATTGCATTCATTTTTGTAGAGAGTTTTGGGTGTGAGAACCTTTTTACACAAGTTTGAGCTCTAAGAGGATTTTCTCCATTTTCTCTTAGATTTTCTTAGCTCTTCATCAAAGGCAAGTAGATATTTATAATTATGTTGGATATGTTCGTTTTCCTTGATTTGTATGGAAAGATCATGGTTTGGATGTTAAATGCTCAGTTTGATACTTAGAGATTGAAAACATGATAACTTGTTTAGATGTTTAATGGAATGGATTTTTATGGACTTGATGAGAGGGGGTATGGATGTTTGTGGAGAGGGCTAGGCCCTGTTTTTCCTTGTTTACAGGTGTGAATAAAGGAAGGGAATGAAACCCCTCAGTTCTGAACTGGTTTCAAAATTTGGTTTAGAATTCTGAAGAAGTTCGGTTAGCCGAACCTTGGTGTCGGCTAGCCGAACTGTCATTCGGTCACCTCTCGGTTACCTGTCAGTCACAATTCCAGTGGGCTACCATTTGACTGAAAATGGAATTGTGCTGTCGGTTACCTTATCGGTCAGCTCTCGGCTGAACGAACTGCACTCGGTCACCTGTCGGTTCCAAACCCAGAGAGCTCGATTTCTGGGCAATTTGTGCGGTCGGTTACCTTGTCGGTCAGCCGAAGTCGACTAGCCAAACCTGGTATTTACCTTAGCTGAATTTCCTCCTTTTTGAAAAGAATTAACCCTTTGTTTATGGACTTCGATGGAACCTTGATTACCCTTTTTGGACTCATTTGACTATATACGGGGAGTGTCTTGAGCCGACGGTTCCTCGTAGTTATTCCGGTTGCATCGAGTCTCATCCAAATTCAATCTCGAATGGTACGAGACAATGGGGTACCCTCCTTTATATCTATGCATGAAGTCTGTTTGTTATGGTATCGCGAACCCTAATTCCTTTCGTTGACTGAGTAGGTTGTACGATGCTTCGGGAATAATGATTGACTTAGGATTCGATTGTCTATCGCTTATGATTCTGAATTGTACCATCTGGTACTGTCTACATGTAATGTACATGTTCATTAGCTCTGTATACTTTATTTGGTTTGGAATTGCAGTGAGAACTTAGATGATGGATTTAGGATCCCTTTTGATGTTCCGTTTATTCTGAGGTTTGTTTGAGGTGTTGAGGCTAGGTGGCTTTGATTGTAAAGGCTTAAAAGGACTACTAATGGTATTGATGCTCTGAAGTTAGTTGTTTGTTTGATTTTGATTTGATGAAAGGTAGTAGTTCCTCTATTGTTATGATGAATCTTGTTCGCGCAAGAAAGCCTAGCCCCTCACTGATTTGTCTGTTTAGGACTCTTTGTGTCGGGCACCACTCAGCTGACAACATTCAGCATAGCTGGGACGCCACCTGTGTGAGGACTCTATAGTTTTAGCTCAAGGCAAGACGATGAGTCAGAGCGCTTGGGGCCCGAGCCACATGAGCCAAGAGATATCTGTTATCTGGTATCTGAACATGGGTTATCAGTGCCCAATTCACGTATTATTAGTATATGTGGTTGCTTACTTTGATAGTATGTTTATGATTCGAATGTGATGCATTCTTACGATCAGAATGCTATACATTTCCTATGATTATGTCTACTTGTTCATTCTTATTCGTACTGCATATCTGTGGATTCTTATATATATATATATTACTTTCCAACCGTTGTGTTGATGATGCTACTCTTGGTGCATAGGTACCGAATTTATCACTTACAAGGAGGAAACGACGGAGGAAGTTCAAGCAGATCAGCCTGATGACTTCGTAGAGTATTGTACGGACGGAATTGTCTAGCCGTATCGACACCGTACGAGAGAGCCTTCATGTCATATTTTGTTTAGTTTCATCTTTTGGTTCTTTTATCATTTTGATTAGGCCCAGGTTTTTGATGTGGCCTAATGTTGAAATTAATATTTTGTTAACAGTCTCAACATTGAACTTTAATTATGATTTTCAGTATCTTGCTCCAAACTATACATCTTTAGATACCAATTGCTATTATGAAGCTTCCGCTATTTGTTATTTACATTTGAGGAAATGTCTACACCTCACAGCGGTCTTCGATCCATTTGGGACACGATTGGGGCTAACCTACATTTAATTAATGTAGGAAAAGTTTTAAATTAGCCCTAATCTCACGCATAACCCCGGCTTCACCGCTGGGGGCGTGACAAGTTGGTATCAGAGCATTACTGGTTTCTAGATTTAAAAACAAGTAGAAAGTAAGACGCGTGAGGATTGGTTTTCTTTTGGGTATATTAGCTTTTTTAGATTGTATAATTTGTATGCTAGATTGAGTCCCCTAGGACTAATGTTTCTTATGTTTCAGAATGGCTGCTCGAAATTTGCGTTCTAATAATGATAACCCCAAGAGCAGTAACGCCAATGCTATTGATAGTGATTCCATGGAAGGAAGGTTTAATAAGTTGATGCAAGCATTCGTGGCTTCCCCCAAGAATAAATGCTTCAGGTCTTGCAGAGGCCAACACCGCCAGCCCAAGTCGTAATGCCAGCTCGGGTTATAGACCCGAATGACATGTACAATAAGTTTAAGAAGAGAAACCCACCGGTGTTCTATGGAAATGAAGATCCCCTTGATGCTGACGAGTGGGTCGTGCAGATGGAGAAGATTTTCCATGTTTTCCAGTGCACAGGCTAGGAGCAGGTACAGTTGTCAGCCTACATGTTCAGGGGTATAGCTGAGATGTGGTGGAAATCTGTCAAGACACCCTATGATACGATTGATGATGCCACTGCTTGGACATCGTTTCAGAAAGAGTTCCGTACCAAATATATCCCACCACATATCCAAGCTCAGAAGCTTGTGGAGTTTGAGACTTTAGTACAGGGGGAAGATACCATTCAGGTTTATGAACAGAAATTCACTACCCTATCCAGGTTTGCACCAGCTTTGTTGAAGACCGAAGAGGATAAGGTTATGTGGTTCATTCGAGGTTTGAGACCCGACATTAAGATGGAAGTGACATCGGTCGCTCTACCTACTTATGAGGAGAATCTTAAGCATGCCTACTGGGCTGAAGAGTCCATCCGGCAGAAGATTCTGTATGCCCAGCAGCTTCAACAAGTGCAGACTCAGGCTAAGAGTAGCGGCTCAGGGTAGTTTCAACAGCGTCCACAGCAATCATATCAGTAGCAACAACGCCCACAACAGTAGGGCAAAAGGCCTAAGGTTGATCAAGCTAGGAAGGTTCATCGTGAGCATTGTAACACGGATACCCATTCTACTACGAACTGCCGAAAGATTACAGGAGCTTGTTTTGGGTGTGGTCTTGTGGGCCACTAAAGGAAGGATTGTCCTCAGATGCAAGGACAAGGTGAGAGGACCAGAGCTCCTCAACCACCAGTGCCAGCACAACCTTTGCAGCAGGCTACTCAACAGCAACCTAGACTACCACAGTAGCAGCAGCAGCTTCGACTTCTGGCACCGCCATAGAATAGGGGACAATAGAGGCCTCAAGGACAGCAGTATAGGCAGCAAGGACGGCAAAGGCCTCAGGGACAGCAGATGCCTCAGCAGCGTGGTCATCTTTATGCCTTGGATCAGCAGGAAGGCAAGGAAATTGGAGGAGTAGTGGAAGGTACACTATCTATTTCAGATGTACCTGCTAGAGTCTTATTTGATTCTGGTTCCACACACTCCTTTGTATCACTTATATTTGCTGCATGCTTGGTGGGAGACATAGCTCCATTACGTTATATTTTGCTTGTTAGTACTCCTTTAGGGAAAATAGTTCAGTGTGAATCCTATTTTCCAGCATGCAAAGTACAGATAGAGAACTTCATTCTATCTGCAGATTTGATCATCCTAGGGATGAAGGACTTTGATGTCATACTAGGAATGGATTGGTTATCCACCTATAGGGCAGTAGTAGATTGCTTCAACAAGACAGTCAGATTGCAAGTGTTAGCAGACAGTGTAGAGATTGTTGGAGAAAGGAAACCCATGTCCACTAGAGTCATCTCAGCCTTGAGGGCAGATCGATTGATTAGAAGTGGATGTGAAGGTTATGTGGCATTTATCACGGAGGATAAATTGTCCGAAGCGGTGGAGGATATTCCAGTTGTTTGTGAGTTCCCGGATGTCTTTCCGGAGGAGATATCTGGATTACCACCGATTCGAGAGATTGATTTCATGATTGAGCTAGTGCTAGGAACGGCACCGATATCAAAAGCACCTTATCGTATGGCTCCAGCAAAATTAAGAGAGTTGAAAGTCCAGTTACAGGATCTCTTGGACAGAGGATTCATGAGACCAAGTGTATCACCATGGGGTGCACCGGTCTTATTCGTGAAGAAGAAGGATGGATCGATGCGTATGTATATAGACTACAGGCAGCTGAATCAGGTTACAATCAAGAACAAGTATCCACTACCCAGGATAGATGAGTTGTTTGATCAGTTGCAGGGAGCACAGCATTTCTCCAAGATAGATTTGAGATCAGGCTACCATCAGATACGAGTCAGAGATTAGGATGTGCAGAAAACAGCCTTCAGGATCATATATGGACATTATGAGTTCTTGGTCATGCCATTTGGGCTGACCAATGCACCCGGAGTATTCATGGCTTTGATGAACAGGGTTTTCGCATCATGCTTAGACCAGTTCACAGTCGTATTCATAGACGATGTTCTAGTCTATTCGAGGTCCAGAGATGAACATGCAGAACATTTGAGGAGTACATTGCAGATTCTGAGAGAGAATCAGCTCTATGCTAAGCTAAGTAAGTGTGATTTTTGGCTTGAGCAAGTGTCCTTTCTTGGACATATCATCTCTAAGGAAGGCTTAGCAGTAGATCCAACGAAGATTGAAGCAGTAGTCAGTTGGCAGAGTCCGAAGTCAGTGTCAGATATTAGGAGTTTTCTCGGTTTAGCAGGATACTACAGAAGATTTGTGAAGGGATTCTCCAGTATAGCAGCCCCATTGACTAAGTTGACAAGGAAAAATGTTCCTTTTGTGTGGACAGAGCAGAATTTTCAGGAGCTGAAGACCAGATTGACCACAGCTCCTATTCTTACCTTACCTACTGGGAATGGAGGGTTTGTGATATTTACAGATGCTTCATGCATAGGATTGGGATGCGTACTCATGCAAGAAGGAAAAGTAGTAGCTTACAGGTCCAGACAGTTGAAAGAGCATGAGAAAAGATATGCTACTCATGACTTGGAACTTGCAGCAGTAGTTATGGCCTTGAAATTATGGAGACATTACTTCTATGGAGAGAAATTTGAAGTTCACTCGGATCACAGGAGTCTTTAGTACTTATTCGGACAGAAGGATCTGAATATGAGGCAGACTAGATGGATGGAGTACATCAAAGACTATGATTTTTCAATAAAGTATCATCTCGGGAAAGTAAATGTGGTTACCGATGCATTGAGCAGAAAGACAGCAAATACCGGATGCTTACAGATAGAGTGGTCTTTGACAGAGTTATTCAGAGATTTGGCCATAGAATTCCAGCCTCAAAGTGAGAGAATCATGGTTACCAACATGCATACTTGGGAACTAGAGATTCTTAACAGGATCAAGAACAGTCAGAGAGAGGATCTAGAGTTAGTCAGACTGATTGACAGTATAGCAGACAGGCCAGAGTTCAGACTCATAGATGAAGTGTTGTATTGCCAGGACAGATTGTGTGTACCCGGTGTTCATGATTTGAGGAACGAGATTCTGGTTGAGGCACATCATTCTCGTTATGCTATTCACCCCGGGAGCATCAAAATGTATCAGAACTTGAGAAGTTTTTATTGGTGGAACAACATGAAGAAAGACATTGCAGGATTTGTCTCGAGATGTCTAGTGTGTCAACAAGTGAAGGTTGAGCATCAGAAACCTCCAGGGTTGCTTCAACCCTTGAAGACACCGGAATGGAAGTGGGAACACATCACCATGGACTTCGTGGCAGGACTACCACCCACGAGGGGCAATGATAGCATATGGGTGATTGTTGACAGACTCACCAAGTCAACACACTTCATTCCAATGAGGATGAAAGGATCAATGGATGTTTTGGCATATAAGTACATCGAGAGCATCGTTAGATTGCATGGAATTCCAGATTCCATTGTTTCAGACAGAGACATGAGGTTCGTGTGCAGATTTTGGGTTACTTTGCAAGCAGCTTTGGGCACTACTTTGAGTTTCAGCACCGCGTATCACCCTCAGACATATGGTCAGACAGAGAGGGCCAATCAGAGGATATGTTGCAGGCATGTGTTCTCGATTTCGGGAAAGACTGGGAGAATAGTCTTCCTTTGTGCGAGTTTGCCTACAACAACAGCTTTCACTCTAGTATCAGGATGGCACCATTCGAGGCATTGTACTGACGGAAGTGTAAACCCCGATTTGTTGGGAAGAAATTGGTGTTCGGAGTTTTCATGGACCTTCGATCATCAGTGATACTAGTGAGAAGGTGAAACAGATCATCGATAGATTGAAGATTGTAAGAGACCAGCAGAAAAGCTACGCAGACCCGAAGAGGAGGGATTTGGCATTTCAGGTCGGAGACAAAGTGTTTCTCAAAGTCTCACCGACTAGAGGAACTATGAGATTTGGTCAGAAAGGGAAATTGGCTCGAAGATACATAGGACCGTTTGAGATTGATAGACGCGTTGGTGAAGTGGCGTACCGACTGATACTACCAGCAGAGTTAGCAGGAGTTCACAAGGTTTTTCATATCTCCATGCTGAGGAAGTACATTCCAGACCCTTCACATGTGCTACATCACGAACATTTGGATGTTCAACCAGATGTTACATTTTTGGATAGACCAAAGAAGATCATTGACACGAAGGAACATGTTCTCAGGACCAGAACTATTCATTGGGTCAAGGTTCAGTGGGAACATCACAGTCCGAAAGAAGCTACATGGGAACTTAGGGAGCAGCTTCAGGAGAAGTACCCGCAGTTATTGCCAGAGGATCAGTTAATACTAGAGGACTAGTTATTACCAGAAGTTCAGGCATTGCCAGAGGTGTGTTAGAGATTTGGAGGACCAAATAGCCTAAGTGGGGGAGGATGTAACATCCCGTCCCTTAACCTACCAGTAATTATAATTAATTGCTTGATTAGTTAGTAAGTGTGTTTAGAGTCTCAGCGAGTCGGGTTTGACGTATGGATCACGCGTGCGAAGTCTCGCGCGAGTCCGAGCTCGTTTGGGTATAGTAGGGGGTGGTTTGCAATTTGGGAAGTTTCAGGGGTTTTTATGTCATTATGAGTTTTTGTGAGCTTGGGTGCATCGGGTAGGTCTCAACATTTCATAAACTTTAGTCTTCAGTCGCGTTTCGATTCGACGCGTCGAAGAGGCCCGAAATTCATCTTTAGTAAAGCCAAGGATTAGATTGTAGTTAACCATTAACCTAACCTAAACATAAGTCACTCACCTCCTATCTCACAACACTCTCATTTCACTATTCCTATTCCAGAGACTCAGCCCCCTTCATCGTTTCTTCATTTCCTTTTCACTGCCGCCGGCCATCGGAGCTCCGACGTCGCCGGTGAAAGTTCTGATCTTCTTCCCTAAGTTTCCTATATCACTAATATCTAGTTTTCTAAGCTATTCTCTCTCAACCCATTCCAAGGTAAGCTCCCCAAGCTTGTAGATCTAGTGAATCCTTTTCCTTTTAGTTAGAAATGAACTAAGGAGATTCACCCCAACCCATTGCATTCATTTTTGTAGAGAGATTTGGGTGTGAGAACCTTTTTACACAAGTTTGAGCTCTAAGAGGATTTTCTCCATTTTCTCTTAGATTTTCTTAGCTCTTCATCAAAGGCAAGTAGATATTTATAATTATGTTGGATATGTTTGTTTTCCTTGATTTGTATGGAAAGATCATGGTTTGGATGTTAAATGCTCAGTTTGATACTTAGAGATTGAAAACATGATAACTTGTTTAGATGTTTAATGGAATGGATTTTTATGGACTTGATGAGAGGGGGTATGGATGTTTGTGGAGAGGGCTAGGCCCTGTTTTTCCTTGTTTACAGGTGTGAATAAAGGAAGGGAATGAAACCCCTCAGTTCTGAACTGGTTTCAAAATTCGGTTTAGAATTCTGAAGAAGTTCGGTTAGCCGAACCTTGGTGTCGGCTAGCCGAACTGTCATTCGGTCACCTCTCGGTTACCTGTCAGTCACAATTCCAGTGGGCTACCATTTGACTGAAAATGGAATTGTGCTGTCGGTTACCTTGTCGGTCAGCTCTCGGCTGAACGAACTGCACTCGGTCACCTGTCGGTTCCAAACCCAGAGAGCTCGATTTCTGGGCAATTTGTGCGGTCGGTTACCTTGTCGGTCAGCCGAAGTCGACTAGCCGAACCTGGTATTTACCTTAGCTGAATTTCCTCCTTTTTGAAAAGAATTAACCCTTTGTTTATGGACTTCGATGGAACCTTGATTACCCTTTTTGGACTCATTTGACTATATACGGGGAGTGTCTTGAGCCGACGGTTCCTCGTAGTTATTCCGGTTGCATCGGGTCTCATCCAAATTCAATCTCGAACGGTACGAGACAATGGGGTACCCTCCTTTATATCTATGCATGAAGTCTGTTTGTTTGGGTATCGCGAACCCTAATTCCTTTCGTTGACTGAGTAGGTTGTACGATGCTTCGGGAATAATGATTGACTTAGGATTAGATTGTCTATCGCTTGTGATTCTGAATTGTACCGTCTGGTACTGTCTACATGTAATGTACATGTTCATTAGCTCTGTATACTTTATTTGGTTTGGAATTGCAGTGAGAACTTAGATGATGGATTTAGGATCCCTTTTGATGTTCCGTTTATTCTGAGGTTTGTTTGAGGTGTTGAGGCTAGGTGGTTTTGATTGTAAAGGCGTAAAAGGACTACTAATGGTATTGATGCTCTGAAGTTAGTTGTTTGTTTGATTTTGATTTGATGAAAGGTAGTAGTTCCTCTATTGTTATGATGAATCTTGTTCGCGCAAGAAAGCCTAGCCCCTCACTGATTTGTCTGTTTAGGACTCTTTGTGTCGGGCACCACTCAGCTGACAACATTCAGCATAGCTGGGACGCCACCTGTGTGAGGACTCTATAGTTTTAGCTCAAGGCTAGACGATGAGTCAGAGCGCTTGGGGCCCGAGCCACATGAGCCAAGAGATATCTGTTATCTGGTATCTGAACATGGGTTATCAGTGCCCAATTCACGTATTATTAGTATATGTGGTTGCTTACTTTGATAGTATGTTTATGATTCGAATGTGATGCATTCTTACGATCAGAATGCTATACATTTCCTATGATTATGTCTACTTGTTCATTCTTATTCGTACTGCATATCTGTGGATTCTTATATATATTACTTTCCAACCGTCGTGTTGATGATGCTACTCTTGGTGCATAGGTACCGAACTTATCAGTTACAAGGAGGAAACGACGGAGGAAGTTCAAGCAGATCAGCCTGATGACTCCGTAGAGTATTGTACGAACGACATTGTCTAGCCGTATCGACACCGTACGAGAGAGCCTTCATGTCATATTTTGTTTAGTTTCATCTTTTGGTTCTTTTATCATTTTGATTAGGCCCAGGTTTTTGATGTGGCCTAATGTTGTAATTAATATTTTGTTAACAGTCTCAACATTGAACTTTAATTATGATTTTCAGTATCTTGCTCCAAACTATACATCTTTAGATACCAATTGCTATTATGAAGCTTCCGCTATTTGTTATTTACATTTGAGTAAATGTCTACACCTCACAGCGGTCTTCGATCCATTTGGGACACGATTGGGGCTAACCTACATTTGATTAATGTAAGAAAAGTTTTAAATTAGCCCTAATCTCACGCATAACCCCGGCTTCACCGCTGGGGGCGTGACATGTCTTGACCTCCCGGATGAGTCTGGGTGCCATGGCTGCACTGAAAATCAGTGCGGACTTGGTGAAATTTAGCTGTTGTCCCGCCGCATTCCCATAGTCATCTAGGACCCCTTTGATCTTCTGGGCATTTTGAGCAATGGCTCTGATGAACAGAGCATGTCTTCGGCATATTGAAGCAAAAGGATCCTTTCTCCCCCTGGCATTAAAGAAGGGAAAATTGCTGGCCTCCGTCGAGATAAATGAAACATAGACCGTGTCAATGCCTCATTGCACAATATGTAGAGATATGGGGACAGAGGGTCCCCTTGGGTTCAAGGCACAAGACAAGCGGTGAATTATTGTTTTAAAATTAGAATGTCCTATGTATCCCTTCTACAATGTTTAGACATTGGAAAAGTTATAATTACAAGGTCAAACTTTTTTAGAGTTTGACGACCCTTTCTGAATTCTTTCCCCTTGGAGAGTGTTGAATTTGGAAAAGCTTTTCTACAGCTTGATGTTCATTGCTTCATTAAGTATGGTATATATACAATATTTGCAACTAAATATCCTAGAGTATGGGGATCTAATCCTATCTTCTGTTAAATGAGCTAAAATAGTGGGATTAGTTTACAACAGTAATATTGGCCTTAGTCAAGAAATTCCTAACACTCCCTTTTAAGTTGGTGTGTGTATGTCAAGGACACCCAACTTACTGATAAGTGAATGAAAGTGATCTTTTCCCAAAGGTTTTGTTAAAAAATCTGCAGTTTGGTGACCTGAAGGAATGTAGATGGTGCGCAACTGTCCATCTTGAATCTTCTCACGCACAGAATGGCAGTCAATTTCTATATGCTTTGTGCGCTCATGGAAAACTGGATTCGCAGCAATATATAAGGCTGCTTGATTGTCACAAAAGAGGAGTGTAGGCTGAGTTTGAGGTACCCCTAAGTCTTGAAGGAGATAGAGTAGCCAAATAACCTCACATGTAGCAGAAGCCATTGCCCGATATTCTGCTTCAGCAGAGGATCGGGAGACAGTGGTTTATTTCTTGGTTTTCCAAGAAATAGGGCATGTGCCAAGCATAGCAATGTAACCAGTCTTGGAGCGGCGTGTTTCTGTGCAACTGACCCAATCAGAATCACAAAACATCCTTAGTTGAAGTGAGTTGTCAGAAGGCATAAATAGACCTTGTTCAGGTGCTCGTTCGAGATAGTGAAGCAAGCATAAACCAGCTGCAAGATGAGGCTTACGAGGTTGACTCATAAATTGACTCAGGACATGGACTGAGTATACAATATATGGACAAGTGATTGTAAGGTAAATGAGTCGTCCAATTAAACGCCAATACTTGGTAGGGTCCAACAAAAGATCACCATCTGTGGAGGATAGATGCAAGTTATGTTCCATTGGAAAGTCAATGGGTCGTGACCCGAGTAATCCCATATCTTCCAAAATCTCAAGTGTATATTTGCGTTGGGAGAGACAAATACCATGCCGGGAGCGAGCTATCTCAATTCCCAAAAAATATTTTCGAGCACCAAGGTCTTTAATCTGAAAACTTTGATGAAGAAATTGCTTGACAATGTGTATTGCTTGAGGATTGTTCCCGATGACTATGATGTCATCAACATATATGAGAATCACTGTGAAATTATTGTGACCATGATGAGTGAAGAGAGAATAATCTGATTTGGACTGAACAAATCCAGCATCACGAATGGCTGTGGAGAACTTTGAAAACCATTGGCGGGAGGCCTGTTTGAGACCGTAGAGTGACTTGTGAAGATGACAAACACGTGTCTCCCCCTTTCTACAGAAACCAAGAGGAATGGTCATGTAAACTTCCCCATTCAGGTCGCCATGTAAGAAGGCGTTTTGTACATTCAATTGATGCAAGGACCAATTATTGATAGAAGCAATTGCAATTAAACAATGCACAGTTGTTAACTTTGCAACAGGAGCAAAAGTTTCATGATAGTCTAGCCCTTGTTTTTTATTGTAGCCTTTGGCGACGAGACGAGCCTTGTAACGTTCAATGGAGCCATCAGACCGGTATTTAATCTTATATACCCATTTGCATCCAATGGCCTTTTTGCCTACTGGCAAGGTGGTGAGGGACTAAGTGTTGTTCTGCTCAAGAGCTCAGAATTCAGTGATCACAGCTTCATACCATTTTGGATCGCGCACAACCTATGAAAAAGAAGTGAGTTCGGGAATAGATGACACAACTAGAACAAACTTTTGGTAAGAATTGGATAAATGATGTGTACCCATGTTAGAACTTGTCTTCGAGGTAGACGTGGAGTGATGTGGTAGCATGGCTTGTGAGCAATGGTAGTCACCAAGGTAGGAAGGGGTTTGAACAAGTCGTGTGGAGCGGCGAGGAGCAGGTGGGTCATGAGTATGTTGAACCTCGGGTTCTGACTCATGAATGCTTGGTTGAACATTGGAATGGCCATTATCATTTTCCACAATCGTGGAAGGAGGATCAAGAATGGGTGCATCTTCAGGTGTAGGTGAATCAGAGATAGGTAGGGGAAGAACATCATGTGAGGTGGAATCTGAGAGATTATTAGATTGGTATGGAAAAATATGTTCATGAAAAATTACATCTCGACTTGTTTAAAAAGTATTTGTTTTAAGATCAAACACACGGTGTCCCTTTTGACCATATGAATATCCCACGAAGACACATTTACGAGCACGAGCATCAAATTTGTCGCGATTATGTGCGAGTGTACTTGCATAACATAAACAACCAAAAACCTATAAATGTGAATAATTGGGTGATTTGTGAAAGATTACTTCATAAGGGGATTTGTTATAACAATGGTGTAGGGTGACGATTAATAAGATAGGTTGCACTTTAGATGCAGTCTCCCCAAAAGTTGAGTGGCAAGTGTGCTTGGAAGCATAAGGCACGGGCCACTTCAAGAATGTGGCGGTATTTACGTTCAGCGATGCCATTTTGCTGGGGGTGGAAACACAACTATGTTGTTGAATAACACCATTTACTTGGAAAAATATTTGCATATCTTTTGAGAAAAACTCAGATCCATTATCAGTCCTTATTTGTTTGATTTTATGATTAAACTGAGTGTTAAACAAAGCAAAAAAATATTGTAAGAGATGTCTGGTTTCTGATTTGAAACGCATAAGAAACACCCATGTGCAGTGAGAAAAATCATAAACAATGGTGAGGAAGTAGCGAGCTCCTGAATGAGAAGGTGTGGAAAATCCTCCCCATATATCACAGTGAATTAAGTCAAAAGGTGTTGTGGTTGATATGTGGATGAAAAGGGTAATCTTGTTTGCTTGGCAAGTGGACATATATCACAATGACAAGAAGAACTATTTATTTCAAGTACATTTTTGGATAAAAATTTTATTCAAGCAGAAGATAAATGGACTAAACGCTAATGCCAAACATCAAAATTAGATAAGTTGGAGGAAAGTGCAATGTTACGGCTATCTGTAGCATAAAAATAATAGATGTCACCACACTGTTTAGCCACTCCAATCCTCATCCTCTTGGACAGGTCCTGAAAAACAAAAGAATCACGTGAAAAAATGACTGAGCAAGGATGAGAAGAGGTGAGTTTACTAAAAGAAAGTAGATTAAATCCTAAAGAAGGAATACATAACACAGGATGCAAATAAATGTGAGGACTGAGAAAAATAGAACCAATGTGAGTGACGGGTGCGACATTACCATTGGGTATGTTAACAGGTGAAATGTAAGACACTTTTGGAGATGAGTGAAACAATGAGGGATCAAATATCATATGATCAGACGCACCCGTGTCGACAATCCAAGTATGTTATGAAATAAGAGGAGCAACATGTACAGTTACCTGCGAAGTTTACAGTAGGCTGAGCACTACCTTCATGAAGCATGGATAGAAGCTAATGAAATTGATATGGTGTAAAAGATTGAGCAGTAAGATTTGGGGATATGCTTGACTGCTCATTTATAGCTGGTTTTGCAGCTTGTGTCCAACTGGAATTATGTAGTCTATGACCTGGAGGATAGCCATGAAGTATATTACATTTCTCTTTGATGTGGCCCACCCAGCCACAGTGATCACAAGTTGGGCGAGGACGCCTTTAACTGCCCGGCCTGCCATTGTTTCGAGCATATCACGTGAGAGCTGCCTCAATGAGTTTGAGTGTCCAGTAGAGGCAGCAAGAGCCACAGAATCAAATATATTTGTTGATGGGGAGGATACTTCACGTTATTTTTCCTCTTGTAAGAGAAGGGCATATGCTTTGTTGACAGAATGGAGGGGTTCCATGAGGAGAATTTGGCCTCGGACTTGAGAATAAGAATCATGAAGCCCCATCAGAAACTGGATGAGCTGTTCTTGTTACTGATAGCCTTGGATAGCTCGCAGTGATCCACAAGAACAGGGAGGCACGTGGAGATAAGAAAAAAGCTCGTCCCATAATGATTTCAATTTGGTGAAGTAGGTAGCAATAGACAAGTTGCCTTGAGCATAAAAAATAATCTCACGCTTGAGTTGAAAAATTCTGGGAACATTGCTATGGGAGAAACATTCTTTCAAATCAACCCAAATTTCTTGGGCAGTAGAAGTGTAGATAGCACTGTTGGAAATATCAGAAGCAACTGAATTCATAAGCCACGATCGAACCATGTCGTTAAATCTTCTCCATAGTGAATAATTAGAAGAAGAGATAGAGAAAGAGGGACAGGGAGAGCGGGGGCAGCGGGCAGGGAGAGGGAGAGAAGGTCGGGTGAAAGTGAAGGGAGAAGAAGGGGAGTGAACTGGAAAATTGAGGGTTGAGGGTTTTGGATATTTTGGGGAAAAATGGATGTGTAGAGAGAGATTTTGAAAAAAAATTGACTTATTTGGGGTGTGCAGAGAGAAGGGGTGTGCTCAGAGAAGTTTGCATTGTGGCATTGGCAGCACTCAAAATGAGGGTTAAAAAAGCATGGGTGCAGGTAGATGCATGCTTGCGGATACAGGATAATACCTACGTGCAAGCCCCTCTCTTTTAACTTTTCCTTCTTTCCTCGTTTATTTGTTTCTTTCGCTTTTCTCTTTTATCCTTGCTTATTTTTTATGCATTTTGACCCCGGTTATTTCATTATGTTTTATTTACTAGTAAACAAAGTAAGATAAATATCAACTTAATGGGAGAGATAATAGTGAGGTAAATATAAAGTACACTTTCTTGTGAAGGAAAGATGCTTTTATTTTCATGAGGTTTAGCAAGGCAAAGTGAGATGAGAAATTAACAGATAGTAAAGCAACCACTTTTTTGTCTTTTATGAGGTAAAAATTTATAGGGTCTTGTAAAGTAAAAGTTAAACTTTTTTGTCGATGGGAATTTACTTTTCCTCCTATCTTGCCCAACCAAATATGGTAAAGTTAAACTTTAAGTGGCTAAGGGTACTTTACCACGAAGTTTAATTTTACCACTTGCAAAACAAATGCTACCTTACACTTGTTGGAGCATAGATCTTCATTGTGTGGGGGATTTTCCAAAGGTGGTTATGTTTAAATATTTGATCCCAATAAACCCTCCACAAAAGGTCTATCTGCCTAAATCTTTATCCCCAATAAATAAAAATTTGCATTATCCCCCGACCGCAAGAGGGCCCTTTATAACATTTACACCCTATGAGAAGGTTAAAGCTAGAAAGTTACCAACTGTTAGAGAAAATTGTGGAATTTTGGTGTGGATTTCACAATAGTCAAATACAGAAAACATGAGAAAGAATAACTTACACAAACTATGAAACTATGGGTTTTCATTCATTTATCAGAATTATATTACATGGGTTCAAGGTCTGGCCATGTAGGTGCAACTAAACTAACTGCATCTTGGGTTTAATGTCCAATCAATGCATTGTGGTCAGACGCTGCCTTAAATAAACTATTTTCTTCCTTCATTTTTTCTTGTTTTTCCCTTAATTGTTTGCCAATGGCTCTGAATTCCCTGAACTACTAAATTGGAATGGTTTTATCAAGTGGTTTTGATTCATTAAGTTTGATTTTGACGGACAGTCTATAGAATCCATAATTTATTTATATAAGGGTTGTGTTAGTATAACCTAAGGGACTTGTTGGTGTTTGTGCCAACAAACGTCCAAAGTTGTGTCACTCTTAGGCCAAATTATGGTAAACCAAAATGAAGCCTGAGTGAGTGTGCACAATTGTACGAAGATAGTCATGGTCATTCCCACTCCTTTAAGTGAGAAAATCAAAGAAAACTCTGAAAAGTCATGGATTTTAAGTGTGCAAAGGTTGATAAAATACCATAAGTGCTTGGTTTTACTATCTGGAGGAACACTCCAGAGTTAAAGCATCAAGTTCAGAAGTTTTGAGAGAGTTTTGACCGGGCTTTCGCCTTTTGGAGAAGGTAGTTATGGGAGGTTAAGAGACGTTTTGGTCATGGAATAGAAGCTTCTTGTTTTTTTGAGATTTACCTTCAATTTCTTGACTTGTCTCCCTCAAATGCACACCCCAAGGGACATATTTATAGGCCTCTGAAGTGGTTGAAGAAATTGGAGAAGGTTTGAATTCAAAATGGGTGTCATACGTGCAATTCTGCTACAATGATCAGACACTGCATTTGCTACAATAATCATACACTGCAGTTGCTAAAAACCGAACATTGCACTTGCTACAGTAATCATCAGATAATGCAACAATTGTATTTTGGTCATTTTTGAGTCAGACCAAACATGCCAATAGGACATTGACCAACTTTTGGTCAGTTGAATGTCCAAATGACTTTCATTTGCTTTGAAACTTTAATGTATGTATGCTTATTGAAATCCATTTAGAATATATTGTACTTTTCCTCAACTTATCTATTTTCTTATATGGGTTATCCACTAAATGGTACTCATCAAGAAATTACAAAAAATTATATGGGTAATTGCCCTTTCCCCCGTTTTTCCCACAAATGGGTGTTCAACAAACGACATTAGTGGTGTTCATGTGTTAGGTAGGCCAGCTTACATATATCCAAGCCTGATCTGGATTTAGAAACACAGCTCAAGCCTTGTCCACTCAATTCTAGCACTTACTCCAAGCCCAGCCCAAATCTTAAACATGCACAAATTTTAGATCAAGGCCTAACCCGAATATAAGGCCCAAAACGGGCTGTGCCCAGGCAGGACCCGACCAACCCGTGAGCACCCCTAAATGAGATTGAATAACTAATTGTTGACAAGTTTGGCAAACTGCCAATGGGTTATAGTTTTTTTTTTTTTCCTTCCATCTTTACAATTAGAAAAGGCTTCTATCATAATCATGCAGTACTTTCAAGTGGGTAATTTAAAAACATGTATTGTTTTCATAATGAATAAATAATAAAGAACTTTGGAATACTTGTTAAATAACTATTTCATTCCTGCTGCATATACTGACACTAACATCCCAGCATAGTATGAACTTTTATGCTGGTTTTTATGCTAAACATGTAGATTAGGTTGCCCTCAAAATAGTATTATTGTTGATTGAATGATTTATGCGTTTTGCACATAGATAGGCATCACAGGGTAATGTTTTAATTTTGGAATTTGTGTGTGTGTGTGTGTGTCTGTGTGTGTGTGTGTGTGTGAGAGAGAGAGAGAGAGAGAGAGAGAGATTAATGGTTCGGACAAATTAATAAGAATTTGATCAAATACTTAACATGCAGAAAAGGAAAGCAAGAACAAGAAGAAAATAAGCATTTTGCTACTAACGAAGTGCAGTGGCCTTTCCTGAGTGCTTTTTAAAACAAGAGAGAGACCAAGATCAGGATGGGCCAAAAACCACTTTTCATTGTTCTTCTCTTTCCAATCTAGAAAGAGGGCTTCAGAGACAACCTGAGAAAATAAGAAGTTTTACCAGCTGCACCAAATGCATCTGATCCACGTCCTCTGCTGCTTCAACAGTCCCTTCCCACGGAAAAGTTTCTATTTTGCTGCTTCAACAGTGCCTTCCCACAGAAAAGTTTCTATTTTTTATGATATGGGGCGGATCATGATCAACCGCATATTGGGCCACCAGCTGTGATTGGGACAGCATAGCGTAAGTTCATCATCGTATTTTCAGTGCTATACAAACATCTCATAAGAGTTCCAATAATCTACTGGCCAAAATATATTTTTCCACATGATAATTTCTAATATTCTCGTCAACCAAAATCAATAATATATATAGGGTAATTTTCAAGTGAGCTCATGTGTAAAAAGCTTGATGCATACAGCCCACCTAAAAATTTTCCTTATGGCCCATCTGAATGGGATACACACTAACACCCACCCTCCTTCCCCTGCAAATGTCACTGATCCCATTTTTTGTCACCAATCTGAATGGGATTGACCGTCGGATCGAAATTTAAAAAAAAAAAAAAACTGCATTAAAAAACGGTTAAACTTGAGTGCCACATATTAAAGAGTTGGGATGATCTGGTAAACATGAAATTTTGCATATACGTCAGTCACATCCAGATCTTTTGATTCCTACCTGCCCGTGAATTGATGTGGCCCTGGGTGGGCCCCACAAGGCTGTGTGCAAAATGCTTAAATAAGCATGTGTGCACTTAAAAGGGACTGAGTGTGTAAGGGACTAGAGTGTGTGTGTGTCCCATAAAAAATTATGCATTTTCATCAAGCTGATCAGGGACCAGCAAACTGCCATGGCAATGAGCTTTGAATATTCCAGTTGGGGAAAACAAAAGGAGTGATAGTGTGAAGTTTCATTGCTTTTCATAGACACGGAGTTTGACTAACCTTTTTTTTTGTTCATACAAAAGATAGTGACATTTTTGCACTACCTAAAAAATTGACTTCACCTGGTACTTGGGAGCATTAGTTTTGGAAAGTTCGTCCAGTCCAGAATATGAAACAGTACAAAGACACAATCATGCAAATCTCAGATCCCATAATGCAGAGTCATGGAGAAAGACGCTTACCACGCTAATAAAGCAATGCACATTGCATAGTATCAGGCATTTGAAGATGTTCTAAAATTGGTGTTAACTTCAATCCAATGATTTTCACAAGAGGATTAGAGTGGCCATTCACAAATTTGTCTGTGACCTGTCAAGAACAAGATTTTCAGCTCCATGTTTAAGCAATTTATGTCTTCCATAAGCTTCAAAGTTCTCCCACTGATTAAAACGCATGATTTTGTTTGGTCAGAGAAAAAAAAAGGAAGTCTGGTGACTACATCTGATGTTTGATGCATGAATCCAGTAGGAAATATCTCTCAATTGATTTTCCCAAAACCTGCTTTAAAAAAGACAAAAAAATAGAACCACAATAGTGAAAATAGAGGGCTTTTTTTTTTTTGCAAATCAGTATGTATCAGTTCCTTCAGCATGTGTTTTTATTCTCCAACTCAGCTCTATGTATCATACTGCATATTGCTGCTGCCAGATACATATTGGCTGCTTTTTTCCTTTTCTTTTGGGTGCTATGGTGTAGACCATAGTTACCTGATTTGCAGTTCAGTCAATTTGTACTCAAGTTGGTAGTTTGTAAATCGGTACTTAATCAAATTCGAAAATTTGTTGGGGATAGGCTCATTTGATTCAATTTTTGGTTCAATTAATTCGTAGTTTTGAGTTCTAAAAATTCAATGCACTAATTTGAGTATATAATTCATTATAGTTGGCAGTGATTATAAGTGTAATTCGATATGCACACATACATATAATTTACGAAAGTTCTTAGATGCTGCAAATAGTTTACATAAATAACATTTCTAGAAAAAAAATTGTAGGGAATTGTTAAATAAATTTAAATTAAAAAAAAAAAAAAAACATATCCCATCCAATTAGTGTGGTCTATTGAAAACAAGCTTTGAAAAATTCATAGTTATTAAAGGGGTTGATTATCAATAATATGAACCCGAATTTTTTATAATTTAGGAAATTTTCACTTTGATCATGGTTATATTCACCATTAAAATGGTTTTCAAAAAAAAGTACTCACCATTAAAATCACATATTTTTGGACACCATCAATCAGAGGGGGACAATGATTACTTGAATTTTCAAAAAGCGCTATTGGTAATTTTAATTACTTTTTTTTTCTAGAAGGTAGTTTTACTTGATTGGGCTTTAAGAATTATTGCCTTGGCAGAACCCAGACTATAAGGGCGGTATTGTCTAAACAAGGCAGTATTGGGTCCTTGCCAAAAAAAGAGGCACTATGCATAACATTTTCCAATCGGTATTCCATTGCCTCTTTCTATCGGTCCCTTTTCTTCAATTGCAGAAGGGAGATCTACGGAATGAAAGAATCGAGAATTAGATTATGCGGTGTTCTTCAATCGAAGAAGGAAATCTAGAAAAAAAAATTTAATGTTAACTTGTATTAATCAAAGGCTAAACAATACAAAAGAGATATATTGGAAAGCAATGAAGAATACAACAAACAAAGACAAAAAAACAGCACTACAAACCAAGCCTAACAAGAAAGCTCTATACAAAAAGGCGAGCAAAACCACGCAAAAATTAAGAAATCACCTCCCTCCAATTACGAATGATAGTGTCTATAGGCAATCCCCAAAACTCCTGAAGAATAGACACCCAAGAAGCAGCCATAAGTCTGGACCTGGAAATAACAACGGCTGGTGCAGAAGATTTTCCTTGGAAACATCTCTCGAGTTCCTTCTTTTGAAATAGCCCACATGGTTGCAAAAAAAAAAAAAAATGCGCGCCATAACAGTCTCCTTTTGTGGGAACCAAACACAAACTTCCATGCTCCAAAGAAGTCAAGAAAGGATGAAGGGAGAACCCAGGACGGATCAAAAGACTGTAAGAGTGAATTCCAAATTTCATTCGCCATTGAGCAACGCAGAAGAAGGTGATTGAATTATTCTTCAGCTGACAAACAAAGGAGGCAGGCGTTGACCACTATCACTTTATGACGACAGAGATTATTGAAGGTAAGGATACTGCCTTGAAGCACCAGCCAAGTAAAAGCCAATACTCTTGTGGATACCTTTGATTTCCAAAGAAAGTAATAGTGGTTGTGAGTGGTAGAAGCAGCGGTCATGGCCGAAAAGAAGGATGAGATTGAGAAAACCCCTTCTTTGGATGGAACCCAGATCCTGCAATCAGGCCTCTCTTCTGGAACCAAAACCTTATTCAAATCTCCTAGGAGTCGCATAAGCTCTCTCTCCTCGTCTTCTCGTAAGTGTCTTCCGAAAATCGGAGTCCAAACAGTATTCTCATTTCTGACTTTGGCTAATTTGTTAGAGGCGCATCTGAAGAGAGAATTGAACTCCTCCGCGAGAGGTCTGTCCCCCACCCAGACACCCAGCCAAAAAAAGACATCTTCCCCTAAGGCAATCTTGTATTTAACATTAGCTACAAAGAGGTCCCTAAGTGAGATAATGCCTCTCCAAATACCAGAGAATCGGTATGACGGCCCCGAGACCTCCCAGCCGTTTCTCTTCACTGTGTATTTGACCATGACAAGCTGCCTCCAAAGACCGTTAGAATGCTCCCCTATATTCCACAACCATTTCCCCAAGAGAGCTCTATTCATTTGGAGCAGTGGCCTAAAACCCAGACCACCCTCCCTTTTTGGCTTGCAAACAAAATTCCAATTGACCAGGTGGTACTTCTTCTTTTTACTTTTTCCTTGCCACAAGAAATCCCGCTGCAGTTTCTCTATGAGTTTGATAACTGAAGCTGGACATTTGAAGATCATGGTTTAAAAACCCGGACTCGGGACCTGACTTGCCCAGGGCCGAGTCCGAGTCGACTCGGCTGACTCGGGCGTCGGGTGAGACTCGGCCGAGTCGGGTTTGGTCTATTTTTTTATTAAAATTTAAAGAAAAAAATATAAGTATTCTCTTATATTTCACTTCCAAGCCCCAGCCAATTTAGGGAAAAAAAGGAAAAAAAAAACAACATAACGAGAAGAAGATTAGAAAATGGATGGGGAGATGATGGGTGAGTCCAAGAAGAAGAAGAGGGTACACGCTACACAGCAACCACCGGCACAGCTCAGCAACAGTCCAAAGCAACAAGCAACAGCAATAGCAACAACAGCTACACAGCACAACTAGAACAAAAGCACATCTACAGCAACAACACAACTACAACAATCAGCAGCACAGCACAGCTAAAAGTATGCTTGTGGCAGCTACAGCTCCTTTTGGCAGACTTTTGACAGCTACAGCCTACAACAACTTTTTGGCAAACACGGCACTTTTGGCAGACTGACCAGGTATGCTTTTTTGTTTTTTGTTTTTAATTTTATAAGGGCTGCCTCCCTCCCTCTCTTCATTTTCTCTCTTTTTTTTCAATGTTTCAAGCTGAGCCGGCCAACTCGGGCGAGTCCCTTGGGACTCGGCCGAGTCGCATAGGACTCGCCCAAGTCCCACTTCTCCGATAGAGTCAGGCCGAGTCGACTCGGACTTGGCCGATTTTTTAAACCATGTTACCATGTTAAAGATAGACATGAAGTACAGGGGCAGGTTGGCTAAGGCCACGTTGATTAGTGTAATTCTACCCCCCAAAAGATAAATATTTCACTTTCCAGGAGGCAAGTTTTTGTTCCACCCTTCCAGAACTAGGTTCCATACTGATTTAGATACACTTCCAAGGCATACTGATTTAGATACACTTCCAAGGCAATGAGGCAAGCCCAGATAAGATGAGGAAAGTGAAGCGACCTTGCAGCCCATAATACTAACAAGACCCTGAAGCGTGTGATCCTCCACAAAAAAAATTTCAATGAAATAGGAGAATCCTATGGAGAATCATTCCCTTTTCCATTCTTTGGTCAATTTGGAAATAGCAAAATGGTAGAATTTTTAATAGAAAAGAATCGACATGGGTGGATCAGGATCTGCTATCAGTGGCTCAAGTAAGGATAGCTAAATGGGCATGTGCTAGAAAGGAATTTTCAGATTTGAAAATAGATAATTTTATGCAAGGTTGGGGAGCTTGTTTAAAGAAGAGTATATTGAAGAAGAAAAGAAAAGTATCTCAGTGTGTCCCATCGACCGGAGTTTTGAAGTTCAATGTGGATGGAGATGCAAGGGGGAATCCGGGGTTGGCTTGCATTGGAGGTGTTTTAAGGAATCACAAAGGGGAAGTTATGTATATGTTTTCTACACACGTAGGGGTCAAAGACTCCAATGAAGCGGAAGTTCTAGCCATTTTGGATGCTTTCTGTATATATCAAAGTTTATCATCATTATCTTACTGTGGAGAGTGACTCTGCTAATGCTATTTCTTAGGTAAAATCACTGAAAGGGCCTTGGAAAGTGCAACTCTTATTCAATGAAATTAGTCTTCTAGTTTCTGAGTTGCAAGTCTTGTTCCAGCATGTCAGTAGATCTGCGAACGGTATGGCAAACTGTTTAGGTAAGATGGGGGCGGATCGATTATGTAATCAAAGTGCTTTTATAATGTAGTTTGGCTTGGTGGCGAGTACATGTCTCTTGTACCGGTTCACCTTTCGAGGATGCTCCTTCGTAATAGGTTCTGTAATCGTTCTTTTTTTTAATAAAATTTTCTGTTACTGATATAAAAAAAAAAAAAAAAAAAAGAAGGAAATCTCGAAAGAGCAGAATTGTAAAGACATTTCACAGAGATTTTCTACTAAATGAGATTTGCCGAAGGAGCTCTACAGAAGGGGCACTGAAGCCAAGAAGAAGAAGCAAGAGATTGATTGCAAGACCCCTGACCTTAATTTGGTGGATTAGGATTAAGGTTAGTTAATCGAGCTGAGTAGCCTAACAAGTTAGTTTTAGTGTTAAGATTGGCTTTGATGAGTTTTTGGGTGATTGGAATGCATTTGAGGGTAGTAGGGGGTGTTTCATAACTTAGGAAAACTAGGAGGGGTTAGATGCGATTTCAGAAACTTAGTGTAGTTGGGTACACTTGGTAGTTCACATCATGCACGTCACTTTTCATGTTGGGCTCGTTGCGATCCGCAGCCCAACCCATCTAAAACCCATTTTTCAGTTAGGTCCCTAGAGCCCCTATTTTTAATTTCCTAAAACCCTCTCTACAAAAAACGTAGGCCTCTCCCTTTCTCCCATCACCTCACTTCACTCTCCGTCTCCCATCTTCTCCACTCTCTACTTCCTCTCCACTCTCCCCACTTGTAGCTCAACTCCTCAAGGATTTTCAAGCCAAGACAAGCATCCCAAGCCCTCAGGCACATCTTCAACATCTCCCCAACCCTTCTTCATTTCCACTTACTAGGTAAGCACATCCTCCCCAAAACACGATGTAGTTCATCCCTTTCATGCTAGGATCATGCATTCATGGCTTAGGAGTGTCTTACAAGGATTTTCAAGCCAAGACAAGCATCCCAAGCCCTCAAGCACATCTTCATCATCTCCCTCAATCCTTCTTCATTTCCACTTACTAGGTAAGCACATCTTCCCCCAAACACCATGTAGTTCATCCCTTTCATGCTAGGGTCATGCATTCATGGCTTAGGAGTGTCTTTCTTCTTCTTTGGCATGAAGGTAGGTGCTTTCGGACTTGGATTGGTGTGGGGTGTGGTGTAGAGCAAGAGACTTGGAAACCCTAAGCACCAAAGAGAGGGTTTTGTGCAAATCAAGTAAAGGAAAGTAAATAGATGTTTGTAACATGATATTCATGCTTTGATTGTTTGATTCCATGTGTTATTCATGTCAACTACCCATTTATAAGCTCATTTATGTTGGTATACTTGGTAGATATGGTTTTTTCTAATGTGCATTAATGGTGTTTGGTATAATGGCCCTTAAAATTGAGATTTGGTGTGTTGGATAGGTGCCTTGGACTGCCCTTAGGATGTGTTAGAAACCCCACTAGATGAGGGGAAGAAAGCTCCCTCGAAATGCACCCTGAAGCCCCTCCAGGTTCGGGTTTCTAATTGGAGCCACGGCGAGCCATAAGCTCCAGTAGATAGCCAACCGTAGGTGTACTACGCTTAGCTCTCGCGGGTCACGGCCTCTCTATTTAGGGTTACTATAGATCTCGAAACCATGCCTGATAGGGCCAAAGCCACGGCCACTGCGAGCTGTGTTTCAGTTCTGTCTAAGGATTACTATTTATCCCGAGAACAGTGACCGACAGACCGATACTGATGGCTAGCCTTGAAGCTAGCCGTAGAGACCCCACGACTAGGCATAGGAAGGCTTACGGCTAACCATCGGTTATCTTCTTTTTGGCTAGTTTGGCACTTTACTAACATAGTAAAAGTCAAGTAAAGCCTCCATTTTTCCGACAAGATGTCACATCAAAAGCACTTTAATTCAAACTCCCTCCCATCTTTTTCAAAAAAAGTGACCCAGTTTGGCAACTCCACTAATAGAGTCAAGTGAAGTAAAGTTGATTTTGAAGAAAGAATAAAATAAAAGTGGGTTATTATGGTATTTTATTTTTTGTTGTTTGTTATGGAATCTTTTTGGCTTTTTGCATGGGAAAAGTGGAGTTTTTTTGTATTTTAGTGGATAAAGGTGGTTGCTTTTTTACTTTTTTTGAAAAATATGGAGGGGGTTTTGAATTAAAATGCTTTTGATGTGACATCTTGTCTGAAAAATGGAGGCTTTACTTGACTTTTACTATATTAGTAAAGTGCCAAACTAGCCCACCTCATGGATCCCTAAACCTATGTAGGTGATGGTTGAGTTGTCATACACCTACATGGATTCCCGAAACTTGGTAATCAATTGTACTAAGCCAAAGGTGTTGACCTAGGGTATTTCGATCTCCATAATTTCAAGTAACGCCATGATTAAGGTAGCCCAGAGACATCGGAGACCTTAGTTTTACACGTAGTTGGATAGTGATGCCAACGGGCAATCCGGACATTAGGGTTGGATTGTAATCTATTCCCTGGCACATTGCTAACCTGTCTACATGCATTTGTCTTACGTTTCTAGATATTCGCATGACTTGTCTCAAGCTCCTACGTTTCTGTTCCGTACCTTGATTATGCATTATGTTCTGGTGGCTTACTTCATGCTCATCATGTTTATATATGTATGTTGTGTTGGGACACTCCTTATGTTTACGTTAATGCTCATGTTCATGATACGTTATACCTGATGGAGTATGTTCTTTTGCTTACGCTTATGTTTCATGATCTACAACCTGTATGTATGACTCTGAGTCGGCACCACTCAGCTTCAACCCTATTATAGTTAGACTCGACTGAGTGTGGGTTTAGTACCATGTTATGGACTAGCTGCAGTCTAGATTATGTTATGGGAGCTTACCGATGCCCCGGGTCCATGCAGGAGATCTGGGGCCCTCTGCCTCCTAGTGGCACCATCATGTCATGTTATGTTGTGTTTCATGCTCTTTTTATTTAAAATGGTGACTGAAATTCATTGCTAGAAAGAAATTGTACAGTATAAGAGGGGTATACTGTATACAAAGCCCAAAAGATGGGAGAGCAAACAGAAAACAAAAGGACAGTTCCCCCCAAATAAAAAACGGGCAACAAGCCCCAAAAAATAAAGTACAAAAGCCATTGAGAGTCAATGGTCAGAGAAGTTTTCTGGACTCCCTCTTTGGCAAGCCTATCAGCTTCCTCGTTGGCTGACCGCTTGATATGATGGAATGAAACGTTCAAAACTCCAGAAAGTTGGACCACGACTTCAAAGATATCTAGAAGGTACCACGGTGGATTAGAGGACCGTGTTGCCCATTGAATGACGCAATAGGAATCCCCTTCCACAATTAACCACTGGGGCTGCAAGCTCGAAGCTTGTCGAAGACCGATGTTAAGATCCAACAACTCAGCTTTGTTAATCGAACAAAAATCTGTTGGACCCGAATAGGAAAGAAGGATGGTTCCTTCCTCATTACGAATAACACCCCCCCCTACCCGCCGAGCCAAGACTCCCAGTAGCACTACCATCAAAATTAAGCTTAAGAGCACCAGGAGGCGGAGGACACCATTTAGGGGAAACCCTTTGGCGATGAGCTCTAGAAAAGGCTACTTCCTTCCAGTTCTGAATAATGGAGTTCATTGAGATACCTTTGAATGGATGAAGGGGAGTGGCCCAATTGGCCACTAAATACTTTACTTTGTCAATCAATTTACCAACTTCAGTAGATTCCCCTTCAAAGCACCTTGAGTTTCTCTCTCTCCAAATAGTCCATATATTTGCCAAGAAACAAAGATTCCACATAATCCTTTCCCTCCTAGGTCCCACACCAAACCTCCAAAACTCAAAAAAAGAAGGAATGGACAGGGGGAGGGGGAGGGGGTTGGCCACATGAAACCAACTAAAAATAGGCTTCCATAGTCGCTGAGAAGTGGAGCAGTTCAACAAAAGGTGATCAATGGATTCCTCCTCTATCAAGCACATCGGACAAGCATTAACAATGATGACACAACGGCACCGTAAGTTGTCCATAGTCAGGATCCCTCCTAGAATAGATGTCCACCCAAAAGCGATCACCCTCGCGGGGGCAGGGGCGGCTTTCATACTCCAAAGGCTATGCCAATGATGATAATTAACCACCGCATCTCGTCATTGACAGAAAAAAGGAAGCCACCGAGAATGGTCAACAAATCCTTCTACCTTGTCATCACCAGAAGCCATCCATATCCTTCTACCTTGCCCATCTCTTGGAATAAAAACACTGCCAATAACAGTCAACAAAGATCGAAATTAATCTTCCTCTATTTCGTTTAAGTTTCTTCTAAAGATGGGTCCCCAAATAATAGTATCTCCTCTTATTTCCATGTATTCTATGACTTTCGCCTCTTGGTTGCTAGCACAACTGAACAAATCAGGAAATAGAGAAGCTAAAGGGACTTCGCCCACCCATAGGTCCTTCCAAAAATATATTTTGTTTCCTTTCCCGACACGAAATCTCACCTGGCGAAAGAACTCCTCTCTAGCCGCAAGTATTCCTTTCCATAAGGCAGAGAAACGGGAAAGAGGGTCTCGAACTAACCAACCATCCCTAGAAATATCATAGAACTCCTCTCTAGCCGCAAGTATTCCTTTCCATAAGGCAGAGAAACGGGAAAGAGGGTCTCGAACTAACCAACCATCCCTAGAAATATCATATTTTGAGGAAATGACTTGCTTCCATAAACCATGAGAGTCATCGCCAATTCTCCAGCCATTTGCCCAAGAGATCAAGGTTCATTTCCTTCAGAGGCCTAATACCCAACCCACCTTTTTTGGGCTTGCAAATTGAGACCACTTAATCAAGTGGAATTTTTTCTTATCATTGCCATGCCACAAAAAATCCTGCTGCAGCTTCTCAAAATGCTTAATCACCTCCATTGGACACCTAAACATGGACATGGAAGTAAATTAGTAGGTTAGCTAGAGCAGCGTTAATTAAAGTAATTCTGCCACCAAGAGACAAATAATTAGCCTTCCATAAAGACAGCCTTTTCTCCATTCTTTCAATCAATAGGGACCAAGGATGAAAATATCGGCCGCTACGTAGCGTAGCGGCCGATAAATCGGGCGTGGTAGCGGCCGCCACGACCGTATCGCACCCGTGGCGGCCGTGGCGGCCGATAAATAGATGTAGCGGCCGCCACAAAACGTAGCGGCCGCTACGTTGCGGCTGGGGGTATAAAAACCCCCCCTTCCTTCCCAGCCGGCCCTAGCACTCCTTTTTCACTATTTTTGTCTAAGTAACTCCCCCTTCACTGCTGTGAGAGCCTCCCAACTCCAAATTTTCAACTCATTTTCAAGATTTTACTACAAGACAAGTGTTTAACATCAAATTGGAAGAAATCAAACACAAACAATTACAAGATCCAAGGCCCAAGCTTCCATTCCATCTAGGTATGTTTTTCTTTTGGATTTTTTTCTAGTCTTTAACTTTTGAGATCATCTATTCATGTCTTTCTAAGAGTCTAAGTACTATAAAATGCTTCCTTGTCTTGTAATATGATGAGATCCATGTTTCCCTTTCATCATGCACACTTATTTTTATTTTTATTTTATTTTTTTCTAATTTTTTTTTCGGAATTGTTTTATTTTTTGAAAAAAAAAAGGTAAATACTCATGGACAACCCATGAAACCACTTGGAAATGCATTCTAAATGATAGATCTATGTTTCCCATAGATCAATCCATCACATTTTGAATGTTTATTGATTTTTCTCTATTTTTTATTTTCGGATTTATTTATTTTTTGAAAAAAAAAATGTAAATACTCATGGGACAACCCATTGAAATCACTTGGAATGCATCTAAATGTAGAGATCTATGTTTCCCATAGATCATATCCATCACATTTTGAATGTTTTATTGATTTTTCTTCTATTTTTTATTTTTCGGATTTATTTATTTTTTGAAAAAAAAATGTTTAATATTTGGAATACCATCAAAGTCTTGGAACAATGGTAATCCCCCTACATTGACTTTTATGTTATGTTTTTCCATTCTATTTTTTTCATTATCAAGAAAACTGCTTGATGTTTTTACTTTTAGTATTTTTTTATTTTGGATTTTTTGTTATTTTTTGGAAAAAAAAAATATTTTTAATAAATGGAATGCCAATCAAATGTCTTGAAAAATGCTCCTCATGTGATATCTATGTTTGCATAGATCAATCCAACATATTTTGTCTTTTTCCTAATTTCTAATTTATTTTCTTATTTTTTCGGAATATTTTTAAATTATTTTTAAAATATTATTATTATTTTAAGTCAATGAAAATACCAAATTTTTTCGAAATGATGTCAAGAGAATGATTCCTAAGCGTTAGATATATGTTTCCTCTAATATGTTTCTTTGTTTTTTTAATTTTTAACATACTACTGGTTCATATTTAATTATTTATAGCCAGGTATTCAATCTTCTATTGATAAGTTAAAATGCCTCGTGATATTGATCCCGCATGAAGCTTTGGTGAGGCAGTTGATAATAACAGGTTGAAAATCAAATGCAAGTTTTGTGGGAAAGTGACCAATGGGGGCATTACAAGATTCAAGCACCACTTGGGCCATATTTCTGGTAATGTTGCAGGCTGTACCGAAGTACCAAGGGAAGTAAAGGAACAAATGAAAGCTTTGCTTAGCCAAAACAAAGCTAGAAAAGTAGAGATAAAAGAAAAGAGGCGGCAAGATGTTGATGCTGCTCGTTATGAAGTATTTGGGGATGAATACTTTGATGAGGAGGAAGATGCACAAATGGACGGCTGCACGCCGAGAGTCCATCATGAGTCAACAAGAAGAATATGACGTCGTTCATTTGCTGGAAGCAAATTTTATGATGCAGGAGGCTCATCATCTGCTGTCCCAAGCAGGGGCAAGGGCATTGGGGGGGCTATGCGTAGGGCATTTAGCACCCGAGAACGGGATGTTGATGTAGAAGTTATCTGTACTAGAAGAGCAGTTCCTCCCCCTGTTGATCCTCTAGCACATAGAAAAGAAAGAGCTAAACAACCAAAAATACGAGTGTTGTGAAAGGGGTAATGAAGGCTGCAAGAGATAGGTTAGCCAAAGCTACAATAAAATGGCTAATTCACAAGAACATACCACCTACAGCAGTAGATTCCCCATATTTTCAGACTATTCTTGATGTTGCCGCCGAAGCTGGGCGGGGTATACAGGCGCCCTCCGTATATGATGTGAGCACTAAATACCTTGAAGAAGAATATAGAGAAATAAAAGAATGGGTGGAAAAGTTTAGGCCCATGTGGCAACAGAATGGTGTTACCATCATGTGTGACGGGTGGACCAGCGGCACTCAAACACAATTAATAAACTTTTTGGTGTATTCAGTCGCTGGGACCGTCTTTGTGAAGTCCGTTGATGCAACTGAACATAGACGGACAGCTGAGAGTGTGGGAGAGGAGCATGTTGTACAAATTGTTACAGATAATGGTGCCAATTTCAAGGCAGCTGGTAAGATGTTGATGGACAAGAGGGAACATTTATTCTGGACCCCATGTGCAGCACACTGCGTAGATCTCATATTGGAAGAGATTGGAAGGAAGACAAAAGTGGCTTCATTGATCAAGGCATGTAGAGGAATTACAAGATTTATATATGATCATTCATGGGTGTTAAGCTTGATGAAAAGATACACAAATAACCATGCCTTGCTGCGTCCAGGATTAACTAGGTTTGCAACCCATTTTCTGGCTATGGAAAGCCTTGTAAGGTTTAGAACGGAGCTGATTCAGATGTTTGCATCGGAAGAATGGCTTCGTTCGAAATGGGGCAATGCAACTCATGGTCCGGAGTTTGAAGTCGCAAACTTGATGAGGGACAATAAATTTTGGAAGAAAGTGAAGAAAGTATTAAAGGTTTTTGAGCCTTTAGTTAAAGTGTTGCGTCTTGTAGATGGTGATGACAAGCCGACAATGGGCTTTATATATGAAGCAATGGATCGGGCAAAACGAGCCATTATGGAAAAAGTTAGATATCATCAGAAATATATAGACATTATTATTGATGCCCGTTGGAACGATCAGTTGCACCATCCATTGCATGCTGCAGGTAATTAATATATATCTTTGATAGTTATACTCTTTTGTTTTCCTAACTAATGTATTTATTATATTGTTTGCTCACAGTACATTCTACATATTTTTAATGTAGGTTATTTTTTGAATCCCGAATTCTATTACCAAAATGCCGAACTACACACCGAAGCAATAGATACAGAATTGCGGGTAGGATTACGGGAGGTATTGAAGAGATTGTTAAGCGCAGATGATCAAGTTGATGCCGTACAAGAGGTTAGTGGGTGGTTACTTAAAAGAGAATTTAATTATGCTGCCAAGTGCCAATTGCCATACATGCTGTAGGGGTTGACTGACTTATTTCTAATTTTCACATTGTAGATATCTATGTATACACAAAGGAGAGGAACCTTTGCTGACCCTCCTTGTGATACGATCGATTGGAAGGATCCCACCTGGTATGACTATGAACAAAAGACCCCACCCAAATAGTCTTGATCTATTTATCTTAATTTGATTAGAAGGACTAGAGGGTTACGAATATCTAATATTTTTTTTTTTTTTTTTTTGCATTTCAGCTGATTGGTGGATGAATTATGGAGAGAGTGCTCCACATCTAAGGAGAGCGGCTGTTCGCATCCTTAGTCAAACTACAACATCTTCCAACTGTGAGAGGAATTGGAGCACTTTCTCTTTGATCCACACGAAGGCCAGGAATCGGCTTACCATGCATAAACTCAACAAGCTTGTATACTGTCATTACAATTTGAAGTTGAGAAACAGAACTAGGGAGAGAAAAGCAAGGGATGATCCTGCTTATTGTCCTATTAATTTGGATAACATATTCAGAGATGATGATCCCTTACTCCCATGGCTAGCCGAGATAGAGGATCCACTGCTAGATTCAGATCCTGGGTTTCAAGGAACGATTCAAGAGTTGATAGATGAGGATATAGGTGAGGCACCTGCAGAAGGCCAGCCACCTCAAGGAGAAGGTACTAGTACCAGGTCCAGTAGGACGAGGAGTGGGAAAGAACCTGCAACTATTGGATCTTCTGAGAAAGCTAGTTCCACCACCGTCTCTTCGAGTAGCCATGGTGGAGGAGATGTAGGAGGAGACAGTGGGACAGGTGGTACTAGTGAATACTACCAACATGATGAAGATGATGTCGTTCCGGTAGAGGAAGTACGGGAGTTACCATCTGGAAGATTTGATCCAAGCCGTGGTTATCAACGGCGCCGAAGAGACTCACCACCTAGGGGTTGGAGGTGGTAATGAGCAAGGAAATATGGGTGGAGATGTTGGAGGACAACAAGCAGCATCATGGACTGATTCGTGGAACCCTAGTTACAGTGGACAAGGACCCTCACATTATTTTCCATATGGTCAAGTACAAGGACAAGAACAGTCTTCAACTTCAGGGTCCTACTCATATGGTGACTATGGTGAAACGCAATATGGTAGACATCCACCTCCACCTCCAATTTCCTATGATGATCCGGCTGCCTTCTTTGGAATTGTGGATGCCAATGCTCATCAATATCAAATTCAATATGGTGCCAATAGAAATGAAAACAATGATGATGATGAGGATAACCATGGCGCCTTGAATCTTGGTAGACATTCCTTTTGGTGGTGATTAAGGTATTCCTAATCCTATTTCCTTCACTAACTCTCTACTCTGTCATTTCTAAATTGGTGTTGAATCATGAATGTTGATTGTTGATCACTTCATACTTCATACTTCATAGTTCATTCACTTAATTGAATTTGAACCTTGGATGTTGAAGTATTGATATTTGATTGTTCAATGTTCACTAATGAGTAATGAGTAATGATCTAACTCTTAAGTCTTATGCCTTTATTTCATATTCTAGTTTTTTTTTTTATGAGCTTTCCATTACTTTCTAAATTACTATGACTAAGAAACATGAATACATGTGAAAAAACTAATAATTACTATTATTTTCTATTTATACAGCGATACATGACTTCATATATTGAGGGCACCGCTACTCCCCCTTTTCTTACTTACTTTTGCAAAAGAACCACATATTCTTTCATTTTACAATTTTCTGGATTTTCTGGAATTTTTTCAGATTTTTTGGGTGATTTTTTCAAATCGCACCGCTACGCCGCTACGTATCCCCGCTACGCTACGTATCGCCCGCTTCGTAGCGTTTTGGCGGCGAGCCGCTACGCCCGCCTCTACCGCTATTTTCATCCTTGCTAGGGACCATAAGGCTTTTGAGGCCACTCCAACGCATAGAGGAAGGCCCAAATAGGAGGAATGAAGAGATCCAGCTTTGCAACCAAAAATGTCAGCTAGCGATGCCAGATGAGTATCTTCCACCCTAACACCAATCATTTCACTATTAAAAATAATTAATTCTTAAGACCTGACATTGCGAAGTTGGAATTCAATAGCATCACAAAATAAAAGAGTATCATCGGCGAACTGGAGGTGGGAAATTACCTGATCATCATTTGACGGGCAGAAACCTTTGATAAGATTAGCATTATTTGCTGCTTGCAACATTCGGCTAAGGGCTTCACCAATGATGGAAAATAAGAAGGGTGAAAGTGAAATAATCTGTGATGAGATTATAGGAAGAAGATGAAGACAATATTGGGAGAAAACTTGATCCCATAAAGAGAGGATTGATTGTGTATTTATAGTTACATTATACCCTAATCAAGGGCAATCAGAATAATCAAGAAACAATCTCCTAATCTATATAAGGAAGAGAATAAATCTCATAATCTATACAAGTAAATATGAGAAAAATCAGCAGATGATCCCACACATGGGATCTTATATACAACGCCCTTGATGGGCTGGGCTGGGCCCAGTGGGCCTAAGCCACATTATCTTCTACACTCCCCCTCAAATTGATGTGGTAATGCAGAAAACAGCAATTTGCGAGTGAGGTCATGATGGCGCAGCTTGGGAAGAGCTTTGGTGAAGATATCCGCCAACTGGTCATGAGTAGAGATATGAGGCAAGGTTATCTTATCAGTGACAACATGCTGACGGATGAAGTGACAATCAATCTCAATGTGCTTCGTTCGTTCATGAAAGACTGGATTATCAGCAGTTCTAGTAGCACTGGTATTGTCCCCATGAAGAGGTGTAGAACTACCACCAATGATACCAAATTCACAGAGAAGACGGCGGAGCCAGATGATTTCAGCACTTGCGGATGACATTGCCCGATATTCGGCCTCAGCGGAAGACTTGGACACAGTGGTTTGCTTCTTGCACTTCCACGAAATCTAAGAGTCGCCAAGAAACATACACCAGCCAGTGGTAGAGCGCCGAGAATCAGGGCAACCAGCCCAGTCCTGCATACGCTGATAAGCGTAGAGAAGTATCAGAAGGATAAAAGAGACCATGAGTAAGAGTGCCTTTAACATACGAAGCAAGGATGAAAATATCGGCCGCTACGTAGCGTAGCGGCCGATAAATCGGGCGTGGCGGCCGAGTCCGCCGCGCTACATGCAAAATAGCGGCCGCCACGACCGTATCGCACCCGTGGCGGCCGTGGCAGCCGATAAATAGCTGTAGCGGCCGCCACAAAACGTAACGGCCGCCACAAAACGTAGCGGCCGCTACGTTGCGACTGGGGGTATAAAAACCCCCCCTTCCTTCCCAGCCGGCCCTAGCACTCCTTTTTCACTATTTTTGTCTAAGTAACTCCCCTTTCACTGCTGTGAGAGCCTCCCAACTCCAAATTTTCAACTCATTTTCAAGATTTTACTACAAGACAAGTGTTTAACATCAAATTGGAAGAAATCAAACACAAACAATTACAAGATCCAAGGCCCAAGCTTCCATTCCATCTAGGTATGTTTTTCTTTTGGATTTTTTCTAGTCTTTTAACTTTTGAGATCATCTATTCATGTCTTTCTAAGAGTCTAAGTACTATAAAATGCTTCCTTGTCTTGTAATATGATGAGATCCATGTTTCCCTTTCATCATGCACACTTATTTTTATTTTTATTTTATTTTTTTCTATTTTTTATTTTCGGAATTGTTTTATTTTTTGAAAAAAAAATGTGAATACTCATAGACAACCTATGAAACCACTTGGAAATGCATTCTAAATGATAGATCTATGTTTCTCATAGATCAATCCATCACATTTTGAATGATTGTTGATTTTTCTCTATTTTTTATTTTCGGATTTATTTATTTTTTGAAAAAAAAAATGTAAATACTCATGGACAACCCATGAAACCACTTGGAAATGCATTCTAAATGATAGATCTATGTTCCCCATAGATCAATCCATCACATTTTGAATGTTTGTTGATTTTTTTTCTATTTTTTATTTTCGGATTTATTTATTTTTTGAAAAAAAAATATTTTTAATATTTGAATACCAATCAAATGTCTTGAAAATGGTTCCTACATTTGATATTTATGTTTTCCATAGATCATTCCAACATATATTGCTTGTGTTTTTACTTTTAGTATTTTTTAATTTCGGATTTTTGTTATTTTTTGAAAAAAAAATATTTTTAATAATGGAATGCCAATCAAATGTATTGAAAACTGCTCCTCAATGTTATATCTATGTTTGGCATAGATCAATCCAACATATCTTTGTCTTTTCCTAATTCTAATTTATTTTCTTATTTTCGGATTTTTTAAATTTTTGAAAAAAAATTATACTTTAAGTAATGAAATACCAATTAAATGTCAAGAGAATGATTCCTAAGCGTTAGATATATGTTTCCTCTAATATGTTTCTTTGTTTTTTTTAATTTTTAACATACTACTTGTTCATATTTAATTATTTATAGCCAGGTATTCAATCTTCTATTGATAAGTGAAAATGCCTCGTGATATTGATCCCGCATGAAGCTGTGGTGAGGCAGTTGATAATAACAGGTTGAAAATCAAATGCAAGTTTTGTGGGAAAGTGACCAATGGGGGCATTACAAGATTCAAGCACCACTTGGGCCATATTTCTGGTAATGTTGCAGGCTGTACCGAAGTACCAAGGGAAGTAAAGGAACAAATGAAAGCTTTGCTTAGCCAAAACAAAGCTAGAAAAGTAGAGATAAAAGAAAAGAGGCGGCAAGATGTTGATGCTGCTCGTTATGAAGTATTTGGGGATGAATACTTTGATGAGGAGGAAGATGCACAAATGGAGGCTGCACGCCGAGAGTCCATCATGAGTCAACAAGAAGAATATGGACGTCGTTCATTTGCTGGAAGCAAATTTTATGATGCAGGAGGCTCATCATCTGCTGTCCCAAGCAGGGGCAAGGGCATTGGGGGGGCTATGCGCAGGGCATTTAGCACCCGGGAACGGGATGTTGACGTAGAAGTTATCTCTACTAGAAGAGCAGTTCCTCCCCCTGTTGATCCTCTAGCACATAGAAAAGAGGGAGCTAAACAACCAAAAATATCGAGTGTTGTGAAAGGGGTAATGAAGGCTGCAAGAGATAGGTTAGCCAAAGCTACAGCAAAATGGCTAATTCACAAGAACATACCACCTACAGCAGTAGATTCCCCATATTTTCAGACTATTCTTGATGTTGCCGCCGAAGCTGGGCGGGGTATACAGGCGCCCTCCGTATATGATGTGGGCACTAAATACCTTGAAGAAGAATATAGAGAAATAAAAGAATGGGTGGAAAAGTTTAGGCCCATGTGGCAACAGAATGGTGTTACCATCATGTGTGACGGGTGGACCAGCGGCACTCAAACACAATTAATAAACTTTTTGGTGTATTCAGTCGCTGGGACCGTCTTTGTGAAGTCCGTTGATGCAACTGAACATAGACGGACAGCCGTATATATATACACTCTTATGGATAAAATTGTAGAGAGTGTGGGAGAGGAGCATGTTGTACAAATTGTTACAGATAATGGTGCCAATTTCAAGGCAGCTGGTAAGATGTTGATGGACAAGAGGGAACATTTATTCTGGACCCCATGTGCAGCACACTGCGTAGATCTCATATTGGAAGAGATTGGAAGGAAGACAAAAGTGGCTTCATTGATCAAGGCATGTAGAGGAATTACAAGATTTATATATGATCATTCATGGGTGTTAAGCTTGATGAAAAGATACACAAATAACCATGCCTTGCTGCGTCCAGGATTAACTAGGTCTGCAACCCATTTTCTGGCTATGAAAAGCCTTGTAAGGTTTAGAACGGAGCTGATTCAGATGTTTGCATCGGAGGAATGGCTTCGTTCGAAATGGGCAATGCAACTCATGGTCCGGAGTTTGAAGTCCCAAACTTGATGAGGGACAATAAATTTTGGAAGAAAGTGAAGAAAGTATTAAAGGTTTTTGAGCCTTTAGTTAAAGTGTTGCGTCTTGTAGATGGTGATGACAAGCCGACAATGGGCTTTATATATGAAGCAATGGATCGGGCAAAACGAGCCATTATGGAAAAAGTTAGATATCATCAGAAATATATAGACATTATTGATGCCCGTTGGAACGATCAGTTGCACCATCCATTGCATGCTGCAGGTAATTAATATATATCTTTGATAGTTATACTCTTTTGTTTTCCTAACTAATGTATTTATTATATTGTTTGCTCACAGTACATTCTACATATTTTTAATGTAGGTTATTTTTTGAATCCCGAATTCTATTACCAAAATGCCGAACTACACACCGAAGCAATAGATACAGAATTGCGGGTAGGATTACGGGAGGTATTGAAGAGATTGTTAAGCGCAGATGATCAAGTTGATGCCGTACAAGAGGTTAGTGGGTGGTTACTTAAAAGAGAATTTAATTATGCTGCCAAGTGCCAATTGCCATACATGCTGGAGGGGTTGACTGACTTATTTCTAATTTTCACATTGTAGATATCTATGTATACACAAAGGAGAGGAACCTTTGCTGACCCTCCTGTGATACGATCGATTGGAAGGATCCCACCTGGTATGACTATGAACAAAAGACCTCACCCAAATAGTCTTGATCTATTTATCTTAATTTGATTAGAAGGACTAGAGGGTTACGAATATCTAATATTTTTTTTTTTTTTTTTTTGCATTTCAGCTGATTGGTGGATGAATTATGGAGAGAGTGCTCCACATCTAAGGAGAGCGGCTGTTCGCATCCTTAGTCAAACTACAACATCTTCCAACTGTGAGAGGAATTGGAGCACTTTCTCTTTGATCCACACGAAGGCCAGGAATCGGCTTACCATGCATAAACTCAACAAGCTTGTATACTGTCATTACAATTTGAAGTTGAGAAACAGAACTAGGGAGAGAAAAGCAAGGGATGATCCTGCTTATTGTCCTATTAATTTGGATAACATATTCAGAGATGATGATCCCTTACTCCCATGGCTAGCCGAGATAGAGGATCCACTGCTAGATTCAGATCCTGGGTTTCAAGGAACGATTCAAGAGTTGATAGATGAGGATATAGGTGAGGCACCTGCAGAAGGCCAGCCACCTCAAGGAGAAGGTACTAGTACCAGGTCCAGTAGGACGAGGAGTGGGAAAGAACCTGCAACTATTGGATCTTCTGAGAAAGCTAGTTCCACCACCGTCTCTTCGAGTAGCCATGGTGGAGGAGATGTAGGAGGAGACAGTGGGACAGGTGGTACTAGTGAATACTACCAACATGATGAAGATGATGTCGTTCCGGTAGAGGAAGTACGGGAGTTACCATCTGGAAGATTTGATCCAAGCCGTGGTTATCAACGGCGCCGAAGAGACTCACCACCTGGGGTTGGAGGTGGTAATGAGCAAGGAAATATGGGTGGAGATGTTGGAGGACAACAAGCAGCATCATGGACTGATTCGTGGAACCCTAGTTACAGTGGACAAGGACCCTCACATTATTTTCCATATGGTCAAGTACAAGGACAAGAACAGTCTTCAACTTCAGGGTCCTACTCATATGGTGACTATGGTGAAACGCAATATGGTAGACATCCACCTCCACCTCCAATTTCCTATGATGATCCGGCTGCCTTCTTTGGAATTGTGGATGCCAATGCTCATCAATATCAAATTCAATATGGTGCCAATAGAAATGAAAACAATGATGATGATGAGGATAACCATGGCGCCTTGAATCTTGGTAGACATTCCTTTTGGTGGTGATTAAGGTATTCCTAATCCTATTTCCTTCACTAACTCTCTACTCTGTCATTTCTAAATTGGTGTTGAATCATGAATGTTGATTGTTGATCACTTCATACTTCATAGTTCATTCACTTGATTGAATTTGAACCTTGGATGTTGAAGTATTGATATTTGATTGTTCAATGTTCACTAATGAGTAATGAGTAATGATCTAACTCTTAAGTCTTATGCCTTTATTTCATATTCTAGTTTTTTTTTATGAGCTTTCCATTACTTTCTAAATTACTATGACTAAGAAACATGAATACATGTGAAAAAACTAATAATTACTATTATTTTCTATTTATAGAGCGATACAGGACTTCATATATTGAGGGCACCGCTACGCCCCCTTTTCTTACTTACTTTTGCAAAAGAACCACATATTCTTTCATTTTACAATTTTCTGGATTTTCTGGAATTTTTTCAGATTTTTTGGGCGATTTTTTCAAATCGCACCGCTACGCCGCTACGTATCCCCGCTATGCTACGTATCCCCCGCTTCGTAGCGTTTTGGCGGCGAGCCGCTACGCCCGCCTCTACCGCTATTTTCATCCTTGATACGAAGTATGCGCAACGCAGCAACAAGGTGTGGTTTGTGAGGATTGCTCACAAATTGGCTAACCGTATGAACGGCATGAGAGATATCAGGTCGAGTCATAGTTAAGTAGAGCAAACTACCAACTAACCGCCGGAAAATGGAGGGATCATCCAGGGGAAGGCATCCTCCGCACTGAGTTTGCTGTTTAATTCCAATGGCGTATCAAAAGTGTGAGCATCATCAAGTCTTGCTGAGGTGATCAAATCGGTAACATATTTACGCTGATGGACCCGAATGCCTGATTTGGTACGCGAAATCTCAAGCCCCAGAAAGTATGTGAGAGGACCAAGATCCTTCATCCTGAAGTGGCGAGTAAGGTGGTGTTTGAGATCTGTAATGCCTGCAGTATCATTGCCACTGATAATCATATCATCAACATATACTAAGAGAAATGTGTAGCCCTTCGGTGTCCATCGCAGGAAGAGAGAACTATCAGAATGACTTTGACGAAATCCGGCTTGAAGGATTGCGGCACGGAATTTATCGAACCAAGCCCTGGGAGCTTGTTTAAGCCCATAAAGAGCTTTCCGCAATTTGCAAACATGCTGAGGAGGACAAGCATAGCCCGGAAGAGGTTTTAAGTAGACAGTCTCTTTCAAGTCACCATGAAGAAAAGCATTTTTGACATCTATTTGCCATAGAGGCCAGTTGTGGGCTGCAATGACACAAAGAAGAGTATGAACGGTAGTCATTTTAGCCACTGGTGCAAATGTCTCCTCATAGTCAATGCCATACTCCTGCTTGTAACCCTGCGTAACCAATCGGGCTTTGTAGCGGTCAAGACTCCCATCAGAGTTAACCTTTACAGAGTAGATCCATTTACTGCCAATCACAGAGGCGCGTTCAGGAGTCGGTACCAAGTCCCATGTGTTGTTTGCTTCAAGAGCAAGCAACTCCTCAGTCATAGCATCCTGCCAGTATGCAATCTTCGAAGCCTATGAATAAGAGGTGGGAATAGGAGCACTATCCAAAGAATTGAAAAGAGCAGGAAAGCCATATCTGTCAGGAGCAACAGAAGGACGACTAGAGCGTCGCAAGGGTATGACACTATCAGTGGAGGAAGTATTAATACCTGAGGGTGTAGGAGGCAGTATTGGGAGATGATCAGGAGAAGGAGGCCCCACAGGAGGAACCTTGTTACGCCAGACATAGACATTGGTAATAGGTGGTGGTGGAGAAGTAGTCACAGGAAATTGTGGCAGATAAGAGACAGCAACGGGATGAGTATCCAAACGCAAAGAGAAGAAAGGAATGTGTTCTAAGAAGATCACATTACGAGATATTCGCATGCGTTTCTCAGATTGGTCATAACATAGAAATCCCTTGTGTTCAGTACTATAACCTAGATAGAGACATTTGGCAGCTTGAGGTGACAACTTAGTGCGTTCTGTAGGTGGAAGATGGACAAAGCATAAACAACCAAAAAAAACGCAAGTGAGAATATGAAGGAGTATTACCAAAGAGAGCTTCATATGGAGTAGTCTTTCCTAGAACGGAGCTAGGATGACGATTGAGGAGATATACAGCAGTCTGTGCAGCATCACACCAAAAGGTGGGAGGAACTAAGGATGCAAGGAGGAGAGAACAAACAGTTTCAAGAATATGTCTGTTCTTCCTCTCCACAACACCATTTTGCTGTGGAGTATGCGGGCATGATTTTTGGTAAAGAATTCCTTTATCAAAAAGGAAGGCAGAAAAGTCATGGGACATGCATTCTCCACCAGAGTCAGACCTAAGAATTTTTATTTCTTTCTGAAATTGAGTTTGAACCATTTTGTAAAACTTTTGGAAGAGAGAAAAAACTTCAGATTTGAAGCGCATGAAATAAATCCAAGTGAAACGAGAATGATCATCAATGAATGTCACATAATACTTAAAGCCTGTCCGACTCAAGGTGGGTGCAATTCCCCAAACATCAGTGTGAAAAATATCAAAAGATGATAACGCACGAGAACTATGAATAGGAAAAGGCAAGATATGACTCTTACTCAAACAACACGTTTCACACTTAGATTGAAGGAAAGAGGACATCACTTTATTATTAAAAGTGGGTTCTAAACAACCATTTTTAAATAGGGAAAGTAAATACGCATTGTTCACATGACCAAGACGACTATGCCACACAGTCCACAATTTATCTAACTGAGGAGAAGAAGAAGAAAAGAGAGAATGATGTCCAATGTCCAGCAGAAATAGTCGACCATGTTTACTCCCCGTCGCGGTCACCTTCCCAGTTTGCCGCCCCTGTATGACACAACCAGTGGAAGAAAAGATAATATGGTACCCATCATCAATAAGTTGTCCTACAGAAAGTAAATTGGCTGATAATTTGGGAACAAAGTAGACATTGGGAAGGTGGAGAGACTGGCCAGAGACACCAGATAAAATAATGGTACCAATTCCAGAGATGATTAATTGGTCTCCATTAGCAGTGGTGATTTATTATTTGCCAAGGTAAGGGTGAGAGGCTGTAAAGCTACTTTTTACAGAAGTCATGTGGTTCGATGCTCCTGAATCTATAAACCATGTGGATGGGGTGATGGATGAAGACAGAGATATTGAAGAATGAAAAGCTGGAAATGCTACAGGAGAGTGAGATTGATACCGACCACCATTAACATCATAATTGTCCATAGTAGAAAAGAGGCAGGAAAAATACTAACAGCAAGGGACAGCAAATATGTAATAGCAGCAAAGACAGCAACAGCAGCAACAAATATGTCGCGGCAGCAAAGAGGGCTAACAGTGACAGCAGCAACAGTACTGCCAACAAATCAAAACAGCACTAACAGTCAAGGATGAAAATAGCGGTAGCGGCGGGCGTAGCGGCCCGCCGCTAAACCGCTACGAAGCGGGCGATACGTAGCGTAGCGGGGATACGTAGCGGCGTAGCGGTGCGATTTGAAAAAAATCGCCCAAAAAATCTGAAAAAATTCCAGAAAATCCAGAAAATTGTAAAATGAAAGAATATGTGGTTCTTTTGCAAAAGTAAGTAAGAAAAGGGGGAGTAGCGGTGCCCTCAATATATGAAGTCATGTATCGCTGTATAAATAGAAAATAATAGTAATTATTAGTTTTTTCACATGTATTCATGTTTCTTAGTCATAGTAATTTAGAAAGTAATGGAAAGCTCATAAAAAAAAACTAGAACATGAAATAAAGGCATAAGACTTAAGAGTTAGGTCATTACTCATTACTCATTAGTGAACATTGAACAATCAAATATCAATACTTTAACATCCAAGGTTCAAATTCAATCAAGTGAATGAACTATGAAGTGATCAACAATCAACATTCAACACCAATTTAGAAATGACAGAGTAGAGAGTTAGTGAAGGAAATAGGATTAGGAATACCTTAATCACCACCAAAAGGAATGTCTACCAAGATTCAAGGCGCCATGGTTATCCTCATCATCATCAGTGTTTTCATTTCTATTGGCACCATATTGAATTTGATATTGATGAGCATTGGCATCCACAAATCCAAAGAAGGCAGCCGGATCATCATAGGAAATTGGAGGTGGAGGTGGATATCTACCATATTACGTTTCACCATAGTCACCATATGAGTAGGACCCTGAAGTTGAAGACTGTTCTTGTCCTTGTACTTGACCATATGGAAAATAATATGAGGGTCCTTGTCCACTGTAACTAGGGTTCCACGAATCAGTCCATGATGCTGCTTGTTGTCCTCCAACATCTCCACCTATATTTCCTTGCTCATTACCACCTCCAACCCCAGGTGGTGAGACTCTTCGGCGCCGTTGATAACCACGGCTTGGATCAAATCTTCCAGATGGTAACTCCTGTACTTCCTCTACCGGAACGACATCATCTTCATCATGTTGGTAGTATTCACTAGTACCACCTGTCCCACTGTCCTCCTACATCTCCTCCACCATGGCTACTCGAAGAGACGGTGGTAGAACTAGCTTTCTCAGAAGATCCAATAGTTGCAGGTTTTATGGCTCTGAAATTTTAGTATAGGCCCTGATTAATTGTACAACTTTATGGAACCTAAACCATGGTACACGATTATGAAATAAGTATCCAAGTCAACAGGACCTTTTTTTAACTGACAGAAATTCCTTATATATGATTCATGATTGGACTAGTAATGAAGACTTAGAACTTAAAGATATAAGAGTAGTGCCACATAGGCGGGTACCAAATTTTGAATTGGAGTGGGGCGTATATAAACACGATTATGTGGAACTAGCCTATATCAAAATAATTAGTGTATATAACTCTATGATAGTTCTACCTCATGCATAATAAACATAAAAGAACTAATGAACACTTCCTAAGGAACTTAGAGCATTTTAATATGAACACTACACAAGACAGTGACATCGTATTTGAAACATCAGTAAGGACACCTACTCTGAATATTGATTTGATTAGTGAACCCCTTGTGGGCACGGAGAGATAAGGTTGGACAGGGACTGAATCAATGATTATTGAACCAATCTCCTAAGGGAGAGTTTTGATTAACTTATGGAAAAGACTTCCTTATTGGAAGGGACTGAAACTCTTACGATAGAGTTCTACTGTATTATAAGGACCCATAATTGGGAATATTGAACTTGCCAATTAATGCAGGCCCTAGGGTTAGGGCTTGCGTCGATGCCGAAACACGTGTCAAAAGACACCTCAAATTATCTCCGTAGAGATTTCTAACACGAGGAAAACCTCTCCAAGGGAAAATCCCAATTTTACTTAATTCCAAATCTGAGATTATCATCTCTACAATGCAATATAAACAGGCAAAGTAAACTGAGGGCCTAAGAAAATCCAATCTAATAATAGAAACTATCCTAATCAAACTAGGAAACCAAATAAATCAGAATGCTAATCCTAATTACAATAAAATTAGGAAGCTACTAAAAAAAATATATCCTTAAAACTATGTTGGGTGGGACCAGTGGTGGAGTGGTAGCCCGTTCTGCTTCATTCCCCCCCCCCAGTTTGAAAGAAGAGTTCGACCTCGAACTCGAGTCTTTGTCAAGTTGCCTCTGTATATAAGATGTACGTGAAGCACTTCCTTTGTAGCATGGGCCCTTGATTTCTTCTTTAGTGATTCTGACTTCTTTGGATAGAGTGTAACTTCCTCCTTGCCATGCCTGAATGTGTACATGTTGTCTCGCATCCCATGAGTTCCATTCTTGTCATACATCCACGGGTGACCCAATAAGATATCTCCACTATCCATTGGTAGCACGTCACACCAAATTGTATCTTGATAATCATCACCAACTGCAAAAGTAACTTAACATGTATGTCGCACTTGCGCTTCATCACCTGTCATTAGCCATTTGACAAAGTAGGGACGATTGTGCTTGTAAAACTTCAACTTCAAGCAATCAACAAGAGTTTAAGAGATAATATTCTCACAACTGCCACCATCAATCACAACTGTACAATTTTGCCCATGTATTGTACATGTGGAACGAAAAATATTTTTCCGCAACCATCGCTTCTCAACATTGGGTATAGACTCTTGTTGCACCAAGAGAATTTCATTTGTTTCAGCTACTATTTCCTCCACTTCATCGGATTCTTCACTTTTAGGATCATCTTTTGTTTCCGGTTCTTCTTGTCCACTTCCATTAAATTTATTCTTTTTGGACATTCAAACAAACGGTGACCCTTTTGCTTACAATGAAAACATGTGAATCTCTTCTGATCTTCAAACTTCGAAGAAAACTTTTCTGAGGAACTAGCATTTGGATTAAAATCTGACTTTGATGGAGTCTTTTACGCAGACCATTTCGACGCATTAAGTTTTCTGGCTTGATGATTTGCAATCCCCTCGGCTTTGATAGCATGCTGAACAATTTCATCAACATTGTCAAAATGCTTGAATGTGAGGATATGTTGTATGTCAAGTGTAAGCCCATTAAAGTATATGTCAACTAACACATCATCATCTTCATTCAAACCACAACGAGCTTGCATGGTCATGAACTCCTCTGAATACTCAACAACCGTCTTAGATCCTTGTTTCAAATCTTGAAAACTTGAACGCAGATCTCTGGAGTAATTGACAGGAAGAAATTTTTGCTTCAACATATTTTTCATCTCGGTCCATGTGTCAACGGGGTCAATTTGTTGGTTTCTTCTCTTCTTTTGCAACTCGGCCCACCATATCGCAGCATAATTACAAAATCGAGTTGCCACCAGTGTAATTTTATGACCATCCATCATTGGCTTGTGTGCAAAAATATTTTCAACACACACTAACCAATCTATGAATTCATCCGATTTCAATTTTCCATCATATTCATGGATCACGAGTTTAATACCCAAATCACGATCAACATTGACGGCATGTGGATCCCGTTGATTCCGATTATATCGTCCATCATCTTGATTATTTTCCTCACGCCGATTAGTTTCCAAATTGGTTAACCAGGTTTCAATCCTTTCCAGAGTCGCTTGCATTTGAACTTGCATTTGAGCCATCATTGCGGATATTTGATTAACAGTTATCGATAATTGCGCAACGGTTCCCCTCAAATCATCATCATTGTGAGAGGAAGACTCCACTTCTATCTGCTTCTTAGGAGGCATTTTTGTTTAAAGCAAATTTAAAATTTATGACTAACCTGATGTGTGGATCTGCTTTCCATGATCACGCTGGTAAAAACGAATCGAAAATCTGACGGTGGATGAGCCCGATATCGTAAGAATGAATCTCAACCGTAGATCCGGTAAGATCGTCAATTCTCCCGTTGATCAGAAGCTACTGATGCAGATATGATGTCAGCACAACTTGGCTTGTCTTCAAAACAGACGAAGTTGGCATGAACTGAATTTAATGCTGGCCGGAAAATTTTTCTAAAGAACGCTGTAATCTTTGGTGATTCTAAAGACCACTGAAATCTTTGGTGATGCAAGACACCAAACGTATGAGATGACTACCAACAGGTGTATAGCAAAAAAACGTGGCTGGAAAAGATATTGCTTCCGTTTTCTCTCCTACTTTTCCTTCTCTTTACCTATTTTGTTTTCCCTTTCAACCACAAGACCAGTCTCCCTTCCTCTGCTGCTTCTCTTCTCGTTTCAGCACGTGGTGACGGAGGTTGTGACTATAATATTTTGGCGAAGCACGAACGGGTGCAGTCGGCTTGCTCAATCAGACAGTGGTTGACTGCACTCCCTCTTACTGTTCTGCAAGGCAAATCTGAAGTATCTCCTTCTTTCTTTCTTTTTTTTTCAGAGAATGGTTTAAGTGAATGGGTTTTGTGTTTTGGGTTTCGGTTTCCCTTTCAACCACAAGACCAGTCTCCCTTCCTCTGCTGCTTCTCTTCTCGTTTCAGCACGTGGTGACGGAGGTTGTGACTATAATATTCTGGCGAAGCACGAACGGGTGCAGTCGGCTTGCTCAATCAGACAGTGGTTGACTGCACTCCCTCTTACTGTTCTGCAAGGCAAATCTGAAGTATCTCCTTCTTTCTTTTCTTTTTTTCAGAGAATGGTTTAAGTGAATGGGTTTTGTGTTTTGGGTTTCGGTTTGGGCAAGAGGAATTGGAATGGGCGCAGCGGATATGGAATGGCGATCGGCAATGGAGATGGAGGGGTTGGGTTCTGCGGAAGGCTTGTGGGCTGATCTGTGACCGATCAGTGGGCTGATCTGTGGGAGGATAGGCTCCGATCTGTGACCGAAGGGTGACCGGAGCATTGTGGATTTTCGCTCTGATACCAAATGATGCAGGCCCTAGGGTTAGGGCTTGCGTCGATGCCGAAGCACGTGTCAAAAGACACCTCAAATTATCTTGGCAGAGATTTCTAACACGCGGAAAACCTCTCCAAGGGAAAATCCCAATTTTATGTAATTCCAAATCTGAGATTATCATCTCTACAATGCAATATAAATAGGCAAAGTAAACTTAGGGCCTAAGAAAATCCAATCTAATAATAGAAACTATCCTAATCAAACTAGGAAACCAAATAAATCAGAATGCTAATCCTAATTACAATAAAAATAGGAGGCTACTAAAAAAATAAATATCCTTAAAACTATGTTGGGTGGGACCAGTGGTGGAGTGGTAGCCCATTCTGTTTCACCAATGCTAAGAGATGAATGTGAAATCACATAAGATAATAAGAAATTCTATAAGACATCTGTTCTCATCTCATGGGTTTCTTCTCGTCATTTCTATTATTGAATTATGTTATTAAGTGACTCGTGTATTTAGAATATTGCTCACCAGTTTTCTGATAAGTTGTTTGCCCCACTTCAGGTACGGGTCACTTAGGAGAGCTTGGCAACGATCAAGATCAGCCATTGGATTTCAATTTGCGTGGCTGATGAGAGAGCGTCACAATCGTATTGAAAATGATATTTAGAATTCTAGAGATAGATTACTCCTTTCAATAATGATGATTGGTTTCTTTGAGTTAGAAATTATTTGTTATTAGACTTGTTATCACTTCTTGTCTGTTTTAATTGATATTTTTAAATAAATGAGAGGCATTGCTCAGTTCTTTGAAATAATTTGATTTATGTGGTGATCTTGACATACTTAAGTAATGTTACAGAACCTGATGAGCTCCAGGTTTCGGGGCGTTACAAGTTTAATTTAATAAGAGTGCCTAATTCCTTATTTTGCTTTAGTTATTTGGTTCATGAATGGGAATGTAATATAATATGAGTTGCAAGCAGGAATTTGAAAAGCTCTGAGTTCCGGGTCGTGACAACGGATGTACTACGAGTTCAAAGAAATAGGGATTTTGCGGACTCACAAATCAGTAATTTCATCTTCCTCATTTAAAAGAGGTCTCAAACTCTATGAACTAGGGATTTCAAGATTTCCGAATCACTTCGAATCGAATAGTGAATAATTTGAAACAAGCTAATTGTGATTCGGCACCCTTGAAATCAAATTAGGTAACTATGGTTTGGCACAAGCAAGTGATTGCCCACAAAATCATTTTTCACGTGTATCCAGCTGGTTGCAGCTGTAAACACCTAAGAAGAAGCTCGGACTGTGACTCAATTGAAAATGTTGTAAGCTGGGCACATCTCGGCCCATTTATTTTTCAAAAACACAGGACCAACTTACAAGGCTTTGGATGAAGCCAAGCCCAGCCTGTTTAATTCCTGGGCATGAAAACAAACCTGAGTTCAATCAACAGGCCCAAAAAGAAGGGTTGAAGCCCAATTAAGGCGGTAATGGACCCAGCCACCCAGGTCCTTGATAGTGGAGACACCATGTACAGGTTCCATCATATTACTGAGTTTATTCACAAAGTTACGTTATTGCTTTTATCAAGTAATTCTGCCTCACAAATGAGTGAAATGACCTGTTGGCCAACAATGGTGCCGTTGGCTAGGTACTGGTTCCTCCATAGCAGAGCATGGGTTAGTGATTCTCTCTTGATGAAGAGACAAGAATGCTTCCCAATGGACCCCCATCCCACCACGTGCATGCAAAAGGAAGCATACAGCATGTTTCTTGGCAACCTTAAATACAACAGTAGTTCCCATATGGCATACTGACCTGAGTGCACCCAAACAGTTTAAGTAACCTCAGTGACAAGCACTTGTCCACTATTAAGCCTAGCGCCTCATCCACCAAGTTGTGGCACCATGATAGATCCAAAATTGACAATGTTTTCGAACAACGGGCCGCAAGTGCTATTGCAGTGTTGTTGGCAACCTACAGCAACAAAAAAGAATGAAATTAATGTTTGAAAGAACAATATCCAGAGCTTAACAGGTGCCTGGGATAAAGATACGCACCTCAAGAACAAAATGACAAAAGTTGATACAAAAGAAATAATTATTCATAGGCCTAAGGGTAAGCATTAGGCTCTGTGTACATTTTTGGACTAAGGACACAGTGATCCACAAATTGATCTGATGGGGCCCACCTGAAATAAACCATAAAACTACAGAACCAGATAGGAAGATTCAGGTGATCCATTCAGCAATTTCTCATTTGCAAATTGTTTCCATATTTACTTCTTAACAATCTATCTGCAAGATGTGGACTGTCAGACATACGATTGTTCCATCAAAGAGATTTGTGGGAAATTGCCCATCAATCGAGGTAGGATACTGCACATCTTTGGGTTGCAGATCAAATAATTCCTTGTTAAATATCATACCTTTTTTATGTTATTGAGTGACAGTTCAATTAAGGACTCCCCAGATGCTTCCAGAAATTCTGCAATTCCCTGATCACTGTCAATTAAAAAGTCAATAACGTTTAGTTTGTCACCACAAAGGTAAGTGGGAATCAAAGTGAAAATGGTTAGCATGAACTTCACGAACAATTTGCAGCCCACTGTGCTACTAGTTTGCTAACCATACATACACAACACAATAGACATGGCACGGTCAAACAAAGTACGTAAGTGCATAGCATAAAAATCCAACATCAATCAAAGTGATCAGCAGTAGGAGAAAAAGCAAACTAAATTCACAATTGGAAAATGGCAAAGCATAATATTTACATTTACAGAAATTCATACAAACAGATTTTCTTAGCATGAAACAGAATGACTTAATATTGAAATATTGTAGCATTTCTGCTGTTTGATACTTTCGGAAGAATAACATACCATAAGCCAAGGCCTCTCAGGTAAGATATGTTTTTTGAGAACCAACGAAAGTAAGAAAAAAAGGGAAGCAGGATGAGAAGTTGAGAATTTTTTGGCCAATCTATATCGACAGCATCAGTTATAAAGGAAGTGAAATCTCATGGGGTGAAGGAAGTGAACTTGCATTGTGAAGGAAAGCTGACAGCCGGAGAATCACTGTGATTATCTTGAATTTACCAGACGGTATTTTCCCACAAGTGTAACAGCTGTTAACTCAAATGGACATTCCACTTACAAATCTTGAGTGCAACCATACGGACCACAACCAAGATGATAACCATCAAGATGAAGACCGTAATTTCAGAAATCAATGTAACCCAGGCCCTCAAAACTTCGATAGAGATTTAGGTATCAAAATTGTTCTTCCTGAATATGACTGGCAGGATGCAACCAAAAGCATTCATGGATTGGCTAGTCTGTAGAGAATGTGTATGCTCACAAACCCATGATGGAGGGGCACAAGGTTACAGTAGTGGCTACCAGGTTTCGTGGAATGTTGTTGTTTAATGGACAGAGTTGCAATGTCGATGGAGATGCCAAAATATGGATCCAGTGGAAACACGGTCAGAAATACGGCATGTGACGAAGCAGAAATCCCTTCCAATCAATTATCAAACGGATTTGTTCTCCACTCTACATAATTTGAAGAGGTTAACAAATTAGAGGTTGATAATGCAGAGGAATTTAACCTAGCACAAGGAAGGTGTGACTTAGATGAATCAGAAGATGTTACAGGCCTAAAGTTGGACATTCGACATCTCCTAGCATTACAAAACTTTGAGATAGTAGATGAGGTGGTGCAGCAAGCAATTAAAGCCGAAGAGGGCGCCAACAAAGCTCAAAAGTTCAATTCATTTAAAGGGATCGGCCAATTGCCTTTATTGCCACCTATAGGTACTCCAATCCAATCAAGCCGACCTACGGAATCAAGTTCCAAAAATAATAATGCGCCAAGAAAGGAAAGGATAAATTGCGTGTGCTATCATTAACGTGAAAGAGGTCATTTGTCATTACAATGTCCACAACCTATGAAAGCTTCCGTCAATGTGACAGAAAAGAAGTTGGAGAACAGGTTGAGACAGAACAAACTATTGACTATAAAAATAAATTGAACAAAAAACATATAGCAAGTTGATGAATATTGCAACACCAAAGGTGAAGTCCTATGGAATCAAAGGGTAGTAAGTACTAAAGGGACCCCCCCTCCAACTGCTGAGAAAAATGGTTGTGGAATAGTATCTTTCATTCAACAGGAATTATAAATGGGCAAACTTACACTATTATGATTGATGGGGTGAGGGGGAGTTCTAACAGCATCATATCACAAGCTCTTGTGAAACGGTTGGAGCTAAAAATACACAAGCACTATCACCCATAATTTCTCCGTCGGTTAATGCCAAGTGAGAAGTGCAAGTACAACATGTGTCAAGTTGCTTTTATTATTGGTTAAGACCATAAGGACAGTGTGGTGTGATGTAGTACCGATGGATAGTGGAGAAATTTTACTTGGCGATAAGAATGGAACCCAATGTTTATTCACAATGGTAGCCTGTCACACCACATCCTCTGAGATCGGAGCCACCAAAGAAAAGATCAAAGGCAGAAGTCACAAAAGAAGCACTTCAAGTACAACACATCTATAGAGGCAATGCAAATAGAACTTGAGCTCGAGGTAGACACGAACATGGGTAGGAAAAGAGTAGCCAAAATATACTCTCCAAACCGAAGCTTAGGGATCAAAGATCCAAACTATCTTGGTCTCACACCAAAGACATAACTGAGAGAAGATTCACAGAAGGAAATTTTATTTATCAATCAACTGATCCCTAAGAAGGGATTACAATCCTTTATATAGGCCACTAGTTCCCTAATTCTACTCTTGAAACAATTCTAATCAAAATCAAATTCTAAATTTAATAAGATTTCCTAAGATAAAATCATATTTCTATCCCTAACATTTAGCTACTACTTAAAAAGAAACTATCTTAGGCTGGAACAATCTAACTCTCTGTATGGGCTTTAGTGGGCTTGGGCCCAATTGACTCAGTCAAAACATAGATCATGGGTCTGGCCTGCATCATAGGTCAAACTCTTTTGCAGCCAGGGATAATGATGCAAAGCCTAAGAACTGTTGCAGCCAGGCTCATGGCCCACATATGGGACCCAAGCAAGTCTAAGGTTGTTTCAAGAAAGTCTTAAGGATTTTATTTTTATTTTATAAGTTGTCATTAGCTTTCTAAAACTATTTACTTTCGTTAATGGGTTCTAATTAGGTTAGCGTTCTAATTTTGTTTCATTTTCTAGTTCGATTAGAGTTTCCTACGAGCATTTTAAAGATTATAAGACAGTTCGAAAGATAAGAAGATATTTTTCCCTTGTGAAATTCTTTGAGGTTTGTCCTCTTGTGTGAAAGTCTCTTTGGAGACCTTGTTTTTATGCCGCGACACTTCAATCCAAACCGAAACGCTAAAGTTTGCATTACCTTCATCATTTGCAATGCGAGAATTATCTAGGATAACCAAAAACTCACCTTCAACAAGGGCCCAATTCACCCGGGTGGTGTTTGACAAGTCTAATTATTGAGTCTATTACACTTAAAAGTGGTTTCAAAAAGTAATTAAAACATATTAGACTGTTTGGATTATACAAGTAATATGTTTATTTGAACCAGACATTAGACATTTTTTATCTATTTGAGAAGGACCTGGAATTTCTGCTTTTAGGGGACAAACATAAATGTCTAAAGAGGGCAGGGTGTTTTTTGCAAGTTTCACGCCATGTCCATTTTATTTTATTTTTAAATTGTGGTAAATGTCAATCCGAACTGTTGGATGTCTTTAAAAGCCCAAGCACAGCCACCATGTCAAATGTGAGAAAAACCATGAACCCTTAGATCTGCATCTATAGACTTCTGTAGGCCCCTAGATCAAGATCCAAACCATTGATCCTCTTTGAAAAGCAAGAAACAGCTTCGTGGTCAAATTTCAGCCATTGATTCTTCGTGGATCTCAAGAAATCAAATAAAAACCTTGAACCATATGATGTATTCAAAGTAAAATGGCTGGGTTTTCATGTCATTCAACCCAATCCCTTTTTTCTTTTTTTTTTCATTGTGGGACACAAAAAATGAATACAAATCGTTGGATATCTGGAGAAACCAAAACACGGCCAGGTATCAAATTTGATCCGTTGATTCTTCACGGATATGAAGATATTTGTGTAAAAGGCACACACTTAGATCCGCATTTTTGGACGTCTGTGGGCCCCTATACCAAGATCCGAACCATTGATCCTCATTGGCAAGCATAAACATATATGGAGTCAAATTTGAACAACCAATGACTCTTTGTGAATCTCGAGTGATCAAAGAAAAATGTGAACCATATGATGTATTCTAAGTAAATTTCATGTAATTCAACCCAGTCCGTTTTTTCTTCTTCTTTTAATTGTGTGACCCAAAAAGTCAATCAGAACTATTGGCTATCATTAGAAGCTCAAACAAGGAGGGTAATAATATCAAATTTCATGCCTTGATCCATCATGGATCTTGAGAAATTTGTGAAAAACCATAAACCGTAGGAATCATAAAAATCTATTTCAAACAGTATATTTATCTTACCAAACCGTCTATTTGTGAAACATCTATTCTACACAGATACATTTCATACATATAAGATTTGCCAAACAGGGCCCTAGTCTAATAACCAAAAATCTGCATCTATATCAAGGTTAGATAGATTTCTAGTTGACAATGAATGGGCAGATTGCTTCCCTCAGGCATCTGTCCATGCCCTTCCTAAGCCAATTTCAAATCATTGCCCAATCTTGGTGCAGTTAAAGGAAAAAATCCAGAACCAATCCCTTTTAGGGTTGAGCTTGCATGGCTTCAAAAGGCTTATTGGAGATGGATTGGTGAGTGCTTGGTGGAAGGATATAGTTGTAAAGGAATGAGTAGGTCACAATTGATAGAAGTAGTGAAGAGACTCAGGTGCAAGATCAAGGAATAGGTGGCCCACCATTATGGCACCATAGAATCTACAAAACAAACAATCTTAGCAGAGATCCAATTTATCAACAGAGAAGAACGGCGTCAATACTAGAGAATATGAGAAATAGCATACGCATGGTCTTCTGCATTTGCTTTTTGTGTTCTCCTTTGATATTCATAGCTTGAAGTTTGTTAGTTATCAATATGCCATTTTCATATCACAATCTTAATAGGCAACAGATAAAGAAACAAAATTACAATCTATGATAAAATTTACAATCTTTGAAAGCATTGATCATAAATTTAGCATAATAAATGCATCTAACTAGATAGAAGTCATATACCCATGGTACAGAAAATTTAACTATAAGTCGGTACAAAAAGTTATGAAAAAAAACCTGAATTCATTGCGGCAAAGTTTAAGCACTTGAAGTGACCTACAACCATTGGCAAGGTGTCGCAATGCTGAATCAGTAAGGTTCTTCAAGTTAACAAGATCAAGGGCACGCAATCCAGAACAATTTTCGGCTATAGCTTTCAATGAAGTATCTGTCAGTTTCCTACATCCAAAAGGAAATAAGGGTGGTGGGAAAAAAAAAAAAAACTAAGATTGAATTGGTATTCTGTGAAATACAAGAGACTGAAGGATTCTTCTCAACGAAAGAGATATTCCTAATCTATTTGTATTATGTAATAGTAAAACCGACATCCTGCAGAAATAAAATAAGTCAAAAGCGATAGATATGAGGGATATTTGCCTCTAAATGCATATTAACCATAACGATAAATTAAAACAGAAGTCTTCTTTTTTTATACATGGAACATGTCAGACATCTTAATAAATAAATATAAAGGTAAAGTAAAACAATCCACTCACCCACAATTAGAGAAAACAAGCTCTTTCATATTTGGACCACATAGAGGAATAAGTGCACAAACAAATTTATCACAAACATTTCGAATGTCAGCCACAGATAATATTTCCAAATGTTTAAGCTTCATCAGTGCAGGGAGAATCGACAGTGCGTCTACATTCTGGCAATCATCTATATACAATTCCTTCAGCACCGATGCCAAATTTTCAGCTAAAATGTTGATTCCAGTTGATGTAAGAAGGGAACATGCGCTCAAATTTATAGATGTCAGTGAAGGCGCAGAAGACACCAGTGCATGTAGCCCATCATCTGAAAGACGATATGCACCCCTTAGGGATACAGTTGTTAAAGACGACAAACTATTTGGCGATCGAGCCAAGGTCTGTCGCATTATATAATCAGCCGTACAGCGCCCAGACAGGTCAAGTTGTAGAACCTGATTGCACATAAAAGTAAGAACATTCAGCTCAAATAGAACATTAAACCAACAAAAGAACAAGAAGCTATCATATCAAACACCATAAAAGAAGCTATCAAGTCAAGAACCAGTGACACAATGGAAGGTGCCCACTAATGCAACCTTGAGGCTATGGGTTTAAGTCATGTTACCAGTGTATGCGTGTTGAGAGAGAGAGAGAGAGAGAGAGAGAGAGAGAGAGAGAGAGAGAGAGAGAGAGAGAGAGAGAGAGAGAGAGAGAGAGAAACAGTAGTAGTATCTAAAAAGTTTGCATGCAGGGTGATAAGAGGCTGTGACTTGGGCCTGTTTCTTTGCAGGAATTTCTGGAATTCATGTAATGGTGGAGTGCTGGATTTTTGGAATGTTGTTGAATTAGTCATTCCTAAAACCCTCGCTTCATTCAAGCTGGAATTCCAGCATGAGAATTTCAAGCATTCTAAATTCCATGTTTCATAGGTAAGAATTTCATGCTGGAATTACATGTGTATGCGTTGTTCATACACTGATTCAAATGTAAAGTGCTCATCAATGTATAGATACTACACTATGGGCAATGTCTGGCTTGTGAGGCCCACTTAAGATGCCCTCTTATTCGTAGGGAAGGGGGTACATGGAAAGGTCTCCTTGCAGATAAGGGCCAACAAAAAGAAAATCAGCCTCGGAATATAATCCTAGCCCTTGATTTAAAATCCATGAACTTTAGTTGTCTTTTAACAATAGATTTCTTTGAGATTCAATCCAACAGTGGATAAAGATTTGATGATAGTGGACACGGGCCTGGTACCAAATCATGAGGGGATGAGAGTGTGAAAGGGTTTGCACCAATCCAAGGTGGGCCCCACAGAGCTAGGCTGCATATGCAGTAGCTCATAGGAGAACATTTCTCACTACACTACATATATGGGTCCAATTCAGTGTTGAGAAATTCGTTTCAGACACCGGCCGATTCTGGATTTCAGCGAAACATTTCAGATTTATGTTTCAGAAAAATATATAATACACAAAAAAATCTAGAGGAGTTGACGAGAAAAATCACCTTAGATGTCACGTGCACCTAAAAGGCCCCCCTCTTAGTTTCCCTGTCATAGTAAAGGCCTTCATACCAATTTACTATTTTGTTTGAGCAACTATATGGCCACTCGTTATAGCTGAGCAACGATATCGTTGCTCATCACTTCTCTTCTTCTTCCTCCTTTGTTCCTCTTCTCCATCCTCTTTCTCCATCTCCGTACTCTAAGACCCCGACCCTTCTTAATCACGATTAGCGCCTAATTAATGATGATTAGATGCTAAATGTGTTGTTTTGTATGTTTATGATGGTGATTAAGTAGATTAGAGGGGTTTTGAACCAAACTACATAGTTTGAAGACCTTTTCGTGATTTTGGGCTTATGTGGGGTTGTTTGTAATTTCAAAAATAGGGCGAATTCGGGTTCGTTGGGTACAGCAATTTACCCTGAGCAACTTCTGTGTTTCGACTGAGCCCATTTGAAGTCTTTAAAACCCATTTCCAACCCATATGACCCAAAATGACAATTCCACCTTAAGCTTGGACTTGCTTGTACTATTGGGAATTTCACTCTAAGAACCCAAACTCAACTCATTTCCCTCATTCCTTCTCTTCCTCAATCGAACCTCAGCTGGGACTCTCGTTTCCTTTCAAGCTCCAATCAGTCAAGGGACCATTGAATGTAGGATTTTCAAACTCCAGGTCATCTTCTTCCTCAGCATCATCATCTCCAGTGGCGGACCTAGATGTAAATGACCTGGGGCTCAATTTTGAAATTACATGCTATTTGAATGGGCATTGGACCTTTCTCAATATATCTAATAAACGGTCGCCCCAAGTCTAAACCTTATGATCGCCCCACATTACAAACCTTAAAAGATTGAAAACAAATCCTCTTCGCGCCAATATCTTTCGACATCTTCTTTCTTGTGAGAGTCTGAGATCCTCTTCGCGCCGATCGAGCTTTTCACCGCCGGTCCTCTTGTGGCCGGTTAGTCTCTCTCTCTCTCACCAAATAACTTTAAATAAAATAATCTTCCACCTCAGTTGTAGTATAATCCTAATCACTCTATACCTGAATGTTAACCCTAAATTTCCAAATCCTAATTTCAGACCCTAAATCCCCAAATCTTAATCCAAACACTAAGCCCTAAATCACTGAATATCTACAAGTCCGAAGATGACCAAATCACCATTGGAGACACTTTAAACTTCAATTCATACATAAATCAGGCCTTAGGGTTCATATGTTTGGATAACTTGAGTTACATTTAAGTGACATTTTTTTTTCTTTGCCGCGAGCCCATGACCAACTATAGGGAATTATTTTTATAGCTAAGGTAAGTGCAGGCAACCAAATTCCTTATATCCAAATAAAAACCTTTTTAAAATTCAAATTGGGTAAATGGGTGCTCACCCAAATTATCATTTCAGGGCATCCAAACACCTAGGATTAAAGAAAATGTTATCTCAGGTTGTTTTGATGATAATGAATTGATGATCACCTGAATTTGGGAGAGGTAGTGGGAAGACCCTTCAATTGGCCAGGAGAATCAAGCATAGAAAAAAAGTTGTGTCAATTTAAATGGATTTTTTTTATCTTTTGATTTTGTTAATGTGAAAAAAAAGTTAGCAAAGTTGAGTAAGAGTTTAGCCCCACCTAAACAAAAATCCTGGGTGCGCCACTGATCATCTTCATGCTCTCATTTCTTCCATTTCATTCCCACTTGTTTCTTTGGCAAGTAAATCACTCCCAAACACTCCCCTTTGCTTGAAATCAGTGAATAAAGCCAAAATTCGTTGCGTGCAAGCTCTCTTAAGTCTATTCTACTCATTCACCATTGTAGAAACCTTTAAGAGCTAGAGATTTGGGGATTTTCATTTTGTTTGAGTGGAGATTAGCTTTGAATCAGTTGTTACCGTGTAGAGCACCTTTCTAAGGCAAGTAAACACTTAAAATAACTTGCATGCATGCCTATTTGATGATTCATCACATGATTCATATGTTAGAACCCCAGTTACAAGCCCCATGAACGGTTTTAGTTGATTTTGTTGCATGGAAATGTGAATCCTTTTAAGAATTTGTGGTTTAAATGAGCTTGAGATGCTCCATTTGTGTCCCAATAACAGATATCTGAAGCTTGGAATGGAGTGGGAAACAATCCCACCTGAAAAACACCATTTCAGGTTTGAGACTCATAAATTCTGAAACCCAACTCCCCACGGCTAACTGTGGAGCTCATTTGAGTCTCACGGTTACAATTCTAGAACCTTGTTTTCAGTGAATTTTGGATGAAGTTTAACTCATTGCTAACCATAAGCCAACCTTATAGGTACTGTGGATTCCAACCTAATAGTTGTATTTTCAGGGTACAACAGTACGGCTAGCCATCAGTGACCCACGGCTGACCATGGGCCCCTTCACGGCTAACCATGGGGTCCCCGTGGAACCTAGGATTTTTAGGACTTTCGGACATAGTTTGGGACCCTAGCATTGGAACTCATGGACCCTAAACAAGCCCGAATGGATTACTAAGACCTTTGTGGGCGATGTTTGAGCTGACATACGCTCACATGGATGCCCAGAATTCGGTAATCGATTGTACTAAGCCAAAGGTGTTGACCTAGGGCATTTTGATTCCATAAATTCAAGTAACGCCTGGGCTAAGGTAGTCGGAGACATCAAATGCCTACGCATGGTTGGATAGTGATGCCAACGGGCAATCAGGACCATAGGATGGGATTGTAATTCATATCATTACTCGATACCAATCTATTATGCATGCATTTGTTATGATTTCAATATTTGCGTGATTCAATGATGCCACCTATGTTGCTCACGTTTTATTTTCATGTATCTCGATTATGCATCTCGTCTTGTATATTGCTCATTTACGTCTATCCTGCTTATGTATGTTCATCCAGATTTTGAGTACTCTCTAATCTCTATGTTTATGGTCTATTATGCTTGTTAGAGTATTCCCTTACATGTACGTTTTATGTTAACATTATCCAATACAGTTACATCATTCTTGCATCAGCACACTCAATTTTGATCCTATCCCAATCGGACGCGGCTGAGTGTGGGTTTAAATCATTTGTTACGGTATCTGCAGCTTAGCATATGTTATGGGGGTGTATCTGTGCTCCAGTGCAATGTTGGAGATTTGTTATGTTGGCCAAGCTGTACTCCTTGTGGTACCATCCGGATTATCCATTATGTTTCATGCTCTCATCTTTGGTCATGTCGTATGCAAGAACTATGGGAATATATAGCACATGTGGAATGCCACCTTGCTAGGACACACTGTTAGACACCGTCACACATGATTCGTTGTCTTACATGCTTACTATCACTATTATGCCTGGTTAAACTTCATTGACATCATATGATCACATGTCTTTATATTCCTTTGATGCTACATGTATATGCTTATTATATTTGTTTTACTTGAGGGTCATTGCTTTGGTGCAATGGTAAAAGTCTCGGCTGCCATGCGTGAACGCAGGTTCGAAACTTGCGAGCAGCCACTTTGTACAAATTGCCAAAGGTTAGGTCTGTCTCCAATCGAGACCCACCCAGAACCCTACTTCGGCGGAACCACACTGGGTGATGACCTTTTTTTTATTTGTTTTACTTGCTAGATTGTCCAATTTAACAATGCTACACTTGGCATTACAGGTGACAACGCCGAGACCTTTGCCTCGGAGACTGTAGAGGTCACGGAGACACCTCAGAGGATAGTGGAGTGGTCACTAGATGAAGTCATCTGTTGTGCGACTGCATGTAATCACAGACTTACCCTCCTTGTGGACCTTTTATGCTAAGCCTAGGTGGCCATTGGGATGTTTTAAAACCTTATCTTATGGTTGTAAATTTAACTTACTGCTTCCACTACTCTAAAACTTGTTAAAGTGTAAACTTGTATGTATTTGGCCCAACCCACTTGTATGATATTAGGCCCAGCCCAAGTGTAAATAGGAGACCTAGTCATAATGTGTACAGCAAGATAGATTGTATACAGCACGATAGATTCATTGTCTTTCCATTCTTAGAGATCTAATTGATCTAATTAGGTTTTAATTCCTTGATTTGTAGCCTGATCTTAGGCATTGTAAAGTCTATTTAAAGAACATAAATCCAAGATGACAGGGATGGAATGTGAGGTTTTCACAGAACTCTCTCTCTCTCTTTCATTCTGGCATATGCTTCTGAATGTCAATATGCTTCTGAATGTCATGGTAACAGAGCTCGAGTTCTAGGAGATCTTCTTCCTTCTTCATTCTGAGAGACTTCTAAAGCTTCGGTTCTTCTCTTCTCTCTGCGTGAGATATCTCTGATCAAGGTGGCCCACCTCTGATCAAATCACTTGTAGCCAGCAATCTACATGATGATGATCAACTATTCTTCAAAGGATTTTTGAAGATTTTTCCGGATTTTTTCTTCATCGGATCAAGTGTTATTCACTCACTTCTTCCTCCGGCATTTTTGACGTTTTTTTCTCCCAAAGATTTCATCTCAGCCGTCCAATTTTGTGGATATTTCTCCAAATCCAATCAAACTTGGACTAGAGGACACATTTTTTATCTCTTCCAGGATAATGTCCTCTGATCTATGATTGGATCACGTTGTGGGGCCCACGAATCTCTCCTGCTCTGGATCTCAAGGTCGTCTGGCTTCTTTATTCTTGTTTTGGAGCCAATTTTGCTACATCCTTCTCTGTGTTCTCTTACCCACTACCACTGCTTTCCTTTAGTACAATCATCTCAGTTATTTTGCTCTTCTGTGATTGTTTGGTGCTACACTACTTTGGTTATTTTGGTTATTTTTTGCACTCTCCGGTGGCTTATCGAGTGTCTTCAAGTTGTTTTTCTTCTGCTGGTAGTAGGATTGCTGAATATATCTGCATTAATAGTTATGGAGAAAGGAGATATTAAGTTGATCAAGTTTAATGGTAATAACTATACCACTTGGGCCTTTCAATTTCAAATTTACCTTAAGGGTAAAGAACTCTGGGGTAATATTGATGATTCAGATCCCACACCTACTGATGACAAGCTCTTAGCTAAATGGGAGGTTAAAGATTGGCAGATCATGACCTGGATATTTGGGTCCGTCGATGCACAGTTTATCCTAAACCTTCGCCCATACAAGACTGCCAAAGAAATGTGGTTTCATTTAAAGAAGATATATTTGCAGGAAAATTCTACTCGCAGGTTTCATTTAGAACATGAAATCTCGCAGTTTGTTCATGGGACCTTGTCGATACAGGATTACTACTCTCAGTTTACAAGTCTGTGGGCTGATTACGCTGAGCTTATTTATGCTAACCTCCCTGCTGCCTCCTTAGCCTCTATTCAAGAGATCCATCAGACGAGTCAGCGGGATCAATTTCTGATAAAGTTACGGCCACAATTTGAAACTGTCCGGTCCAACTTAATGAGCAGGGTGCCATCCCCTTCACTCGAATCATGTCTGGGCGAACTCCTTAGAGAGGAACAGTGCTTGGTGACTCATACGGCACTTACACAGAATGCTCCTCAGGCTGTTCCTATCGATGTTGCTTATGTTGCCAGGGGTAAGCCTCAAGGCCGGGACATGAGCAAGGTCAAATGTTTTTGCTGCCACAAACTCGGACATGTTTCCACTCAGTGCGACCAGAAGTTTTGTTCCTACTGCAAAACCAAAGGTCATGTTCTTCCGGAATGCCAGACGCGACCTCAGAATCGAGCACAGCAATAGAGAGCCTACTCTGCTCATCTTCCTGACGCTTCTTCACCAGTCATGCCTGCACCACCTGCTGCCACTTCTTCTTCTACCCTCACTCCTGAAATGGTCCAGCAAATGATCATAAATGCTTTCTCTGCACTTGGCCTATCAGGTAATCCAAAATCTACAGTATCCACCTGGTATATTGATTCAGGGGCCTCCAATCACATGACACACTCTCCTACCAATATGACTCATATTAGGGAGTATGATGGAGACCTCTGCATCAATACTGCGGATGGTGGCAGTATTCCCATTTCTGCTGTTGGACAGGTTCCTCACCCTTGCATAATGTTTTTCTTTCCCCTAGCTTAACCACAAATTTGTTATCAGTTGGTCAACTTGTTGATAGTAATTGCTCCATATTGTTTTCTCGCTCTGGTTGTGTTGTGCAGGATCAAGTATCGGGGAAGGTGCTAGCGAAGGGCCCTAAGCAGGGACGATTGTTTCCCCTCCAGATTTCGTCAAAAGAAAAGCTCCCTTCGGAGTCTGCTTTGTTTTCCCATTTTAGTCATAATAAATGACAGATGTGGCATAATCATTTAGGACATCCTAATTCCAAAACTTTGATGTTTTTATTAAATTCTGGTTTAATTAATCATTAATGACAATAAAGTTTCTTTTAATGATGTTTCTTTTAATTGTGATAGCTGCAAGATGGGGAAAGGGAAAACCCTTCCTTTTTCTCTTCATGATTATTTAGCAATGAAATGTTTTGATATTGTTCATAGTGATGTGTGGGGTATTGCACCTGTTCTTTCTCATTCTCATTATAAATACTTTGTTACATTCATTGATGATTATAGTCGTTTTACTTGGATTTATTTTTTGCATGCTAAGTCTGATGTTTTCTCGGTTTTTAAAGTTTTCTTGTCTTATGTTGAGAATCAATTTTCCACTACCATTAAAATTCTTAGGTCTGATTCAGGGGGGGGAGTATGTTTCTAAGGACTTTCAAACATTTTTGCAATCCAAAGGCATTATCTCCCAGCGATCTTGTCCTTACACCCCCCAACAAAATGGTGTGTCTGAACGAAAAAACCGACATCTTTTGGATATTGCTCGCTCACTTTTGTTAACATCTTCTGTTCCAACTAGGTTTTGGCCCGAAGCCCTCTCAACCGCTGTGCATGTCATAAATCGCCTACCTTCATCTAGATTAGACAACCAAACACCGTTTTTTAGACTTTTTCAAAAGAATCCACTCTATGATCATCTTCGTCCTTTTGGGTGTGTTTGTTTTGTTCTTCTTCCTCCCACTGAGCGCACTAAGTTAACAGCTCAATCCTCCATCTGTGCCTTTCTTGGTTATGCTCTTAATCAAAAAGGCTATCTATGTTATGATTCTAAAGCCAAAAGAATTCGAGCGTCTCGCAATGTCGTGTTTTTTGAAAATCAATATTTCTTTCCAAGGCATGGTGATTCGAATGACTCCGTCTTGTTCTCTTTTTTACCATCATTTTCAGATACAATGCCTCCACCTGTTACTCGTTTTAAGCCGGATTTTGTGTATAAACGACGGAATGTTACAGGTGATCCTGCCTCTGGGTCTCTTGCTACGCCTACCCTGACTGCTCCAGCTACTGCACCTAATCCACCTCCGGAGCCTCCTGCTTCTGATCCATTCGCCACATAAAGCCACCTGATCGATATGGCTTTACTCATGCTTCATTAGTAACCACTTTGTCTTCTATTTCTATTCCTAACTCGTACTCTCAGGCAGTGCAGCATGATTGTTGAAAACAGGCTATGCAGGAAGAACTTACTGCTCTTCAAACAAATCATACATGGGACATTGTTGCCTGTCCTTCCTCTGTCAAACCCATTGGATGCAAGTGGGTATACTCGGTGAAATTAAAGTCTGATGGATCCTTGGATCGCTACAAAGCTCGTCTAGTTACACTTGGAAACATGCAGGACTATGGTATCGACTATGAGGAGACTTTTGCTCCAGTGGCCAAAATGACAACTGTACGTACAGTTCTTGCAATAGCCGCCTCTCAATCATGGCCCCTATATCAGATGGATGTGAAGAATGCTTTTTTTCATGGGGATCTTAAAGAGGAAGTCTACATGCGTCTCCCTCATGGAATTCCTTCTTCTTCCAAGACCGATGTTGCTCGATTACGACGCTCATTATATGGCCTTAAACAGGCACCCAGAGCTTGGTTCAACAAGTTCCGGACCACTCTCCTTCAGCTTTCTTTCATACAAAGCCCGTATGATCCTTCGATGTTCACACTTCATTCATCCAGAGGATCCACAATTCTCCTTGTGTATGTCGATGACATCATTATTACTGGCCCTCACAGTGATATGATCCGACAGATACAGGCCTATCTGCAAGATAAGTTTCATATGAAGGATTTGGGACCTTTGAATTATTTCTTGGGTTTGGAAGTTCATCAATCAAAGAAAGGCTTGTTTCTTCATCAGCACAAATATGCTACTGACCTAGTGGATCACGCCGATCTCGGTGATTCTAGCCCAGTCGACACACCGTTGGAAGTAAATGCCAAGCTTCATCAACAAGACAGCGATCTCCTTCCTGATCCTACATTCTATCATCGTTTGGTTGGTAGCCTTGTCTATCTAACCATTACTCGACCAGATCTCTCTTATGCTGTTAATCTGGTCAGTCGGTTTATGACGGCCCCACAGCATCATCATTTGGCGGCAGTCAAACGGATTATTCGATATATCCTTGGTACCTCTACCCGCGGCTTATTCTTTCCAGTTGGCACACCACTTACACTCACTGCTTATTCTGATGCGGATTGGGCTGGCTGTCCAGACACACGTCGCTCTACTACAGGATGGTGTGTTTACTTGGGCCTTGGTTTCCTGGAAATGTAAAAAACAAGATAAAAGTCTCCAAATCTTCCACGGAATCCGAATACTGCGCCATGTCTTCCGCTTGTTCTGAGATCCTATGGCTACGTGGGTTGCTTTCCGAGCTTGGATTCTCCCAGACTCAACCGACTCCTCTTCATGCTGACAACACAAGTGCCATTCGAATCACTGAAAATCTTGTATTTCATGAGCGAACCAGGCATATTGAAGTGGACTGTCACTTCATTCGGGACGAGTATGATCGCAAAATCATTACTCTTCCCCATATTTCCACTGAGTTCCAGCTTGCCGATATCTTCACCAAGGGCCTTCCACGACCGCGGCATGAATTCCTGGTTCGCAAATTGTTGCTGGTTGATTCACCGCATCAATTTGAGGGGGGGGGGTGTTAAAGTGTAAACTTATATGTATTTGGCCCAACCCACTTGTATGATATTAGGCCCAGCCCAAGTGTAAATAGGAGACCTAGTCATAATGTGTACAGCAAGATAGATTGTATACAGCACGATAGATTCATTGTCTTTCCATTCTTAGAGATCTAATTGATCTAATTAGGTTTTAATTCCTTGATTTGTAGCCTAATCTTAGGCATTGTAAAGTCTATTTAAAGAACAGAAATCCAAGATGACAGGGATGGAATGTGAGGTTTTCACAGAACTCTCTCTCTCTCTCTCTCTTTCGTTCTAGCATATGCTTCTGAATGTCACTATGCTTCTGAATGTCAAAACTTTCTTTACTTTAACTCTAACTTCAACTTTAATGTACCCATGGACATGTTTATGCTCTATGATTTCTTATTCAAATATGCCATGGTATGGATACCCTATTTTAATGATGTTAAGCGTAATATATGAGTTACACAGGCTTCTATTCAAGGATCAAAATAGCGGTTGCGGCGTGAATGGCGGCCAGTGGCCAAAACGCTACGTAGCGGGCGAAAAATATGAATATTGCATAAAGGCCAATCTTGTGCTTTTTTAGTGATTTCAAACCATGTAAGGGTAGAGACTGTAAATGCCATATATCAACCCAAAAGCTTGAGCTGATAGGTGTAAGGCCCATACAGGTATATTAAGACATGTCAAGCCTATTACTTAGGCGATGTGGGATGTGGAGCTTCCGAACACTCCCCTTCACGTAAAGGCCCTACAGATTTCATGGACGGGCCTGTCACGTGGGCTACAATAGAACGACAGCCGCGTGGGCTACAATAGAACGACAGCCGCGTGGGCTACACAAGAAGAACGGGATCGAAACCCGCTCTGATACCACGTAAAATGCCATATATAAACCCAAAAGCTTAAGCTGATAAGTGAAAGGCCCATGCAGGTATATTAAGACATATCAAGCCTATTACTTAGGCAATGTGGGATGTGTGACTTCCCAACAGAGACAACTTTAGGAAAGGCTATTGAGCAGGAAAAAAAAATAGAAAAAATAATATTTAAAATTAAAATTACTTGGCTCTACTAGGTTTTAGACTGTAGCGCCGCTATTTTCAAAATAGCGTAGCGGCCTCGACCACCACAGCCGATAATGCGGCAGCTACGATATTTTGAACCATTGGTCTATTTACGATGTCTCGCACATGAAAACCTATGTGCGTTATTCCCTCACGCTTAGGGAATAACTACACGTTGAGTTGGGTGACTCGAATCCCCATGTGGGTCACACCTGGGGGCATTTCCGTTTACTTGGGAGCCAAGCGGGGGTGTTACACCTACTCCCTATGAAGCACAGATGCATAAAAAAGGGTCCCGAATCTGCATCCCAGGCGTATCGGACACGGATACGCTCGGATACGGCTTGGATACGTCTGGGATACGCGAAATCCGTGTCGGAATTTTTTTTTTTTTTTTTTAATGCCGGATACGTGAGGGACACGTGCGGGATACGCACGGGACACGTTTTAAGTGGGATATAAAACAAACGGGGGACGGGGGAGAGAGGAAGAAAACGTGGGAGAGAAAGAAAGGGAAAAAAAAAGAGGGAAGGAAAGAAAGCCGCCAGTCGCCGTGCCGCTGCCGTCGTCAAACCCTACCGTCATACAGCAACTGTGCTATGCTGTGCCATTTCATCTCCACCTTCACGTTCTTTTCACTTCTTTCTTTCCTTTTGTTTCTTTTTTTCTCTTCATTTGTATTGGTTGGTTTTTGTTGGGGTTGATGCTATTCTGGTTATTCTAATCTAGGGTTTTTTTTTTCTTCCCTCTTAAATCATTTGGATTTTAAGGTTTTTTTTTTTTTTGTGATGCTTTGTTTGTTGATCTTCTGTGTTTGCTTTCGATTGGCTGTTGCTGCTGGTTTTTTTTTTTTTTTTTTTTTTTTTTTTGCTGCTTCTTTTTTTTTGTGTGTAATGTGTTCTGCTGCTGCTGTTTCTTTTTTTTTTTTTTTCTTGTTTGGCTGTATATTGTATCCTAGCTCCAAGACTAATAATAGATATATGCTACTGCTAATGTTTCTTTTTTTTCCATTTTTTCTTGATGCTATGCTGCTGCTGCTGTTTCTTTTTTTTTTTTTTTTTTCATTTTTTCTTGATGCTATGCTACTGCTGTTGTTTCTTCTTTTTTTCTTTCTTTTTTTCTTGATGCATTGCTGCGGCTGCTACTGCAACTTGTCACCTGCTGACAGTAACCAAATTCTTCAAAAGCTCCCCATTTACAAATTAATATGAAAGGAGAAACCAAGATGTGGGATATTGCTGAAGATGCTTTTGATTCGTTTGAGGATGTTGGAGAGCTTGAGATTGCACAACTCTCCCTTGATGAACCGGAATTGGAGGCCATGCTCTTTCACGAAGATGGTGATGGAGGTGATGCTGGTGGACCTGGTGGCCAGGCAATTGTAGTTTACGTGGATACATTGTCTGTTTGTTTGGGTTATTTATATGCTTATGTTTCTATAGTAGTTGGTGAAACTTGGAATTTGAACTTGGAACTTGGAACTTGGAAGTATTGAATGTAATGTTTAATGATGATTAAATCAATGAAAGTGCATATTTTATGGCTATTTTGATTGAAATAATGTTAGATTTTTATTACATAGTCATATAAAAAATATTTTTAAAAAAATCAACGTATCCCCAACGCATCGTATCCTACTTTTTTTAGAAATGGCGTAACTGCATATCCGTATCATATCGTATCCGTATCTCGTATCCGTGTCCGTGCTTCATAGCCTACTCTATATCTCACCCAACCTACCACCCTAAACACCTCCATCATCCTCAATACCTCCATCCATATTTTTTCCTTCTCATACCATCCATCTTCATCTTCACCTTGCATAAAACCCATTCGAACCCATCTCTGCAACTCGCCACCTTGTACATCTGAACCCATCCTCATTCCCCTCCAAGGCTGAGGAATGGAACGAGGAGGTTAGTGGCACTTCCCTTGCCACATCCCCAAGTTTTTTCCATTTAAAAGCTTGGGCTTGCAAAACTCCTTTGATGCCTTTCCATTCAATCCACAAATTTTACATAAATAATTCATCAATCAGCAGTAACTATAAAAACCATCAATTAAGAACCAATATCACTGATATCTTAAGAAAATAAAAAAAAAGATGAAGAATTGAGAAACGGGTTACTATGGGTATGTGTTTGTTCATCAGTGTCATATTGGTGGAACCGAGGAAGCAACCTAGCCATGGATTCCAAATAGACCTAGATAAAAAATTTAAAAAAATATAAAAAAAAACGAACAAATAAAAATAGGATGATGGAGGTGTTGAGGGTAGTGGGTTGGGCGAGAAACAAAGTGAGGAGATGGAAAAGGATGGGGGAGAAGAGGTAGAAGACACGAGCAACGATATCGTCATTCAAACAAAAGTGAAAATTAGCTTGAGTGCCTTTACTGTTACAGAGAAACTATGAGGGCCTTTTTGGTGCACTTGACATCTAAGGTCTTATATGAGGATTTGGCTCAAGATAGATTCAGAATGGAGAAACAGAATTTGTGTAGCCAACCCCAACATAGTTAAGACAAGGCTTTGATGATGATGAGACATCTAAGGTGATTTTTCCAGTAATTTACTCAAAAATCTAAGATTTATATTAAATTTAAAAAATATGGTTTCATACATTCTTCAAATAGAAGCAATGGAAAGAATGAAAAAAAAAAATAGCAATTCTAAAAAACAAGGGTAGATAAAAATAAAAAAAAAAAGTAGCAACGGGTGTCAACTTCAACCAAGCTCCGGAAGACAAAAAGGGGGGGGGGGGGGGGGGGGGGGGCGGCGCGCGGCGGGCAATTCAAAGAAGAAGCATCAGTCAACTTCAACCAGCTCCGGAAGACAAAAGGAAAAGGGGAAAAAAATCAAAGAAGAAGCAGCAGTACCTAGTTTGTGCGGCAGCAGCAGGTGGTTCGAGTGTTAAAAGCAGCAAGGTCGAACGGAGGCAGGTGCTTCTTCCTTTTCTTCGTCTTTTTTCTTTTCGTCATCTTCTTTTTTTTTATCTTAGCTTTTCTTAGTGAGAAGAAATGAGCAGCAGCAGATTCAGCTGCTGCCTCTTCTTCTTTCTACTTCTTCTTCTCTTGCTGAATGAAAGAGCAAATGAAAGGGGTTCCGTTTAGGGTATTTTACTTTTTCTTTGAAGACAAAATAAAATTACAACCAGCCCGCTCATATTTCATTTTTTTATATTTTAAAGGCTATTTACTCAAATCATCCAAATTGTGGAATTTCGGCCAATTTGCACAAAATCCTACAAATCGGACCAAAATTCAGATGAATTGGAATAAAATTTGAAACAAATAATTTCCAAGGGGCTGTTTAGTTCAGCAAAGGGACCGAACCAAAATTATTTGGAAAATTCGGACGAAACAAACCAAATTTCGTAACACTAGTCCCTTTTGATCACAAAATCAAACACTCAAGTATATGGCCCACGTTTAGAAATAAAGAAAGAATTGTGTCACGCAGAGTTCCTAAATAACAAAATGTCAAAAAAACTATATAATAAAATTTTATAAATTCCAACATACAGAATCTAAATCACTTTTAAGTAGGAAGAATAGTCATATTACAATACATAACTGTAAGTGGCCTGAAAATCCAAATCTGAGATAAGTCATAAGAACGCCAGAGCTCCATGGCAAAGCCTCTGTCCTGTTTTTTGAAAGTCCCAAATGCTCTTGCCTTTGCTAAGATATGGGGACACTGGGTTTGGGCATTTAAGATTACTGGGCATTTTAGACTACTGGATTCCTGGGTTCAAGGGGCCGTATTCCATCATTTTTTCTCAATGAAACAAGCAGCACTAAACACTGCTGACGCAAACAAAGTGGAAAGAAAGTTTCCGCTTCCGTAGAAAAAACATTTCCGTAAGGGCAAGTTTGTGTAACCCATTTCCCCGGAAAAGGTAACAGTTTTCCGCGGAAAAATGCTTTTTTCATGTGTTTGGTGTAGCAAAAGTCTGCAGAAATCCTTTTCCGCCACATCAGCATTTTCCTTGATGAGCCTGGAAATGGAGTTCCTATGGGGGGCTGTCGGACTTCCATTTCCACAGAAAAGTCGGGCCCCCTTTATAAGCCGTGTTTCCTCAAGGAGGTGAATCGAGAAGGGTTTCGGAACCCAAGCACATCGAGAGGTGAATGAACTCCAGAGAAGTGAAGACGACGATGTTGATGGTGGAGAATTTCTATCTCTACTCTCTTTTCTTTCTCTCTCTCTTTGCTCTACTTTTTCCTCTCCTCTCTCTCTCTCTAGGTTGGACAGACGGATTTGGGCGGTAATCGTGGAGGATAGATGTTGTAGTAGATTTGAGGATGGGTTCTATAGTGGGTCGATGGTGGAGGTTGTGTGTAGGGTGGTGATGGTGGAGGCATTGTACAAGATGATGATGGTGCAGGATTTAGGTTGATGGTGATGATGGCAGTGTAGATGATCAAGGATTGATAGGGCCCATCTCAAATGATGATGGATTTCACGATGCATTGTGTAGTGGGCATCTATGATGATGATGATGATGGCCAATAATTGATGTGAACAAGGAGAAGATGATGGATTTCAGGCTGAGTACTGTAGTGGGCATCTATGATGATGATGATGATGATGATGATGGCCAATAATTGATGTGAAGAAGGAAAAGATTAAGGATTTGAGGATCAGTACTGTAGTGGGCATCTATGATGATGATGACAGCCCATAATTGATGAGAAAGAGAAGGAGATGATGGATTTGAGGATGGGCATTGTAGTAGGACTGTTAGACCGTGGCTGGGCAGAGATGTGGTCCAATCCACGGAATCCGCAGCACCAAACATGACTAGGACCAATTCATTGGGGAAAAGAAAACCTGCACCGAACATAAATTTTTAACTTCAATTGAAACCATTTTCCATGGTAATCATTTACCAAAGAATTTGCTGACGTGGCAATTTTCTCATTCCATGGAAAAGGGTTATACACAAACGAGCCCTTAAGAAAAAAGGAATTCCTAACAAGAATTCCAAACCACCAGAATTCCGGTTAAGAATCCTAGTAAAGAGACAGACCCTTAGGGCATGTTTGTTTTCAGAGGGAAGGAGTAAAATTGTAGGGGTCACATCGTGCATAAAGTTAAAGAGTGCGTTAAATGAACAAGATGGGTTAGTTACATTGTGTGTGTTTGGTCCGTAGAAGTAAATCTTCTCCTTCTTCTTTCCTCAGAACCCAATTACAAAACCCAAATCTCGAACTCACACATCTCAAGACAACCTCCTAACAAATTCAAGAACCAAAAGCATCCCAACAACAGACAACCTCCTCCTTCTGGCCCATTTCCACTACTTCAACTGCAACACACAGATAAAGACCAAAAAAAGAAAACCATCATTCCAAATCCCATCCTCATACAAATTTCAACTCAAGCTCATAAAGATATCGTTAACTTAAAATCTAGAGCCGAACTCCAAAAGCCCATATCACAAGACCGACCCCTCTTCTCGATGAATTCTATCTCCTCGCATTGGAACCCAACAAAATCCACCAAACCAAACAAAACCCACATCTCAGAAATGCTCAAACCACTCTCTATCAACCAAGTCAAACCTCAAGGTACGGTAAAAAAAACCCAAAGCCCTCTCCGTCTTCGAGAAATATATGATCTTACCTCTTACCCTTGCCGTCACCCACTAAACAGCGTCAAGACCAAGCTACTAGCAGAGAAGCAGAGATGGAGAGGCTAGCGTCGTCAAAGCAGAGATGCTTACAGAAAATATTGATCAAGGCGGGGAGGCATGAATAGTTTATTTGGGTTTTGGGGAGTAACAAGTGGGAGGGCAAAGTGAGCTGAAAGTAACTGCCAGCTCAGCGAGAAGCTTCACTCTACTTGTCTCTGGAAATGGCCCCAAACACGTTGAGGGTAAAAGTACAGCCGATCACACATTTCAACCCTCTTCTACTTCATTACATGGCAAACAAACAGGCCTTTAGGACACATTTGGCAACAGTCCTTGCCCAGGATTCTGCTACCTTTATCCCCCCAATCACAGAATATCCATGTTTGGTAAGGCTATCTTCAGCAAGCAGCTGACCGATAATATCGGCGAAAGAAGGGAAAGAACAGGTCATACCCTCCCATCAGACTCCGCAAATCATCAAGCATATTGATTTGTGGAGCTCCAGTGAATAAGACAGTCATGTGAAAGGGACGGTCGTTTTCAAATTTTTTGATATTGTGGGGCCATAAATGATGATCTGAACCACTGATCATCTTCACAATGCTAAAAACGGCTATGGAAACCAATATCAGCCGTTGATTAATCACAGATCTGGAGATATCTTCAAAAACGTCTAGACCAACAGATGGCGATATTTAAACTTTTGTAGGACCCTTTACATAAACCAAACCATTCAGCCTCTTCAAAAGGCTTAAAACGACTAGATGCTCAAATTTGGGTCCTAATTCTTCATGGATCATGAAAAAATTGTGAAAATTTCAAAACCGTCCATATGCCACAGTGCCAAAAACGAGATATCAGGGCAGGCCATTTTTCCAATTTTCTACTTCATGTGGGCCCTATAAATATGATCTGAACCATTCAGAATCTTCAAAATGCCAAAAGCAGCCATGAGGTCAAATTTCACCCATAGATTCTTCATGGGTTTTGAGATATTTGCAAAAAAGTCCAGACCATAAAAAGTGATTTATTTATTTATATGCCTCATTTGCATGATCCAAACGGTTCTGAATCTCTAGAATAACAAAAGTGACCAAGGGATGAAATCTTAGGGCTTAATTTATCATGAATTGTGTGAAATTAGTGAAAAGCACGTGATCATTGGATGTAGTTTAGTGTTGTCGGTAGAAATCCTAACTGTTTACCAAACGTGGAATGCAATGATTCCTCCTATTAAAAATCCACAGTGTTGATAGCATGGTTCCAGGGGATCAAAGGAATCATCTGGACAGAGGATTCCTCTCCCTTGCGTGGACCATTGCCAATCGTGCCCGGGGCTAGTTTGGTTCACCCACTTGTCAAGTCAAGTGGAGTGAAGTCAAATAAAATATCACATCAAAATCACTTTTTACCATAATTCCCTCCATCTTTTCCAACAAAAAGTCAAAAAGCAACTATAATTACTCACTAAAAGACAAAAAAAAAACTCCATTTCCCATACCAAAAGTCAACAATATTCCATCCCAAACAACTAAAAACAAAATATCATCATTACCCACTACATATTTTATTCATACTTTTTATTTCACTTCACTCCACTTGATTTTAAGAGTAAAGTGCCAAACTGGAAGGGCAAGGAAAACTCTAGCTCAGCAATTCAGTAACTCACCCTTGCTAAATCAAAGACGACAATTACATTTTCAAAATGACCAGAATATTTGCTTGTATGGAAAGGAAAACAATGCTATTTCAGCATAGATTAACATCGGGAAAGTAAATAAATTGAATGGAACACAATCCTAATGGATGTGAACATCTACGCAAAGACCTTTCATCATTTTTGGTTCCATAAGTAGTAAAAGTACATAGAGTCCCAAGTAAGGGCTTGTTTGGCAAATCTTATCTATATGAAACAGATAGGGTATGAAATAGATCTATTTCAAATGGCCCTGTTTGAAAAGGATGTTCTAGAAATAAGTTCGTTTGGTAACACAAAAAAAACTGATTGAAATAGAATTTTTTAAGTCAATGCTTGAAAGTTTTTCACAGATTCTTTGAGATCCACAAGGAATTAAGCATTGATATTTGACCTCATAGTTGTGTTTAGCCTTACAAAAAGAATTAACAGTTCGGATCCTACATTTGGGGCCCACAAACTTCAAAAAAATAGATATAACAGTTTGGAGTATTTTGTAAATATCTCAAAATATATAATGATCCAACGGCTGAAATTTGGACTCATAACAGTACTTGACCTCCTAAATATATTCAGCGGTCTGAATCGTAATTTATGGCCCCAGAATTTCAAAAAATATGAAAAAACCGGACTTCTGATGGAGACGTCCAAAACCCCAGCTAGCAAAACAGGGTGCATCAACGGTCCACCTTTTTTAGAAGATTTTTCGAGTTCCACAAGGAGTAAGAGGCTAATTTTTTAGCCCATAGCCGTTTTGGCCATCTAAAGAAGATTAACGGCTCGGATCGGTATTATGGGCCCCATGAAGTCCAAAAATATACATCAAATGGTTCACATTGTTTTGCAAATATCTCGAGATCCAGACATAATCACGGCTGAAATTTGACCCATAGCCGTGTTTGGCCTTTTTAACACTTCCAACGGTTTGGATTGTCATTTAGGGTCTTGAAAGTTTTTGAAAAAAAATGAGACACAGTGATGATAAGTTCACGCCTCAAATACTGTAGTTGGGCACCTCTATGCGCATTAGATGCTGGGATCTGTTTCGATTCTCCTGGATTTTGGTGGGGCTGCCCAAAACAGACATTAAATGTCTTTTTGAGATTTGAATTGGAGACTCCACACCTCCTTACCAAACATTCTATTTGCGTTTTCAACCCACATTAAGATAATAAGGGCCCTGAAAAAGACTTGCCAATCGAGCACTAAGCTTCTATTCTGAAATCATGGAAATGGGAATGGCCTCATAAAATACATTTAAACACATCATCATCATCAAAGCCTTGTCACAACTATGCTGGGGTCAGCCACATGAATCATGTTTCTCCATTTCGATCCATCTTGAGCCAAATCCTCAAATAAGTTGCACTTCTTCATATCCATTTTTACTACCTCCATCCATGTCCTCTTCGGCCTACCCCTTCCCCTTGGTGGGCCATCAGCCAGCATAACCAAACTTTCCTTACTAGCGCCATTGCCGGCCTGCGTTGGACATGACCAAACCATCTCAAACGGGTTTCTCTAATTTTATCCCCTATTGATGCTACCGCTAAATGCTCTCGAAAGTGCTCATTTTTAATTTTATATTTCCTAGTTTTAAATGCTCTTGAAAGTGCTCGTTCCTAGTTAAATGCAAAGATATACATGTAATATTTTAAATGCAAAGGGTTGATCAGCCATAAAATGTAAATCTTTATTCTGTGACTTTATTAAAAGATCAAAAGGACTCCACCAACACAATTACAGGCACACTCAAGTCACATTACACGCGCGCACACACAAAGAGAGCCAGAGAATAGAGACCCTTAGTAAATGATTGGTCCCCAATACAATCAGCCAAACACTTGAATGAATTAGAAAGATACTTTATGTACAATTACATACTTTGCACGTCAAAATATTCACTATGATAACTGTATACGAAATGATACAAAAATATGTATAAATAACTATAGCAGAATATATTACTTTAAAAACTAATGTGGATCATGAAAGGCGAGCAAATATGTGCACCAACCAATGGGGTCCAGCTGGATGCATGCCAATCATGAGGGTATAGGGATTATACGATCCCCACATGAATTAGATTAAAGACTGGGGAATGCCAATCATGAGGGTATAGGGATTATACGATCCCCATGTGAATTAAAGATTGGGGAAAAACTCAGTCCCTGTGGATTATCAAAACCATGGTTTGAGGGCTCAAACATTTTAATTGTATCAAGGTGTGCAAGATTCTTGTGACTCAAATTATTGGTGACACCACCAATCAGGAAAGTGAAGAGGCAGCAAAAGAATAAACATGTAACTTGGTTGCATTCACAACAGGTTGACCAATTGTGGAAGGTGCACCACAAAATTGTTTTTCCATGAATTGCCAATTTGCCATCTCCCAGTCTTATCATGTTTGGAGTTGCACTTACTGTTGAACTGAGACGCTATTTTTCCATAATTACATTCTTGGTCCCTAAAATCATTGTTGTCAAAATCCTACGATTCATATCCCAAATCCTACAATCGTATGGAATCCTAAGGAAAAAAAATACAAATGTATACAAGAATCCCATTTACAAGTGAATCTTGGTTTCAGGAGTGAATATTATGATTCAATACTTGTTTTTATCAAATCTCACCATTCAACTGATTTCTCTCGGAGGGAATAGCGATAGCTAAGAGGTTACTTTATTTATTTTTATGTTCTTTCTTTACTTTTGGTTAGCATATCTATTTTCAAAGGTTATATAGTGATTACCAACACCTCTTGAGAACTTTTGAAATTTGGGGGAGGTTTAGAGATTAATAAGGAACATGGATGTGACTAGAGCGTTCAACTATATATATGGGATTTTGTCTTGCATTTATTTTTGGGATTTTTACGAAAAAAATTAATTTTAAATCTTAATTCAACGATTTTATGAAGAAAAATAATAAAATGACAAGGGAGATGTTCGTACATTTTTTTTGACAAAACTACCCTAGTTAACGATATCATCAACTTCCATTACAAAAAACTATGTGTTGCTTCATCTTTCTCTATCTAATAATGGAAAGGTTGTGAAAACTATTGCATTTTGTGTCTCGGTTGTCTCACTTAGGTGGTCTTGGCAATCTTCCTCAGGTGTGTGGGTCTTATGCTTGGTTTGAGCGCATTTCTCGCCCCTTTTTAAAGTGTATTCTCATGAGTTTTGAGGGTGTGAATTGGGAGTACAAGGCGTTCGATGAAATGTCGAAATGAGGATTTTCTCTCGATTTAATCGGTGGCTTTTAGAGAGGTTGAAGAGGATGGATATGGGTATGCTTTGTGAAAATTTGGGATCTTATAGCCGTTTGTTTGTTGGGGGGGGGGGGGGGGGGGAAGGAATTTCATAAGTCTTGGTGTTTGTGAGAAACATGTAGATAGCCATGTTGTGCAATTTCTGACCAGTAGAGGTATTATTAACTATTATAAAAATCATTGCATTTTGTGGGGAAGATTGAGTTTATTTTGCCCCTTTGTTGATTCTTTGTCATATTGCTTATGTTCTTCTTGCATTTGTAGTGGAAGGAGACAAAGTACAAGGTTTGAGAAAAGGAGTCTTGAATTTTTTTTGTGTAAGGACATTGACGATATCTTCAACCCAGTTGACGATATCATCAACCCGGGTAATTTCGTCAGAAAAAATGTATTGACAACTTATTCGTCATTTTATACTTTTTCTTCATAAAATCGTTTAATTAAAATCTAAACATAGTTTTTTCATAAAAATCCCTTTAGTTTTTTTTTTTTTTTTTTTTTTTTTGGTGTTTTTTCTTCACCAAGCACTTTTTTAACTTAAGGAAACATCCTAAACATGCAAGGCTGATTATTTAGATTTCATTTTTATTTTTATTTAAAAAGAATGAAAAAATAATAATGCAACATGTTTATTTTTCCTAGTAATTTGGATATCTTAAAAGTCATGTTTTCTTCATATGATTGCATCCTAGTTTTATTTTTCATTGTAGTTATGCTGCTATAGATGGAAAATAGATGGATTATGAATAATGGTGTCTTTTTTCAATTTGTTATTATTTTTGCACTTAAATAAAAAAATAAAAATAAAAACACCTACAAATACAATTCGATTCAACCGCTTAAATAATTTGCAATACAATTTTGATTTTCAGAATAATGCCTACAATATCCATATATTAGAAAATGTGTTCAATATCAATGACTTAAGGTATTTTTTGAGCATCAAAGTTTCTAGATCAAATAAGGGCATTTTTCCCTTTTGAAGGAAATATGCTCTTGACTTGTTGCAAGCTATAGAAAACCCAAGGGCCAAATCATTTGACACTCCACTTGAGGTTAATCACAAGCTTTATGCCAATGAATATGAGTTGCTAGAATATCCAAGGGTGTTTCACAAGTAGAAGGTAAGCTGATCTACCTTATCACTAGACCAGATCTCTATCATGTTGATGCAGGCCCTAGGGTTAGGGCTTGCGTAGGTGCCGAAGCACGTGTCAAAGACACCTCAAATTATCTCTGCAGAGATTTCTAACACGAGGAACAACCTCTCCAAGGGAAAATCCCAATTTTATGTAACTCCAAATCTCATATTATCATCTCTACAATGTAATATAAATAGGCAAAGTAAACTTAGAGCCTAAGAAAACCTAATCTAATAATAGAAACTATCCTAATCAAACTAGGAAACCAAATAAATCAGAATGCTAATCCTAATTACAATAAAATTAGGAAGCTACTTAAAAAATAGATGTTCTAAAGCTATGTTGGGTGGGACCGGTGGAATTATGGTAGCCCGTTCTGCATCATTCCCCCCAGGTTGAAAGAAGAGTTCGACCTCGAACTCGGGTCTTCTTCAAGTTGCCTCTGTATATATGATGTACGTGAAGCACTTCCTTTGGAGCATGGGCCCTTGATTTCTTGTTCGGTGATTCTGGTTTCTTGGGATGGAGAGTAACTTCCTTTCCATTGTGCATGAAGGTATACATGTTGTTGCGCATCCCATGAGTGCCATTCTTGTCATACATCCATGGGCGACCCAATAGGATATCTCCACTATCCATTGGTAGTACATCGCACCAAATTGTATCTTTGTAATCATTACCAACTGCAAAAGTAACCTGACATGTATATCGCACTTGCGCTTCATCACCTGTCATGAGCCATTTAACAAAGTAGGGACGATTGCGCTTGTAAACCTTCAACTTCAAGCGATCAACAAGAGTTTGAGAGATAATATTCTCACAACTTCCACCATCAATCACAACTGTACAATTTTGCCCATGTATTGTATCTGTGGAACGAAAAATACTTTTCCGAAACCATTTCTTTTCAACAGTGGGTATAGACTCTTGTTGCACCAAGAGAAGTTCACCATTTGTTTCAGCTGCTATTTCCTACACTTCATCGGATTCTTCACTTTTAGGATCATCTTTTGTTTCCGGTTCTTCTTGTGCACCTTCCATTAAATTTATTCTTTTTGGGCATTCAAACGCACGGTGACCCTTTTGCTTACAATGAAAACACGTGAATCTGTTTGGATCTTCAAACTTGGAAGAAAACTTATCTAAGGAATTAGCATTTGGATTAAAATCTGACTTTGATGGAGTCTTTAGCGCAGACCATTTAGGCGCATTAAGTTTTTTGGCTTGATGATTTGCAATCCCCTTAGCTTTGATAGCATGCTGAACAATCTCATCAACATTGTCAAAATGCTTGAATGTGAGGATATGTTGTATGTCAAGTGTAAGCCCATTAAAGTATCTGTCAACTAACACATCATCATCTTCATTCAAACCACAACGAGCTTGCATGGTCATGAACTCCTCTGAATACTCAACAACCGTCTTAGATCCTTATTTCAAATCCTGAAAACTTGAACGCAGATCTCTGGAGTAATTGACAGGAAGAAATTTTTGCTTTAACATATTTTTCATCTCGGTCCATGTGTCAACGGGGTCAATTTGTTGGTTTCTTCTCTTCTTTTGCAACTCGGCCCACCATATTGCTGCATAATTACGAAATCGAGTTGCCACCAGTGTAATTTTATGACCATCCGTCATTAGCTTGTGTGCAAAAATATTTTCAACACACACTAACCAATCTATAAATTCATCCGGTTTCAATTTTCCGTCATATTCAGGAATCACGAGTTTAATACCCAAATCACGATCAACTTTGACAGCATGTGGATCTCGTTGATTCCGATGATGTCCTCCATCATCTCGATGATTATCCTCAGGCCGATTAGTTTCCAAATTGGTTAATCGGGTTTCAATCCGTTCAAGAGTCGCTTGCATTTGAACTTGCATTTGAACCATCATTGCTGATAATTGATTAACAGTTACCGATAATTGTGCAACGGTTCCCCTCAGATCATCATCATTATTGGAGGAAGACTCCACTTCTACTTGCTTTTTGGGAGGCATGTTTGTTTAATGCAAATTAAAATTGCTGACTGACCTGATGTGTAGATCTGCTCACCACGATCACTCTGGCGAAGACGGATCTGAAATCGTACGGTGGATGAGCTGGATATCGCAAGAAGAAGTCTCAACCGTTGATCTTGTCAAGATTTGCTGCTTACTGAATTCTGCAGATGTTACTGGGCTTCTTGTTTGAATGGGTCGGGATAAAAAATCAACTTGAACTAGGCCTGGATGGACTGGGCCCAAATGCAGATAAGGCCCAATGAGCTAGCACGTGCAGGCTCCCTTCCCCTGCTTCGATCCAAGCGCCCGAAAGAAAAAAAAATGTTAAAGTCTGCTCTGTTGCTCCAACGGAGGAAGAAAAGAGAGCAAGGCGTTGGCTGATGGTGCAGCGCTTTGGAGTTCCGGAGATAGCGGGCGACAACGGCAGGGAGCTGATGTGAAGACGAGGATGGAGAAGATGCTACTGGAGGTCGGCGGCTATGCTGTTGATGCATGGCGCGGGTCAGGCTGCTGGAGATGCAGGGCGCTGGCACTGTTGGTGTACGGTACACCTTTCTCTTCCCTCTTCTTCTTTTCTTTCTTTTTCTTGTTCTTCTTATGTCTTCTCTGCCTTTCTGTTTCTTTCGTCTCTGCTGCTCTTTTTTTTTTTTTTTTGGGTGGGGTTGGAGGTTCCGGTAGGGGCTGGGTTTGGCGGAAGGAAGGAGGGCGATGAGGATGGGTTTCTCTGATATGGTTCGGATAGTGCTGGAGTTCATTAAGGGCTCACAGCTGATGAAGGAATGGATGGGTTGGTCCGTGAGGTGGGTTTTATGTTGGCTGGAAGCCGACGACGATGTGCTGGATTAGGCGGCCTGGGCTGGGTTTGGGGATTCTGCGGTCTGGGCTTGAGGAAAGGGAAGATGAACGATGGGTAGGGGCAGGGAGGGTGTGTGGCAGGATGATGGTTTCGATGGCAGGATGAGGCGGGATGGGATGTACGGATAGGGGTAACCAACGCGGATTGATCGTGATGATCGTTCGTCTCTGATACCAAACTGATGCAAGCCCTAGGGTTAGGGCTTGCGTAGGTGCCGAAGCACGTGTCAAAGACACCTCAAATTATCTCCGCAGAGATTTCTAACATGAGGAACAACCTCTCCAAGGGAAAATCCCAATTTTATGTAACTCCAAATATGAGATTATCATCTCTACAATGTAATATAAATAGGTAAAGTAAACTTAGAGCCTAAGAAAACCTAATCTAATAATAGAAACTATCCTAATCAAACTAGGAAACCAAATAAATCAGAATGCTAATCCTAATTACAATAAAATTAAGAAGCTACTTAAAAAATAAATGTTCTAAAACTATGTTGGGTGGGACCGGTGGAATTATGGTAGCCCGTTCTGCATCACATGTCGTCAATGTAATCAATCAATACATGCAATCTCCAATAACTTTTTAAATGGAAGTGGTAAGGTGTATTCTAAGATACACCAAAGGGTCGCCTAGCAAAGCTCTCTATAATCACCATGGGCTCCAAAACATCACTGGTTATTCAGATGATGATTGGGCTGGTGCCTGGTACTCCAGATGATCGTAACTCCACATCCAGCTATTGTTCAATTTTAGCTATTTGGAAGATGAACAGTCTGCCATTGCACATTCAAGCATCAAATGAGAATATTGATTCACAGCCATTGCCACTTGTGATTTGTGGTGGTTAAACAGTTGATGGAGAAACTGGGGACTTGGGTATCTAGTCTTGGCACTGATTTCAATTTTTTGTGTGCTAAGCAAGTTGCTATCCACATTGCATCAAACACAGTTGCATCAAACACAGTATTTCAGCAAAGAACCAAGCACATAGAATCAAACTGGTCCTGAAATTGCTTGACTCAGCCCCTCTTACATCATATCAACACCGGATCTTACCTCAATCTAGCCCTATTTGATCACCATAAAAACCTAAAATCCGCCCTGATTTCAGCCTCTACTCGACCCCTTCAAACCCTTCAAGAACCACTGCATCCATGTGCCCAAAGGCTTCAAGGGTAAAGTGAGTCCAAAATGCCTACCCGTACCACACAAATGTTCCTATACTAAAACATGATAGAAAATCCAAATAGAAAGCACACATGGAATATTATACCATCCTCAAATCAGCTGTTTTAGTCCAAAGCCATATACTGCAACATTCTTAATTATCAAAACTGGGCATTGTACAGTTCTAACCGTGAAAAAGATGCCTCGACAACATATGGAACTTGCATAAGAAATTAAGAGATCGAATGCATCAACTCCAACAAGAAACCGAATTATTGGTTCAAATAATATCAATATCAGCAAATATGAAATGATAAGACTAAAGAGAAAGTAATGTACCCTCAGGTGTTCAGTGTTACACCCTTGAAATATTTCTTGAAACTGCTCCTCTGTTATACATGAACAATCCTTTATGCATATTTGGGATGGAGACCCACTGACAATGAGACTCAGGATTTGATGGTTCATTTTCCGGGAATCACAAAGACGATGACTGAGTTGGCTCCTCTGAGCATCTGGAATTCCATCAAGTGAAGTAATTGCTTCAGCATTCTTACAAAGAACGCTGAAACATATATCATACAAGGAAGGAACTGACAGCCTCAACCTTTTGAAATCACGATCTTGTGAAGGCACCCATTCTATCACAGGTCCATTTTTCTTTGGGTCAGATCTGGAACTTCCCCGTGGAGCACTCAACTTTGCAGCCCGCTCCTCCAAAATCTTGACAGCAGTTGAGAATGGTCCAGGCCAATCTTCATCTTCTGGACCAGCTTCTACCATTGGGATTTCAGCATCTGGCAAAGGATCATCCTCCTCCTCGCTGCGTTCAAAATGAGCAAATCTAGAAGCAAAATGTTTGGCTGTCGCTAGGAACCTTTCCTTATTCCTCTTTACAACACCAACTCTCTCCTGCACATTCTGTTTCACTTCTTCCATGGCAATGTTTGACTCATCAATTTTCTTCACCCTAATCGAATCAAAAGCTGCTTGCATTATTTTCTCCTCATTGAATTCACCACCATTTGCGCCTGCTACCAATTTCTCTTCACTACCACTGATTGACAACCAGCCGTTTTCAATTAACTTCCCCTTCCCTTTTTCTTCCTTGCTGTATCTTTTCTTCTTGTTAGTGCTAAAAACACCATTGCTTTGGTCCCCCTCAACATTCATTTTATTTGCATCAGTACCAATTGATAGCCAGTCTTCCTCAATCACTAGCGCTTTACCCTTTCCCTTTTCTTCTTTGCCGTATCTTTTTTCACCATGAGCAGCAGTATCACCATCATCTATAACTGGATAGTTCATCTCTGGTTCTCCAGCAAAAAAATCCTCCACACTTTCACCATCACCTTTGTTTTCTTCAATTGTATTCAAATCAACAGTGGCCACTTTGATTCTCTTTCCAGAACTGGAACCCGATTTACCCTTTTTCACTAACTGCTTCTCCTCAGTCCCCTCCTTTTCTGCATCCTTCTCCATTGGAACGCCATGATAATCATATCCAGCTTCCTCCATGCTCTTCGTTTCCATTTCATCTTCAGGAACAGAGTTGAGATCGAACATGAGAGAAAAACATGTTTCCATTTTACCTTTACCCGCAAGCCTTGCACTTTTTCGTCTTGAACTTAAACTTCCCCGACCAGAACCTGAACCCTTCTTCTTCTTCTCCTCCTCCTGAACAACTGCCTCTTCTCCATCCTTCGCTACCTGATCACCATCCAAACCCAACTCAACACCATTCCGACTCTCAATCCCCTCGTTCTCCTTGCTCTCACACTTGCTCCTCTTCACATTTCTAGATTCTGAATCCGAGACATCTAAAACCCTAGCTTTCTTCATAGGCGTAGAATTGCGTTCCTTCCTCTTATTCTTCACCTCCGGGCTTTCAGATTCTGAATCAGAGCCTTTGGTTTTGTCGTCAACGTCAATCGACAAATCTCCCTGGTGGCACTGGGACGACTTGGAAGCGAGACGGAGGCTGCGTCTGCGGGCGGGTTGGGGAGTGGGAGAAAACCCTAACCCTAGAGAAGGAGAGTGTTCGAGCCCCGATTTTAGGGTTTCGGGGAGAATTGTGCGAGAACGTAAGACCGTCATGTGTGTGTGTGTTGGGTGTGTGTGTGTGTGTGTGGAGATAGTGAGGTATATAGAAGGGGTTAATAAAGAAAGCAAGGGAGTGGGGGTGGGGGGGAGGGGGGGCGGCGAGCAGTCAGGGATATAATGAGGTATATAGAAGGGGTTAATAAAGAAAGCGGGGTTAATAAAGAAAGCAAGAGAGTGTGGGGGGGGGGGGGGGGGGGGGGGCCGCGAGCAGCCAGGGGTATAATGAGGTATATAGAAGGGGTTAATAAAGAAAGCGAGAGATGGGCAACAGTGGCAGTGAGGGAGAAGCTTCCTTGAAGCGCCGCGTTGTACCGAGTGGTTGGGTTTCCCGCGCAAAATTAGTGGTTTGTCATTTGTGTATTATTTCAAGGGGTATTATTTCAAGGGGGCTTTCGCTAGAGTTCCGTCGTAACATGACGTTATTTCTAACGGTCCAAAAAAATCATTCAGTCAAAGGTTTTTCTCACACTTTTAGATACCTGAAAAGATCAATTTGTCCTTTTCTAAAATATCGCCCTCTATTGCATGCCACCAATGATGCACGCGTCCTGATGAGAGGGTGAATACAATGTGCTGGTCGATCGACCGTGCTCAGTTCATTTCTTCCCTGACGCAACGAACCCGAGGAGAAAAACTAATGACCTGATAGCGACGAGATATATAAATGCTACTCTTTTCCTGTTCCCGTCCTTTACTTACACACTTTCCCTATGATGTGTGAAACCCGAGGCGACTCAAAGAGGGATTTGTCTTCTTCCTCTCAACTTCGGTTTGCAGAGAGAAACGAATAAAGCTTGGGTCCGACAAAAGCCTTAGATCAACTCCGATCTAAATCGAGACTTTACGATCCAAACCGTCGAAACGCACGGCTCAAATAAATCTCAAAAAAAAATCATCTGCCATGTTAGCCCCCTCATTTCCTGTCAGCTCCTAAAATAGCAACACGTGCCCTGTCCTTTTTCCAAAGAGAAAAAAAAAAGTGTGCAAGGCGTTGGCGAAAACTCAGATAAATTCACTCAAAACTCGGATAAATTCACACAAAACTTAGTTAAATTTTATAAAAAAAAAAAAAACTCAGAACTCAGATAAATTTGTTCCAAAACTCAGATACATTAGACAAAAACTCAGGTAAATTTGACGAAAATTCAGATAAATTTGTCTAGAACTCATATAAATTTGACGAAAATTCAAATAAATTTCACAAAAAACTCAACTAAATTTGTCAGAAACTCAGATAAACTTTACAAAAACTCAGATAAATTTTATAAAAAAAACTCAAAACTCGGATAAATTTGTAGCCGCCGCCGCCTCTCGCCGCCCATTGCCTGCGTCGGAGAAGGGAAGGAGAAGAAACCTACAGACTAAAGGACTTTCATATCATCCAAATCTAAAAGGAACCGTCTCAACCTGCAAAATGCAGATGATGGGTTATGCCAAGTGGTATCAATTGCATTTTGAACAAAAAAAAACCCAGTGCTTTTTCCAATTTTTTTTTTTTTTTTTGATTGGGTTGATAGGCCTGGCAGCTACATTTAATAAACAAACAATTGGAACTTTCCATCATCAGTTGCTGGAACCGGACACAGAGAAGATAATAGAAGAAGCGCATGGAAGAAACTGGGTGGGGATTGTATTGAGTGCTTTGATTTGGTCAATGGAACTGAAAAAAAAAAAAAAAGAGGTGGGTCAGGGCCAGAGGGAACTAAAAAAAAAGATGTGGGTTAGGATTTGTTGCAGTCGACAGATCAAGGTGGGCCGCCACGTTCGACTGTTGCAGAAAAATGGGACTTTGGTTTGCTGCAATAAACCTCTCAGAATGAAGATCCTAATATATTTGTTAGAAATTGGAACAGTTAAAAGTCAAAAAGGCATGTGTTGATCTGTCACTATCTAATCTCTCTCATCCCCATGGTAACCCACGTTACCATCATGCTCTCTCTCACATCCCCTCACATCATCATTCTCTCTCACCTATTCCCATACACGTCATCATCTCCTTATCTCTTCCTCACTCCAAACAGATTATCTATTCCCCACTCCAAACAGAACCGAGTTCTGTAATGGAGTTCGGCGTTAACAAGAGACTGGGACTCCCTCGGGTCGTGGTCCCACTAATCACATCGTAAGATCCGCCCATACCATCAAGGTCGCCCAACCATGCACGGCCCGATGTCCGGACCAGATCCACAAACCAATCATCCGCTGGGTCACACATCTGCATGTTGCCCAAACAAAAACTCTCAACCTGGAACTACGCCCCAGGTTCTTAGAACCAATATATGGTGGCTCAGATGGGACCCATTCCTCATGGGTCCACCACTTCTAAGGTTGTCTGTGGGTCCTCCTCTGGATCCACGGATCAGACCTACCATCGAGGCCCACCTGGGGTCCCATCTGCGGTTGCCTCCTTCTTCCTCCCTATGCCTGCAATTTTATGCCAAAACGGTTGAAGGGGCAATTTAGTCCATAAAAATGAGAACGTGCGCAATTAGGGACCTAAGGCTGGAAAAAGTCTAGCTGAGTGGACCATAGGCCTTAAAAAGTTTTTTCTTTGACTGGAGGCTGGATACATTCACTTATAGAGACATTTCGCTAATTTTGCCTTATTTTAATTCCAAATTAAAAGAATAATTAATATTAATAATCAATTAACATTATACCATTATGTTAAGACTAGGAGTGTAAAGAAAATCGAAAAAATCATCTAACGACCGAATCGACGATTAATAAGCGTGTTTTGCGGTTATGATTACGGTTATTAAAATCAAAAAATCGTGCTTCACGGTTTGATTTCGATTTCGTGTCTCAATTCACGGTTATTAACCAAACCGAACTGTAAAATACAATTCGGTTAACCGTTTTCCCAAAGTACAAGATTAACCGAACCATTACACCCTAATAAAAAAAAAGCAGGTATTGTGTAATTTTATAACTTAAATAACCTCTTTAACTTTTGAGCCCTAATCATGAGAACAAAAAATGAAAGAAGGAAAAGTGAAGGATCAATAATGTGTTTGCTGGAATAATGCACTTTATTATTTCATTTGTCTATGTGAATATTTTAATGCTACTATAGTATTTTGAAATTATGTAATTTGTTATCTAGGATATTTGTTTTTGACTTTTGAACATGTATTTTGTATTATGACAAAAAAAAATATTTTAAATGACAATTAAATGTAACCGAACCGTCTAATATAGTTAACTGCGGTTCAATTTTTTAAAATTAGATTACGGTTTTTAAATATTGAAAACCATAAAACACAATTCGATTAACAATTTTCCCAAAACACACTGTTAATCGAACCAATACACCCCTAGTTAAGACAATGAGACAAGATTGGCATGGAATGTCCTACCCCAATTTTAGAGCCCATGAAAACTTTTTCATATGAATATTAAAATATCTAAGAATTTGGGTCCTATGTTATAATTCACCAAATCCATGTAACTGAAAATTATGCTATTTGTGCTCCATGAGATGTAGAAACAATCAGATATTAAATAGTAAAACGACATTATCCTGCCATACGATACTATGCTCCAATTTATTCAACCTCAATTTGAAAAGAAAAGATTTATTTTATTTTTTTTGTATTTTCAATACACACATGCTCCATATGCATTAAAAGTGATCTTATTAATATAAAAGTACAAATGGGAGTTTTATTAGTACCACAAATCTTACTCTCCCCACCACATTAGAAGAAAAGATGTATGTTTTTTTCTAAACTACCCATCCCCCCTCCCTCCTCCCTCCTCCTCCCTCCTCCTCCATCCCTTCCACTGCCACCCTCCACCTTCTTCCCTCATCTTGCCCCCCCCCCCCCTGCTCCAGCGGGGAGGGAGCCCCGGTCGGCTGGCCGGTCTTCCTCCCCCCTCTCCCTCTTTCTTCATCCCTTCCCTTCTATTTTCTTTCCCTCTTCTCCCTCTCTCCCTTCCTCTTCTTCCCAGCCCGATCTCCCTCCCCGCCGGCGACTGGGAGGGGGAGGGGAGGGGGAGGAAGAGTAGGGGAGGGAAGGAGAGGAAGAAGAGGAAGGGAGAGAGGGAGGAGAGGGAAAGAAAATAGAAGGGGAGGGAGGAAGAAAGAGAGAGGGGGGAGGGAGATCTGCCGGGGATCCATCGAGGGCTGCTGGCCGGGGCTCCCTCCCCGCCGGAGACCGAAGGGGCCGAGATGAGGGAAGATGGTGGAGGGTGGGAGAGGGAGGAAGGGAGGAGGGGGAGAGGGGGAGTTTAGGAAAACTCTTTTTTTTTTTTTGTGGTGGGAAGAGAAATTTTTGAGGTGGCAATCGAACCCCCCAAGTAAAAAACTTATCATCAAATGAATACACAGAAGATGATCCTCACAAAAATGCAAACTGAGAAGACCCAATTTCTGAAAAAACTGAATCAAATGCCATTCTTATGTACTTTAGTAAAAAGAAATGTTGCATTACATTTGGTTACGCTTCTTATTTCACAATCAATTTATACTGTCCAAGTTTGCCTTAAACCAGGGAACTTGGACTATTGATTTGTACCCTCTGGCCCCAATCTCCTAACTGCCTATTTTGATGACTAAAAGTGGATGGCTGAGATTGTCTGGATTTGAAATGGGCTCCACACAGTTCTGGCAGGATTGATTGATGTCAGTATACGCCATATGTACCGTTTGCTTCTTGATGCATTGGGATTTTGGAAAGTCAATGTTTTCATCTCAATCTCATTATTTTCATTTGTCATATCCTATATCAATTGATCAACATGTCAATATTACTCAGGCCTTTACCAATCGTTTCAGGAAAAAAGATCTAAATCTCACATGCGTTTGTAGTTGATTTTCTACTTGTTGATACCAGAGATCGCAAGCAAGACCAACTATTTGAATGACAAGTGCCAATGATCAAGATGCCAAATATTTGAGGCGCAGAGAGGGCAATAGAGATTGGAAAGGAAGGGAAAGAAAGAGTCGGGATAGAGAGAGGAAGAGCAGGTCAGAGGGAGAGAAAGGAGAGAGACATGCTTTGGAGTCATGAAGAGGGATACATAAATGAGTTGGTTTAATGAACGTTTCAATTAGATGAGGTAGTTTTTGTTTTTTCTTCTAATTTCAAACTTGAAAGGTTTTAACTGGGTCCCACTCCCATATGCTAATATGGCTTATGGTGGATCGATTTAAACTCAAAAAATGGATCTCAACTTTACCGACCGTTTCTTAGCTTTCAAGAGAAAGAATTAAGGGCATTTGAAGAGGTACGAACACAACTCGGGTATAAATTATATAGAGTAGAGTAGCACCCTTTTTTTGGGAGAGCGATACGTGGTGCATCCTCATACTTGTGGATTCGTGAGCGCGGGTGTAGAAGCGTGGGTTATATATATATATTAAAGCAGCAAGTTTTTTGCGGGAGAGCGACACGTGGCAGACGGGGTTTCGTGGGAGGACGACATGTGGCGGAACCTCGGGCTTTTTACACTGCCACTTCCGGAATTGCCCTTCTCTCCTTTTATTTCTCTTGTACGTGTGATCTATCATGATGGGCCAAGGTAGTGTAATTCCATTTACTATAATTCCTATTCCTATTCCATTTGTCTAATTGACTCATCCAACAGTGGAGACGGGGTCCACTCTTAAAACATATTTAACATGTGGGATTTAGGACCCACTGATGGACCTACATAGATAAAAAAAAATGAAAGGAGATCCATCAGTGGGTTGGGTTCCACAGATAATTTAACATGCGAGACCCACTATGGATCTACATCCAAGCAAAAAAAAAAAAATTTGATATATCTTCAAATCTTTCCATTTGGAATTTTTTTTAAATGAGCTAGACTCTTAAAGATAAGTCCTAGTTTTAAGGGATTTGGTTTATAAGCATTAAATGAGAGAATGGGATGCATCGTTATATGGTATAAAGTAGAGGTGTACAAAATTAACCGTGATTCGACCCGACCTGTGGGTCAATAGGGGGTCATGAGTGATAGAATTCTAGTGCTCGACCCGACCCGACCCGTGACCATCAGTACGGGTTCACGGGTCGGGTTACCGGGTGACCGTGAACCCGGTAAAAATAAAAAGTTTAAAACCCTCAGTCCCTCACGTCGACTCATCTGCGCTACGCTTTCATCATCTCTCATCTCTCTCCCTCTTCCGGTCTTCCCAGCAGCCAGCGTCCAGCGCCCAGCGCTGCCGAGTCTACCGACTGCAGTGCCGCCCCATCTCTCTCTCTTTTCCCCTTTTCTCTTCAGTTCAGTCTTCCGGCTCTTCCCAGCAGCCAACTCGAGCGCAGGCAAAGTGTTGCAGAGCTCTCGAAAGTGGAATCTCTTCGTAGCTGAATCCAAACCCCAGATCCAAACAACCCTTGAGCTCATCAAGATCATCTTCCGTGACTGTGAGGCTTTTCGTCCTCGAAAACCCCAGCTTTTGCATCTGCATCTCTTCTCTGCCGTCCGTTTCGAGGTACCCTTCCGTCCCTGTGAGAAAGATCTCGCCTCTTTACTTCTTCTTCGACCAAGGGTCGTCGTTGGGGTGTGTTTGGATGGTCTCTTCCAAATCGCGATTTGGGTTAGGGTTTTGAACAGAGATGGAAGATTCCATTTCTGATTTTTCACTCTGTTTTTGTTTCTCGCCGTCTGTGCGAGGGAAAGTGGAAGTGAGTCTGCCGATGTTGTTTGATCCAAATTGCTTATTACATTGCACAACATCTTGTTTGATATAGATCAATGGTGTAGGTGCAGAAAATAACGACCCACAATAAGAGGGAGCCTTATAGGACTTATCCGAGAGGATGATGGTGTCTGGAAAGTCTGGATGCCGTCCGGAAGCCTGAAAGGGAATAGCAAACGGTCAGAGGACCCTGGCCTGGGCGGCGCAAGGCTCTCCGATGCCAAAGTCAGTATGGGAACTGGAACAATGGAAGGAGAGGGAGAAGAGAGACAGAGTAAGGGCTCTGTGTATGGGATTGTGCGTACCTTGCATGGTGCATGGAGTTCTATTTATAGATGTTTGGATCGTATCTTTTAGAGGATATCTTGGTGTGGGTCCCATGATTTGACTGGGAAGTCATGATCAGCCCACAAAGTAATAAATGCAGTCTAATCCGGCCCACTCAGCATTTAATGCTAGTCGGGTCAGCCCACATTGCATTAAATGCGTGTCTTGTTGGGCCAGATTGTGTTGGGCGCCTTTGGCGGTTGGAGTACCAGCGGATCTGCCCTCGGGCCTTGCCCTGATGTGGCCTCAGCCGCTGGATGCTGCCACGTCAGCGATCTGGTGAAGATAGCGGGCGGCTGGATGTCGTGTCTGTCCCACTAGCTCGTGACCCTATCTCTCCACGTGCCTGATGACGTGGGGAATGAGGAGCGCAAGTGAAGGTTCTTTCTCGCTCCGGCTACTGTCCTGGCTTCTTCAGCCGAGGTAGGGTTTTCTGCCGAGATGGCACTGGGGTGGCTCACCCGAGGTGGAGCTTTCTGCAGAGAATGCATCCGGGGTGGCCCGACCGAGGTGGACTCCTCGCCGAGATGACGCCCGAGGTGGGCCAGACCGGCGCTAAGGGCCCGGAGCTGCCTGACTTCGGCCAGACCTCCCGTTCTGGTAGCCGAGGTGAGATTGGTGCCACGTAGATGGCACGCGGATGGCACGTGAGAATGCTTAGTCCCATCTGATGGCTGTGATTAGCTTAATCCTGTAGCTCTGGAAATCTCCCCACACAATTGCCCCCTAGCTTCTGACCTCGCGCAGGACGTCAGTGCCGTGAGGTCGGGAGCTATGTGCCGGGTCTATCTGGAGGGAAAAGCCCCTTTCGGCCCTGACTCGCTGTCGCTTTGGATGTTCGAGGTAATAAATGGCGTCCCCTATTCAATGCTGAGGACAGTTCGACGGCTCCACGCGTCATCTCCTGGCTGGTTGTCTGTCTCCTCGAGGTCGTACGCGCCGTCTCGTCAGGGGCGCAATCAATTTTTGAAATGATTTGCGCGCCGTTTCGTCAGGGGCGTAATCAATTTTTGAAATGATTCGCGCGAAATCCCAGGGGGGCGCCCCTTGGCACGCCCAATTAGGGCTTCTGGAAAGGGGGACTCTCTGCTATATATAGGGCAGTCGAGGTTCGCTCTACCCTTCGTTTGCGATTCTGAATCAGAGGCGAGCATCAGAGGTGGGCAAACTACTGTGAGGGAGCTTCATCTAAGAAGTGGTGCGCTGCTGAAGTTGAGTCTCTTTGCTGCCCCAGCATCTTCGTTCTGCTTCCGTAAGTTCCTTCTGCCCTGCCTCTTCTTCTGCGGGTTTCTCTGTTTTTAGACTGGGATAGGAATGGGGATTTATAGCCACTGGTTAGAGGGCGAGGCAGCGATCGAGGGTTTCAGGTCTGCCTTTAGGATCCCTGCTGATGTCCAAGTCAGGGGTGGTGAACCCCGCGGCTACAACCCTCGCGACTTTTCGGGAGGCTGGATGCCTTTTCCACTAGTGGCCGTGATAGAAGGCGGGGTCCGATTCCCCCTTCACCCACTTCTCAGGAGGTGCCTTAGTCAGTGGCGTCTCTGCCCTTGCCAACTGCTGCCGAATGCCTTCAAGATCGTGATGGGCACGGTCAAGTTGAATGAGGTCCTGGGCACCGACTTCGGCGTCTTCAACCCTGAGGATGTCTACGACATATGCAAGTCCGGGGATTCTTATTATCTCCGGGCTAAGCCAAGCCGGGACGGCTTCGTCCGTTACTTGGAGGATTCGAGCAAGTATGCCGGAGACGATCTTCTGTACGTCTCGGGGAACTGGGAGTTTGGGGAGGCCGACACCGATAGAGGCTACCAGGTCCCTCGCCACTTTCGGTACCATTCCAAGTAAACACCCTTCGTTTCTCTTCTTTTTTTTTTATGAGTTTCTTTTTGTTCTGCCGCGCTTATGCTTCTGATTGTTGCAGCTTTGAAGGAGAGGAACGGGGCCGCCAGATACATTTGGAAGAGGAACGATGCCTGGCTCTGCCTGGTGAAGCGATACAGCGGTCACGACGGCAGGGCGGCTTGGTCGCTGCTAGGGTATCGGCCGAAGTACCGCGGGTATTTGAGGGGGACCATAGAGCCGATCCAGAGTGAAGGCGCCGGATCCGAGGTCGGTCAGGAGCAGGCCGTTCCGGAGGTCGCAGAGCCCTCGCGGGCGTCGTCTGACGTTAGGGCAACGTCTGGAACCCTAGCTTCCACATCGGGATCGAGACTTCCCCAGGTCTCAAGAAGGGAATCGAGTCAAACTGCCCGATCTCCCTCGCCAGGCTCCGAGATGAGGCACAACAGGCGTTTGTCTTCGAGGATCTCGAGGCTTTGGCGCTTGGAGTGGAGGACGCCCGAGCCCCCCAGGAGCCGGTAAATTCTCCGAGGCATCCGTCTCCGAGGGCTCAGGTGGTTTCTCCTGCAGAGGTGGCGGAGGTTCCCGCGCCCCCTAGCCCTGTTGATCCAGGGGTACGCCCGCCCCCGGCTGAGGTTGAGCAGGAGGAAACTCGGCCGCTGAAGATAGCGAGGACCGACGCGGGCCCTAGCTCGGCTGCTGCCTCGTTGTCCCAGGGGCCGCCGTTATGGGAGCCGAGCTTCATGCTTGGGCCGGGGAGGCCAATGACGATGGAGGATTGCATTCTTCACAAGATCGATCTCCCGATCCTCGAGGCCTTAGGGCGAGCCTGCGCCCTTCCCCGGGACATGGAGCGGCTGGACAAGTACGGCGATCAGAAGCTGATCCTGTCGATGTTGCAGTCCAACTTCATGGTAAATCTTCATTTCCCTTCGTCAAACGAGCGATTTAGCGTCTGGCGCACTTTGGATCTAACACGTACATCTCGTTTCTTTGACAGGCGGCACAGAAGTCCATGGCCGTTGCTGACAGGATCCGCAGGTACAGCGCGGACGTTGCCGAGCTGTCCGTGGAGAAGAACGGCTTGCAGGAATCCCTGGACGCCGTTAGCCAGAAGTTAGCCAGGGTGGAAGAGGAGTACGCGGCGAAGCTCGAGCAGGCGAGGGAGGAAGCCGAGGCGGGGAGGACTAGAGTGGCCGAGCTCGAGGTCTCCATCTCGAAGATGGGAGACGACTACGCGGCCCTGCTTCAAGCCGAGTCCAAGAGGGCGGATGAGGCCGAGGCGAAGCTCGAATCCGAGTCCAAGAGGGCGGATGAAGCCGAGGCGAAGCTCGAGTCCGAGTGCAATGCTGCGTTCGAGGATGCCAAAGTGCAGGTCACCGCCCACTACAAGGAAAGGGTTCTTGTTGTGAGGGATAAGGCCTGTGCGAAAGGGTGGCTTGCCGGCCTGAAGGAGGTCGGGGTCTCGGAGGGCCACCCCTCCTTTCGGGAGCCGCCTCCGTACACGCTTCCGGTGCCGACCTCTGCCCGTCCATCCGGCGAAGCTTCTGACGCTGCAGCCCGTGCAACTGACCGGTCATGACCCTCGGGACCTCGGGATATCGGGATATTCGCTTTTGCTTATGCTCTGTAATCTTCTTCAATTTGTATTTGCTGAACACTGTAATGAGTGAGATTTTAATACAATGGAAGGTTTCTTCGAATACTCGTGCTTCTCTTTTAAGCCTGGTACTTTGATGCTTGAGTTCGGCAGAGTGCTCCTTGTGACGGAACGTTAGAACTGAGTGTCGAGTAGACTTCTTGGGCGCTAGCGTCGATACTCCATACCCTAGGTGATCTCCTTTGGTATTCGCGCTGATCCTCCGTATTTTGGGCGATCTTGAATAGCGATAGACACGATGGCGCGGCTGAAGAGGGAATCGGACGGATGTCTCCACGTGGCGCCATAGGGATCGCTGGTCAACAGTCGTGCATCCCCAGTAACGCGTGGGAGACTTCGCCCTCATAACTCCTTTCGGAGACTGGGCCTTCCTCCACCCTATAAGTAGGGGGAGCAGGCTCGCCATGGGAGAAGGAAGGAACATAGTTGTAGGAACCATGTCTGGGAGGTGTCCGAAGTTATTTGATCCGGGGGGAACCCTGCGCCGTTGGACGGCTATCCCCGAGGGGGAAGGCTGTCGTGGTCTGCGCGCTCTCTGAAGGAACTCCCCGTGGACCACGCGCTCTCTGAACGCGGGTTCACGGCCATCCGCCCCTGGCCAGACAGAATGAGGATGCGCTGCAGGGGGACGGTGGCGCATTCTCGTCCGACGCGGCCCTGTGCGCCCGTCGTACGGAAGGCGGGATGAGGCCCCGCTGGACCGGGAGGCTTCTTCAAGCTTGGCTGGTCCCACTGGCCGCCGAGGGTGTTGCAGAGCCCAGCGAGGTCCAGGATCGCTCAGAACCTCCAGGCGGCGATCCGGCGTCCTCGAGCCTTCTGCCTGAAGAGTTGGCGAAGATCAGAGTCTCCTAGCCTTTATCCATTTTCTGTTTTTAGAGGACTGTGATCCTCCTTTCTGTACTTTGCTTTCTGTTCTGTATTTCTTGTAATGAAGCAGTTTGCAATGGCTAAGAAGGAATTCTGTGATTACCCAAACTGTGTACAGTGCTTTCGAGTTCTTTTTCTCATTTCTTTGCGCTGTTCCGGAATGCTTGGATTTGTGTGTTTGAATGCTGGCACTGACCTCGGCCGAAAGGGCTGGCTTTGGCCGAGACGAGTTGCATTGTGCCGAAGTGGACCCATTCCGTTGGCCTTGGCTCGGCGAAAATGAGTTCGGCAATGGCCTTCTGAGGGGTGTATGAACCCGGACTTTAGGAAACGGCTGAGTGTAGGAACTGCAGGCCATTTCCAAGGCGTAGAGCCTAAGTGTGTCCTAGACACGGGGCTTTAGGAAAGGCTGAGTGTAGGAACTCTTCCATGCCGTTTCCAGGGCGCAGAGCCTAAGTGTGTCCAAGACACGGGGCTTTAGGAAAGGCTGAGTGTAGGAACTCGAAGCCATTTCCAGGGCGTAGAGCCGGAGTGTGTCCAAGACACGGGGCTTTAGGAAAGGCTGAGTGTAGGAACTCGAAGCCATTTCCAGGGCGTAGAGCTGGAGTGTGTCCAAGACACGGGGCTTTAGGAAAGGCTGAGTGTAGGAACTCGAAGCCATTTCTAGGGCGTAGAGCCGGAGTGTGTCCAAGACACGGGGCTTTAGGAAAGGCTGAGTGTAGGAACTCGAAGCCATTTCCAGGGCGTAGAGCCGGAGTGTGTCCAAGACACGGGGCTTTAGGAAAGGCTGAGTGTAGGAACTCGAAGCCATTTCCAGGGCGTAGAGCCTGTGCTGCCGGAGTCGACCAGAGAGAGACAGATTGATGACAAGGCAAGAGCTGCTTTTATTGATTCTGAAGTTCATTACATCTTTAGAAATAAAATTTCTTCAGGTGGGATGCATTCCACGGTCTCGGCAGCGGCTTGCCATCCGAGTCTTCGAGCTTGTAGGCCGACTTTCCTGCCAGTGAGACTACTCTGAATGGGCCATGCCAGTTTGGGGCAAGCTTCCCCTCGTTTGGTTCTCTGTCGGCTGGCAGGGTCTTCTTTAAAACGAGCTCTCCCGTGGTGAACCTTCTTTCCTTGACATTTTGATTGTACGCCCTGGCTAACCGCTGCTGATAGTCGGTCAGTCTCAGGGCTGCTGCTTCTCGTCGCTCGTCCGCCAGCTCCAGCTCCATCGCCAGGTTCGTCTCATTTCGGCCTTGGTCGACCAGCTCTGTCCTCAGGGTAGGAAGACCGATTTCCAAGGGAATGACCGCCTCCATCCCGTAGGCTAGAGAAAAAGGTGTTGCCGAGGTGGACCTCCTTGGAGTTGTTATGTATGCCCATAGCACGCTCGGAAGCTCTTCTGTCCATCTGCCCTTTGCCTTGTCTAGTCGCTTCTTCAGGCCGTCCAGGATCACTTTGTTGGAGATTTCTGCCTGGCCATTACTCTGTGGATATGCCGGGGTGGAGTAATGGTTTCTGATGCCGTGCTCTTGGCAGAAGTCTCTGAAGGATTTGGAATCGAACTGAGTCCCGTTATCCGAAATCAGGGTCCGGGGGATGCCGAACCTCGTAAGGATGTTTTTCCAAACGAAGTTCCTGGAGTCCCTGTCCGTGATGGAAGACAACGGTTCAGCCTCTATCCACTTTGTGAAGTAGTCCGTAGCCACTATCAGCCATCTCTTGTTCCCTGGAGCTCGGTGAAGAGGCCCCACAATGTCCAGGCCCCATTGAGCGAAGGGCCATGGGCTGGAGAGGGGACTCAGATCCTGTGCTGGCTGATGGAGGGAGTGGGAGAACTTCTGGCATTTCTTGCATTTTCTGGCGTAGACCTGGGCGTCCTTCTGCATGTAGGGCCACCAGTTGCCCTGGCTGATTGCTCTGTAGGCCAATGACCGACCTCCTATATGGCTGCCGCAGATTCCTTCATGGATCTCGTACAGGAAGTCGTCCACCTTGGCCGGGTGGACGCATTGGAGGTATGGACCTGTGAAGGACTTCCTGTAGAGTTTGCCTTCTGGAGAGAGCCAAAACCGAGCTGCCTTGAGCCTGATCTTGTGGGCTTCTGTCTTGTCCTCAGGGAGCTGGTCGTCCTTCAAGTAGGCGACGATTGGATCCATCCAGCTTGGGCCGAGGTCAGCACAGAGGACAAGCCGAGATGAATGGAGTTCTAGACTTGACCTTGATACTGACCCGACCTCGATGGTCCTCTTCTTTCCTGCTTCGACGGCGGAGGCCAGGTTTGCAAGCGCATCTGCATGCGTGTTGGTGTCTCTGGATATTTGTCTGACCTCGGCTTTCTGGAATTGGGAGAGTAGCTTTTTGGCCAGGGCTAAGTAGGCCGCCATCCTGTCGTCCCTAGCCTGGTAGTCCCCAGCGAGCTGGCTAGTTACCAGTTGAGAGTCGCTGAAGATCTCCAGATGCTGGGCTCCGAGGATTCGGGCGCTGTTCAACCCTGCAATCATTGCTTCGTACTCTGCCTCATTGTTCGTCGCTTTGAAGTCCAAGGTGAAGGCTTGCTCTATGACCAGTCCCTCTGGCGATTGGAGAACTATGCCGAGGCCAGCTCTCTTGGAGGTGGACGACCCGTCGACAAAGATCTTCCATGCCGAGGTGGGAGACTGCTGGACTTCTGTTTCTACTGGCTCTTGCCTGTGCCCCCCAGTGCCGTGCCGAGCTGGGTCGGAGCCGGGTTAGGTGAGGCGAATTCGACAATAAAGTCTGCCAGGATCTGGGCTTTGATCGCAGTTCGGGGACGGTACTGTATGTCATACTGCCCCAGTTCAACTGCCCACTTTGATATGCGCCCTGAAAAGTCAGCTTTCTTGAACAATGAACGGAGTGGATGCTCCGTGATCACCACAATAGTGTGGGATTGAAAATAATGGGAGAGCTTGCGGGAGGCGGTAACGAGAGCCAACGCAAGCTTCTCCAACAGGAGGTACCTGGTCTCGGCATCGAGCAGGGTCTTGCTCGTGTAATAGATCGGCTTTTGAACTCCCTTGTCCTCCCTGATGAGGACGGAGCTCACTGCGTGATCCGAGACCGCAAGGTATAAATACAGAATCTCCCCCCGAGTTGGGGTGGAGAGCAATGGGGGTGACATCAAATAAGTTTTGAGTGCGGCCAATGCCTGGTCGCACTCGGGGGTCCATTGGAACTTCAAATTTTTCCTCAAAAGCTGAAAGAAAGGCCTGCACTTATCTGATGAGCAGCTGATGAAGCGATTGAGTGCGGCCGCCATTCCTGTAAGCCTTTGAACTTCCTTCGTGGTAGAGGGACTCTGGATGCCCTGGATGGCAGTGATCTGTTCCGGATTGGCCTCTATCCCCCTCCGCGTCACCAAGCTGCCGAGGAACTTGCCAGAGGCTACGCCGAAGGCGCACTTGGAAGCGTTGAGCTTGAGCTTGTAGGCGCGAAGGATGCCGAAGACTTGGCCGAGGTCCGTCAGATGGTCGCTGGAGCGCACAGATTTGACGACCATGTCGTCTATGTACACCTCTACCGATTGGCCGAGCTGGGCCTGGAACATTTTTGTGACGAGGCGCTGATAGGTCGCCCCCGCGTTCTTCAGTCCGAAGGGCATCACCTTATAGCAGTATGTGCCGCGGGGTGTGATGAATGAGGTTTTCTCCTCGTCTGGCCCGTAGAGCGGGATCTGATGATAGCCTCGGTAGGCGTCAAGGAAGCTCATTCGGTCGTGACCAGCGGTGGCGTCGATCAGTTGGTCAATCTTCGGGAGGGGAAAACTGTCCTTAGGGCAAGCCCTGTTCAGGTCGGTGAAGTCCACGCACACCCTCCACTTCCCAGTTTTCTTCTTGACCACCACCGTGTTGGCCAGCCATACCGGGTACTGTACTTCCCGGATGGCCCCTGCTTTTAGTAGGTTGTCGACCTCTTCGACGACCGCATCTGTCTGCTGTAGCCCGGTCCTGCGGGCCCTCTGCACTACTGGCTTGTGGTCGGGGTCGACGTTGAGCTTGTGGCACATGACCTCAGGTTCGACCCCAGGCATTTCGCTTGGGCTCCAAGCGAAGACGTCCACGTTCTGCATCAAGAACCGAGAGAGTTCGGCCCTTTCTTCGTCTGACAGCTGGGTGCCGATCAAGAAGAAACGGTCTGGGTCTGTCGGATCTAGCCTGACCTCAGCCAGGTCCTCGATGCTCTTCTTCTCAGGGTCCCGGCCGATCTCATCGAGGTCCTTCTCGAACTCGGCCAGGTTGACGCGCTCTGGCTCCTTCACAGCTGGGACTTGCGGCCAGCATGCACTGCCTGGCCTGCTGCTGGTCTCCCTTCACTGTGACTACCTCCATCTTGCCTTCCTCGTTCTCATGGACGAACTTCAGCTTTTGGTGGAGGGAAGATGGAACTGCCTCTAGCTTGTGGAGCCACGTTCTGCCCAGAATGACATTGTAGGGAGAAGGGGCGTCCACAACCAGGAAGTCGGCCGACACGGAGGCTCCGCCAACTCGGGTTTCCAAGGTGATTCTACCCTTGGGGTAGACTGGTGTGGCGGACAACCCTAGCCGGGGTGCTCGGACCTCCGTGAGGTCTGCTTCGGAGAGCTTCATCCTCTTGAAGCAGTCGTAGTAGAGGACCTCGGAGGAGCTGCCGGAGTCGACGAGGATCCTCTTCACGGTGAAGTCTCTCAGCTTCATGGTGAGGAGCAGGGGGTCGTTGTGAGGGACCTGGACTCCCTCTAGATCTTGATCCGAGAACGAGATGGCTGGTCTGTCGCGGCGGGCTTTCTTGGACGCTGGAGCGAGTTCGGCTTTCATTACTTCTTTCCCGTGCGAAGCCCGCCTGGCCTCGGCACGGGCCTGAGAGCTTCCCCGGGATGAGGAAGCGGGAGCTGAGGACGCCAGATGGATCACGTTGATGATCTTCTCTGAGTCCTCGCTGTCTGGAGCCTGGGCCGTGCTCTGGTGAACCCGGCCCTCGCTGCCGCCGGCATCACCTGCCTTGACGAACTCTGGGATGTGGCCCTGTTCGGCCAGCTTCTCCAGATACCCCTGCAAAGTCCTGCATTCTTCAGTCCTGTGCCCGTTGCCCTTATGGAAGGCGCAGTAGAGCTTGCTCCGGGAGCCTTCGGTGGGTTCATTCTTCATGGGCGGAAGATACTTGAAGAACGGCTTGGATTTGATCTTGGCCAGGATGTGGTAGATCGGCTCCTTGAAGACGACGTTGACGCTCTGACTGGCGCTGGAGGGAGGTCTGGGCTTCCAATTGCCCCCAGACCTGGACGACGAAGGCTTCGCCGAACTGGAGACCCAGGCCCGCTTGGGATCCTGTTTCTGGGAGGGCCTCCCGCCTCTCTGCCGAGGTTGGTCACTCTTCTGTTCGGGCTCCGGATGCCCGTCCTGATCCTTAGCTCGGATCTCGTCTTCCTCCCGGGCGATGAAGCGCTTCACCCGGGCCATCAATTCTGACATGGATTCTGGGGTGTCCCCGGCCAAGTCCTTTCGCAAGTCGCTGCCGGGGATCAGGGCATGCTGGAAGGCGTAGATGGCTATCCCCTCCCTCGCGCCCTCGATCTGGCTGTAGACTGCCCAGAATCGGTGGGTGAACTTGGCGAGGGTTTCGCCCTGCTTCATTCTCAGGGCGATGAGGTCCCTCTCCTTCTTGGGGACGACAGTGTAGGCTTGGAACTTCTTCAGGAAGGAGAGGTGGAGTTCCTTCCAACTGGAAACCGACTGCTCCGGGAGAGAGCAGAACCACTTCAAGGGGAGGTCACCCAAACTGGAGGAGAAGATTTTGTAGTTGAGGTGACCCTCGTTCCCCCAGATGGACATCTTCTGGGAGAAGTGTCGGAGGTGTGCAGATGGGTCGGACAGTCCGTCATAGGGGACGAACCGCGGGACGGAGAACTTCCTGGGCAAGGGGGTGCGCTCGATCTCTTTTGTGAAGGGAGAGCCCCCTAGATCAATGTGACCACAGATCTGCTTCTGGTCCCGCATGTCCAAGTTGTGCTGGAGAGCAAGCCTGACGCGCTTGTCGACACCGCTTTTGCTCGTCCGTCCTCCTTGGGGTCTGTGCTCTGGGCTTTAGCTTTGGAGTGGTTCGGGGTTCGATGGTATGAGCTCGGCCATCGCGTCTATTGGTGACTTCGGCTGTTTGCTCGCGACTTCGTCATGAATCTGGCTACGTTTACTGGTCCAGATTGATTTCCGAGGTCCTCGCGGGGGAGGATGGGCTGCCCTTGCTGGGGGCGGTTCCCTCCTTTTCCCCCTGAGGCTCAGAGGACCTGCCTCAAGGAGCAGTTTGCGTTGCCCTCAGCTGCTGCTGCGAGCTCGCGAATCAGCTGCTCTTGCCTTCTGGCGTTGCTTCTTGGAGGAGAGCAGTTTGGGCTTCGAGAACCTCTCCATTCGTGGCAGGGGTTGATAGTGGCGCGTCTCTCCTACGGCCACAGCTTGTCCTTCCGAGGAACGCTCATGCTGACGCTCATCGCGTCTGGGTGGCGCGCCTTCTTCTGCCGAGGTCGAGGCCTCGAGTCCCTCTTGGAGTGGGAACTCTATAAAGAGCTGAGAGCCTAAGCAGCCCCCGTCTGCAGTCGTGCCATGCACCGTACGGGAGCGTCCTTGGGGAGGGACGTCCGTTGGTGGTGGTGGCAGCTCGAGCGCTGCTCTTGAGGATTCTACGCCCTTCTTAGCTTTCGGAGGCATGGCTTCTGAGAGGTTGAGGTTAAGAAGGTTGGGAAGGTTTTGAGAGGTTGGGATATTACTTTCCCACAGACGGCGCCAATTGTAGGTGCAGAAAATAACGACCCACAATAAGAGGGAGCCTTATAGGACTTATCCGAGACCTAGAGGATGATGGTGTCTGGAAAGTCTGGATGCCGTCCGGAAGCCTGAAAGGGAATAGCAAACGGTCAGAGGACCCTGGCCTGGGCGGCGCAAGGCTCTCCGATGCCAAAGTCAGTATGGGAACTGGAACAATGGAAGGAGAGGGAGAAGAGAGACAGAGTAAGGGCTCTGTGTATGGGATTGTGCGTACCTTGCATGGTGCATGGAGTTCTATTTATAGAGGTTTGGATCGTATCTTTCAGAGGATATCTTGGTGTGGGTCCCATGATTTGACTGGGAAGTCATGATCAGCCCACAAAGTAATAAATGCAGTCTAATCCGGCCCACTCAGCATTTAATGCTAGTCGGGTCAGCCCACATTGCATTAAATGCGTGTCTTGTTGGGCCAGATTGTGTTGGGCGCCTTTGGCGGTTGGAGTACCAGCGGATCTGCCCTCGGGCCTTGCCCTGATGTGGCCTCAGCCGCTGGATGCTGCCACGTCAGCGATCTGGTGAAGATAGCGGGCGGCTGGATGTCGTGTCTGTCCCACTAGCTCGTGACCCTATCTCTCCACGTGCCTGATGACGTGGGGAATGAGGAGCGCAAGTGAAGGTTCTTTCTCGCTCCGGCTACTGTCCTGGCTTCTTCAGCCGAGGTAGGGTTTTCTGCCGAGATGGCATTGGGGTGGCTCACCCGAGGTGGAGCTTTCTGCGGAGAATGCATCCGGGGTGGCCCGACCAAGGTGGACTCCTCGCCGAGATGACGCCCGAGGTGGGCCAGACCGGCGCTAAGGGCCCGGAGCTGCCTGACTTCGGCCAGACCTCCCGTTCTGGTAGCCGAGGTGAGATTGGTGCCACGTAGATGGCACACGGATGGCACGTGAGAATGCTTAGTCCCATCTGATGGCTGTGATTAGCTTAATCCTGTAGCTCTGGAAATCTCCCCACACAAATGGATTTTTGCTTAGTCAAGAGGAAGACAAGGCAGGCACGATTTGTGTCTCTTATTTTATGCCAAAGAGGTCTTTTTTTAACCCATTGTTAGCAATAACTTTACTATTGTGGAAGGATCAAATGAAGGTGATAACTGATAACAATTGATTTTAAAAGGATGGCCTCTCACGGTAAGACTTTCATGGTTTTGGGAACCCTTTTTTTTTCATATGATTCAAATTTGTTGTGCAAATTGATGGCCTGGGAAATGATTTCTTGTGTTCCTATGTATAGCTTTAGATTTTCAGTCACATTTTCTAAGTATGGGGAAAAACCAGGATTTAGATAGGCCATTCACAAAAATCACAGGATTTAGCTAAGTTTTCACTTCTTGATTATTTCATACCTTTAAGATCTATATATTTTTTTCTAAAGTTTTCATATTTATGTTTTTTGAAACCAGATATGAAATCAAGATCTGTATTTTTAAAAGTTACTATCAGTTGTTTTTAATGTTATTACCAAATCATTATTCTTATTCATATTGATAATAAGAATATATCAGTCTTTTCCCATAATAATAGAGTTCTCGCATATGATAATGTTATTACTACCATTAGTGATGATGACCTCCCCTGTGATGAAATTTGGCAATGAAATTGCTTTGAAATACAAAGAAATAACAAAGTAGTTTTATGCAATATTTGTATAATTCAATTAAAATTTTACAATATCGTAAAATAATACTAATATGAAAAACGTTCTGATAATTTTTTCAACTTTCATTCCTTTCATTGAATTTCCTGTCAATTTTTAAATTCCTATCAATATCCCATCCACCTCAAATCAATGCCTTTATGTTAGAATTTTTTCACAAAATTCTGTATATGTCTAAGCGAAAGGCTGCTTCTGTGGAAGAAGTGCCATCAATTGGTGATAATGATAGGGATGTTGGTTCAAGCGATAGTTCTGATTCTATAGAAGAGATTGTAAGGGTAGGGGATGCTGCGGAAAGTCGAAATGAAGGTCTTACTCTTACTTCCTCCACTATCAGTAAACCTAAGAGGGGAAAAATCAATTGTGTGGACCGTCTTCACTGAATTACAGAGGAAAAAAGGGGAAGTAAAACGTGCCAAATGCAACTATTGTTCGACTACGTACCAAGTTGGAGGTGGTAAACATGGCACATCTAATATGAGACGCCATATGAAAGCTTGTAAGAATAGGCCAGGACAAGAAGGTCCTATGGACGATTGTACTATCTTTTATGTTGGAGGGAATGAAGGGGATGTTCAGAATGAAATGAAGTTTCAAAAATATGATGCAAATTTAATTCGGCAGAAGTTGGTGGAATGGATAGTGTGCGATGAAATGTCATTTCGTGTGGTTGAGAGTGCAAAGTTCAAAGATTTGATGAGAACTTGTGAACCGAGATTTTAAGTTCCATCTCGAATCACTATTGCTAGAGATGTGTTCAAGTTGTACTGTGTAGAGAAGGAAAGATTGAAAGCAGCTTTTAAAGGCAATGTTGGCAGAGTAAGTACCACCATCGATGCATGGTCCTCTTAAGTACCACCATCGATGCATGGTCCTCTTAAGTACCACCATCGATGCATGGTCCTCTTTCAACAATGTAAATTACATGTGTGTGACAGCGCATTTTATTGATAGAAGTTGGGATATGCATAAGAGAATCATTAGTTTTAGAGTCATTGAAGATCATAGAGGTGAGAGCATTGGGAAGTAACTTGAGCAAGTGTTAAAGGGATTGGGGCCTAGAGAAGATAATGTGCATCACTCTTGACAATGCTAGAGGAAATGATGTTGCTGTTGATTGGATTAAAAAATATGGAACTAACCATGTTTTGGGTGGTGAACGTATTCATGTTAGATGCTTCGCTCATCTATTGAATATTTTGGTGAGGTACGGTCTACAGAAGAGTGATCCATCCATTGAAAGGATTAGAACTGCTGTTAAATATGTGAGATCGTCTCCTAAAAGACACAAATTTTTTTTGGAGTGTGTGGAAGCTGTTGGCATCCAGTGTTCCCAAGGTTTGCGCTGTGATGTTCCAACACATTGGAATTCTACTTATTTGATGTTGGAGGCGGCTAAAAAGTACGAGAAGGCATTTGATCGTTTGTTTGATGATGATGCAGGTTATAGAAGGGCTTTTGAGAGTAGTACTGTTCTCAGCTCTCCTGGATTTGATGATTGGGAGAAGGCTAGGAAATTAATTCCATTCCTTAAGCCTTTTTTCACTGCTACCTCTCTTTTATCTGGGACTTCATATGTCACCATCAATCAATACTTCGGTTAATTTTGTAAAATTCGAAATCTATTGAGGAATGCCAACCAAAACCCGAAAAGTTTGGTAAATGACATTGCAACTGAAATGATGGTGAAATATGATGAGTACTTTGGAAACTTAGACAAAGTGAACTTGTTTGTGTACGTGTCATTGGTGCTTGATCCTAGGAGCAAATTAGAGGTTGTGAAAAAGGGATTGATGCAAGCTTTTACTAATGATGGGGTTTATCAAGATTTGTATGGAAAGACTGAAGCCTTATTAAGAAAAATGTTTGAGGAGTATTCTATAGCTTTAGGTGCACCTTTGGTGACAAGTACATCTCGAGGTAATGCTCCCCGGTCTAGTGGCGAAGAGGCTGATTTCTTAGGTCTATTTGACATTGTTTGTGAGGGGTCTGACGATCCAAATTCGAGTGCTGAGTCAGAATTGGATATGTATTTGGTAGAAGCCCGGCAGAAACCAATAATAGATTGGGATGCATTGACTTGGTGGAAAGTTAACGATGCAAGATATCCAATTCTTGCTTCGATGGCACGTGATTTATTTGGAATCCCAGCTTCAAGTGTTGCCTCAGAAAGTGCTTTCAGCACTGGAGGTCGTGTGATTACAGGTCATCGCAATTCTTTGCGACCAACAACTGTTGAAGCTTTATTTGTACACAAAGTCGGTTGAATAATGTATCTATTATCGACAGTGAGGAGGTCATTATTGATGACGATGCAGCTGAAATGATAGAGGCGGCAGCCATAGAGGGTACTGATCTTTCATTATTTACTAACTACATTCGAATTAATTCAATGTTAGCCTTATTTGGGTTTTTACTTACTAAATTTAAATTTGATCTTTCTTTATTTTTGACTCAGTGATTGAAGGTCCCACGATCACAACAACAACAACATCATCAAGAGCAAGCGCATTAGGATGACTATCAAGATTTATGCAGTTACTCCAAGTAAATCAAAAGACAACTCCGACTCACTTGTTGGAGGCAACGTTTCAAATATGCATGAATTTGATGACAAATCATTTCTGAAGTCACTCCAATCCTGTTGTTGATAAAGTTGATTTATGTTCAATGTTGAATGATGAAGTTGATGTTGAATGATCATGTTGGATTTCTTTTTGTCCCATGTTGATATTTATTTCATGTTGAATGGTTGCTAGTTGCTAAGTAAGTGTTGTTGGCCTTGCTCAGGGTGAGCATGAGCATGGTGATGTTGAAGGTGATGAATATTTGTTAATGTTGAGTAAGAATGGTGATGTTGGTGCTGAATCTGAATATTTATAGGTGAACAACTTCAGTGTTGAAACCCAATAACAAGTGTTGAATGTTGCAGGTCCAAGAAGGCAAGAATAGGTTGTGTATGGAATATTATAGCCATTCTCTCGTTGTTGAATTGAGAGAAGGCTAAATATCCATCAGCTCTTGAATTGGTTGAGAATTCCATTTGTGAATTAGTCTGTTTTTGGAAAGACTTCATCAGTTCTTGCATTCTTTTTTGCATTCTTTAGTAGATTTCCATCAGCTCTTGAATTGGTTGAGAATTCCATTTGTGAATTAGTCTGTTTTTGGAAAGACTTCATCAGTTCTTGCATTCTTTTTTGCATTCTTTAGTAAATTCAGATCTTTTTGTATCATGCTTTAGCTCTTGAGCTTGATTTGAGTTTCCTGCATAAGCTGCAGCACTACCAATTTAATACAGCACTAACAAAATACTGCTGATCAAGTCCTGTTGCAACTGGTGATTCAGTTACAGAAGAAAGGTTTCTATATTACTAGTACTTTGTTAAAATTTCTTTTGGTTTTAGAACTTGTAAAAATCCTGAGTGCCTGCCCTTGGTCAATGATTCTGATCAAGTGGAAGATTCTGGGCTGTTGTGGACATGTGTTGAACCAAAAACCAAATGCATTTAAGGGTTGTTTCATATAAAAAAAAAGTATAGAAAATGTGGTTCTTGAAAATAGACTTATAAGAAAAATATGTTTATATTAATATGCCCATTGCACAAATGGGTTGAAATAATTTTTCCTCCAGTCTTTGATGCATGACATACTTCCTTTTGTCATCTCCTCCAACTACTATGTTATAGACTGGACAGTGGACCAGACTGGCCAATGGAACTGGGTTTGACCGGAGCTAGTTCCTTTGCCATATGCCTGATATAGCTAAAAACCAGTGTAGTGGTGGAAAGTAGAAACACAGTCAAAACCAGTAAAAACGGCAGTGATCAAAATTGGTAAAAACCAAGGTACTAGTTTTGGCTGGACTACTGGACCATTTATCAGATTGGATTGGTTGTGGTCCGTGGACATCCGACCAAGGTGAGTGTTGAGAGAGATTGTCCCGTCTCATGTGGAACTGAGTTGAATAGTTGATGGAATGATGGATGGCTCATTGGCTCAAATTGATTGATGATTGAAGCTTTCTTTTATCTCAATTCTCACATTCTCAACTATTTGGAATGGACCATCCACATATTATTAACCATTGATTTGACGGTTATTATTGTCCTGTCAAATTGAACATCAAGTATATAGTTATTTCTAATGTGAGGCCCATGAAATGGAAGACCACAAAATTTTTTTTACAATTTCTTTTTGACCCGAACCCGACCCGTGACCCGCGACCCGACTAACCCGTGACCCAAACGGGTCGGGTTCGGGTGGGTTTCACGCACATAAATGTGGTTGGTTCGGGTCGGGTTTGACCCGTTGAACACCCCTAGTATGAAGGGATGCACACAACCAACTCAAAAACCCAAAGATTTTTCCTACTATTTAGGAGGGTAGATTGGGATGCATCGTTTCATGGCATGAAAAATCCCGGTTATTATGTGGCTGGAGGGGTTACAACTATGGATGATGTATTTACCAAAAAAATAAAAAAATATGGATGATGAGATGATAAAACTGGCATGTATGGAAAGGGCAACCCACATTTCCAATCTATATTTATGGGTTACAAAGTATTTTAATAAGCAATAGATTTGAATATTTTAGAGTGAATTTATTCACTTAATTTAAAATCAAGCAAGATTTCTTTGTTTTCAATTATTCATTTTTAATATTTAGGATAAGATGTGTTATTAATTATTCATTCATATCGAAGAAGATGAGTTATAAATTATTTAAATTTTTAAAGGATTTGATATTGATATAATGAGGGTTCGGGGGTGGGTTATGTTAGTTAATCCTTTTGATGTGTATATTATGTGGTAACCTCCTTCATGTTTTCTATAAATTCATGTCAAATTGATTTTCTTTATGCATTGATGAACTCATATATATAGACTTGTGAAATGGTGTAGAGATATATTTTCAACATCAAGAAGATAATGGTTAATAATGATTTAAACTTTGGGGTACGTGTTGATGTGAGATGGGTATTATGGCATTTTAAAATAGTTAATGAGAACATTTATTAATAATTTGTGAACTTTTTATTATTATAAACTAACTATGATGGTGATTCTTTTTTTTTTTTTTTTGAAAGTTACTTTGATGATGATTTTGTTTCTTGATGAGGCATTCCTTGTAAAGCCAATGGAGAAAAGACTAAGGTTTGAAGCTCCTTTCTATTATTTTATTATCAAAATCTATTTCTCTTGGATTGAAATTATTTTTGCCTCTATGCTATTTCTCATGTAGGTTATAAAGATTTTTTTTCTTAATTATTTTTTGTAATGGATTAATTTTTACCATAATGTTCATCAGTGAAGATCATCACCCTCTTCACATCGCTGATATTGATTCCTCCAATTTTTATTATATAGGTTCGCATTTCAAGCCTCGTGGAGCATCGTCGCCATTGATACCATAAAGAAAACACTCTAGCATCGTCGCCATTGATACCATAAAGAACACGGTCAATTTTATCTCGAATGTGATTCAATGTTTTGATATTAATGATTGATTTAGATTTATATATAATATTTTTTTAATAAATTTACCTCTTTAAAATAAGCATGTCTCTCAATTGCATTTGACAATCAATTTGTTCCTATTTATATTTAAATTTAGTTTCAACTAACCTATCTCTCCGTCCAATATCCATGCCCCATTAATGGGAAGGGATAAAGGTATATGCGGTTGTCCGAAAGATGATGACTAATTCTGAATTTTATAAAAAAAAAAATTTAAATAGAGTTTGTTTATGTCCTCGGTGTTTACTTCAAACTTAAATTGGGTTTTCCCATTATGAATTAAAGGCTCGCGTTGGGCACGGGCCCTGAAACGCTAGTTATATATATTAAAGTAGCAGGTTTTTCACGGGAGAGCAACACGTGGCAGAAGAGGGCTTCCTGGGAGGACGACACGTGGCGGAACTTCAGACTTTTTGCAATGCCACTTCCGAAATTGCCCTTCTCTCATTTTATTTCCCTTTAAATCCTTATCCCTATCCAATCCCTAAAATCTCTCCTCCCTAAAATCTCTCATTCTCCATCTAAAATCTCTCCATCTCTCCCTCTACACACACGTCTATCCAAAAAATAACATGATTATTTTTTCATACGATTATTATGGGTCTAATAACAGGATTTGGTTGCATACGATTATTATGGCCATGAAATTTGTATGGATTGGTTTCTGTCAAATGATCAGTTTGAATAAGAGCATGGTTATCAAGTCCAATCTCATCCACTCAGGCATTCACTACCTAGCTCATCCATCCTTTCATATATATCGTATTACATGGCTGGCCGTCTTCAATTACATGGTGGGCCCACTCTCGCCACATTTATATGGTGTACGAATATTGTGTGGCCTAGAAATTGTTTGCATTGGCCATGAACCCATCCAGTGGATGGGATTTGTCCTGTGGATTGTACATTGCTTTTATTATTTGGGTCCACTGTCAAATGATCATTTTTATCAATTTCAACAGTGGTTCCAAATCAAACTTTTATTTTGAATCTGGTTAGTTTCAACATGGGTGCCTGTCAATCATCAATCACGTGGTGGGCCCACTCTCACCCATCTTATATGGTGTGATTTAAGAGTTTGACACGAGTTCAACTATTATGGAAATTCAAATTTAAAGATATCTTAGGGCCCTTTTAGATCCATGTAAAATATTATATTTTCATATTTAAATAGTAGCATAATCAAATATTGTAGAATATAATAGTACAATATTATAATAGTGCAACATTATCGTTGTTTGGCATTTTTTTTAAAAATGCAACAGATTTTAAATTGAGCGGTATAGCAGTTGCTAAAGATTATAATATATGCATTTTTTATCAGATCTATTTTATTCTCAATTTAATTGTTAATGCATTTTTTGTATTTCAGATTATTGAGAGATACCATGTTTCAAAAAACGTGAGGGATGGATCAAACCAATCCAACAAATTTAAACTCTATAAATTCTATATATTATGGTAGAACGTCCACAATCAGGCATTAATTATATATATTAAAGTAGCAAGTGAATTCGTGTTTTAATACCATAATACTTTTATATGTTTCCTTCTTCATAAATATCCTACACCTTTTCCATTATCCAACTACAAAATAATGTTCATTTTGCTTATTTAATCATAAAGCAATTGATTTTAAATTATTTATTTTAACTATGATTGTGCAATGAATTATATGTTAATAGTCATTTACATTTAATTTAAAAGACAAATCTAAACAATGGTGTTCTGCAAGGAAATTACTTCCTTTGAATTATCTTAAAATCTCTCAATGAGATGCCTATTACCAACAACAAGTATCCTAAAATCTCTCCATAAGAGCACTATTACCAACTACACATTATTGTTATGCTTATAAGACAACTCCTCATTTCTATTTACATGGCAACATAGCATACAAATTCTGTAGACAACGCATCCATACAACATAGCATATAAATTTGGGTACTCTATCCATGCAATGTGGTTATCATAAAGTAGCTATAAGAAAGTTAAAATTTTCTAAATTTCTTTTTTTTCCCAGTTTCCCAGTGAACATCACCATCATCCAATCGATATTGGCAACTGCCATTGCGAATCCGTTACCAACCAATCCAATTGATATTGGATCAACCATCGGATTAATCATGCATTTGTTTTAACCATCAGATTAATGATGCATACAATGCAAGCATTTCGAAGGATAAATCTGGTGGGGTCCATCATGTTAGGAAAGTCGGTATATTCAAATTATATAGGAAACGTATCCCCAGATCTGGGTCTCTTACTGCATGACTAACCAAAACTTCGTGCAATAACACGTTGCATATCTTGTGGGGCCCTTGAGTGATGGTGCCTTATTCTCACACACGTCTATGAGGCCCATTTTAATCAAATGTATTTCATTCAAGTGGGGCTCATCAATGAATAACATATATCCTTTGGGAAAGCACCTATGGACTCATCGCCCACCTATGGGCTCATCACTAGGGTTGTAAATGAGTACCCGATTCTCCGATTACCCAAAGGTTCCGATCTGTTAGGATCCGGGTCTGGGTCCTTATTTTGGTCTCGATAAGAAAATGGTTCCGGTTCCGGATCCTTTTTTTGGAACCAATACCTAAACGGGTTCGGTTCCGGATCCACAGTGGCTCAGACCTGTAGACCCGGGACCCGGTTAGGGATTTTGTGTTTTGCAATTTGATGGATGCATTAACATTTTAATCATCATTTGAATTTTCACACATGCATTGATTTTGAATCTTGAAATCTTGATTTTCACATGCATAGTTTTTAAATCTTTCAAATCTTATGTTTCATTTATATCTTGATTTTAAACCTTGGATGCATTTAATTTGAAAAAGAATTTTTATATATCAAGCAAGCCTATGGTTTTAAAACTTTCTAATCATTTTAGGCTTTTTATATTTCATGTTTTTAAACCTCTTAGAATGATTTAAAATCATGTTTCCATGCTTGATTTAATGGCCCAAAAAAATCCCTACAAGAAAATCTTTGAAAATATGCAAAAATGGAAATTTTTGGTCCCGGTTGACCTGCAGTGTAGTAGGTCGACTGAGCCAGTGGTAGGTCGACCGAAGACACTACAGTTTGACCAAAATGTGACCGTTACAGATTTTTTCAACGGTCATATTTTTGCCCGTTGAAGGGCAGGTCGACCGAGCTATCTATAGGGTTGACCGAAGACACGCCTGTAGTCACTTTTTGACTATAAATATGAGCTCATTCCCATTGAAAGGAGGTTGAACAATTTAGAGCTTCTAAGCACTCTTTGAGGAGTTTGGAGAGAAGAAAAATGGGATGAACTAAGAGAGATCAAGGGGGTCATTAGTAAAGCTCAAGCTTGGATTAATGAAGTTAAATCTCTAAGTAAGCTTTACCTCTCTTTATCATTTGTTACATGCTTTCTTTTAAATCTTTAGTAAATGATTTTTAGCATGATAACAATGATGTTTTGAATCCTTATCATATTTAATCTTTGATTTATTTGTATTGGACTCTACTTCTTGATTCAAACCAAGTTTGTTTTATAAACTTTGTTAATCATGCTTTGCAAAATCCTTGATTCCTTTTATGGCATGATTCATTTACTTGTTTGAATCTTCATTGTTGTTTTCAATCTCTTTAGAACTTTAGTTAAACCTTTGTTTTTTAAAACAACATGCACATGCATCACTTGATTAGTCTTAATAATTTTTATACAACTTGTGATCTTTAGATTTTCATATCATTCACAAGATTGTAATTGTTCAAGTGATTTGCATTAGACTTCAATCAAATCTTTTAATGTGTCTTAACTTTTAAATGCTTTTAGCATAAATTGATTGAACTTAATTTTAAACTTGATTGAAGTTTTCACACACACACATCATGAGCATTCATCTTTGCATTACTTAGTGTGTTGTGTGAGTTTGTATTATCAATTTCATATCCGCCTATTTTAGAGGCATTGTAATTGAGCTTAAAATATTTCTCTTCTAGTATTTGTGAAGACACTTCTTTGAGAAAGAAAATCTTTTGATTGTAAAGGTTATTGCTTAGCCTAAGAAAAGGATTGTGTAAAGGTTATTGCTTAGCCTATAAAAGCACATTGTAAGGTTATTGCTTAGCCTAGAAAAGCATAGTTGTAGAGGTTATTTGCTTAGCCTTTTGAAAAGCATAATAGTGGAAATCCGGTGGGGTGTTGAGTCACAAGCCGGTAGTGGAGTAGTGATTGCTTTTGTGGTGATTATTTTGTTTAGCTTCCGCATTATGTATGTTAATCATCACATGTGACTAGTTTGTTTTAATTAAGTTAAAATTGGTCATAATTAGTGATTAAGTGTAGCTCACCCTATTCACTCCCCCTCTAGGGTTAGGATCCCGGACTTTGAATTGGTATCAGAGCCTCGTGCTCTATATTAGGATCAAGTGTTTGGAACTCTTGATTAGGTGTAGAGTTAAAACCCTAGTGTTGTGCTTCCATGAAAATCATTAGAATGGATTCCACTATTTTAGATTGTGTAGATACTTGTGTAGATTCTTCTAGACCCCTCCTTCTTCCATCAAATGGAGATTCAAACATTGAAATTAATGAATCTAAATTTGAATTAAAAGAAGAAGAAAATGATGAAAATGAAATTAACATTGAACAAGCTTATGAAGAATTGTATACATTATCCTTAAAGCTTGATAAGAAGAATAAAAAATTAAAAGGCTAAACCAAGAATTAGTCTCTTCTAAAAATGAACTTAGAGAAAAAGATGAATTAATAAATTGTGTAGAATCTAAGTTCATGATCTCTTTACATAATCTATCTAATATTAAAGATGACATAAGAGAATCAAAGATAGATTGTGATAATCTTAATAAGGAAAATTCTAAACTAAGAGATCAATTAAAAAGGCAAGATGAAAACATTAACAATTTAGAATCCAAGTTAACCATTTCTATGGAAAATTTATCTAATGCACAAATTAAGATAAAAATTCTAGAACTTGGATCTAATGTTATCAATGAAGTTAAATTTGAATTAAAACTTGCCCATGAAGAGCTAAACAACTTTAAGGGAATTGAAAATGAATTAACAAAAGTTAAAAATGAAAATTCAACCCTTAAAAACCAAGTCACTCAACTTTAAACCTACAAACAAAGTATGAGTGCAAATTTACCCAAAATGAAGAAAAATTTGAAAAGTTATTTAAATTGGGTAAATCACAAAGAGATAGGACGGGTCTTGGATTTGATAGGAATATTTCTCATGATCCTAAGTTCACCAACAAATTTGTTAAAGGTGAGTCCTCATTCTTTAGCACTCACACTTCCTTGCCCAAAACTAAATGTAATTATTGTGGCATTGAAGGACATTTTAGGTTTGAGTGCAAATCAAGAAGAAGCCATGTCTCTAAAATCATTTTTGAACCAATGAAAGTAAAATCAAATTCTATGATGGTTAAGACACTAAAAACCAAGGAAGACTCCAAGAAGAATAAACAAGTAAAACCTATTAAAAAGGAGTCTCCTAAAATAGATTCTAAAAAGGTTAAACAAGTTAAACCAACTCTAAAAGAATCTATTAACAAAAAGCTTCTCAATCTTCCTCCCATAACTCAACAAATGAAAGAACTTTTGAAGAAAGTTGCAAAGTTAAATCTCAAATTCAAAAGTCAAATAAATGGAGGAAATAAGAAGAAAAGAAAAGGAAACCAATCCCCTAACAAACACACTCACCAACCTCAAAAGACTAATCACCAACCTAAGCCAAATTTAGTTAAATCTAAACATCATGGTGATAAGTCTAAATTGAAAATTTATCAAATCAAATCTCCTAAAGTTGGTGGGATTTTAAACCTAGACCTCAAAGACCAAACCTCTCAAGACCTTAGGTGGATTCCTAAAGTTATATACTTAGACAAACCTTAAGGCCTTGGACCTCATTGACCAACCATGCTTTTTAGTTAAATTTTTTTTGTTGGTCATGTTCATTTGCATTTATGTTCTTTCATTAGTTACATTTCTTTAAATGCAATGTTTATTTGTAATCAATTGATTTTGTCTTCTTGCACCATTCTAGTTAAATTTCATGGTTTTCAAAATCACTTTGATTATAATTTTCTCATGTTAGATTTGCTTTTTGCTCACATATAGTTATATATCTTGCAATGCATTTCTGCATGTTCAATTGATTATGGTTTCAAAAGCTTTCATAGCTAGATCCTACATAATCAATTGATTTTGCAAAATCATTTGTTTGAATGTTAGAGTAAGATTTTTCTTTAAAAACAAATGATTTGAATCAATTTAAGTTTTCCATGATCTTACTAATTATATCCTTTGGTATGGAAAATATGTGTTCAATTTATATGAGCCCTTGTAGTTATATTCTTTGGAATACAAATTGAAAAATGTTTTATCTTCATTTTCATACTCATTTGGTCCATTGTTGGATTTTGTTTATGATTTGAAGATTGTTTGAATGGAATTGCTTTAAAACTTCTTTAGTTATACTTTTCAAAGCATGTTCCATGTTATCATTTCCTTATGCATTTGTTTTTATCATCTTAGAAATGGAAATGAATGTTGTTACAAACAATTTGCTTCTTTGCTCTTCTAGTTATTTTCTTTTATGTGCAAATTGATTTGTATGATTTGTGGATCATGAAATAGTTTTGCATTCTATACATAGATTTGTGCATCTTTTCAATGCATAGTAATATAATGTTTCATGATTCTCATAGTCATTTGCTAGAATGGAGATTTTACATGATAGATCTTAATTTTTAATCAATCCTCTCTATGCAAATGTCATATGGTTTCTTGTATGGTTGTGATCTTAGTTATATTTGTAGATACCATACTAGAACTCTAAAATCCATCCTCTTGCTTTCTAGTTTTTATTTGATTTGGATGGCTATGTTGTTGGTTCATGTGTAATTTTCTTATTGGTATCATTCATTATACATGTTTCAACTTCATAGTAGTGTTTTTATCATATGAACCTCTTTGAAATCCATTCCTTGAATTTCATAGTTATATCTATTGTTTGATGGATGTCTTAGATGTTGAATTCATATGATCTTGACACTTTGAAAATTACATGCTTTACAAAGTTATATCCTTTTATGCAATTTCTCTTGTTCATCACTATACTCATTAGTCATATCATTAAAAGTGATGAATAATCATTTTATGTTGCTTGTTGGAATTTTGTGTTTGTCACATACTTGCTCTTAATCATGTTTCATAATCAATTGGTATCATTTTCAATTAGTATCTATATCCAATTGGTATCATATCTTGAGTTTGTGATAGACCTTGTGAACATTGGATTGATCTTGATAGTTATATATTTTTTTATTCCATGTCACATTCCATGAGCATCATAATCTTCATGATTGCCACCTCTTTTGCACTTATAGGTAAATCACATGACCACCATGTTTATGTTTTCATAATTTTGGTTGGTTAATGGTGAGGTTTTGGCTTCATGATTGAACTTCATTTCATTCATCTTGTGCATGATAGTTATATTTTTTTGTTTGAATGAAATGATTTCAAAATTCTCATAGCATATGATTTTCATAAGTTATATTGTTTAATGCTATGTTTAGTAAACCCCATAACATCATGGATAGCTCTAATTTGGATTAATCGTAATAGTTATATTCTTTTTAAACTCCATTCTAGAGTGATTGTGTTAATAGTCATATCCTTAAATCTCAATTGATATTTTTATTTATTTCAATTGATATCCATGATAGTTTATCTCCGTGACCTTGCTCTTTACTTTGATAATTTGATCATATTAAGCTTTATAGTCAAATATTATTATCAATTGAATCTAATCCTTCACTTGAAGTTAACCCTCAATTGGTTAAACCATCTTCTTCTTGTACCAAATATTTATATTCTTGTCAAGAGTTTGACAAAAGGAGATTATGGATTGAGGGGGAGCGTAAACCTTCTAAGGAAGTATTAGTTTTGATCAAATTCACCCTTGTATTGGTTCTGATTGTTAGTTTTATGGACTCAATCCAGTAGATGATATAATAAATTGATTAATTTCTTTATTTATCAGTATATTCATGCTTTCCTTACATGAGATGAATGGTGATTTATTATATACTTGCACATAACCAATACGAATGACATGATGGTTCATGAGATGAACCGGGGTCCATAAGTATATTAGATGTAACACATGTGTATGGATGAGATCCACATACAGGAGACATGTGTGGCAAATCTTATACTTAAATATTATCACAACCTAGTGATGAGACTGGACATCTCATACTGATAAGGTTGCAATACTTTGATCACCATGAGATAGTGTGATTTGTCTCGATCATCAGAATGGAAGATTCTGGATCATAGTGCTGGTACATTTGATGTATTGAAGGACCATGAGAAGCACCTTATAAACACTGTCTTTATTTTAAGGTATGCTCTCATAATTCCCTAGCAATAGGCTCTCAATCCTGAGACATTAATGAACTCAAGTTTCTATCTATTCATTTGCTTTGAGTCACCAATGAGTGAGGCCAACTGTAGGTCAACACCTCGGTGATTTGGGTACATGGTAGTAGAGCTGTGGGAACATTAAATAGTCAAGAAGGAATCTATCTCTAATATCCCCTTCTGCCAATTAATGGATTTATCATTGGTAAGTGCGCACCCATTCCGATTAAGAGTTAATTGGAAAGGTACCTATAATCATTATAATTAATTGGGGCTCAAGGATAATAAGATATGGATCTATTTTGGAAGACAGGTCCAATTGATCCATGGATATTGATAGAGGGGTCTACTTGTGATAATGTGGAAGTTTAGGGTCTTCTATGTAATATTCCTAAGACTGGAGTTCAATTGCATTTATATAGTGGAGTTATTTGCAATTAACTGTGGGCCTGGATTACACATGAGATGTGGGGTCGCGAGTCCCAGTTGGAGCCAGCTTTCTAAGGAATCCCTAGTGGTCCCCACGCTAGTCCAATTATTAGAAAGTATCTAATTCTAGTTGAACTCTAAAAGGAAAGTTACTATTTCTATTTGAAGTGAGACTTCTAATAGTGGTAATAGTAGACTTACTAATTTTAGTAGAAGTGAGACTTCTATTTTAATTAGAAAGGAATTGGAAAGTTACTAATCATATTTGAAGTGAGACTTCTAATTATGATATGATAAGTTACTAATTAATGGAAGTATGTCTTCTATTGTAATTAGTAAAGAGAAGGCAACTTGCAAAAGCTATAAATAGAGGGGAAGAGGCCTTGGACGTCCATGCACTTTCCTAGCATTGGGATTCACGCCCAAGGTCCTTTTGTGCAATAGTTGCACATGGTTTTTCTCCTCTCCCTCTTCTAGTTCTCTTTCTAGTTCCTCCCTAGAGTTCCTAGTAGTTTTCTCTTGGAAATCCCACCATCTTCTTGAGAAAAAGGAGAATCTAATACGGGTCATAGCGTGGAAGATCAAGAGGTCTTGGAGATCCCTATTTGATTAGTGAAAGCGTTTCATCATCAAAGAAAGACGCAACTCCTCCATTAGAGCACAACCGAGCTTCAAAGGTATAATCCACTTCCTTGCATGTTGTAGATTATTATGGATGCTTGTTAGTTGCTGTTTCTATCTTCTAGATAGATTGTCATACTGATCATGATGGCTGAGATTGAGGACATAGATCTTGGATTGGGTTTTATAGCCTTCTGGATAGTTGATCCCTGCGTCAAGTGGGTCAGAAGTTTTTGAAACCTATCCTAGAGGCTCACCCTATTTCCAACACTGATAACCTTATAGCCTATCTACCCATGCATGATGCCCTGTTATATATTTCATTTTCGATTTCCTATGTTAATAGGTGCTACTAAAATGTATCTTTCTTGTTTCATGTGTGTAGGTGCATCTTGAAGAAATCCAAACCCCTCTTCAATTGGTATTTTGTAATTTAATGGCAATGGGGGAGAAAGTTCTCAAGTTTAATGGCAAAGGGGGAGAAAGAATTAAGGGGGAGAAAGTGTTCAGGCTAACTAAAGGTGGAGACAAAATGCACATCTTGCCAAAAGGAGAGTGAATGGTCAAAGGGGGAGAAATGAAATGAAGAAAGCTTTGGGAGCTAAAGAAGTTGCTTGGCTAAAAGAAGGAAGATGAAAAGAAAGCTTGAAGAATGATCAAGCTACAAGCAACAAGGAGAATGAAGAAAAAGAGCTAGAGCCCAAGCCAAGTCAAAGGAGCATCCAAGAAGATTTCAAGCCTTGTCCAGCCAAGGAGGAGTTGGAGACTATGTGTGAAGAATTAGTATTAAGTAAAGATTTGCCATCAAATTGCAAAGGGGGAGATTGTTAGGGATTTTGTGTTTTGCAATTTGATGGATGCATTAACATTTTAATCATCATTTGAATTTTCAAACATGCATTGATTTTGAATCTTGAAATCTTGATTTTCGCATGCATAGTTTTTAAATCTTTCAAATCTTATGTTTCATGCATGTCTTGATTTTAAACCTTGGATGCATTTAATTTGAAAAAGAATTTTTATATATCAAGCAAGCCTATGGTTTTAAAACTTTCTAATCATTTTAGGCTTTTTATATTTCATGTTTTTAAACCTCTTAGAATGATTTAAAATCATGTTTCCATGCTTGATTTAATGGCCCAAAAAAATCCCCACAAGAAAATCTTTGAAAATATGCAAAAATGGGAATTTTTGGACCCGGTTGACCTGCAGTGTAGTAGGTCGACCGAGCCAGTGGTAGGTCGACCGAAGACACTACAGTTTGACTAAAATGTGACCGTTACAGATTTTTTCAACGGTCATATTTTTGCCCGTTGAAGGGCAGGTCGACCGAGCTATCTATGGGGTTGACCGAAGACACGCCTGTAGTCACTTTTTGACTATAAATATGAGTTCATTCCCATTGAAAGGAGGTTGAACAATTTAGAGCTTCTAAAAGCACTCTTTGAGGAGTTTGGAGAGAAGAAAAAGGGGATGAACTAAGAGAGATCAAGGGGGTCATTAGTAAAGTTCAAGCTTGGATTAATGAAGTTAAATCTCTAAGTAAGCTTTACCTCTCTTTATCATTTGTTATATGCTTTGTTTTAAATCTTTGATAAATGATTTTTAGCATGATAACAATGATGTTTTGAATCCTTATCATATTTAATCTTTGATTTATTTGTATTGGATTCTACTTCTTGATTCAAACCAAGTTTGTTTTATAAACTTTGTTAATCATGCTTTGCAAAATCCTTGATTCCTTTTATGGCATGATTCATTTACTTGTTTGAATCTTCATTGTTGTTTTCAATCTCTTTAGAACTTTAGTTAAACCTTTGTTTTTTAAAACAACATTGCACATGTATCACTTGATTAGTCTTAGTAATTTTCATACAACTTGTGATCTTTAGATTTTTATATCATTCACAAGTTTGTAATTGTTCAAGTGATTTGCATTTGACTTCAATCATATCTTTTATGTGCTTTAAACTTTGAAATGCTTTAAGCATAAAATTCATTGGACTTAATTTTAACTTGATTGAAGTTCTACACACACACACCCTATGAGCATTCATCTTTGCATTTCTTAGTGTGTTGTGTGAGTTTGTTTTATAATTTCATATCCGCCTATTTAGAGGCAATTTATTTGAGCTTAAATTGTAATCTCTTAGAGTGTTTTGTAAAGACACTTTCTTTGAGAGAAATCATTTACTTGTAAGGTTATTGCTTAGCCATTTAAAAGCATGTGTATAGGTTGTTGTTTAGCCTAGAAAAACAACATCGTAAGGTTATTGCTTATCCTTGGAAAGCATATTGTAAAGGTTATTTCTTAGCCTTTTGAAAAGCATAATAGTGGAAATCCGGTGGGGTGTTGAGTCACAAGCCGGTAGTGGATGTAGGCATTGAGGCCGAACCACTATAAATCTTGTGTTGTGGTGATTGTGTTTGTTTAAGCTTCCGCATTTTGTTTGATTAATCATCACATGTGACTAATTGATTTAAAGAATTTAAAATTGGTCATAGTTGGTCACTAGTTATAGCTCACCCTATTCACCCCCCCTCTAGGGTTAGGATCCCTCGGACATTCAGACCCGACCCAATATACACTAACATAAGGTAACTTTAGTATGTGAGAACAGAACCCTTTTTACTTTTCTACTTTTCTACATTAGGGTTTTCTTCTTTTCTACATCTCATTGCCGGTTTGGATGTGATTTCTGAGTTTTTATTTAAAAGTGCCTGTTATTGTTAGACAAAAGGTCACATTAGTGTTTGCAGGTACGCGATCCAATTGAAATGTGGAAAAAGTATAATTTTTTTAAAAGAAGAATACAGGTATTAGTCTAGACCCGGAACCAGAACCAGACCCGCCTCACAAATGGTTTCGGTTCCGATTCTGGTTCCCATTAATATTATCGGTTCCGGTTCCGGAACCAGTTTTCTGGTTCCGAACCGGGTCCGGTTCCGATTCCCCTTCTTAGAAAACGGTTTCGGTTCCGGTTCCACCCTGGACCCGGACCGGAATCGACCCATTAACAACCCTACTCATCACTTACATGTATTTCATTTGTAAGTTAAGACCCACACCAGATGGGAAAGCACCAAAGATACTCATTGTCCACCTTTAAAAATCAATACTAATAGATTTAATCGCTGCATTTTTAGGGCCCTCAAAATCTAACCGTGGGTGACATATTCATGGCACTCCTCAAATGGACCCACTTATAAATAGTTCACATTTTTCCATTTTCAATTTTATCAATATAATTCATCTCATGAATTATCTTTAGTGGTTTGGATTAAAATAGAATACATACCTTTAGTGATCAATATACTTTCTTTAATTAGAATAAGATAGAAGTATATAGTTTTTATTTGATTTATCTGGGATTAATAGATGGGTCCCACCAATCAAATGTTAAACAACCCCATAAATTATTATACCAACAAAAAGGGCCAACCCTATATCATACATGATTAATCCTTAATTAAGCATAATTAAGGTTGAGGGTTAAAAGAAATTAAGAAATAAATTTCTTTGAAAAGCATACCAAGCCCCACAAATTTGACCATTGACCATACTCAATTATTAAATTAGGGTTATTGACGTGAGTACAATTATTATTATTATTATATAATATATAATAGCTTGGGCTAGAGCAATATATCATTATGGGTGTTGACATAAAAAAATGTCACTTTGCCTCTTCAAGATCCAAAAAGCTATTTGAAGTCGCAGCCTGCCATAAATAGGCAATGCTACTTCCAAAAAATCAAATCTTGTCAGAATCAAACAAAAACTGCAGATCCTTCAAGACAGTGAAAAGAGGAGTACACAAGAAGTTTCGGGCCATTTCAAAATCATTTGGCCTAACTTCGCTTCTCCGGCAGCTGAAAAGGAGCTCCCTGCGGCGAAAGCATCGAAGACACCAAATCTTCGATCAGAGCCTGTGGATGGTCTCAAAATACATCTAAAAGGCTCCACGTCAAGTTCCAAGTCAAACCGACAACGCTTGACTCTACATCAACCCTCGAACAGCTAAATCAAGCCTCTTGGCGGTGAGAACCACCGAGGCCATCACTCATCAGACAGAGCACATAGACGGCTTCAAAATGCTTACAAAGGGCTACACGTCAAGTTTCATGTCATTTCGACAACATTTGACCAGACTTTGATGCTCGGAAGCTAAATCAGGCCTCTCGGCAGCGAGGCTCCCTGGGACTATGGTTTCCAAGACAGAGCTTATGGATCATCTCAAAATGACTCCAATAGGTTCCCTGTCAAATTTCAAGTCAATCAGACATCAGTTGACCACACATCAAAGCGCGACATCCCCCTCGCGATAAAAACAAGTGTACTGGCGATAGGACCCCAAACAGCTTCAAAACTCAAACAAAAGCCTATGGTTGGTCTTATTTATTGCTCAGGAGGCTTCACCCCAAATTTCAGGTCATTCCGACATCGTTTGAGCCAGTTTTAGCTTTCCCGGAAAATTGGAAACTTTGCACTCCAAAGTGCAAGGATTCTCGTCAAGTTTTCTACAGGGAAATCAGGCCAATAAATGATAAAAAATGTCAAGAAAAAATACAGAAGAAAAAAGAATCGAAAAACATCAAAAACGGTCGCAAAACGGGGACCAAAGGGGGAAATCCCCCCAGGGTCGCAGACCCCCGCGACCCTGGCCCAGGGTCGCCGGCCCCTGCGACCATGGAGCCCGGAATCGTCGGGTTCGCCCCGGAAGGCCCATTTTTTGTCGTTTTTTCGCGAATCGAAGCTTCCAACTCTTGGGATTTTCCAAAATTCATACTTTTGAGACACCAAATCCTTCAACATCCGTCAAAATCACGGGTCAATCGTCAAGAGTATCAAAATCAACATTGATCGCCAACCGGTCAACCAAAAAAGTGTGCTTTCTACCCGACCGATCGAGAAATTGACAGGATAGATGGCACCGACCCGCTGTTGCAATCAATACCTGAAGTTACATAGTCATCCGATGTTGATCTACATAAAGATCCATTAATGATCATCGCCAAAGAAACTCCAAAAGACGCGGCACGGCCCGCGATTCTTTGATTGCTCGGCGACCACTTAATGCGATTAATTGACTAGCTTTATTGCAGTCATTAATTCATTTATTTGGATGGCCCAATCAGAAGCAAGCATCCGGGAGTTACAAGTCAATTGATTCATGGCATTTAAACCATGAAACTCTTCCCATCATGGTGATTAAAGGCGATTAAATGCCCTCAATCTCCTCTGGCTAATCAGAAGCCAAGAAAAAGGAGTTACAAAATAAAGAATTCAATCTTGTAACTCCTCCCTTTATGTAGCTTTATGACAATTAAGGCTCATAAATCCTCCTAAATGGCTACCTAAAGCCTATAAATAGGAGAGCATTCTAAGAAGAAAAGATCAGATACAAACATCACATCCCAGATCAGAAAAATAGTATAGAAAATCCAAGAGAAAGAAGAAAGAAAACTCTACTGAAGTTCTGCACCGGCCACCACTACATGGTGACAAAAGTCCCTTGGGGGGTACCCCCCCAAGGTCATTGCCTTCCCCTTCTGCCTCTAATGGCTTAGACGTGGCTTTTCAGCCCGTCTACTTAGTTTTTTTATTGGACTTAGAACCTACTCTTGGTCTTTGTCCTCTATGATGGACCGCGCGTTCATTGCTCGGTGCTACCGAGGTTGGCGGATGTGGGAGTCCGTTGGGTACGACCCTTTCGAGCCCGGGGGCAGAAGCGAGTATCAACATTTTTTTGTGTGGGTGTGCCAGATTTTCTATTTTATTTGGAATTGCAAGTGGTGATCCGGAGATCGACCTTCGCAAGTAAAAATGAAATCAACTTCTTTCAAGTTTTCCATTGCACATATATTTAAGAAAAGAGACATTTTCTTGGTTTGCCTTGAAAGACGATTTCTTTGGCATTTATAGCCGATTTTTGGCGTTTATAGCCGATTTACAATTCTTATCAATAATGAAAGATAAGAGTTGTGATTTTGTCTCTTTTAAAAAAATACAAACTACAATGAAAAGCAAGAAAAAGAGGATCTAACTTCTCAGGAGATTGTGGGGGACTCATTCAGATTGACGGTCGCAAGTCATAAGTGGAGTTCTCCATCATCCATGCAGATGAGAATAGAGGATGCTCTTGATTCGCTTGACTTGGCTATAACCTCAGATTTTTAGAGGACAAAGACCAAGAGGAGGTCCTATGTCTAATAAAAAACTAAGTAAACGGGCTGAAAAGCCACGTCTAAGCCATTGGAGGCAGAAGGAGAAGGCAAGGACCTTGGGGGGGGGGATACCCCCCAAGGGACTTTTGTCACCTTGTAGCGGTGGCCGGTGCAGAACTTCAGCAGAGTTTTCTTTCTTCTTTCTCTCGGATTTTATGTGCTTTTTTCTGATCTGGGATGTGATGTTTGTATCTAATCTCCTCCTTTTCCGATCTGGATTTCTTTGGAGTACTCTCCTATTTATAAGCTCTTGGTAGCCATTTAGGAGAGTTTATATAATGGGAGGAGTTACAAGTTTTAATTCGTTTATTTTGTAACTCATTTTTCTTGGCTTCTGATTGGCCGGTGGAGATTGAGGGCATTTAATCGCCATGGGTTAAATGCCATGAATCAATTGACTTGTAACTCCCGGATGCTTGCTTCTGATTGGGCCATCCAAATAAATGAATTAATGACTGCAATAAAGCTAGTCAATTAATCGCATTAAGTGGTCGCCGAGCAATCAAAGAATCGCGGGCCGTGCCGCGTCTTTTGGAGTTTCTTTGGCGATGATCATTAATGGATCTTTATGTAGATCAACATCGGATGACTATGTAACTTCAGGTATTGATTGCAACAGCGGGTCGGTGCCATCTATCCTGTCAATTTCTCGATCGGTCGGGTAGAAAGCACACTTTTTTGGTTGACCGGTTGGCGATCAATGTTGATTTTGATACTCTTGACGATTGACCCGTGATTTTGACGGATGTTGAAGGATTTGGTGTCTCAAAAGTATGAATTTTGGAAAATCCCAAGAGTTGGAAGCTTCGAATCGCGAAAAAATGACGAAAAATGGGCCTTCCGGGGCGAACCCGACGATTTCGGGCTCCATGGTCGCAGGGGCCGGCGACCCTGGGGGGATTTCCCCTTTTTTGTCCCATTTTACGGCCGTTTTTGATGTTTTTCGATTCTTTTTTCTTCTGTATTTCTTCTTGACATTTTTTTATCATTTATTGACCTGATTTCCCTGTAGAAAACTTAATGAGAGTCCTTGCATTTTGGAGTGCAAAGTTTCCAATTTTCCGAGAAAGCCGAAGACTTTGTCGCGTAGAGCTGTCGATTTTCCGTCAGAAGCTGAAAATGGGTCAAACGATGTCGGAATAACTTGAAATTTGGGGTGAAGCCTCCTGAGCAATAAATAAGACCAACCATAGGCTTTTACTTGAGTTTTGAAGCCGTTTGGGGTCCTATTGCCAGTAGACTTGTTTTTATCGCGATGAAGATGTCGCGGCTTGATGTGTGGTCAACCGATATCCGATTGACTTGAAATTTGACAGGGAACCTATTGGAGTCATTTTAAGATGATCTATAGGATCTGTCTTGGAAACCATGGTTTCGGGGAGCTTCGCCATCGAGAGGCCTGATTTGGCTTCCGAGCATCAAAGTATGGTCAAATGTTGTCGAAATGACCTGAAACTTGACGTGTAGCCTTTTGTAAGCATTTTGAAGCCGTCCATATGCTCTTTTTGATGAGTGATGGCCTCGATGGTTCTCGCCGCCCAGAGGCTTGATCTAACTGTTCGAGGGTTGATGTAGGGTCAAACGTTGTCGGTTTGACTTGGAACTTGACGTGGAGCCTTTTGGATGTATTTTGATACCATCCACAGGCTCTGATCGAAGATTTGGTGTCTCTAATGCTTTCGCCGCCGGGAGCTCCCTTTTAGCTGCCGGAGAAGCGAAGTTAGGCCAAATGATTTTGAAATGGCCCGAAACTTCTTGTGTACTCCTCTTTTGGCTGTCTTGAATGATCTTGCAGTTTTTGTTTGATTATGGCAAGATTTGATTTTTTGGAAGTAGCATTGCCTATTTATGACAGGTTGCGACTTCATGTAGCTTTTTGGATCTTGAAGAGGCGAAGTGCCATTTTTGGTGTCAACAAATGCCCCCTCGAGGTGCAGCGACGAGTTGCTTAACTTTTGTAATGATGTTAATAGGCTAGTGTTGATAGAGCTGAAAAGAAGAAACAGAATTGAAACAGTCAGGAATTCAGAATTCCTGAAGCAGAGCACGCGGTCGACCGGGCTCTTCATGCGGTCGACCGAGCAAGAAGAAACCTGCAGAAAACAGTTTCAGGCACCTCTCAGTTATTTTCGTGACACAGTGTGTCTTCGGTCGACCGCGACCCCAGGATGTCGACCGAGCTCGAAAGTTGTCTGTTTCCAGTCAGTGTCTTCGGTCGACCGAGCAAGGCATGATGTCGACCGAGCACGGGAACCAGAGTTGCGCAGAATTAGAAGTTTTTGCACGAAAATTCAGCACTCTTATCTAATTTGTTTGGGACTCTTTCTAAACGAATTGTAGCCCGTTTTAAATACAATTAAGGGTTATTAAAACCTATATAAAGGCATGTATGGGTCGTTCTAAAGATACACCAGAAGAGAGAAAGAATAGAGAAGAGTTTTAGAGAGTTCTTGAGAGAAAGAAGAAGCTGCTGGTGTGTGTTGCTGTGTTGCTGCATTATCAGACGTTTTCTACAGCAATTGTGGACGAGATTATGCTCTAGAAGATGGTGATTCGTCCATGAGTTAAGTGTCTCTCTGTTTATGCTTTAATTTCAATTTGTAAGGGATTGAGAGAGAGAGAATTGTAGAGGGGAAGGGCTGTAGACAGAGTTAATATTCTATTCTGTTTATACATCAAGTTGGTGCTTGGTGTTTAGGGTTTGGTGATCCTATCTGTGGGTGCAGATAAATTGTAAAGGGAGTCGGTGCTTCCTAGATAGTTGGTGCTATCTGAAACTAAGGGTTGGTGCTCTTTGTCGTTGGTGCGACTAAATAAGATTCAGATCTGTTCCGGATTGGTGTTCGGACAGTCTTTGAACCGTGGACGTAGCCTTTCGGTGAACCACGTTAAATCTGGTGTCATTGTGTGATTTGACTTGTTTTTAGTTGAATTGGACCTGTTTTTAGAAATCACTGATTGATTTTGAAGGAGATCTTGTGACTTGACCAAGAGTCTTTGAGCAGTCTTTCTTTTGGTATTTGTAGCCTTTTGAGCTTCCTGGGGAATTTTATGGATGTGAAAGGGATTACGTACCATCTCGAGGCAAAGTTTTGAAGATAACATCAGGGATGTGGATTTGGGTTTTTTTTTTGACCTTGTGACCTAACAAGTTGTATGTGGCAGGTTAGGGGGTCGGGTTTGGTTTTGACCATGTGACTCAACAAGCTGTATGTGGAATGTTGGGGGGTCGATTTTGGTTTTGATCTTGTGACCTAACAGGCTGTATGTGGCAAGTTAGGGGATCAGGTTGTGGTTTTTGGTTTTGGTCTTGTGACCTAACAAGCTGTATGTGGCAAGTTAGGGGACCAGGATTTGGTTTGGATTTTTGTGGAATGTCAATTTCAAGATTTTGGCTCAATTTGGTATATGAGGCTGGATAGTTTGATTTTTGGAACCTCATGGGGCTTGTATGGTCCAATCAACTCAAAAGAGGCATAGAACCATTTTTGTAAGGTCTTGGTAAGAGGGATTTCTCATTGACTAAAAGCCCAATTATTATTATTTTTTTTAAGTGCCTAGGTGGTCAAACCTGGTTCATATGGGCTAACCCATGGGACCTTAAGCTTTTGAAATGGCTTAGATCTCATATGGTGTCATTTTTGTAAAGAATATTTAAAAATATCTCCTTTGGATAGAGAATATCTAAGAATATCTTTATTTGGAGAGAATCTCTCATGTTCCCTTTATTTTGGGAGAGAATATCTCAAGATATCTTTCTTTGGGAGAGAATAGCTCAAATCTCCTATCTTTTGGGAGAAAATCTCTCATTGATTTCTTTTTGGGAGAGAATCCCTCAAGATATCTTTCTTTTGGGAAATAATCTTTCTAATTTCTTTCTTTTAGTAAGGTTACTAATTAGTAACACTTACCTCTTTCTTCTTTCCTTCTTTGGTGTGCTCTCTTCTATAAAAGCAAGGAGGAGGTTGGATCTCTTTCTCTTATTGCTTTCTTTTGCAACAATCCCAAAAGGGCTTCAAGACCAAGAGTTCTTCTTCTTCAAGATCTTCAAGACTGTCTTCTTCTTCTCCATCAATGGCTTCAAGTAAGTTCCATTTTTCAAGAAAACTCCATTGTAGGAAATAGGATGATGAAAAAAGTTCTTTCTTTTCTTTTCTTCGTTTTCTTTTCTTTTCCACGTGTTTTCCCTTTTTTTTACAGGTTTTTTTTTCATGCTTTCTTTTTTTTATTTTGCATGTTTTTTTTCTTTTTGTGGTCCGTACGGACAGATCCGTACGGCCACGTGGCCTGTGGGCCAACTCCCTTTTTTTTGTTTTATTTCTCTCTTTTTTTTTTGAGAAAGTTTCTTTTTTTTTCTTTTTTTTTTCTCATCATGGTAATGCATTTTTTTTGGAAAACCAAGATGTTCATGCATGCATTCTTTTGTAAATTGAATTGATAGCATGATGTGATAGCATATCTGAAAGTTTTTGCAAATTTGGAGCTCGCAGCGATGTTGAGCCCTTCCTAATTTTGCGGAGACTTTGAGGTTTCGAAAGTTTGGAGTTTCGGAGCTCGCAGCAATGTTGAGCCCATCTTCAAGCTTTCTATTTCTTTCGGGGTATTTCCTTTTTCATTGGAATTGCCCCGGAGTTATGTCAAAATTTCGTCATATGTTTTCAGCGAAATTCTATCATTTTGATGATTGATCTTTTTCTTTTCCAACCTTTGCAGGTGGTTCCTCCAGAACGAACAAGGGTAAAGAGCCTGCTACAAGCGTACCTCGTCGATTTGCTTGATCTTCTAATCCGGCCGTTCAGCAGGCCTGGGAGAAGGTCCAGTATGTTGAGAGAAACCTAGAAGAGTGCGACTCTCTCAACAAAGATGAGATGAGATAACGACTAACCGCTCTCAAGGGAGAGGAATTTTATAAGATCATGGTAAGCAGTCGTCCATGGTTGATAGACGATCAGAGGGTTTTGCCCAAGCCCTTCTTCTTTTGGTGATGCAGTCCCTGATGACATGACATACCAGAGAAGATGTTTTCAGTTCTCTTTCACAGCTGATGGTGAGAAGAAGACTGTTGCTACCCGGTCAACGTTTGATCGCACCGTCTCGAACATGAGCCTTTCTCCCACGTGCTCTAAGAGGGAAGATCCTCCAAGATGGGTGAAGAGGACAAGTGTAATCAAGACCGGGGTTTTTGTTGGCAGTTCTCCTGGATATACGGAGAAGTTGCATGCTGACATGAACATGTGGATGCCGGCCAGTGGCTACCAGGGCTCTGATTATCCGTCGGTCGATTTGGGACCGGTGGGCCTTGGCATTTTCAGCGGTGATGGCAGCAATTGGGTGAAGCCTTTTCGACTTTGTGGCTATTTCAGTGCTGACTCCGAGTGGAAGTCTTGGATTGATCGCGTCCTGCTGATTGGTGGCGCCGTTTGGAAGGAAGCCGGGATTTTTGATGCGGTCCGCGCCTTTAGGGAGATCGTGATCTTTTCCGACGAGGCGTTCATGGCTATTTTGGAGTCATTCCTTCCACAAACCAATACCTTCGTTGTCACGAATGGTGAGATTGGTTTATCTTTGAAGGAGCTGAGCGCCATCACTGGATTGCCCATCCTTGGCAGACTCTATGAAGAGTTTATGCCGATCAACAGCGTCCTTGAGGAGCAGTCTGAGGAGTTCAGGCTTTTGTACTTTCAGCTCGTCGCCTTCTATGATTTTTTGAAGGAGAAGGAGGGCTCGAAAGTAAGATCCAGCAGTTGGAAGAGTTTCAGCTCTTCGTCTTCCAACTTCTTTGAACGTGGGGAGCCTTCTGATAGCATGACCCGGGAAGACAGGGCTAAGGATCCGGGTTCGAAGAAGATTTTGGCTATGCAAGAAGAGTTGAGAGATTTCTTTGCGAGTATAAACGCCATATGTCCTGACATTGCACTGCGAAGAGTTCTTACTGTTTACCTCACTTATTGGTTGGGTGAGGCCGTTTTTGCTGGAGGAGATGGAACGCAAATCAGGCCGCATTATATTTTTCCGGCTTGTCAGATGCCGTTTGGAGAACAGCTTGCTTTGGTGCCAGCTCTTTACTCCTACTTGTGTACCGAACTGCAGGCTGCTGCTTTTTTTGGTTCGGCTTGGGCTCCCTATGAATAGGGTATTTTCAGCCCATATCTTTTATTCATGGTTTGTATACCACTGTCCTGGATTCCACCGGCTGGGTGCTGCACAGGATGATGATCCTCTCATGATTCGACTGGCTAAGGGCAAAGTGTATACCACTTTTGTTTGCCCGCATGAGGATCCGATTGTTCAGGGACGTCGAGATGGGATAGTCTTCAGTGAAGCTTTCTCCGGAGTTACGGAAGAAGGCTTTTGATTTTGGTGCCTCCCGCGACTTTACCAGAGTGGGGTCGGGAAGGCATTACTCCTTGACAAATGCAGAGAAGGAGTGGCTTTTCAGCATACGTGTCGGCATGATGGTGTACCGCAAACATCTTTTCGTCGACATCCAGCCGTATGTACCTTATCGCTTTGCTCTGCAGTTGGGCTTTTCTCAAGGCGTTGTTGGGGTGCCTTCAAGCATGGTGAAGCGCTTTGGAGGTTTACAGGACGGGAGAAATGCATGGGCTTTCTATAGTGCTGAAGACACTATTGCCATGATTTCTTATCCTGTGTTGTCGACTTTTCAGACTGCCGGCTTCACGAAGTGGTTCGTGGAGAGCTTTTCGGCATATCGAGGGCTTTCCAAAGCCCTTCGATTTGATCGAGGTGGCGAGTACCTCCTGGGTGAGTTCAAAGAGTACCTCACACAACATGGGATTGTGTCTCAGTTGTCTGCACCGGTTACACCCCAGCAAAATGGTGTAGCGGAGAGAAGAAACCGTACCCTTCTTGATATGGTAAGGTCCATAATGAGTCTTGCAACCCTACCTATATCTTTTTAGGGATATGCCCTAGAAGCAGCATCATACATTTTAAATCTGGTACCTTCTAAATCAGTGCCTAGGACACCGCAAGAAATGTGGATAGGTTGAAAACCCAGTTTAAGACATATCCACATTTGGGGTTGTCCAGCCTATGTGCTGAATGACAAAGCTACCAAGCTGAAACCCAGATAGGAAATGTGCTACTTCATTGGGTATCCTAAGGGAACGAGAGGTGGCATCTTTTATCATCCAAAGGAGCAAAAAGTGCTTATCAGCACTCATGCTAGGTACTTGGAGGATGATTGTATGATGTACCAAGAGCTTAGTTGTAAAGAAACCCTTGAGGAGATTCTTCCGGGATCTCCTATAACATCTGTACCAGGTCCTGAACAGGATATTCCTTTTAACACTCCGGAGCCTCGTCGTAGTGGGAGAGTTTCTAGACAGCCAGAAAGATATCTAGGAGTGTCTTTTAAGACAGACTCTGAGGATCTGGTTGAGGATCCTGCTAGTTATGATGAAGCAGTGACGGATATAAATGCTGACATGTGGCAGCAAGCGATGAAATCTGAAATGGATTCTTTGTATTCCAATCAAGTCTGGGAACTTGTAGATGCACTTGAAGGGATTAAACCCATAGGGTGCAAGTGGATCTACAAAAGGAAGAGAGGAGTGGATGGGAAGGTGGAAACCTTCAAAGCAAGACTGGTGGCGAATGGATATACTTAGAAAGAGGGTATCGATTATGAGAAAACCTTTTCACCAGTGGCTATGCTTAAGTCCCTAAGGATTCTCTGTCATTATGACTACGAGATATGGCAGATGGATGTCAAGACAGCTTTTCTTAATGGAAGTCTTGACGAATGCATCTATATGATGCAACCAGAGGGTTTAATTGCTAGTGGCCAAGATAACATGGTTTGTAAACTTAAGAAGTCCATTTATGGACTTAAGCAAGCATCTAGAGCATGGAACATCAAGTTTAATCAGGCAGTCAAGTCTTTTGGCTTTGATCAAAACATTGATGAACCATGGTGTATAAGAAAGGAAGTGGAAAAGCAGTTGCATTTTTGGTTCTGTATGTAGATGACATATTGCTCATTGGAAATGATGTAGGTATATTGTCATCCACAAAGGTTTGGTTAACCTCTCAATTTCAGATGAAGGATTTGGGTGAGGCAAGCTATGTCTTAGGGATCAAGCTTTTGGGTGATCGCAAGAATAAGATGTTAGCCTTATCCCAATCTTCATATATTGAGAAGATATTGGTCAAGTTTAACATGCATGACTCCAAGAAGGGTTTGCTACCTTCTAAACATGGAGTACTACTGTCTCGAGATCAATGTCCAAAGACATCTGAAGAGATAGAGAGCATGAGGAGAGTTCCATATGCATCCGCTGTTGGAAGCCTCATGCATGCAACGTTATGTACTAGACCAGATATTTGCTTTGCCGTTGGCATGGTTAGCAAATGTCAGTCAAACCCTGGACCCATGCAGTGGACAGCTGTTAAGCATATATTCAAGTATCTTCGGAGAACGAAAGATTATATGCTAACCTATCGAGCAGATGATCTAATGCCTTTGGCGTATACAGATTCTGATTTCCAATCTGGTAGAGATGCCAGAAAGTCTACTTCAGGATACGTCTTTACTCTGTCAGGAGGGGCTATATCATGGAGAAGTGTCAAGCAATCCTGTACTGCTGATTCTACCATGGAAGTAGAGTATGTGGCGGCATCGGAAGCTGCAAAGGAAGCAGTATGGCTCAGAAAATTCCTATTGGAATTGGGAATTGTTCCTGCAGTGCAAAAACCAATTGTCATATACTGCGACAACACATGTGCCGTAGCATAGTGCAAAGAGCCCATGAATCTCAAGAAAGGCAAGCAAGAGAAAGTACCACTTGATCCGAGAATTCATTCAGGATGGAGAAATAGTGGTGGAGCAGATTGCCTCAGCAAATAACTTAGCTGACCCATTCACTAAGACTCTTACTGAGAAAGTCTTTACTTCTCATGTTGAGTCTATGGGTGTTAGGTTAGGAAATAGTGATCTTTAGTGCAAGTGGGAGTTTGTTGGGATTGGTGTATGCCCTAAAGCCCACTAGCTGCACTCTCATCTTTTGTTACTGGATATTTACTGGTTATTTAATGGAATGACTCTTTTCTCTTTAAACATGTATATATGTATGGTTGTGTAAGGCCCATTGTTTATAGTAAATGAATTAGGTGTGTAGTGCCTACACACAGATAGGTCTGATTCATGGACACTGGAAACAACATATTTGTTCATAACTGAGAGATGGAGTTGGGCACTTCATCTTGGTATAAGTTATAGTGAGAGACTCTCCTGTATTCAGGGTGACTTACCTAAGTCATGGGAGGCCTATCCCGGATTTATCTCATTAGTGCATATGCAATGCATTGAACAGGACCATTGTAGGTGTGATCTCTAAAATAGTACTATCACTGAGAGAGATTAGGTCACCTCATGCTACTGAGTGACCAGTGCTCTTAATCTTGAGCATTTGTGGATGAACTGATGAAGTCAAGTTCTTGTGCTTTAATTCACTATGGGTGAGATTCTTTTCATGGGTCAACAGCTCTGTGTTTTGGGTACTCGGACTTGATCAGTTGGGACGTGTAGATGCAATAAAGAATCTATGCCATCTAATGATGGAATGATCGTCCCCTTAGAATTATCCGATTAATCATCAAAATCTAAGATCTTAGTATATGGATGTTCCATATGGATATTGAACTTGTGGATCGCTCCCTGGACCAAGAGAATGATATTCGGATGATGATTAAGTCAAGGATATGAAGTTCTAAGGTTTAGATGTAATCGAGAAGGTTGATAGTACATCGAATAACCTGACTTGATTATAGATGTTACATAGAGGGGCATTTAGGTCATTTTACTTAGTAGGTCGAAGACAACTGTCACTTTCTGACTAGCTTAATATCATATTAAATATTTGTCCCTGGAGTTCAACCATAACTCTATAGTGGAATGAGTTAAGGTTAAAATGGTCTTAATGTTGCTATGATTTTAGCATGGACATTTTGGTCATTTTAGGAGCCAAGGGCAAATATGTCTTTTGGTCCCTTCTCTAGTCACTTTCCTATACTGACAAGGTTTCCTAATTTGTTTAGATGAAATGTGGTTGAATTATTTTAGTGGAAAAATAATTTCGAGTTTAAATTCAAATAGGCCTTTGATGGCATACATGAATTTAATTCTAGATAAATTATTTGTGGGCCATGGTGTGCATTATTTTATGTGGGACGTCCATAATGGGAATTCCATAGGTGAGGTTTCCAACTTTGAGTAGGTCTCTCTACTTGGAAGGTTGGACTCCTCTTTGGATTAGTATTCCTATAGTAAATTTTCCTTTTTGAATTAGAAACTTAAATTAGTAAGTGTTGTGCAACTAAGATTACTAATTGCTAAAGTTTGTGGGATGTTCCTTTAATTTCCTTTTCTAATTGGAGTGTTTCTAGAAAGAAATAAATCTTTGGATTGTACTTTCTTTTTAGGACATCTAAGAGAATTAGTAGGGATAGCTTTTAAGGAATGGAATCCCAAAGTTTTCAATAAAAAGGAGGAAGCCCCCTTTGGACGTCCAAGACACATCCCCTATGCTAGAGAATCCCACACGTCCAGCCCTCTTCTCTTCTTCATTGAAGAGAGTTTCAGGTCTGAGATTTTTCCATAGATAAAAGTTCTCAAAACCCATCTAGAAATCTAGATTAAGATCCCACCATCTTAGCCAATCAGATTTGGAAGTGAAATAGAGAAGAAGATCAAAAGCAATTCTACTGCAGAAAATTCCAGCAAGGTGTTTGCTGATTGCAGGTCTGAGTTCAGTCCTTTGGATCTTTTATTTCAGAGATTTGAAGTCTACATATCATCAAGGTAATAGTCTTCTTGAACCTCCTTTAATTATACACTTGTTGATCATGAAACCATAGAGTTTCTATGCGATCTATATGGCTGATCTGCGCTGCCCAGATCAGATTTTTTAAAATCTGTTTTGTTACAGATCAGCCATGGACGTCTTACCTTAGTGATGTCCAGATCTGAATCGCAGTTTCTTTCAAAAAATGCCTTGGAAAGTCAAATGGCATCCGGCGAGAGGAAGTTTGGGCCTTCCTTTCTGGAGAGAAGCACAAGATAGGCTTTCTCGGTGACCAGGTCGTCATTGGTTCTGAAGCTGTTCGAGAAATACCTGATGAGGCTTTAGAGCAGCTAGAACAGGAGGAAGCTGAGCTTGATGCTGGGATGTAAGCGGCACAGAGGCAAGCTTCCGTGGAGTCTACTGGCAAGAGTAGACCATGCAGTGAGGAGTCAAGTGGGAAACCTGACTCTGACAGCGGGGCAGGTTCTTCTAAGAAGCTAGCCCGCAGAAGTAAGAGGAAGAGGAGTCCTCATCGCAGCAAGGGGCAACATGAAGGTTCTCCTAATTTGGAAGTTCCTCTTACTATCAATGAGGAGGTGCCAGGGAATGCTGACGAGCCTCCAGAAAAGAGAAGCCGAGAAGAAGAGACTGTCGGTGAAGGTATGATTCTTCCTTTTTCTCTTTTCATTTATTTTCATGGGATTTTTCCATGTTTTGATTTGCTTTCTCCCCTTGCTGCTTTTTATTTTTTTTTTAGCAGAGGAAGACTTGGCGATGCCTGAGGTTCCAACCGATGAGGCGGTGATGGATCCGGTTGTGGCACCAAAAGAAGAACTGAGGGACGAGTGGTTCCAGAATTTCCAACTGGTATGACTTCTTTTGCCTTTTTTTTTCTTTTGTCTGTGACTTGGTTTGCTAACATTTTTCTTGTCAGCTAACTTGCCACAGGATTCCGATGACTTTGAACCATCGATGCACGCAAATGTTGATGATGCTTCCAATGAGTTCATGGAGGAATAGAGCGTTCCACCAGTCGTCGAAGAAGGTATTTTGTAGTAATAACCCTGATAATGATTTTCAAACAGGATCATATTCATACCTTTTTGTGTTTCTTTGGCAGGTTTTACAGTGATAGAGGAGAGTCCGTCACTTGTTTCAGAACCAGAGCAAGAGATGCCAGAGCAAGAGAACCAGGTTTTTTGGTACTCTTTTTTTTTCTTGTTTCTTTTTTTGTTTTCCCTACGCTCACTTAAATCTTTTTATGATGAAAGCAATTGCTAAATGGGATATATTATTTTTTTTGTTTTCCCTACGCTCACTTAAATTTTCTTGTGATGAAAGCAATTGCTAAATGGGATTTGATCAAAATGTTATCATTTTGTGAAAATCTTTTGTCAAATGATTGTTTTGGCATGGGAGCCAGATTGTTGTGGCATTGATAGCTGTTTTTTTTTTTGTGGCATTGATAGCCGGTTTGTTTTGTGGCATTGATAGCCGGTTTGTGGCATTTATAGTCGGTTTTTGTTTTCAAAAAATGCAAGTATCGACTAAAAGTCGCCTCCCTGCTGAATGGTCTTGCAAGTATCGATGGAATGTCGCATCCTTGCTCTTTCGGTGGCAAGTATCGATGGAATGTCGCATCCTCGCGGATTCAGGTGCAAGAATCGATGGAATGTCGCTTCCTTGCTTTTCAAAAATTTTGGTTTTGCAGGTACTGACTTGATGTCGTTTCCCATGATTTTTGAAATTAGCGGTTATCTCGAACCTTTGGGTTATGGATATCAACTGCAATGTTGCATCTCCATGGTTTTTCAGTTTTTTCGAACCTTTGAAATTTGGGTTGTGGATATCAACTGAAATGTTGCGTCTCCACGTTTTTTTTAGGATTTTGCAAGTATCGACGAAATGTCGCTTCCGTGCGATTTTAGAAGTGTCGAACATGGTTCGCATGCTTCCAACTTGTGCGAGTATCGACTAAGCGTCGCTTCCTCGTGGTTTTTTAAAAACCATTTTTTTTTGTTTAAAGACACGAGGGTCATAAGTTTTGACCTAAAACCATTTAGGCGGTAAAAGGTGGGGTGGACTTGGGTGGAAATCCCTGAATCCGGATTTTATTTCAAACCATGAATTTTTGGTTCAAGGGTTGAAAATCTTGGTCAAGTTAGGGAAAGGTTCCTAAACTTGGACTTTTTTAAACAATGAAACGGTGAAAGTAAGCATTGTTTGAATTTCTAGAAATTTCAACATTTGATATGAATATTCTAAAAAGAGTGGGTTTAGCGAGCGAGTACCTGAAAATCGGTTTTGGCCGTACAAGCATTGCTCTTACCCAGTTCGGTAAGTCGTCAAGGGTAGTACCGCTTTAAGAACTTGACGTTGATGGGCAACATACATCTGTCACCCTCCATGTTTAGGAGTGCGTATGCGCCGTTGGAGAAAATCTTATCTATGACGTAGGGTCCCTCCCATTTTGGCTCAAATTTGCCTTTGGACTTGTGAGCGAAGACCATTGGTCTTTTTACTGCAAGAACCAAGTCACCCTTTTTGTAGGCGCGTTGCCTGACTTTTTTGTCGAAAGATCCTGCCATGCGTGCTTGGTAAAGTTCAATGCTTTGTCGAGCTTTGAGCTGTCTCTCATCGAGATTGTTCAGCTCATGGAGTCGCAATTTGACATTGCTTTATTGAGTCATGTCATTATGCAAGGATACCCTCAAGGAAGGAATTTGTACTTCCAAGGGTATGACAGCTTCGCATCCATAGACCAAGGAGAATGGTGTGCTATGGGTTGGTCCTCGAACGGTGGTTCGATAGGCCCACAAAGCTTCAGGCAGTTTGTCACTCCAGTCTCTTTTGTGACTAGAGACTATTTTCTTGAGGATTTTGCAGAGTGTCTTGTTGAAAGCTTCTGGTAATCCGTTTGCTGCCGGATTGTATGGAGTTAAAGGACAGCTTTGGATTTTGTATTTGTCGTAGAACCTGTAGAATCGATGATCCGGGAATTGTGGTCCGTTATCATGGATGAATCTTTTGGGTATGCCGAAACAATAAATGATATTGGTGCGCAGGAACTGAATGACTAATGAGGTCTTCATTTCGTTAAGCGCAAATGCTTACTTGAAGAAATAATCCGTTGCGGCGAAGATGAAGCGATGACCTTTGCTCGAAGGGGGAGAAATAGGGCCTATGATGTCCATACCCCAGGCTTCGAAAGGCCATGAAATCGTTATAGGATGTAGCCATTCTGGAGGCATGTGAATGTAATCTCCATGAACTTGGCATTGTTGGCAGCGCTTAGCAAATTGCATTGCGTCAGCTACCATGGTAGGCCGGTAATAATGTAACCTTTTTATCTGATCATAGAGCTTGGGACCAGCCTGATGAGCTCCGCAAAGACCAGCATGAACTTCTTTGAGTGTTTCTTCAGCCTCTTGTTGTGACAAGCAGCGTAGAAGTACTCCATTGAAGGATTTCCTGTAAAGGATTTTTGAAGGAATATCCAAATGAAAGCTTGGGGTTCGCCTTTGGATGCTTACCCGTTCTTTTGGATCTTCAGGTAGGATTCCGAACATAGTGTAATCAATGAACGGATCCCTCTAGTCGCCGATTGAAGGTTGAAGGATAGAAATCCGACTTCCAACCACTTGGTGGCATTCAGCAACTGCTTGGTGTGTGTTAAGAGGAGGAAGGATTCTTCTCTCGCACACTGTGATTTGTATGTTTTCCGCTTCCTGGATTGCCATAGATGCGGCAAGTCCAGCCAGGGCTTCTGCACGTATGTTTTCACCTCTACGAATGTGGGTGATGTGATAGATGTCAGACTTTTGCAGAAGCGATTGTGCCTTGTTATAGTAAGGCAGCAGATCAGGCTTCCTGACTTCAAATTTCTGATTCATCTGGTTGACGATCAGTTGAGAGTCTCCAAAGATTTCTAGCATGGTGATACCGGATTCGATGGCGAGTTCCAATCCTAGGATCAGAGCTTGATATTCAGCTGCATTGTTTGTGCATGGTTCCAAGAGCGAGAAAGCGTGTGGAATCATGTATTTGTCGGGGCTAACAAAGAGGATGCCAACTCCCGAGTTCAGCTGTCTTTTTTCATTTCTCCTAGTTGCACCGTCAAAGTACATGTCCCAGGAAGCATTTTGTGATAAAGTCTCCACATTGTAGACTGGTTCGTCTCGGAGATCATCTCTGAGTGGAGAATCTTTAGGCAATGGATGCTCTGCGAGAAAGTCCGCTGGAGCTTGCCCTTTGATTGCCTTTCGTGATACATACCTAATATCAAATTGTGACAGGAGGATGGACCATTTTGCCAGTCGGGCATAGAGAGAACCTGCTTTTTTGATAAGGACCTTCAAGAGGTTGATCCTCGAGACCTGGTAGACTGTGTTGGAAAGCAAGTAGTTGCGTAGCTTTTGTACGGCGAACATCACTGCAAGGCATTCTTTTTCAACTGGAGAGTAGCGATGCTTTACACCTACTAGCATGCGGCTGAGGTAGTATAGAGAAGCTTATTTTCTTTCATCATTTTCTTGTGCGAGCAGAGGGCCCAAAGAGTGATCAAGGGCTCTTGTGTTCAAAATGAATGGTTTTCCAGTGGTAGGAGCATCTAACACTGGAGGTATGGTCTGGTATGACTTGATATCTTGGAATGCAGCTTCACAGTCAGCATCCCAGGCAAAGTTTGCACCTTTTTTTGTCAACCGGGAGAATGGACGGCATTTCCCCAAAAGATTGGAGATGAACCATCTGATGTAGGCCAATCTCCCTTGAAGCCCTTTGAGTTCTCTCATGGTTCTTGGAGAGGGCATTTCTAGAATGGATTTGACTTTTATGGGGTCAAGCTCTATTCCAGCTTTCCGAACTAAGAATTCGAGGAACTTACCCGACGAGACGCCGAAGAAGCATTTCAGAGGATTCATTCGCAGTTTGTGTTTGTGAAGCCTGAGGAAGACTTCTCGAAGGTCTTCGAAATGATCTTCTTTTCTTTTGCTTTTGACGGCGAGGTCATCAACGTAACATTCGACCGTCTTGTGCTGCATATCTTGGAATATCTTCATCATAGCCCTCTGATATGTGGCACCAGCATTTTTCAGACCAAATGGCATGACAGTGTAGCTATACAAGCCAAATGGGGTCCTAAAAGATGTATGTTTTTCATCTTCAGGATGCATCTTTATCTGATTGTAGCCAGAGAAACCATCCATGAATGTCATTCGCTCGAATCCAAAGGTATTATCAATCATTACCTTTAGTATGGGGAGTGGAAATTCATCTTTAGGGCATGCGCCTTTCAGGTCTCTATAGTCAATACAGACTCTGATATGTCCGTTTTTCGTTATCACAGGGACAATGTTGGCCAACCATTCAGGATGTTGTTCCTCACAGATGAAGCCGACGTTTTTTGAGTTATTGAACTTCTTGTTCAATTTTATCGATCACATCTGGACGGAATCTTCTTTGGCCCTGCTTGACAGGCTTGATGTCTTCTTGAAGATTGAGTTTGTGGACTGCTATTTTGGGGTCTAAGCCAGGCATTTCAGCGTAAGACCATGCAAAGCAATCAACAAGCTCACGAAGAAAGGCGATATACTCGAGTAACTCATCATCCTTTATATTCTTGCTTATGAATACATGACGTGGGTTATCTGGTGTTCCCAAGTCTATCTTTTGAACAGGATCTTCTGTTGGAAGGTTCGAAGGTGGTTCCTCTACAATATTTTCGGAGGCTTCCAGCTCAACGAAACCTTCTGGGGTTTCAAGGGTATTTCCAGACCAAGGTTTTGTTCCTTTCCACGGGTCTTCTTGATCGACAATTTTCCCAAGGCTTGTTATGAGATGGTCCCAATCGCCTGTTGAAACCGTGTCGAAGTAAGGTACTTCTTTTGGAGACGAGGGTTCTTCTGGGTTAGAAGACCACATGTCTGTGCCATCGGACGATTCCTCTTCATTGTCAGAGAAATCGTACTAATTGGATGAGCTTCCTTGATCTTTGTCAGGTGACTCATCGAAGAGATATCCGGGGAGATCGATGTCTTCATGGACTTGAGATGTTGAGGCTTGGTCAGTAAATTGACTTTTAAGCCTTTGTGTCAACTGTCTCAGGGGAGTGTCCGGATCATACCCTAGCTCGTGTGAAGACTTTTCTACATGGCCGTAGAGTCTCCAATCTTCCAGCTGGCTTTTGGTCAAGACGGGCCACAATGGCGTGAGAATACCGCATCCTTCTCCCAAACCGACTGGGTTTTGAGCATCATAGCCCATTTTCTTCATAATAGCTTGCGTCACACGACTATATAAGGATAGTTGAGGCATACCCTCATTTTGGAAAGGTTCAAGCATTGAGTTTGATGAAGAAGCATCCGATCTATGGAAGAAGATCAGCTTTTCCTTTGTTGAAGTTGCTGGAACAACGAAGGAAGCTGAGGTAGGATCTTCTATGTCAGAAGTTATCTCCATTAGAGTAAGAGCAGGCTGAACTTGCTGAGTGTCAGCTTGGCTTGACGATGTGTCGTCTTCTGGCTCTGAATCCGAATCCGTGTCTTGCATGATAGACACGAAAGAGACAACAAATTTGCCCCCAAACTTTTGCTTTGCCTTCTTCACTGTAGTTGTGATGACCAAAGGCTTTGAAGGTTTGAGGGAGATGATGAAGGGAGTTTGAATGCTCTCTTCGGGTTTACCGGATGATTTTTTTTCTTCCGTTGATTGTTGAGGAGTCTTGCCTTTATCTTTCTGGAGATTTTCGGCCAAGGGTGCTGTGTGCTTCTCCTCTTCTTCTTTCTCACCTTCATACATCTGTGAGTCTGCAAAGTGGGCTTCTTTACCTTTGAATGGTTTTCTGTCCGCAAAGACTCGATATATCATGCCGTCGTCGCCAACAAACTTGATGCATTGATGTAGAGTTGAAGGGACAACCCCATTCTCGTGAATCCAGGGGCGTCCGAGAAGGATGTTGTAGCATGAAGGGGTTTTTATTGCATACACAGTGACCTCAGAGATAAGATCACCGATCTGCAACTTGAACCTGATTTTGCCGATAGGCCTTTGAGTACTCCCATCGTATCCAAAGATAGATACAGATGTGTGGCTCGGTTTGCTGGGTGGGATGCCCAACTCTTCGAGAGCCGAAGTGGAGATGAGGTTGAGTGCAAAACCTGGGTCGATCTGAACTCCGTGCATAGGCATTTCCTTGATGTACCCTGTGAAGTACAGGGGTCGGCTGTGCCTTGTTTTGTCAAGTAGGAGGTCGTCTTTAGTGAAGGCAATGGTTGCACTGGCTGCTTTTTGAACCGAGAGGCATTCAATACATGATCCCTCAGTTTTCTTCTTTTCTCCCTTTGAGAAAGCTTCTAAGTTTTTGACCCGGTAGTCAATTTCAATTTGGAGGACTTGCGGGACATGTTTGTCGACATCCTCATTAGCTTTTGTAATTCTGAAATGAGATTATCACGAGTGCGCGGAGACATTCGTAATCAATCTAGGATGTGCAGACGTGCAGGTATGTGCTTGAAATGTTCAATCAAGTCATACTTGAAAGCCTCCTTAGGGCCTGCATGTTCATCATTGTTGCCACTAGGGGCGCTTACAACATCTTTTCCCGAAGGAATTACATATGTAAAGGAAGATTGGTTGCAATTTTTGTGGTAGTCCTGGCCAGAGTGGGTGCCTCTACCAACTTCGAGAGCTTCTTGAGAAGGGTCTTCGTTTGGAAGATTGTCTTCAGGATCAAGAGGCTGCAGTTTTTCATTTGCTGAGGATGTATCTGCAGCAGAGTTGCCATCCTTAGTGATTGTGTTGCATGGAGCATTTTCCGGGAACAAGTCCTGAACAACATCCAGCAACCTTTCTTCTTCGTTAACCAATTCATCGTCCCAAGCATCAATAGTTGGGGATTCTTCAGTCAGGAAGGGTGTTAGCTTTGAAGTCACAGTCTTAGGAGAAGAAACCTAAGAGGGTGTCATCTCTGTGAATGTCACGTGCAATGAGGTGGCTCCAGAGGATACATTGCTAGGCGTCGTCGGAGTGTAAGTGATCTCGTCAGACGATGCTTCGGAAGAGCTATAATCCCGAATTATCACATTACAGGAATCTCTAACAGGAGACGTTGCCTGATCGGAGTCAAACTCATCCTCGGATGTAAGAGGATCGTCTATCCAGCAATTTTCTCCATTTTCAGGAGTTAAGGGAGGATGTACCTGATGGTCTTCAGGGACTGGATTGTGAGGAAGCTCGTTGACGCGGTCTTGCTCTTGTTCTAGAGCGAGATGCTGCAAGATCCTTGCATATTCTTCAAGATCAGGCATGGGAGCCAAATCTTCTTCTTCATCAACTCTTTGTGGCTCAACATAGTTGATTTCCACTAGAGCAATGATGGGTGCTGGTTCAACAACATTTTCTTGTACAGCCTCTTAGTCTTCTTCATCATCAGACCAGGATCCTTGCGGCTGTAGGGGGTTATACCAGATTACTGGCATAAGATGAGTCTCAGGAATCCATTCTTCATCGGAGAGATATTCTCCTATTTCATGGGACTCCTCCCACTCGTCGGTGTAGCTGGATTCGAATCCATCATCGGTGTCGCTGGACTCGTATCCATCAATGGAGAATCCAACTACCGAATTGCAAGAGTATGATGCCCCCTGCGTGGCTTCTTTGAATTGAGGTGGCATGAAATCACTGAGAGTGAATTTTCTTACCCCCTTTGAAGTCTCTGGAAGGGACGTTTTTGTTGCCTCCAGTGAAGCGGTAGAGGAAGCCTCTGCCTTTTCTTAGACTTCTTGTTTTGGCTGGGTCTTCTCTTGCCGTTTGGGCTTGAGGAGATGTTTCCTAGCCTGCCATCGCTGTTGAGCTGTAGGCTTTGTTTTCACGACCTCCCAATTTTCATCTTCTAGGAGATCGGGATGTACCCATATGGGTTGTCCGTTCGATGTTGGGTAAGGAGCCAGTTCTTCGGACGCTTGGATTGAGTTATCACCTTGAAGGAAGTAGCGATCTTCTTCTTCGGTGATTTTGATGTTTGTCCACATGCCACCATGTTGACGGAGGCAGACCCATAGTTTTTGTCGAAGGTGATGACTCCGTTTTTCCACATCTCATTTATTTTCTCTCTCACAATGAAGCATTGATTGAGAGGATGCGAGATCATCTGGCGGTATGGACAGTACCGAGGATCATTGGTTTTGCCAACATCACCCAGTCTTTTGGGTTCAGGCAAAGTGAGCATGCCGCTTGCCACGAGAGCCCCGAAGATTTCATCAACATTTTCATCGAACCGGTATTTCTTTTCCACTCGCTCTTTGAAGGCATCTGAGAGTTCAGGTCTCTTACTAGCAGCTTTGTTTTCAGCTTTCTTTGGTGGCTGAGGAGCTGACTTGGTTTGCACATTAAGGATCTCTTTTTTCTTTGGTTTTGAGGTTCCAATGGCGGTTGGCTCTTTTCTTGATGACTTCTGACTGTTGAGGTCTTTAATGACCGTTTCAACTTCCATGGAAGCTTCTAGGAGTTCTCCCAGGTTTTTTGATTTGTTGCCGATGATCATGGAGCGGATTCTAGCTCTCATGTTATTTCGGTAGATGTTGACTAGCGACGCTTGTGGCAGTACATCAGAGCATTTGTACGCCATTGCTTTCCACTTATGAATGAAGTCATATGTTGACTCATTCTCCCCCTGTTTTAGGCTGCACAGCTGAGCCATAGTAGCAGGATGATCTTCACCTTTGAAGTGAGTCAGGAAGTGTATCTCTAGCATGGCCCAATTTTGGATGGAGTCCTCCGGCAGAGTGGAGTACCAATCGAAGGCCGTACCTTTTAGGGTACTTGCAAAGAGGCGGATCTTGAGTGCATCTTGATTCGCGATAGCTCCCGTCAGGATCTTGAAGTAAATGACGTGCTGTCTGGCTGATCCTTTCTCGGTATATTTTTGGAGAGTACGATGCTTGAATTTTGTAGGGGACGGGACCGAGTCCATCCATAAGGGATATGGTGACTTGATCCCATGCTCTTTGAGTATGTCCTATTCTTTTGCTTTTGTGAGGATACTGTCTACGTCCTTTTTGGTAATGGCGCGTGACTCATTTTCTTCTCCGTTTACCTCATCATCTTGACGATTCGGAGGAGGTTCATTGTTCGCCTGATTTTGGAAGGCGATGAGAAGGTTTTCCATCAGAGTTTAAATTCTCTGTTGGCCTTGTTCCAACTGCTGGATGCGTGTGATTGCATCATCTTGGGGTGGATTGCGGGGTGGTGGCTCAGAATTTTGTAGCCAGGACGTTCATCCCTCGAGATTCGAACGAAGAAACTATCCTGGTGACTGAGCTGGGGCTCATTCTTTTTTATGATGAGCTTGAGGAAGGATCACTCTGCCGTCCTTTGCTTGAAGGAGCAAGGGATTCTTCTGAGTGTCTTCTTGTCCTGGAGACGTTGCGGGTCACCGGACGTCGGACATGGATTTTTGTTGCTGACTTTTGGCGTCTTCTGGTTTTTCCAACCATATGAACAGCAGCAACTTGGTTGGGTCTTTCTTTTTCGACCCATTTGTGAGAGACTTGAAGCGTAGGAGGCTGGGTCCTTTGCTTCTTTAGTCTCTTTTGTCGATACGACGCGTGACGGCGTATACGACGAGCAATTTGAGCTTCGGTCAGCTCTGGCTGGGCTTTGATAATGAAGGATGTGCTCCCTCGAGCGCAGCAGCCGAGCCTGTCTTCTTTGAAGCTGGGCAAGGACAGAATGCGGACCCGGTCCTTCTCCTGTTGTAGCAAATGTTTGAATTTTTTGAGTTCGGCCCCTGTAGATATGAAGGGTCGAATCGAAGGATTGTAGGCCTTAGCAGGTGCTTGCAGAGGCCTTGTGATGCATGATCTGATTTTAGGCTTGTAAGAACAAGCCGGCTCATGCTGGGTTGACTTGGGAGTCAGGTTGGAGATGGGTCTCTCCTCTTTCATGTAAGCAAGAGGGTAGAACTGGTTCTCCTTGAGTGGGGCCAGGTATGCTGGCTTAGAGGATGTTTGGGACCTTCTTTGTTTTGGTGAAGGTCTTGGGGACCAAGTCTTAGGATAGACTTGGACGTTTGCGGGTCGAGGCTTCGTGGGGGTGCCACGGGCTTCGGGCTTTTTGGTGCCCGCCTTTGGTGTCATGGTAGTGACACGTTGCGAGGCGAGCTTCTTCTTCTTGGAAGGAGCAGTTTGTTCATCGGGAAGTGGGAATGGTCTCAGCGTCCCAAAGACGATAGTCCGGGGAGTCGAGGTCGACCCGGAGTTCAGAAAGGTGCCGAGGAAGTTGACGTTTCGGCAGCTGATGGGGCGCTTGTAGGTGAGCGTGGTTTGCTTCTGTTGAAGCATGAGCTGGTGCTTGTTCTCATCGAAAGTAATGGTTAGCGATGCTGCCATTGTTAGTTTTTTGAAAAATTTCTGAAACAAGACCACATCCATTAGTAATCACAAGAATATAATGATCATAAATGGGAAGTTCTATGGCTTTGCCTTTTCAAATCGCTAGAGGGATATGACCCAAGCAATATGAAGAAGGCAGAAAGCCATAGAGGGTACAATTGTTTTGATCGCAGGTATGGTGAGCCCAGAATGAGCGTTCCAATGACTGCTAAAGCAATTGAAAACCTAAATTCGACTTATCGAGAAGCAGAGCTTGCCCGATGTAAGAAGAATATAAGGTTGGAGTTACAAATGTGCCGGTCGTGAATACAGTAGACCCTGAAAGGGCATACTAGTACCGCTAGACACAAATGTTTGGAGACCTCATCCATGAGATGAGATTCTCTGTTTTAAAAGGTCAAGATTTGATTCATCAAAGAGAGCAGATGGTATTCCGATCCAAATACGGTCTCAGCGATTTCCGCGAGCGTTAGTACTCATAAGGAAATGAACCATAATTTCTCGGATCTGAATAAAAAAATGACGAGTTTCTTTTTTTGAAAGGTCAAGATCGGGTTCATCAAGGAGAACAAAAGGCTTTCCAATCTGAACACGGGCTCAACGATTTCCGCGAGCGCCAGTGCTCAGAAAGGAGGAGACCAAAATTTCCCCGATCTGAACCCAAAAAATGATGGAAGTTTTTTTTTTTTTGAAGATTTTTTAAAAAAAAAGAGATTTTTTTTAAAAAAATCCTTTTTTATTATAAAAAAATCTTTTTTTAAAATTTATTTATTCTTTTTTTAAGATTTTTTTTAAAAATCTTTTTTTTTTAATTTTTATTTGAAAATTTTTATTTGAAAATTTTTTTATTTAAAAGACGAGGGAGTACACATAGGCCTCCTAACCCGGTCTTATGAAATCTCGATTGATAGAATTTCCCCCAGGTAAGGGTAGGATTACTTAATGAACCCGTTTGGAGGACCTTTGCCTAGAACAGTCAAGCTGTCTCCATACTCTGGACAAGGCTTTTCTTGAATCAACCGTGATCAAAGAATGCAATTGGTTTAACCTTAGTGGTCTATGTCTTTTTTTTAGATCCCAAATAGACTCATCGAAGAGAAACGATGGCCCAACTCCTTAGTCGAACAGGCTCAACATTTCTGTAAGCACGATGAATGATAGGAGATGATCAAGGTTTCTCAATTTTGAATCCAAACTGAGAAATCTGATTTTTTGTTTTTTGTTTTTTTAGATCTCTAATGAACTCATCGAAGAGAAACGATGGCCCAAAACCTTAGTCGAACAGGCTCAATATTTTTGTAAGCACGATGAACGATAGGAAAGGATCAAGGTTTCTCAATTTTGAATCCAAACTAGAAAATCTGATTTTATTTTATTTTATTTATTTTTAGATCTCTAATGAGCTCATCGAAAAGAAAAGATGGCCCAAAACTTTAGTCGAACAGGCTCAATATTTCTGCAAGCACGATGAACGATAGGAAAGGACCAAGGTTTCTCAATTTTGAATCCAAACTGAAAATTCTGATTTTTAATTTTTTATTTTAGATCTCTAATGAACTCATCGAAGAGAAACGATGGCCCAAAACCTTAGTCGAACATGCTCAACATTTCTGCAAGCACGATGAACGATAAGAAAGGATCAAGGTTTCTTAATTTTGAATCCAAACTGAAAAATCTGATTTTTTATTTTTTATTTTTTTTGTTTTTAGATCTCTAATGAACTCATCGAAGAGAAACGATGGCCCAAAACCATAGTCGAACAGGCTCAACATTTCTGCAAGCACGATGAATGATAGGAAAGGATCAAGGTTTCTCAATTTTGAATCCAAACTGAAAAATCTGATTTTTTTATTTTTTATTTTTTTGTGTTTTTTTTAAAAGAGAAAGAATGGAAATAAATTCAAAGAATTAGAAATTTCCAAAAAATCTCATCTCATTTTTTTTTCGAAATCCAACATAGGCCACCAATTAAGAAGTAGCCAAGGAATTAAGAAAAGAATATAAGCATAGAGCAAAAGATATGATATGCAAATATTTCATTTCTAGCATCGTGTTCTCAAATGAACGGGTCCCACCGGGAGGAGCCAGCTTGATGGACCGCGCGTTCATTGCTCGGTGCTACCGAGGTCGGCGAACGTGGGAGTCCGTTGGGTACGACCCTTTCGGGCCCGGGGGACAGAAGCGAGTATCAACATTTTTTTGTGTGAGTCTGCCGGATTTTCTATTTTACTTGGAATTGCAAGTGGTGATCCGGAGATCGACCTTCGCAAGTAAACAGGAAATCAGCTTCTTTCAAGTTTTTCATTGCACATATATTTAAGAAAAGAGACATTTTCTTGGTTTGTCGTGAAAGGCGATTTTTTTGGCATTTATGGCCGATTTTGGCGTTTATAGCCGATTTTTGGCGTTTATAGCCAATTTACAATTCTTATCAATAATGAAAGACAAGAGTTATGATTTTTGTCTCTTTAAAAAAATACAAACTACAATGAAAAGCAAGAAAACGAGGATCTAACTTCTCAGGAGATTGTGGGGGACTCGTTCAGATTGACGGTCGCAAGTCACATGTGGAGTTCGCCATCATCCATGCAGATGAGAACAGAGGATGCTCTTGATTCGCTTGGCTTGGCTATAACCTCAGATTCTTAGAGGACAAAGACCAAGAGGATGTCCTATGTCCAATAAAAAACTAAGTGAATGGGCTGAAAAGCCACGTCTAAGCCATTGGAGGTAGAAGGAGAAGGCAAGGACCTTGGGGGGGGGGGGGAATACCCCACAAGGGACTTTTGTCACCTTGTTGTGGTGGCCGGTGCAGAACTTCAGCAGAGTTTTCTTTCTTTTTTCTCTCGGATTTTCTGTGCTTTTTTTTGATATGGGATGTGATGTCTGTATCTGATCTCCTTTTTTCCCGATCTGGATTTCTTTGGAGTACTCTCCTATTTATAGGCTCTTGGTAGCCATTTAGGAGAGTTTATGGGATTTAATCGTCATTAAGCCGCATAATGGGAGGATTTACAAGTTTTAATTCATTTATTTTGTAACTCCTTTTTCTTGGCTTCTGATTGGCCGGTGGAGATTGAGGGCATTTAATCGCCTATAATCGCCATGATGGGAGGAGTTTCATGGGTTAAATGCCATGAATCAATTGACTTGTAACTCCCAGATGCTTGCTTCTGATTGGGCCGTCCAAAGAAACAAATTAATGACTGCAATAAAGCTAGTCAATTAATCGCATTAAGTGGTCGCCGAGCAGTTGAAGAGTCACGGGCCGTGCTACGTCTTTTGGGATTCTTCTGGCGATGATCATCGATGGATCTTCATGTGGATCGACATCGGATGACCATGTAACTTCAGGTATTGGTTGCCAACAGCGGGTTGGTGCCATCTGTCCTGTCGATTTCTCGATCGGTCGGGTAGAAAGCACACTTTTTTTGTTGACCGATTGGTGATCAATGTTGATTTTGATACTCTTGACGATTGACCCGTGATTTTGACGGATGTCAAAGGATTGGGTGCCTCAAAAGTATGAATTTTGGAAAATCCCAGTAGTCGGACGCTTCGAATCGCGAAAAACGACGAAAAACGGGCTTTCCGGGGCGAACCCGACGAATCCGGGCTCCATGGTCGCAGGGGTTTGCGACCCTGGGGGGGATTTCCCCCTTTTTGTCCCATTTTGCGGCCGTTTTTGATGTTTTTCGATTCTTTTTTCTTCTGTATTTTTTCTTGACATTTTTGATCATTTATTGGCCTGATTTTCCTGTAGAAAAATTAATGAGAATCCTTGCATTTTGGAGTGCAAAGTTTCCAGTTTTCCGAGAAAGCCGAAGACTTTGTCGCGCAGAGTTGCCGATTTTCCGTCAGAGGCTGAAACTGGGCCAAATGATGTCGGAATGACCAGACATTTGGGGTGAAGCCTCCTAAGCAATAAATAAGACCAACCATAGGCTTTTGCTTAAGTTTTGAAGCCGTTTGGGGTCCTATTGCCAGTAGACTTGTTTTTGTCGCGATGAAGATGTCGCGGCTTGATGTGCGGTCAACCGATGGATTGACTTGGAATTTGACAGGGAACCTATTGGAGTCATTTTAAGATGATCTATAGGCTCTATCTTGGAAACCATGGTCTCGGGGAGCTTTGCCGCCGAGAGGTTTGATTTGGCTTCCGAGCGTCAAAGTTTAGTCAAATGTTGTCGAAATGACCTGAAACTTGACGTGTAGCCCTTTGTAAGCATTTTGAAGCCGTCCATATGCTCTGTCTGATGAGCAATGGCCTCGATGGTTCTCGCGGCCGAGAGACTTGATTTAACTGTTCGATGGTTGATGTAGGGTCAAACGTTGTTGGTTTGACTTGAAACTTGACGTGGAGCCTTTCGGATGTATTTTGAGACTATCCATAGGCTCTGATCGAAGATTTGGTGTCTCCAATGCTTTCGTCGTCGGGAGCTCATTTTCAGCTGCCGGAGAAGCGAAGTTAGGCCAAATGATTTTGAAATGGCCCGAAACTTCTTGTGTACTCCTTTTTTTGCTGTCTTGAAGGATCTTGCAGTTTTTGTTTGATTCTGACAAGATTTGATTTTTTGGAAGTAGAATTTCCTATTTATGGTAGGTTACGACTTCATGTAGCTTTTTGGATCTTGAAGAGGCAAAGTGACATTTTTGGTGTCAACACTCTAAAAACCTAAGTTATAGCCAAGTGCATCCTCTGTACTCATCTGCATAAATGATGGCGAAGTCTACACATGGCTTGCGACCGTCATTCTGAATGTGTCCCCCACAATCTCTTGAGAAGTTAGATCCTCATTTTCTTGCTTTTCATTATAGTTTGTATTTTTCTAAAGAGACAAAAATCACAACTCTTGTCTTTCATTATTGATAAGAATTGTAAATCGGCTATAAACGCCAAAATCGGCTATAAACGCCAAAATCGGCTATAAACGCCAAAAAATCACCTTTCACGGCAAATCAAGAAAAATGTCTCTTTTCTTAAATATATATACAATGGAAACTCAAAAGAAGTTGATTTCCTTTTTACTTGTGAAGGTTGATCTCCGGATCACCACTTGCAATTTTAAGTAAAAATAGAAAATCTGACACACCCGTACAAAAAATGTTGATGCCCGCTTTTGCCCCCCGGTTACGAAAGGGTCGGACCCAACGGACTCCCACGCCCGCCGACCTCGGTAGAACCGAGCAGGATGCGCGGTCCATCATGGGGCCCACCTAATCAATCCAACTATTTATCTTTCCCTTATTCCTTCCCTTATATTGCTTCCTTCACATATCTTTTTTTTATCCATATTTCAATATTTTTGTTTACATTTTTATTTGATATATATGCATAAATATTACTTTTATAATGTAATATTTTTCTTTCTTTTATGGTCCGTGTTGGGCACGGGCCAGTCATTCACAGAAGTCGATTCTTGGTTGATCTTTTTTGGGCATAGGCAATGTTCTTCGTTGTAAAAGTTGGAATTTCTTCTTTTCGTAGATTTTTTGTGCAATTAAGATTTTTCCGCTTTTTACAGAATTCTGTTTGTGGTTCACCTTTTAATGCATTATATATAGGGATGGCAAAAATCCCCGCGGGTCCAGCGCCCCACGGGGACCCGACCTAAAATGTCGCATATCCTAGGGCCTAGAGGCTTTGTTTGTTCAAATACCTTTTCAGTTCAGGCGGAGAATATTGTCGTTATTCCAAGCAGTTTTTAAAATAAACTAAAATGAATGATTTTGATCTTAGGAAATTAGAATGAGTTTCTTCTCTTTGGAAATAAAACAGAAATTAGACATGAGATGTCAATTAGAATGAATTGAATGATGGAGACTTAAAAAAATTATTTATGTTTTATTTTAATAAATTGACACCTCATGTCTTAGTTCTTTTATGTGTTTTTTTATATACTCATTCTATTTACTTAATTTTTAAGATATTTGCTTTTAAATTTTTTTTTATTTCTGCTCTGCATTTTTCTCTCTTTCTTAATTTTATAAGGCTCATTTACACCGTGAACAACATAACTCCCCCATAGAATACTTACTTGGATACCCAATCATAGCCATAAAACCTCAAAGTTTTCACCTAATTTCAAGTTTCAAATAAAACCAATTTCTTTTCCCAAACTTCCTCTCATGATCCCATCAGTGTGAGCTTAGTAATTTTATTTTCTACTTCAAAAAATGTGACAATTATTAAACAAGTGGAAATTTGAAATTTAGTGCAATTTTTTTTTTACATTGAAACGAATGTGTGTTTATCTTTTCATTGATACAGTATAATTGATGCATGGTTATCTGCTTCAAATATGAGTTGTATTAGATCAATTTTGAAATTATTCTATGCTGTGTGAAGTATAAGTTCATTGCTTGCAACAATTGGTTCTTTATCTTGATGATGACTCAGGCATTCAGCTGCAGAGTCACCATTTTTATTGCAACAATTGTTATGTGTCTACATTCCATTGCCAGTTCTTTAGTAAATGTAGATAAGACCATCTTCAGTTTGTATACAGGTTTCATGTCAGTACTGCACTTTTCGTTTCTATTTTGCGTTGGGTAAGGCTACAAATGGGTCGGAATTTACAGGCTCCAATTATATTTAAACAGTTATGGACCCATTTCCAAATTTTAGGATTCATGTACCTAGACCTAACATTGTTTAATTGGGTCATGATCCAACAGTCTTCAATTTAAAAAATAAATAATTTTTAATATTCATATAAATTTGTTTTAGTCCATCTTTGATTCCAAATTGAAATTTTTTCCCACATTATCCAGTGATATTTTTGTTTGAGATTCACCATGATCAGTCCTCTCCCCTCTCTCTACCTCACAAGTGCACGAGTTGAAACATTGTTGGAGAGAAAACAATAGCGTGATTCGAATGATGGAGTTTTTAAAACTTTATTCCCATCTTTTTTATTAATTGACTCTTCATACCATAATACTTTTATATGTTTCATTCTTCATAAATATCCTACACCATTTCCATTATCCAACTACAAAATAATGTTCATTTTGGTTATTTAATCCTTAAAATAATTACTTTTAAATTATTTATTTTAACTATGATTATGTAATGAATTATATGTTAATAGTCATTTACATTTCATTTAAAAGAAATGAATACTACTATCTAAAATTTTAATAACTCTTTAAACAAGGCCCATGTTGGGCGTGGGTCTCAAGCGCTAGTTATATATATTAAAGTAGTAGTTTTTTAGTGGGGAAGCAACACGTGGTGGAGGGGGCTTCCTGGGAGGACACGTGGCGCAACCTCAGACTTTTTGCGCCACTTGATTCCGGAATTGCCCTTCCTATCCCTATCCAATCCCTAAAATCTCTCCTTCTCCCTAAAATCTCTTATTCTCATCTCTCCCTCTACACACATGATCTATGCAATGCAACAAAACCCAATCTCTCTCCCTAAAATCTCTACATCTTCTCCTCTCCCTGCTTCACTCTCTTCGCTCCCCATCTACCTCTCTCCCTCTCTGCCATCTCCCTCTCCGCTCCGCCCACTCCATCTCCATCTCCTCTCTCTCTCTCTCCATCTCTCCCCCGCTCTTTCTCCTCCTTCCTCTCTGTCCCTGCTTCACCCTCTCTCTCCTTCCATCTCCTTCGTTCCCCTGCTTTCTCTTTTCTTTTCTTTTCTTTCTCCCTCTCTCTTCTCTCTCCCCCTGGCCTGTGCACCCACACCAGCCTGCGGCCCTTTGGCTCCTCGCTCCTCCTCCTTCTCCCTCTCTTTCCTTCCTCCTTTCCTCTTCTCCTTGCGCAGCAACTTAGACCCATTCCACCATCTCGGTCCATCTCCCTCTTTCCATCTCATCACCCACGTGCAGATCCCTTCGCCCTAGCCTCGCGCGGACCCATCTCCCATCGCCACCACCTCCGCCTCTGTTCTTCCTCCTTCCTGCGCAACACCTCATCCTCTCTTCTCCACCCTGCTCTCTCCGCCCTCTTCCCTCTCTCACTTCCTCTCCACCTCTCTGCCCTCCGTTACCCTCTTCCCCCTCTCTCTCTCCCTCTCCCTCTCCGCGCTCTCTCCCTCGGCTCTCTTTCTCTCCTCTCTGCTTTTTCCTTTGCTATTCTCTCCACTATTTTCTCTAGGGCTGTAAGCGGTTGGTTTTCGGTCGATTTTACGACATATGACACCCGGGCCGAAACTTTCGGTTTTACAATTTTGCAATAATCGAAACCGACCAAAGTATATATACTGGACATTGGAAACCGACATTTCCGTTCGGTCGGTTCCGGTTGGTCTTCGGTTAATGGGCTGGGCCTAATTTTGTTGGGCTTCAACAATAAAATTTATACTTTTTTGGGCCTAAATCATTAAATTCAAATACTATTTTTGGGCCAAAATCATACATACCAAATTCAGCCTATAAACTATAAAGCCATTACATACAATTACATACCAAGACAATAGCTAAAAGCCCAAAATATAAAAATCATTAAATCACTCCAAGTATGTGTATCTAACTGTGTAAGATACTAAGACTTACATACGTGTAAGTCTTAACTCTTACGTGTAAGTCTTATACTTACACAGATACATATATGTATTATGACATATAAAAAATATATATAATATTTAGTAATTTGTTCGGTCGGTTCGGTTTTAACCGAACAATTTCTATATAATTATAAAAACTGACTGTTGAAAAAAAAAAAACTTACAAAAACCGTTCGGTCAGTTTTGTTTAAAAAAAATCTATAAACCGGCCAAACGGTCGGTTCGGTTTTCACGGTTAATTTTAACAGCCCTAGTTTTCTCTCCTCTTCTTTTCTTTGTCCTGCACACCCACAGCAGCCTTTTTGCAGGAGAGAGACACGTGGCGTGCAAGAAATTCTCTCTTGAGCTGACATGTCATAAAGAGTCTCCAACAATCAAAATATAAGATCCCCTATAATCTCTTTCTTAATTTGCTTGATTTTTTTTGACTCTTCTAAGTTTATCTCATCAAGAAACTTCCATTTTAAATCTGGATCTTGACTCCATAGCGGTCATTCTTCAAGCATGGAATCCTGTCATATATAATCCAATGATGCATGTTCGTCACTTACTATCAAACTAAGGTCACTGCAAATTCATAAAGACAGGTAAGTGCATGAGAAGGTTTGGACTTCTAATTGATTACAAGTGGGCCCTACTGTATGGAACTTTCTATATATATATATATATATTCGTGATTTGATAATAAGAGATTACTACTCAACTAGAATTTTCGGCAACATTTGTGACAAATTTTATCCTTTTCAAACTTTGTTATTAATTTCTTACAATTCATTTAATATTTAAAAAAATAATAATATTTTTATGGCCCGTGTTCGGCATGGTCCTTCTTTTGCTATTTGATTAGAACGTAGATAAGTTGAATATGATTAAGAATTTTTTGCTATTATTTGTTTCTCTTCCTTTAACTATTTTTAAATCTTACACATGTCATATAATCTACCACCAGTGAAGGACCATTATTTAGATTCTTTTATTTTTTTTCAGTCTCTATCCTTAATAAATGCAACCTTATGTTGAAATTTATGTTACATCATTCCAATAATTCTCATGACTTTACCGTTACACACGATTTTCTCTTTCCTCAATATTGGGCATCCTATTCATGCTAACCACTTACAATTTTCAAACAACTTTAATCAAGATGTGAGGCCAACTATAATTGCACAAGATGTAGGCCCTTCTTTAATTGCACAATATGGGTCAGTATTAAATGTATTAGCCAATCCATTATCAAATGCCAACTAATATTATCCAATCTATTCTCACATTTTTATTTATTTCTAATCCTTACGTACTTTTTAGCGAAAAATTATACATCAATGTCTAATTTTCATATAAATCCTTTCCCACTTTGAATTTCACATGCCCAATCTATATATTGACACCATTTTTACTTACTTACTTTAAAATTTTTTTCATTATCACGTTTTGTGCGGGCTAATTATCATTTCTTCAATAATTTTGATAATTTTAGGCCAATTATTTTCAAAATGATAATTTCGACGATAATACATGAAAATGTTAAATTCATTGGTAATCCAGAGTAGGGTCCTTACAATAAAGGTAAATAATACCAATAGAGACTTAAAACACTATCATGCATAACTACAAATTATACTCCATGCTAATTTTAGTAATGTAATAATAAACTTAATTAGTAAATCTTGTGAGTTAGTTAATAATTATGGTAGGAAACATGACAATGGGTGCATGGCATGATACAATGCAGTCAACCCTAGATCATACATAATCAACCCTTAATCAAGAATAATTAAGGTTGGGTGGTTAAAAGGAGTTAAATAAATAATAAAAAATAAAAAAACATAATAAACCCCACACATTTGACCATTGACCATACCCAATTATTAAATTAGACATATAGATGTGAGTACAATTATTATTATTATTATAATACCTTGGGTTAGGGCACTGTATCATTATGGGCCCACCTAATTAGTTCAAATATTTATCTTTCCATTTCTCATTCCCTCATCCTGCTTCTTCTATAAATCTATTTATTCATATTTCAATATTTTTTATTTATGTTTTCTTTGTTATGCCCTAATATTGCTTTTATATTGTAATATATGTTTTCTTTTCTTTCTCACACTAGTTATTATGTATATTAAAGCAACAGCCATGTTCGCGGGAAAGCGACACGTGGCGCTTTCTTTTTAGGCTTTCGCGATGACACGTGGCATACCTCTTTATAGATAACCATAACCCATTTGTATTTTTCCATTCGCCTCCCTATCTAATTTTAAGAGTCTCTAGTAACAACTTTAACCCATTATGTGAAATTTGATTTTTTTTTATAAGAGTACATGTACCAGATGTGAGAGAGATTGTTTGGAAAGGTCGTTTAAATCTCTATCGGTTATTCTTCTCCCAAATTTCTATCCATCTTTGATTATAGAATATTGGGATAATCAGCCAAAAGTCCCTTAGCACGATCTTATAAGGCCTCTAGTCCAACAACTTTTTCTCTAAGGCCTATAGTCCATAAAGTTGGATATATTTTGGCGAGAAGTCCCTAGATACACCACATCAGACATTTTCATGAATGATTTGCCATTTCAACTGTTGGCATAAAATTTTGAATTTTAAATTTTCAAATCTTTCGTTCCCCCTCGTTCATAGTCCATCGCTACCTGTTTCGATTGTTGTTTGCACTTTGGTTCGTTCTAGAAGGAAGAAGGCTCTGCTTAGAGGTGTCAATCCGGGCCGGGCCGCATCAGCACGGCCCACTGAATTGATGGACCGCGCATTTTGCTCGATGCTACCGATGTCGGCGGACGTGGGAGTCCGTGGGGTGCGACCTTTTCGCGACCGGGGGCAAAAGCGGGCATCAACATTTTTTTTGTGTGGGTATGTTAGATTTTCTATTTTACTTGGAATTGCAAGTGGTGATCCGGAGATCGACCTTCGCAAGTAAAAAGGAAATCAACTTCTTTCAAAATTTTCATTGCACATATATTTAAGAAAAGAGACATTTTCTTGATTTGCCGTGAAAGGCGATTTTTTCGGCATTTATAGCCGATTTTTGGCGTTTATAGCCTATTTTGGCATTTATAGCCGATTTTTGGCGTTTATAACCGATTTACAATTCTTATCAATAATGAAAGACAAGAGTTGTGATTTTTGTCTCTTTTAGAAAAATACAAACTACAATGAAAAGCAAGAAAATGAGGATCTAACTTATTAGGAGATTGTGGGGGACTCGTTCAGATTGACGGTCGCAAGCCATATGTGGACTTCGCTATCATCCATGCAGATAAGAACAGAGGATGCTCTTGATTCGCTTGGCTTGGCTATAACCTCAGGTTTTTAGAGGACAGAGACCAAAAAGAGGTCCTATGTCCAATAAAAAACTAAGTAGACGGGCTGAAAAGCCACGTCTAAGCCATTGGAGGCAGAAGGAGAAGGCAAGGACCTTGGGGAGGGTAACCCCTAAGGGACTTTTGTCACCTTATAGTGGTGGCCGGTGCAGAACTTCAGCAGAGTTTTCTTTCTTCTTTCTCTCGGATTTTCTGTGCTTTTTTCTGATCTGGGATGTGATGTCTGTATCTGATCTTTTCTGCTTGGAATGCTCTCCTATTTATAGGCTTTAGGTAGCCATTTAGGAGGATTTATGAGCCTTAATTGTCATAAAGCTACATAAAGAGAGGAGTTACAAGATTGAATTCTTTATCTTGTAACTCCTTTTTCTTGGCTTCTGATTGGCCTGAGGAGATTGAGGGCATTTAATTGCCTTTAATCACCATGATGGAGGAGTTTCATGGTTTAAATGCAATGAATCTCTTGACTTGTAACTCCCGGATGCTCGTTTCTGATTGGGCCGTCCAAAGAAATGAATTAATGACTGCAATAAAGCTAGTCAATTAATCACATTAAGTGGTCCCCGAGCAGTTGAAGAGTCGGAGGCTGTGCCGCGTCTTTTGGGATTCTTTTGGCGATGATCATCGATGGATCTTCATGTAGATCGACATCGGATGACCATGTAACTTCAGGTATTGGTTGCCAACAACGGGTCGGTGCCATTTGTCCTGTCGATTTCTCGATCGGTCGGGTAGAAAACACACTTTTTTGGTTGACCGATTGGCGATCAATGTTGATTTTGATACTCTTGACGATTGACCCGTGATTTTGACGGATGTCAAAGGATTTGGTGCCTTAAAAGTATGAATTTTGGAAAACCCCAAGAGTTGGAAGCTTCTAATCGCGAAAAAACGACGAAAAACGGGCTTTCTGGGGCGAACCCGGCGATTCCGGGGTCCATGGTCTCAAGGGCGGGCGACCCTGGGCCAGGGTCACAGGGGCCGGTGACCCTGGGCCAGGGTCGCGGGGGTCTGCGACCCTGGGGGTGATTTCTCCCTTTGGTCCCCTTTTTGCGGCCGTTTTTGGTGTTTTTCGTTTCTTTTTTCTTCTATATTTTTTATTGACATTTTTTTTATCATTTATTGGCCTGATTTCCCTGTAGAAAATTTGATAAGGATCCTTGCATTTTGGAGTGCAAAGTTTCCAATTTTCCGGAAAAGCTGAAGACTTTGTCGCATAAAGCTGCCAATTTTCCGTCAGAAGCTAAAACTGGGCCAAACGATGTTGCAATGACCTGAAATTTGGGGTGAAGCCTTCTGAGCAATAAACAAGATCAACCATAGACTTTTGTTTGAGTTTTGAAGCCGTTTAGGATCCTGTCGCCGGTGGACTTATTTTTGTCGCGAGAGGGATGTCACGGTTTGATGTGCGGTCAATCGGTGTCCGATTAGCTTGAAATTTGACAGGGAACCTATTAGAGTTATTTTAAGATGATCCATAGGCTCTGTCTTGGAAACCATGGTCCTGGAGAGCTTCGCCGCCGAGAGGCTTGATCTAGTTTCTGAGCGTCAAAGTCTGGTCAAATATTGTCGAAATAACCTGAAACTTGACGTGTAGCCCTTTGTAAGCATTTTGAAGCCGTCCATGTACTCTGTCTGATGAGTGATGGCCTCGGTGGTTCTCGCCGCCGAGAGGCTTGATTTAGCTGTTCGAGGGTTGATGTAGGGTCAAACGTTGTCAGTTTGACATGGAACTTGACGTGGAGCCTTTCGGATGTATTTTGAGACTATCCATAGGCTCTGATCGAAGATTTGGTGTCTCCGATGCTTTCGCCGCCGGGAGCTCCTTTTTAGCTACCGGAGAAGCGAAGTTAGGCCAAATGAGTTTGAAATGGCCCCAAATTTCTTGTGTACTCTTCTTTTGACTGTCTTGAAGGATATTTCAGTTTTTATTTGATTCTGACAAGATTTGATTTTTTGATGTAGCATTGCCTATTTATGGCAGGCTGCGAATTCTTGTAGCTTTCTTGAGTTTGGAAAAGCAAGATGACACACATTTTTTGTGCCAACAAATGCCCCCTCGAGGTGCAGCGACGAGTTGCTTAACTTTTGTAGTCGATGTGCCTCGAAGATATTTTTGAAGGAGAGCTTATGACTTGATCAAGAGTCTTTGAGCAGTCTTTCTTTTTGGTATTGTAGCCTTTTGAGCTTCCAGGGGAATTTTATGGTAGTGAAAGGGATCACATACCATCTCGAGGCAAAGTTTAGAAGATGACATCAGGGATGTTGATTTGGGTTTTGACCTTGTGACCTAACAAGCTGTATGTGACAGGTTAGGGGGGCGGGTTTGGTTTTGACAGTGTGACCCAACAAGCTGTATGTGGAATGTTAGGGGGTCGATTTTGGTTTTGATCTTGTGACCTAATAGGCTGTATGTGGCAAGTTAGGGGATCGGGTTTTACTTTTTCATTTTGGTCTTGTGACCTAACAAGCTGTATTTGGCAAGTTAGGGGATCGGGATTTGGTTTGGATTTCTGTGGAATGTCAATTTCAAGATTTTGGCTCAATTTGGTATATGAGGCTGGATGGTTTGTTTTTTGGAAGCTCATGGGGCTTATGATTCATTTTGTATGGTCCAATCAACTCAAAAGAGGCATGGACCCATTTTTGTAAGCTCTTGGTAAGAGGGATTTCTCTTTGACTAAAAGCCCAATTTTTTTTAAGTGCCTAGGTGGTCAGACCTGGCTCATATGGGCTAACCCATGGGACCTTAAGCTTTTGAAATGACTTAGATCTCATATGGTGTCATTTTTGTAGAGAATATTTAAAAATATCTCATTTGGATAGAGAATATCTAAGAATATCTTTATTTGGAGAGAATCTCTCATGTTCCCTGTATTTGGGAGAGAATATCTCAAGATATCTTTCTTTGGGAGAGAATATCTCAAATCTCCTATCTTTTGGGAGAAAATCTTCATTGATTTCTTTTTGGGAGAGAATCCCTCAAGATATCTTTCTTTTGGGAAAGAATCTTTCTAATTTCTTTCTTTTGGTAAGGTTACTAATTAGTAACACTTACCTCTTTCTTCTTTCCTTCTTTGATTTGATCTCTTCTATAAAAGTAAGGAGGAGGTTGGATCTCTTGCCCTTATTGCTTTCTTTTGCAACAATCTTAAGAGTGTTCCAAGATCAAGAGTTTTTCTTCTTCAAGGATCTTCAAGCTTTTCTTTTCTTCGTCATCAATGGTTTCAAGTAAGTTCTCTTTCTCAAGAAAACTCCATTGTAGAAAGTAGGATGGTAAAAAAAAAGAAAGTGTTTGTTTATTTCTTTTCTTTTTTTTTCTTTCCACGTGTTTTCTTCTCTTTTTTTTTTTACACGTGTTTTTGTTTTTTTGTTTTTGTTTTTTTTCGTGCTTTTTTTTTTTTTTGCTCATCATGATAATGCATTTTTTGGCAAACCAAGATGTTCATGCATCTATTTTTTTGTAAATTGAATTTGTAGCATGATGTGATGCGTACCTGAAAGTTTTTGCAAATTTGGGAATCTGGAGCTCGCAGCGATGTTGAGCCCTTTCTGATCTTGCGGAGACATTGAGGTTTCGAAAGTTTGAAGTTTCGGAGCTCGCAGCAATGTTGAGCCCATCTTCATGCTTTCTATTTCTTTTGGGGTATTTCCTTTTTCTTTAGAATTGCCCTGGAGTCATGTCAAAATTTTGCCAGATTTTTTTTAGCGAAATTCTGTCATTTTGATGATTGATCTTTTTCTTTTCCAACCTTTGCAGGTGGTTCCTCCAGAACGAACAAGGGTAAAGAGCCTGCTACAAGTGTACCTCGTCGATCTGTTAGATCTTCTAATCCGGCCGTTCAGCAGGCCTGGGAGAAGGTCCAGTATGTTGAGAGAAACTTGGAAGAGTGTGACTCCCTCAACAGAAATGAGATGAGGCAGCGACTGATCGCTCTCTGTAAGGTCTGTGACCTTACTGGGTCAGTTGGGCCCAATAACCCGGCCCATTGACCCATTTAATTTGTTATTATTATATTTAATTGTATTTTTGATATTTAAGTGGGTTTAGATCATGAGCGAGTTTCTTTTAGCATTAGAATAGTATCTGCGAAGTTTCGTTTGATTCCGAGTTCGTTTGATCATAGCAGGGGGGTAGTTTGCAATTTAGGGAAAATTGAGTGTTTTTCCAAAATATTCCAAACACCGTGATTTTTGGGTTCGTTGGAAAGGTCTCGTCGTTCTGATGACTTTTGTCTCTTGACTCATCGCGATCCAGCGATCAGAAACCTTTCAAGTGGTCCATTCTTTCATCGGACCCACTTAAAGGACAATTCGGTCTTTTCCTCTCTATTGTCTTCTTAAACGAGGGTTGCCCTAACTTTTCATTTCGTTCTCTGCAACGAAGTAACCCAGCAGCCTCCCCCTTTCTTCCTTTTCCTTTCTCAAGCCAGATCTTAGCCCTAGGAAACCCGGTTCGAGGATCCGATCCGTGAAGCGTCTTCCTTGCGATCTCCTCTTGCTTCCGGTATCAACCTGGTAAGGTTTCCGATAACTTCATCTTTTTATGTCATCTTTCTTTTGGTTAGATTTAGGTCTGATCTTGATTCTTTTTCTTTCTTTCTTCTCCTTGGTGTATTAGGGTGTGTTTGATCGGGGTAGATTGTAATTTTGAGGGTAGAAAAGCTTCTCCTCAAATTTCACCCATTTCCAATCTTCGTCTTGGTTGAGGCAAGTAGATATGCATTTCGTAATATATATGTCTGTATTGTTTCTTTGATTGATTATGTTTCATGTTAGAATGCCTAAATTCTAAGCTTGTCATGGTTAATTGGATTACATATGCTAAATTGGATAAATGGGTTGAATGAACTTTACTTGTATATGGTTTGATGAATGGAATGGAATGTGGTTTGAGAGAGAGAGAGCATGAAGGCTCTTCTCATGCAGGTACATGCCCTGGAAAGGCTTAGGAATGCAGGGAATGGACCCTAGGTGATTGGGATTGGAAATTACTTAAAATAGGCAAGATTTGCTTCAGTCCGGGCTGAGGCAGCAAGCAGGCTCGCTCTAGCGGGCTTAACCCTCGCTATAGCGAGCTTTGCTACTGTTATGGAGCCCTGGCAGAATGCATTCTCGCTATAGCGAGACTGCATTGTGCAGACAGCAACGTTCACTTCGAATGAACATAACTTTTGATCCGTTCGTCAGAATTTGGAGTTCTATTTACCGTTGGAAAGCCCTTGAGACATAGAATCCAATGGTTCTAGTTTCATCACGATCGGAGGTCGGAAAGTGATGTAAATACTTGAATTATTAATCCAACTTATTTTTATATTGGAAATGAGACTGGTAACCTAAGTTTGGGCCTTAGATGTAGGAAACCATGAATTTACTCTCACTTGACCATTAATGAGATTGAAATCGAAGTACGTGGCTTGGTGTGCTTCGATGGGTTGTCTAGGTATTCGTGTATTACGCGTGGTGTAACCGAATGCATATGGAGTTGGATTGAACGATGCTTAACATGATTGTACACCAAGGGATTTCCCTAGAAGCATCATTGATTCAATTTCCACATGTACTCTAATAGAACACGTCGAATACAGGGATGACACCACGTACCTAGGATTGGATAGTAATTCTTCCTTGACGTGTGACTTGTATCCGTTGTTACTATTCCTTGTACACTCTCTTGACATAAAATACTTAATTACATATGAAACATAAATTCTTATAGAATATAGAACTTGGACCTGACGTAGAGTGTACCTTAGGAAACTGTGTCTTGTTTGATGAACATGACTGGCTAGTTAGGAAGGGGATTATCATGTGGTTTGCTTGACTTGTATTATTTTGGAGAAGATAATTCCCTTGAATCTTGTCTTGTACTTGGAACTAGCCAGACTTGCTTGTCTTGTTGTTCTTGTGTCAGAACCACCCCGTATTTATTTGCATATCATGGCCATCTGCAGTTTGGGATTTAATGACGAATCGGTTACTTCGGTTGTCGGGGTGGGCAGTCGGCGTAGGACGGCGTCCATGGCGTTGAATAGCTGGGAGCGGGCTAGGACCGTGCTGCTATTCCCAGGACAGGGAGCTAGGATCCCACTGGAGCCGGACTATGGTATCAGTAGTCCAAGGGGATTGTTACTGGTACCCTGGGAGGTGGCATAGGACATCCTCGGAGTCTCCCTCTTGCTTGTCTTGCTTGCATGTGCATGGATAGTGGTTATTGTTAAATGATTGCTAGGATTCCTGTTATTAGTTCTGCTTATTAATCTCGCTTTATGCCTAGCTTCATATTCTTGTATTTATATGAACTTATACTTGTCATTACTCTACACTTGATGCATGTCGTGTTTATTATGTTTTGTATATCTATTGCTCAACATGTCGTTGACTTTGTTCCTTGATGTGCAGACACATCAGGTGAGTTCTTCTACGAGGAGCAGGCAGGTGAGGAGATCCCAGAGGATCTCCAACCAGCTGAGGAGGCACGAGAGTGGCGTGCCGATGACGTAGAGTAGCGTCATCATATCCTGGCACGAGAGAGAGATACACTTGGTTTCTTAGATTATCTTTCATTCATTAATTCTATCGTCGAACCTTATATTATATTGACTCATTTCATTTATTGGCCTTGTTTGGTGGGTTGGCCAATGTAATAAATTACTTAACTCTTAGTTCTGTTTCTTTTTCTTACGAACTTTAATTTAATGAGATTTATATTCATTGCTTGTGATTCCATATGTTAAGAGTTGTTTGGACTCTATTTGTATTGTACCACATGAGGTTTGAGGTTTGAAATATTAAATCCTCACCGCGGACTACGATCCGTGGGCCCAAAGGACAAAATTTTTAATTAGACCAAAAATTCACTCTCCGGATCCGGTTATTTCTTTAATCGAGTTCAGGGGACGTGACACTCTCAAGAGTGAGGAGTTTTATAAGATCATGGTAAGCAACCGTCCTTGAGTGATAGACGATCAGAGGGTTTTGCCCAAGCCTACCTTCTTCTTTGGTGATGCAGTCGCTGACGACGTGAGATACCAGAGGAGATGTTTTCAGTTCTCTTGCACAGCTGATGGTGATAAGAGAACCGTTGTTATCCGGTCGACGTTTGATTGCACCGTCTCGATCATGAGCCTTTCTCCCACGTGCTCTAAGAGGGAAGATCCTCCAAGCTGGGTGAAAAGGACAAGTGTAATCAAGACCGGGGTTTTTGTTGGCGGTTCTCCTGGAGATACGGAGAAATCGCCTGCTGAGATAGACATGTTGATGCCGGCCAGCGGCTACCAGGGCTCTGATTATCGCCTGCTGAGATAGACATGTTGATACCGGTCGAATTGGGACCGGTGGGCCTTGGCATTCTCAGCGGTGATGGCAGCAATTGGGTGAACCCTTTTCGACTTCATGGCCATTTCAATGCGACTCCGAGTGGAAGTCGTGGACTGATCGCGTCCTGCTGATTGGTGGTGCCGTTTTGAAGGAAGCCGGAATTTTTGAAGCGGTCCGCGCCTTTAGGGAGACCGTGATCTTTTCCGACGAGGCCTTCATGGCTATGTTGGAGTCATTCCTTCCACAAACCAATACCTTCGTTGTCACGAATGGTGAGATTGGTTTTTCTTTGAAGAATCTGAGTGCCATTACTGGATTACCTATCCTTGGCAAACTCTATGAAGACTTCATGCCAATTGACCACATCCTTGAGGAGCAGTCAGAGGAATTCAGGCTTTTGTATTTTCAGCTTGTCGCCTTCTATGATTTTTTGAAGGAGAAGGAGGGCTCCAAAGTAAAATCCAGCGTTGGAAGAGTTTTAGCTCTTTGTCTCCCAACTTCTTTGAAAGTGGGGAGCCTTCTGATAGCATGACCCAGGAAGACAGGGCTAAGGATAAGGGTTTGAAGAAGATTTCGGCTATGCAAGAAGAGTTGAGAGATTTCTTTGCAAGTACAAACGCCATATGTCCTGACATTGCACTGCGAAGAGATCTCGCTGTTTACCTCACTTATTGGCTAGGTGAGGCCATTTTTGCTGGAGGAGATGGAACGCACATTAGGCCGCATTGTATTTTTCCGGCTTGTCAGATGGCGTTTGGAGAGCAGCTTGCTTTGGTGCCAGCTCTTTACTCCTATCTGTGTACCAAACTGCAGGCTGCTGCTTTTTTGGTTCGGCTTGGGCTCCCTATGAATAGGGTATTTTCAGCCCGTATTTTTTATTCATGGTTTGTATACCACTGTCCTGGCTTTTACCGGCTGGGTGCTGCACAGGATGACGATCCTCTGATGATTCGATTGGCTAAGGGCAAAGGCATGTTCGAATCGCTTTTGTTTGTCCGCATGAGGATCCGATGGTTCGTGCCTCCCGTGACTCTACCAGGGCGGGGAGGAAAGGCATTACTCCTTGACAAATGCAAAGAAGGAGTGGCTTTTCAGCATACGTGTCGGCAAGATGGTGTACCGTAGACATCTTTTCGTCGATATCCAGCCGTATGTGCCTTCTCGCTTTGCACTGCAGTTAGGCTTTTCTCAAGGCGTTGTTGGAGCGCCTTCGAGTATGGTGAAGTGTTTTGGAGGTTTGCAGGATGGTAGAAATGCATGGGCCTTTTATAGTGCTGAAGACACTACTGCCATGATTTCTTATCCTGTGTTGTCGACTTTTCGAACTACCGGCTTCACGAAGTGGTTCGCGGAGAGCTTTTCGGCATATTGAGGGCTTTCCAAGAAGGAGCTTGATGCAAAGCTGTCTTCTGGAAAAGGCATTGGAAAGTCAGATGGCGTCCGGTGAGAGGAAGTGTGGGCCTTCCTTTCTGGAGAGAAGCACAAGATAGGCTTTCTCGGTGACCAGGCCGTCATTGGTCATGAGGCTGTCCGGGAGGTACCTGATGAGGCATTGGAGCAGCTAGAACAGGAGGAAGCTGAGCTTGATGCTTGGATGCAAGCAGCACAGAGGCGAGCTTCCATGGAGTCTACTGGCAAGAGTAGACCATCCAGTGAGGAGTCAAGTGGAAAACCTGACTCTGACAGTGGGGTAGGTTCTTCTAGGTGGCGAGCCTGCAGGGGTAAGAGGAAGAGGAGTCATCGTAGCAGCGAGGGGCCACATGAGGACTCTCCTGACATAGAAGTCCCTCTTACTGTCAATGAGGAGTTGCCAGGGAATGCTGATGAGCCTCCGAAAAAGAGGAGCCGAGAAGAAGAGATAGCCGGTGAAGGTATGATTCTTCCTTTTTCTCTTTTTGTTTCTTTCATGGAATTTCCATGTCTTGATTTGTTTTCTCCCCCTGCTGCTCTTTTTTTTTAGCAGAGGATGAAGACTTGGCGATGCCTGAGGTTCCTGCCGATAAGGCGGTGACGGATCCGGTTGTGGCACCAGAAGAAGAAACGAGGGACTCTGGAGTGATTCTAGAATCTCCAACTGGTATGACTTCTTTTGCTTTCTCTTTTTTTTTTTTGTCTGTGACTTGGTTTGCTAATATTTTTCTTGTCAGCTGACTTACCACAGGATTCCAATGACTTTAAACCATCGATGGATGCAAATATTGACGATGCTTCCGATGAGTTCATCGAGGAAGAGAGTGTTCCGCCAGTCGTCGAAGAAGGTATTTTATAGTAATAACCCTGATAATGATTTTTTAAACATGTTCATATTCATACCTTTTTGTGTTTCTTTGGCAGGTTTTGAAACGACAAAGGAGAGTCCATTGCTTCCTTCAGAACCAGAGCAAGGGATGCCAGAGGTTGATCCGGAGGTAGAGACTTCTGCAACCAATTCTGACACGGTGGAGGGGGTACCTCGTGCTGAGATTCTCTCCCCAATAGCTCCGACTGGAAATAGTTCTTTTGTTTCTCTTCCAACGGGGCATGACATGAGTAGCCGACCGACGGAGCGGGGCGAATCTTCAGCTGGATCATCTCTTCTTTTTGCGAAGAAGGTGGTGGTGCGGGTTCTGAGCTTTTGGATTGAGACTCTCCTTGCTGGACACTTGGAAGCCAGATTTGGCATGATCCAGCATGTGCAGGAGATTCTCGGTGATGCCGAAGAGGCTGGTCTGGATGTCACAGGTGCCAGGGCGATCGTTGATAGGATCATTGCACTGGGTGACAAGTGGTTTGAGACCGTGGGCTTTACTGACGACCAATTCTTCAAGGAGATGTTCCTGGACCCTGCTGATAAGGCTAAGTCTGACCTAAATGAGGCTACACAAAGCAGGAAGTAGCTTGTCCGAGAGAAGAACTTAGAAGAGCTAGCTATCATTGGGCTGACACATGACCTTATCATCCTTGTTAGGGAGGTTGATGAGGCCTAGAAACGTCTTGAGCATTTAAAGGCATAAGTCGCTGCTAAGTGGGCTGCTATAACAGAGGCTCGCGATAGGGAGAGTGCTCTGATTCGATAGGTTGCAGATGCTAATCGAGTTCTTGTAAGGAAGTTTCAAGAGTACAAACAATGACAAACTGCTCGGGATAAGCTTCCCAGTGTGAAAGAAGGGTTACAGCCTACCCCAACATCTCATGGCAAGTTCCTGAAGAAGCGTGCCCTGGAAACTCTGACGGCTGAGGTCAAAAGTTTGCTTGAGGAGCTTAAATTTTGGCCGGAGACCATTTTTGGTTGAGCTCCTGATTTTTTGTAGCAGAAACTATCATTCTTTTTATTTTTTTTTTGGTACCACATGTATTTTTTTGGTACTCTTTTTTTTTGTAGTGCTTTGTAAACACTTTTTTTTGGTACTCTTTTTTTTTTTGTTTTCCCTACGCTCACTTAAATCTTATCGTGATGAAAGCAATTGCTAAATGGGATATTTTTTTTTGTTTTCCCTCCGCTCACTTAAATCTTTTGGTGATGAAAGCAATTGCTAAATGGGATTTGTTCAAAATTTTTTCATTTTGTGAAAATCTTTTGTCAAATGATTGTTTTGGAATGGGAGCCAGATTTTGTTTGTGGCATGGAAGCCGATTTTGGCATGAGAGCCAGTTTTTTGTGGCATTGATAGCCCGTTTTGGTGGCATTTATAGCCGGGTTTTTTGAAAGCCAAGTTTTGGTTGGTGGCATTGATAGCCGGTTCTGTTTTGTGGCATTGATAGCCGGTTTTGGTGGCATTTATAGCCGGTTTATGGCATTTATAGCCGGTTTTGTTTTTAAAAAAATGCAAGCATCGACTAAAAGTCGCCTCCCTACTGAATGATCTTGCAAGTATCGATGGAATGTCGCATCCTTGCTCATTTGGTTGCGAGTATTGATGGAATGTCTCATCCTTGCGGATTTGGGTGCAAGTATCGATGGAATGTTGTATCCTTGCTTTTCAAAATTTTTGGTTTTGCTGGTACTGACTTGATGTTGTTTCCCCATGATTTTTGAAATTTGCCATTTTCTCGAACCTTTGGGTTGTGGATATCAACTGTAATGTTGCATCTCCACGATTTCTTGGTTTTTTCAAACCTTTGAAAATTGGGTTGTGGATATCAACTGAAATGTTGCGTCTCCACGGTTTTTAGGTTTTTTCGAACCTTTGAAATTTGGGTTGTGAATATCAACTGAAATGTTGCGTCTCCACGTTTTTTTTTTTAGGATTTTGCAAGTATCAACGAATGTCGCTTCCCTGTGATTTTGGAAGTGTCGAACATGGTTCGCATGTTTCCAATTTGTGCGAGTATCGACTAAAGACACGAGGGTCATAAGTTTTGACCTAAAATCATTTTGACGGTAAAAGGCAGGGTGGACTAGCGTGGAGATCCCTGAATCCAGATTTTATTTCAAACCACGAATTTTGGGTTCAAGGATTGAAAACTTTGGCCAAGTTAGGGAGAGGTTCCTAAACTTGGAATTTTTGAACAATGAAACGGTGAAAGTAAGCATTGTTTGAATTTCTAAAAATTTCAACATTTGATATGAAAATTCTAAAAGAGTGGGTTTAGCGAGTGAGTACCTGGAAACCTGTTTTGGCCGTACAGGCATTGCTCTTACCCAGTTGGGTAAGTCTTCAAGGGTAGTACCGCTTTAAGAACTTGCCGTTCATGGGCAGCATACATCTGTCACCCTCCATGTTTAGGAGTGCATATGCGCCGTTGGAGAAAACCAAGTCGATGACGTAGGGTCCCTCCCATTTTGGCTCAAATTTGCCTTTGGACTTGTGAGCAAAGACCATCGATCTTTTTACAGCAAGAACCAAGTCACCCTTTTTGTAGGCGCGTTGCCTGACCTTTTTGTCGAAAGATCCTGCCATGCATGCTTGGTAAAGTTCAATGCTTTGTCGAGCTTCGAGCCGTCTCTCATCGAGATTGTCCAGCTCATGGAGTCGCAATTTGACATTGCTTTATTGAGTCATGTCTTTATGCAAGGATACCCTCAAGGAAGGAATTTGTACTTCCAAGGGTACGACAGCTTCGCATCCATAGACCAAGGAGAATGGTGTGCTATGGGTTGGTTCTCGAACGGTGGTTCGATAGGCCCACAAAGCTTCAGACAGTTTGTCACTCTAGTCTCATTTGTGACTAGAGACTATTTTCTTGAGGATTTTACAGAGTGTCTTGTTGAAAGCTTTTGTTAATCCGTTTGCTGCCGGATTGTATGGAGTCGAAGGACAGCTTTGGATTTTGTATTTGTCGTAGAACTTGTAGAATCGATGATCCGGGAATTGTGGTCCGTTATCATGGGCGAGTCTTTTGGGTATGCTGAAACAACAAATGACATTGGTGCGCAGGAACTGAAGGACTGATGAGGTCTTTATTTCGTTAAGCGCAATGCCTCTGACCACTTGGAGAAATAATCCGTAGCGGCAAAGCTGAAGCGATGACCTTTACTCGAAGGGGGAGAAATAGGACCTATGATGTCCATACCCCAGGCTTTGAAAGGCCATGAAGTCGCTGTAAGATGTAGCCATTCTGGAGGCATGTGAATGTAATCTCCATGAACTTGGTCAGTAATAACCTAACCTTTTTATCTGATCGTAGAGCTTTGGACCGGCCTGATGAGCTCCACAAAGACCAGCATGAACTTCTTTGAGTGTTTCTTCAGCCTCTTGTTGTGATAAGCAGCTCAGAAGTATCCCATTGAAGGATTTCCTGTAATGGATTTTTGAAGGAATATCCAAATGAAAGTTTGGGGTTCGCCTTTAGAAGCTTACCCGCTCTTTTGGATCTTCAGGTAGGATTCTGAACATAGTGTAATCAATGAACGGATCCCTCCAGTCGCCAATTGAAGTTCGAAGGATAGAGATCTGACTTCCCACCACTTGGTGGCATTCAGCAACTGCTTGGTGTGTGTTAAGAGGAGGAAGGATTCTTCTTTCGCCCACTGTGATTTGCATGTTTTCCCCTTCCTGGATTGCCATAGATGCGGCAAGTCCAGCCAGGGCATCTGCACGTATGTTTTCACCTCTGCGAATGTGGGTGATGTGACAGATGTCATACTTTTGGAGAAGCGATTGTGCCATGTTGTAGTAGGGCAGCAGATTAGGCTTCCTTACTTCAAATTTCTGAATCATCTAGTCGACGATCAGTTGAGAGTCTCCAAAGATTTCCAGCATGGTGATACTGGATTCGATGGCGAGTTCAAATCCTAGGATCAGAACTTGATATTCAGCTACATTGTTTCTGCATGGTTCCAGTAGCGAAAAAGCGTGTGGAATCATGTATTTGTCGGGGCTAACAAAGAGGATGCCAACTCCCAAGATTAGCTGTCTTTTTTCATTTGTCCTGGTCGCACCGTCAAAGTACATGTCCTAGGAGGCATTTTGTGAGAAAGTCTCCACATTGTAGATTGGTTCGTCTGTGAGATCATCTCTGAGTGGAGAATCTTTAGGCAATGGATGCTCTGCAATAAAATCCGCTAGAGCTTGCCCTTTGATTGCCTTTTATTGTACATACCTAATATCAAATTGTGACAGAAGGATGGACCATTTTGCCAGTCGGGCATTGAGAGAACCTGCTTTTGTGACGAGGACCTTGAAGAGGTTAATCCTCGAGACTAGGTAGACTGTGTTGGAAAACAAGTAGTGACGTAGCTTTTGTACGGCGAACATCACTGCAAGGCATTCTTTTTTGACTGGAGAGTAGCGATGCTCTGCATCTATTAGCATCCGGCTGAGATAGTATAGAGCAGCTTCTTTTCTTTCATCATTTTCTTGAGCAAGCAGAGCGCCCAGAGAGTGATCAAGGGCTCTTGTGTACAAGATGAATAGTTTTCCAGTGGTAGGAGCAGCTAACACTGGAGGTTTGGTCAGGTATGACTTGATATCTTGGAACGCAGCTTCACATTCAGTATCCCAGACAAAGTTTACACCTTTTTTCATCAACCGGGAGAGTGGACGACATTTCACCGAAAGATTGGAGATGAACCGTCTGATGCAAGCCAATCTCCCTTGAAGCCCTTTGAGTTCTCTCAAGGTTCTTGGAGAGGGCATTTCTAGAATGCTTTGACTTTTACGGGGTCAAGCTCTATTCCAGCTTTTCGAACTAGGAATCCATGGAACTTACCCGACGAGACACCGAAGAAGCACTTCAGAGGATTCATCCGCAGTTTGTTTTTGCGAAGTCGGAGGAAGACTTCTCGAAGGTCTTCGAGATGATCTTCTTTTCTTTTGCTTTTGACGGCGAAGTCATCAACGTAACATTCGACCGTCTTGTGCTGCATATCTTGGAATATTCTCATCATAGCCCTCTGATATGTGGCACCAGCATTTTTCAGACCAAATGGCATGACAGTGTAACAATACACGCCAAATGGGGTCAGAAAGGATGTATGTTTTTCATCATCAGGATGCATCTTTATCGGATTGTAGCCAGAGAAACCATCCGTGAATGTCATTCGCTCGAATCCACAGGTATTGTCAATCTTTACCTCTGGTATGGGGAGCGGAAATTCATCTTTAGGGAATGCGCCATTTAGGTCTCTATAGTCAATACAGACCCTGATCTGCCCGTTTTTCTTTGTCACGGGGACAATGTTGGCCAACCATTCAGAATGTTGTTCCTCACGGATGAAGCCGACGCTTTTGAGTTTTTGAACTTCTTGTGCAATTTTATCCATCACATCTGGACGGAATCTTCTTTGGCCCTGCTTGACAGGCTTGATGTCTTCTTGAAGATTGAGTTTGTGGATTGCTATTTTTGGGTCTAAGCCGGGCATTTCAGCGTAAGACCATGCAAAGCAATCAACGAACTCACGAAGAAAGGCGATATACTCGGGTAACCCATCATCCTTTATATTATTGCTTATGAATACATGACGTGGGTTATCTGGTGTTCCCAAGTCTATCTTTTGAGCAGGATCTTCTGTTGGAAGGTTCGAAGGTGGTTCCTCCACAATATTTTCGGAGGCTTCCAGCTCTACGAAACCTTCAGGGGTTTCAAGGGCATTTCTAGACCAAGGTTTTGTTCCTTTCCACGGGTCTTCTTGATAGGCGATTTTCTCAAGGCTTGCTATGAGATGATCACAATCGCCTGTTGAAACCGAGTCGAAGTAAGGTACTACTTTTGGAGACGAGGGTTTTTCTGGGTCAGAAGACCATACGCCTGTGCCATCGGACAACTCCTCTTCATTGTCAGAGAAATCATACCAATTGGATGAGCTTCCTGGATATTTGTCAGGAGACTCATCGAAGAGATATCTAGGGGATGTCTTCATGGATACGAGATGTTGTGGCTTGGTCGGAAAGTTGACTTTTAAGCCTTTGTGTCAACTGTCTCAGAGGAGTGTCGGGATCATACCCTAGCCCATGTGAAGACTTTTCTACATGGCCGTGGAGTCTCCAATCTTCCAGCTGGCTTTTGGTCAAGACGGGCCCCAATGGCGTGAGAATACCGTGTCCTTCTCCCAAACCGATTGGGTTTTGAGCGTCATAGCCCATTTTCTTCATAATAGCTTGTGCCACAGGACTATATAAGGATAGTTGAGGCAACCTTTGTTTTGGAAAGGTTCAAGCATGGAGTTTGATGAAGAAGCATCCGATCTATAGAAGAAGATCGGCTTTTCCTTTGCTGAAGTTGCTGGAGCAACGAAGGAAGCAGACGTAGGATCTTCTACATCGGCAGGTGTCTCCATTGGAGTAAGAGCAGGCTGAACTTGCTGAGTGTCACCTTGGCTTGACGATGTGTAGTCTTCTGGCTCTGAATCCGAATCCGTGTCTTGCATGATAGACACGAAAGAGACAACAAATTTGCCCCCAGGCTTTTGTTTTGCCTTCTTCACTTTAGTTGTGATGACCAAAGGCCTTGAAGGTTTGAAGGAGATGATGAAGGGAGTTTGAATGCACTTTTCGGATTTACTGGATGGTTTGTTTTTTCCGGTGATTATTGAGGAGCCTTGCCTTTATCTTTCTGGAGATTTTCGGCCAAGGGTGCTGTGTGCTTCTCCTCTTCTTCTTTCTCACCTTCATACATCTGTGAGTCTGCAAAGTGGACTTCTTTACCTTTGAATGGTTTTCTGTCTGCAAAGACTCGATGTATCATGCCATCGTCGCCAACAAACTTGATGCATTGATGTAGAGTTGAAGGGACAACCCCATTCTCGTGGATCCAGGGGCGTCCGAGAAGGATGTTGTAGCATGAAGGGGTTTTTATTGCATACACAGTGACCTCAGAGATAAGATCACCGATCTGCAACTTCAACCTGATTTTGCCGATAGGCCTTTGCGTACTCCCATCGTATCCAAAGATAGATACAGATGTGTGGCTCAGCTTACTGGGTGGGATGCCCAACTCTTTAAGAGCCGAATTGGAGATGAGGTTGAGTGCAGAACCTGGATCGATCTGAACTCTGTGCATAGGCATTTCCTTGATGTACCCTGTGAAGTACAGGGGTCGGTTGTGCCTTGTTTCGCCAAGTAGGAGGTCGTCCTTAGTGAAGGCGATGGTTGTACTGGCTACTTTTTGAACCGAGAGACATTCAATGCATGATCCCTTAGTTTTCTTCTTTCCTCCCTTTGAGGAAGCTTCTGAGTTTTTGACCCGGTAGTCCATTTCAATTTGGAGGACTTGCGGGGCATGTTTGTCGACATCCTCATTCAGCTTTTGTAATTCTGAAATGAGATTATCACGAGTGTGCAGAGACATTCGCAATAAATCTAGGATGTGCAGACGTGCAGGTATGTGCTTTAAGTGTTCCATCAAGTCATACTTGAAAGCCTCCTTGGGGCCTGCATGTTCATCATGGTTGCCACTAGGGGCGCTTACAACATCTTTTCCCGAGGGACTTACATAAGTAAAGGAAGATTGGTTGTAATTCTTGTGGTAGTCCCCGCCAGAGCGGGTGCCTCTACCAACTTCGAGAGCTTCTTGAGAAGGGTTTTCATTTGGAAGATTGTCTTCAGGATCAAGAGGCTGTCGTTTTTCATTTGCTGAGGATGTATCTGCAGCAGAGTTGCCATCCTCAGTGATTGTGTTGCACGGAGCATTTTTCGGGAATAAGTCCTGAACAGCATCCAGCAACATTTCTTCTTCGTTGACTAATTCATTGCCCCAAGCATCAATAGCTGGGAATTCTTCAGTCAGGAAGGGTGTGAGCTCTGAAGTCATAGTCTCAGGAGAAGAAACCTGAGAGGGTATCGTCTCAGTGAAAGTCACGTGAGATGAGGTGGCTCCAGATGATACATTGCTAGGCGTTGTCGGAGTGTAAGTGATCTCATCAGACGATTCTTCGGAAGAAATATAATCCCGAATTATCACATTACAGGAAGCTCTGACAGGAGATGTTGCTTGATCGGAGTCAGACTCATCCTCGGATGTAAGATGATCGTCTATCTAGCAATTTTCTCCATTTTCAAGAGTTAAGGGAGGATGTACCTGATTGTCTTTAGGGACTTTCGGCTCTGAATTGTGAGGGGGATCGTTGACGCGTTCTTGGTCTTGTTCTAGAGCGAGATGCTGCAAGATCCTTGCATATTCTTCAAGATCAGGCATGGGAGCCAAATCTTCTTCTTCATCTACTTTTTGCAGGTCAACATGGTTGGGTTCCACTGGAGCAATGACGGGTGCTGGGTCAACAGCATTTTCTTGTACAGTCTCTTGGTCTTCTTCATCATCAGACCAGGATCCTTGTGGTTATAGGGGGTTATATCAAATTACTGGCATAAGGTGAGTTTCAGGAACCCATTCTTCATCGGAGAGATATTCTCCCGTTTCAAGGGATTCCTCCCACTCGTCGGTGTAGTTGGATTCGAATCCATCATCGGTGTCGCTGGACTCGTATCCATCAATGGAGTATCCAACTACCAAATTGCAAGAGTATGATGCCCCATGCATGACTTCTTTGAATTGAGGTGTCATGAAATCACTGAGAGTGAATTTTCTTACCCCCTTTGAAGTCACTAGAAGGGACGTTTTTGTTGCCTCCAGTGAAGCGGTAGAGGAAGCCTCTGCCTTTTCTTGGACTTCTTGTTTTAGCTGGGTCTTCTCTTGCCATTTGAGCATGAGATGTTTCCTAGCCTGCCTTCGCTGTTGAGCTATAGGCTTTGTTTTCACGACCTCCAAATTTTCATTTTCTAGGAGATCGGGATGTACCCATATGGGTTGTCCGTCTGGTGTCGGGTAAGGAACCAGTTCTTCGGATGCTTGGATTGTGTTTATCACCTTGAATGAAGTAGTGATCTTCGTCTTCGGTGATTTTGGTATTTGTCCACATGACACCATGTTGACGGAGGCAGACCCATAGTTTTGTCAAAGGTGATGACTCCGTTATTCCACATCTCGTTTATTTTCTCTCACAACGAAGCATTGATTGAGAGGATGCGAGATCATCTGGTGGTATGGACAGTACCGAGGATCGTTGGTTTTGCCAACATCACCCGGTCTTTTGGGTTCAGGCAATGTGAGCTTGCCGTTTGCCACGAGGGCCCCGAAGATTTTATCAATATCTTCATCGAACTGGTATTTCTTTTCTACTCGCTCTTTGAAGGCATCAGAGAGTTCGAGTCTCTTACCTGCAGCTTTGTTTTCAGCTTTCTTTGGTGGCTGAGGAGCTGACTTGGTTTGCACATTGAGGACCTCTTTTTTCTTTGGTTTTGAGGTTCCAAAGGCGGTTGGCTCTTTTCTTGATGATTTCTGACTGTTGAGGTCTTTAACCGTTTCAGCTTTCAAGGAAGCTTCTAGGAGTTCTCCCAGGTTCTTTGATTTGTTGCCGATGATCATGGAGCGGATTTTAGCTCTCATGTTATTTCGGCAGATATCGACTAGCGACGCTTGTGGCAGTACATCAGAGCATTTGTATGCCATTGCTTTCCACTTGTGAATGAAGTCATATGTTGACTCATTCTCCCCCTGTTTTAGGCTTATGAAATCTTGATTGATAGAATTGCCCCCAGGTAAGGGTAGGATTACTTCATGAACCCGTTTGGAGGACCCTTGCCTAGAACAGTCAAGCTGTCTCCACACTATGGACAAGGCTTTTCTTGAATCAACCGTGATCAAAGAACGCAGTTGGTTTAACCTTAGTGGTCTATGTCTTTTTTTTAGATCCTCAATAGACTCATCGAAGAGAAATAATGGCCCAATCCCCGATCCGAACACGGTCTCAGCGATTTCCACGAGCGCCAGTGCCCAGAAGGGAGAGGATCAAAGTTTCTAAATTTTGAATCTAAAATGATAAATATGATTTTGTTTATTTTATTTTATTTTTTTTTTGAAATCTCGATCAGACTCATCGAAGAGAAACGCTGGCCCAATCCCCAATTCGTCACATGCTCAACATTTCTGCAAGCACCGGTGCCCAAAAAGGAAAGGATCAAAGTTTCTCAATTTTGAATCCAAAATGAGAAATCTAATTTTTTTGATTTTTTTTTGAAATCCCGAACAGACTCATCGAAGAGAAACGATGGCCCAATCCCCGATTCGTCACAGGCTCAACATTGTTGCAAGCATCGGTGCCCGAAAAGGAAATGATCAAAGTTTCTCAATTTTGAATCCAAAATGAGAAACCTAATTTTTTTGGAGATCTAACTTCTTAGGAGGATCTAACTTCTCAGGAGATTGTGGGGGACTTGTTTAGATTGACGGTCGCAAGCCATATGTGGACTTTGCCATCATCCATGCAGATAAGAACAGAGGATGCTCTTGATTCGCTTGGCTTGGCTATAACCTCAAATTTTTAGAGGACAAAGACCAAAAGGAGGTCCTATGTTCAATAAAAAGCTAAGTAGACGGGCTGAAAAGTCACGTCTAAGCCATTGGAGGCAGAAGGAGAAGGTAAGGACCTTGGGGGGGGGGTACCCCCGAAAGGACTTTTGTCACCTTGTAGTGGTAGCAGGTGCAGAACTTCAGCAGAGTTTTCTTTCTTCTTTCTCTCGGATTTTCTGTGCTTTTTTCTGATCTGGGATGTGATGTCTGTATCTGATCTTTTCTTTTTGGAATGCTCTCCTATTTATAGGCTTTAGGTAGCCATTTAGGAGGATTTATGAGCCTTAATTGTCATAAAGCTACATAAAGAGAAGAGTCACAAGATTGAATTCTTTATTTTGTAACTCCTTTTTCTTGGCTTCTGATTGGCCGGAGGAGATTGAGGGCATTTAATCGCCTTTAATCACCATGATGGGAGGAGTTTCATGGTTTAAATGCCATGAATCTCTTGACTTGTAACTCCCATTTGCTCGCTTTTGATTGGGCCATCCAAAAAAATGAATTAATGACTGCAATAAAGCTAGTCAATTAATCGCATTAAGTGGTTGCCGAGCAGTTGAAGAGTCGTGGGCTATGCCGCGTCTTTTGAGATTCTTCTGGCGATGATCATCGATGGATCTTCATGTAGATCAACATCGGATGACCATGTAACTTTAGGTATTGGTTGCCAACGGCGGGTCGGTGCCATCTGTCCTGTCGATTTCTCGATCGGTCGGGTAGAAAGCACACTTTTTTGGTTGACCGGTTGGCGATCAATATTGATTTTGATACTCTTGACGATTGACCCATGATTTTAACGGATGTCAAAGGATTTGGTGCCTCAAAAATATGAATTTTGGAATATCCCAGGAGTTGGAAGCTTCAAATAGCGAAAAAACGACGAAAAACAGGCTTTCCGGGGCGAACCCGGCGATTCCGGGCTCCATGGTCGCCGGCGACCATGGGCCAGGGTTGCAGGGGCTGGCGACCCTGGTCGCGGGGGTCTGCGACCCTGGGGGGAATTCCCCCTTTGGTCCCTGTTTTGCAGCCGTTTTTGGTGTTTTTCGTTTTTTTTTCTTCTGTATTTTTTCTTGACATTTTTGATAATTTATTGGCCTGATTTCCCTTTAGAAAATTTGATGAGAATCCTTGCATTTTGGAGTACAAAGTTTCCAATTTTCCGGAAAAGCCGAAGACTTTGTCGCGTAGAGCTGCCGATTTTCCGTTAGAAGCTGAAACTGGGTCAAACGATGTCGGAATGACCTGAAATTTGGGGTGAAGCCTTCTGAGCAATAAATAAGACCAACCATAGGCTTTTATTTGAGTTTTGAAGCTGTTTGGGGTCCTGTCGCTAGTTGACTTGTTTTTGTTGCGAGAAGGATGTCGCGCTTTGATGTGCGGTCAACCGGTGTCCGATTGACTTGAAATTTGATAGGGAACCTATTGGAGTCATTTTGAGATGATCCATAGGCTCTGTCTTGGAAACCATGGTCTTGAGGAGCTTTGCCGCTGAAAGGCCTGATTTGGCTTCTGAGCGTCAATGTCTGGTCAAATATTGTCGAAATGACCTGAAACTTGACGTGTAGCCCTTTGTAAGCATTTTGAAGCCGTCCATGTGCTCTGTCTGATGAGTGATGGCCTCGGTGGTTCTCGCAGCCGAGAGGCTTGATTTAGCTGTTCGAGGGTTGATGTATGGTCAAACGTTGTCGGTTTGATATGGAACTTGACGTGGAGCATTTCGGATGTATTTTGAGACTATCCATAGGCTCTGATTGAAGATTTGGTGTCTCCGATGCTTTGCGCCGGGAGCTCATTTTCAGCTGCCGGAGAAGCGAAGTTAGGCCAAATGATTTTGAAATGACCCAAAACTTCTTGTGTACTCCTCTTTTGACTGTTTTGAAGGATTTTGCAGTTTTTGTTTGATCCTGACAAGGTTTGATTTTTTTTGATGTAGCATTGCCTATTTATGGTAGGCTACGACTACATGTAGCTTTCTTGAGTTTGGAGAAGCAAAGGGACACACATTTTTTGTGTCAACATGAATTAGGGACCGGCCCGTGATATTTTACGGGCCGTGCTGGGCCGGGCCGGATTGTTCTGGGGTCCGCCCAGCACGGGCCTGGTCTTGCCGTGCTGGGCCGGGCCCCATCCAGGCCTAGGCCGTGCCGCCCACGGGAGGCCCATATTTTTTTTGAGTTTTTTAATTCTTGGACCATTTTCATTAAAATAAAAAAATTAAAAGAGATAAACAAGTAGAATAACACTAATGATGTTTTGAAAAAATACATCAAATAAATTGTATTTCCTTGAAATTTAAGTTACAAAAGTTCAAAAAAATTACAAGTTTGAAGTTTGAACTTGGATCAATATTTATAATGAAATTCAAACCTTCTGATAAATGAAAAAAGAATTACAACTTTAAAAACCTATAATACATTCTAAAAAATAAATTACAACTTTAAAAACCTATGATACATTCTAAAAAATAAATTACAAGTAAAAAGCCTATGATACATTCTAAAAAATAAATTACAAGTTAAAAACCTCTTATACATTCTAAAAAGAATTATACTACGATATCTGTAATGCCGTTAGCTCGTCTTCTATCTCGATATGCTCATTATCGAGGTGTTGTTCCCTATCCTCTGCTCGGTACCAATCCCATAAGCACATGCAAGTTTCAACGGCTTCTTCTTGAAGCATAGTCCTCTTGGGGTCAATAAGGCGCCCACTTGCACTAAATGCCTGCTTTGATGTAACCGTAAACGCTGGTATTGTTAATATATCACGGGCTATGGTGGAAAGCACGGGAAAATTAGTTTCGAATGATTTCCACCATGCCAAAATATCAAAATCATCTTCTTCGTTATCATCTATTGTAACAGGATCGCTCGCTCCCTAGGTACATTGTTAATTCATTAAGGTTGTAAGATCCTCCGGAAGAAGAGGAGTTACTTCCCTGAGATTTCTTCATAATACTCCAAATGACTTTCTTTTTTCCTTTATGTACTTGGGGAGGGCCTTTTGGGACCGTGGGTGCTATGGATCTACCTAATCGGGTAGCATATTCCAAAAAAATATTTCTAAATCAGCCTTAATTGTTGCTATGTCATTTATATTAGTTGTATTCATATTAGAGTTTATTTCATTAAGAAGGGTTTCTACACCTTGTAATTTCAATCTAGGATTTAATACAGCAGCTATACAAAATGTAATTAAAGGAGCTAATCTCCAATATTGTGAAAACTTTTCCTCCATTTGTACACACATAACTTGAAAATTTTGAAAATCTCTATACTTTGCAAAAGTAAGACTTATTTCATAAAAATGGCTAAAGCTTGATTTCATGTGGGATAATATACCCCGAAAAAAAAATGTTGAATCATGAAAAACTTCTAAAAAATCTCTTATTATCTCAAGAAGGGTCCATTTTTCATCACTTATAAAAATATTTTCATGCTCCAAAGAAAGTTGACAATATTGATTTAGTGCCATTTTATAGGCACATGATTCTTTTAACATTTTATAGGTAAAATTCCATCTATGCTTTACATCATATGATATTTTCCTTGGATATAGATTCAAATTTACACATATGTTCTTCCACCATTGTTTTCGTGAGGGAGAACAAAACATGTACCCTACAATCTATTTAATAGTCTCTAAATCAGCTCTAATTAATTTCACCCCTACTTATACGATAAGATTTATGACGTGGCATGCACACCTATTGTGAAATAGATTTCCATTTAAATCAAGTTGAATCGGTTGTCTTAATAAATCTGTTGCGGCGTTGTTAGTGCTTGCATTATCTAAAGTTATAGAAATTATTTTATTTTTAATTTTATATTCTCTAAGTTTTTCAAGGATGGTGGACCCTATCCTAGCACCCGTGTGTGGGAATTCTAGCATAGAAAATGTTATCATTTTTTTCTGCATCACCCAATCACTATCAATATAATGTGATGTGATTGCAATGTAACCCAGATTTTGTTTAGAGGTCCATAAATCTAAAGTTAAAGCCACTTTTTCAGGTATATTTGTAAAAATATTTTTTAAATTCTCTTTTTCTTTCAAAAAAGTCTTTATTGCATCACTGCTAGCATATTTCTAGATATTTTCTACCATCCAGGATGAAAGGCAGACCTCAAAATCTTTCAAAGCATCGTTCTTCGGAAAGTATAAATGGTGACTGACTAGATATTATATACTTAATAAGTTGATATCTAGCATTATTAGGGTCATAGTTGGAAACTCCTAAACCACCAGATGAATCTGTTTAAGAAAGTTGAGTTTGAATCATCCTCCCGCACCTCCCCTTACTTGCCCCATCGCTAGTGTTGGGGGTGTGTTTCAGCAAACACGATTTTATGTGTCTAGTAAGGTGGCCAGTGCCGTTTGGTGATTTGCCACTGAGGAGATCTTTGTAATATTTATATTGTGCTTTCTCCTCTGTTCCTCCTTTGGGACATGGGATAGTAACTTTAGCGAAATGAGCCCATACAGGAGAAGTCAATCTTGTTTTTCTTTTTTTTTTTTTGGGTTGTAGGATCTTGGGGATTATTGCCTTCTACTTCTGTCCCTTGGTCTTGGTCTAAATTAATAAATCCAGATCTTCCTCATTTAGAGAGAAATTAAGGTTAAAAGGTTGTGATGGTCCAGCCATTTTCCTAAATAAAAGATTTAAAAAAAAACTTAAATAAATAATTATTTTTTGTGATAATTTATATAAGAAATGGGAGAAGATGAGACTTAATATATAATATTACTATGTATATTATTACTAAATAAAACTCAAAATTAAAGATAATAAATACCTTTATAAGAGAGGAGATAGCTAATGGAGAAGTCCTTCTTAGTTGAATCCTCCACTTTAGAGAAGTCACCCTCACTTCTTAGAAAACTTTGTAGAGAGAGCTTATACTTTAGAATGAGACTTAAGAGAGCTTAGAGCTTTAGAGGGAGTATGAGAAATGAGAGAGTAGATGTGTAAAGAAATGAGAGGAATGAAGGCTATTTATAGAATTCTTAAGATAAAATGACATAAAATACCCCTTCATATGACCGTTTTATAGCAGTTGGGGGGTATAATGGTAAAAAATGATCAAAAGACACTAATACCCCCCCCCCATTTGACCATTTATAGCTGTTTGGGGGGGGGGGTTAAAAAGTAAAAAATCCAAATATAGCCATTTTTTGGGGGGTGAGGACAATTTTTTTGAAAATATAGCCGTTGGGCGCGGGCTGGGCCGTGCCGGGCTACCCGCGGGCTCCGGGGCCCAAGCCCAGCACGGCACGGTTTTTAAGCCGTGCCGGGCCGGGCTGTGCCTCGGGCTTGGCAGGCTGTGCCCAGCATGGCCCAGATTTTATGACGGGCTGGGCCGGGCCGCCTGTTGACTAAGTCAACGGGCCCAGGCACGGCCCAGGCATGAGAAAATTTCGAGCCGTGCCCGACACCTCTAGCTCTACTACTCCTCATCGTGCGCTGAAGTATGTCGTCCCTTTCCATCGGGTGTTGCCACCTGGATTCGGATTCCAGGGTTCTGCCATCACTAGGGAAGAAGACCAGAGTAGAGGTTAGTCATTGTTGCCTTGCCGCGGGCGGAGAGGGCAGATAATCTAGTCTGGGGTGATTCCTGGATGTTGGTTCTTGTTGAAGAGAAACAGAGACATCTTTGTTTTGTATTATGAAAACAGAGAAAAGGCTTGGTTGAAAAGTCTCAGACTTTTCTCTTGTAGAGAATGTGATTCTCTGGTAACAGAAGTAAGGCGTCGTTGCCGGATCCGAGACTTGCCATTGCTGGAGAAGGTTGCTAGTCTCGTTGTTGCCGCCAATGCAGTTTTTCGATCGTTGCCGGACGCAATCGACGGTGTTGCGCCATCGCCAAAAAAGGAACGCAATAGGGCTGTTATATCGTTTTTGGCAAATCTATCTGAGTTTTTATGAAATATATCTGTGTTTTTGTGAAATTTATTTGAGTTTTTGTTAAATTTATCTGAGCTTCTGTCAAATTTATCTGAGCTTTTATCAAATTTATTTGAGTTTTTTTTTTAAAATTTATCTGATTGTTGGAAAAATATATCTAATTTTTGTGTTTTTTCATTTTATTTGCATCTTTTAAAATGTATTTGTTTCTTTTCAAATTTATTTGCATTTTTTGAAACTTTTTTGAGTTTTTGAAAATTATTTGAGTTCTTTTAAAATTTAATTATGTTTTTTTTTTAAATTTATTTGGGTTTTTTAAAATTTATTTATGTTCTTTTGAAGTTTATTTATATTTTTCGGAATTTATTTGTATTTTTCTAAAATTTATTTGAAAATCTCATTAATGGGATTTTTATTAATCATAGCCAATTAAATGGAAGTTGACCATAATTAATGGGATATGATTTATCTTTAAATAAATAAGAACTGTTAAAGAAAGGGTAACTTGGACATTTTAGGTCTTCAAAATTAGAAAAAAGAACTACCACACTATGAAAAAAGATTGTGGATCTAAGGCAAAAAAGTGAAATGTTTAGGGACCTGTCGCCGAATGCCCCAAAGGGATAATGAGCCAAAAGTCCCTCAGCATGGTCTTGTAAGGCCTCCGGTCTAACAACTTTTTCTATAGTACATACAACTGGATATATTTTGGTGAGAAGTCCCTAGATATGCCACATTAGATATTTTCTTAACTAATTTGTCAGTTCAACTGTTTAGACATAAAATTTTGAATTTTAAAATTTTACTCATTTGGTAATTGGAGATTGGCTTAGTTGTGGGGCCAACGGTGTTTGTTTTGCAAGGCAAGCAGGATGCCTCCACCAATAGAAGATCCAATGATTTAAAATTCAGTAATCTACAATTTAGGGCTTTATTAATTTTGAATTGTAATGGATTCTCAAAATATCTAAAAATAATCTTACTATAACAGGGATTCCTTCAATCTCTCTCTAGGAACTTCTTACAAAAAAACAAAAAAAAAAAATCTCTCTCTAAGAAATCCATCCGAACTCTTTCCATGACACTTAAAAGTTACTATTTAAATTTTATATCTTTTGTAGCGTCTCTTCCAGTCCCTTGATCTCATTAGAGGAAGTGCAATTAACGTGGTGTTGCTAGCACCCGCTCCGAACACATTGCAATTTTTATGGTGCCCAAAAGTCCCGAGTCTCACACACATAGAGAGGTTTATGTTATAACATATTTTAATTTCAGTTTCTCAATTATAAGATATGTTATTTTGTTTTTCAGATTTAATTTCCTCTTTTTCTGGCCGGTGTTGGGCACAGGACCCACCACTTCTGTAATGAGAACTATTTTCTTGGTTCTCATGTATTTTTGAGGTACTTGGATCTTGACAAGGTATCAACTGTCGCAACCTAAAAAGTGGGCCAATAATTAGTGTGATCAATCCATTGCCTTTACAATTAACCAATCATTATTGTGATGCATTATCATCATATTATTTTTCAATTTAACCCTACAATAGTATGCATTATACTTATTTTTCAACATTTACTAGAAAATTTACCATAAACAGCTACAATAGATTTTAAATAATTGACTAAATAACATGGTCCAATTAAGTGTCCATGTTATATTTCTAGCACATTCCCTTATTTATGATCTGGAGTGCAATCGAGTGATGATCCATGGCCGATAGCTTGAATTAAGCAATATACACTTGCTCAATATAAGCTCACTCCCTCATTTATGATCCGGCATGCAATCGACTGATGATCGATCCGTGGCAGCAGAGTATGAAATAAACATGATATAAGATTTAACGTAAATTATTGTTGATATTACCATATTAGTATTTTATATTTATCTTTGGAAAAACTACCGGAAAAGTCCCCTTAGTATGTTATTGGTAGGATGACAACCCACTAGGAGTTTAGAGACAGGAGGAGTCCTTTGGGTGTGTTTTGGTCTCTTTTTTTTTTTTTTTCATTTAGGACATTGTCGATATCGACCACTCTATACAGGTTGTTATTGATATACAGAACTCAAATAAAAAGTGGGGTTTTCTTTGTTTGTTGCCGGTACTGCTCTAGAGTGGTGGATGTGGCTAGGGGAGGCAGGGAGAGGGATGATATGAAGAAATGGAGGGCAGCGATCATAGGGTCGTCTTTGTCGGAGGAGGAGGGAGGATCGCCATGGAGGGAGGGAGGAAGAGGAGGGAGAAGAGGGGAGGGGAGACTGAGCCAAAGTTGTAGGAGGAGAAGAGGAAGAGGGCCCGGGCCTATAGGTGGTGGGGGAGGGAGGGGATGAATGCCAGGGACCTACAAATCCAAGGGGAGTGAGAGGATGCAAAGTTGGATGATCCTTAGGTGAACCTGCAGATTCAACGTTAATGTCGTCTTTTTTTTTAATTCGCGATATTGTCGATATCGACAACTTTTATCTGTTCCAGCAGCTGTTGACTTACAACTTTTAATTCATCCTACTGACGAACTAGTCGATATCGACAACTTTTATCTATTCCAGCAGCTGCCTACTTACAACTTTTAATTCATCCCACTGACAAACTAGTTGATATCGACAATTTAATGTTGTCGCTATCGACAACTTTTATCTGTTTCAGCAGCTGCCTACTTACAACTTTTAATTCATCCCACTAATGAAACTAGTTGACATCGACAACTTAATGTTGTCGCTATCGACAACTTTTATTTGTTCTTGCGAATTTCGAAGGCTGTGGAAATGACAACAACAACATCAAACAGCTTCATGCAATTCATAATAAATAACTCCTTTATCAATCCACCCCCCCCCCCCCCCTTCTCTTTCTTTTCCTCTTCGGCAGCAGCTGACAACCTGTTGTCACTCCTTTATCAATCATTCTATATACATGCATTCAACCATTCTATATACATGTTGTGGAACTCTAACACATACATTCAACCATTCTATATATAATCTGCTAACAGTAAAGAAAAATACCATCAAACGCAAAGTATACATGATCCAACAAAAGGATTCTATATAGAAATACAATTCATTCTGTACAATGGCAAAAGGAAGCTAAGTACAAATCTATCAACCTAATAGACTGATGATACATAACCATATCAAAGGCAATGTTACAATTTCCAATAAAAAAGTACAACAAAGAGGTAGCCCCATAAGCAGTATCCACCAAAAAGTGAAGAAAACAAAACAGGGATACCATGAAAATAAGGGAGCATACCTATGAAAATTGAGAGGCTAGCAACCTGGGATACCATTTTCTAGCATGGTTGAAGATATATTTCACCAAACAACTACCAGACTATAATTTTTATCTAAAAGCTAATCGACTGGTTTGCATGGTTTTATAGTGTGAATCCAACATATTAAACCCAACTTATGGTCATTAGGAATGTCTTAAATAGCAAACACCATGGAATAACATATGCCACGGTTCAACTACAAGACACATTACATCAAACACCTATAGGGCAACAATATATGCCTATCTTTAACTACAAGACATATTTCATCAACTACAAAGAATCCATAAATTGGTATAGTTTCAGAAGAGAGAATACAAAAAATTATTGTAGACATGTAGTTTACAAATCCCACTCTACTCAAGAGGGATCACAAAAAAAAAAACCACCATCCATACAGCCAAAGAATCAAACTTACATTTACTTTCTGGGGATTTAATCTACACACTGATGGAAACTTCTAAAAAAAGCCTAATTTCCCAAACAACTCTAGCAAAATCAAGAATTTAGTAGGCTCTCAACATTCTTCAATCAATAGCCCTTAATCCCCCACGGCACAAAGACGCCAACAGAGTGCTATAAGCGACCACATCTACAACGCAACCTCTCTCAAGCATTTTATCGAACACCCTCAAGGCGTCCTCCCCATTTCCACGATCGCCCCATCCCTTCATCAAAATGCTGTAACTCTTCGCCCCTGTCTCGAACTCTTACTTCACCTCCTCAAAGAACTCCTCTGCCTGCCCAACAAGACCATTTCAACACAGAACCCAAAGCAAATGATCGAGATCGTCGACGCGCGCTTGGAGGCTGAATTCACCCATCTTCGAAAAAGCCCTAATGGCATCCAGCGGCAACTTTGCGCGGCAGTAAGATCTGAACATGACCCAGAAAATGTGCGGCCTAATCTCGACACCCCCATCTCTCATCTCCGAGAGAAAGTCCCAAATCAAAGGGAATTCTCTGCAACTGCCCAAAATCTCCACAAGGATGTGGTAGCTCTCTCTGTTGTGGAAGAAACCCGGAACTTTGGTGGCCCAGAGGAAGAATCGGTGGCTTGAGACTGCGAGATTTCGACAGTGTTTGAGGACTTAGTCGATGGAGTCGGTGGAGATCTTGGAGGAGAAGGGTTGGAGGGCGGATTAGAGAGATGTGAGGGTTTAGGTGGTGAAGGAGATGATGGGTTAGTGCTCTGATTCGATGGTGGGAAAGGAGTAGTACTTGAACGGCCATTGCAGGGGAGAAACCAGGACTTCCCATTTTTAAATCTTTCATTCCTTCCTGAAATGGATCGAGAGACCCTTCCTTGAGCACGAGTTGCAGTCGATGAAAAAGGTATGTAATATAAATGGTTTACGCATATTGGTTGATATCGACAACTATATTGTCGATATCGACAACATCGCTAAACGACAAAAAAGGACCCCTGCCGTCTCTAAACTCCTGCTGGGTCCTCTCCTTACTCATGGCTCACTATGGGGATTTTTCAGGTAGTTTTCTCTATATCATTACTTTACATTATATTAATATTAATATTAAAATAACATTAAGTTTTGTAGTTGAATATACTAATTTAATTTTATGTTATAGTTTTCGTATTATTATCTTTGATTCTTTAATATAATAATTTTGTTACGATCGGTATGTTCTCCATCATTAATTTGATTTTAATTAAATAAATATATTAACCTAAATTTGTATAACTCAGTGTTGTTAACTTTTGTTTATTCCTGACCACTAGGCCAGTACTATAACATTATGGGCCCACCTAATCAGTCCAAATCTTTATCTTTCCCCTACTCCTCTCATCTTGCTTCCTCTATAAATCTTTCTTTTTTTTTTACGTTTTTTTTTTTCCCTTTTTTGGCCCATGTTGGGCATGTGGCTCTCACACTAGTATATACTAAAGCAGCAGGCCTCTTCGTGGGAAAGCGATATATGTCTCTCTCTTTTGGGGTTTTTCAATGGCATGGCATAACCAATTCTTATCATAATTTCTAAAATATTATAATTTCTTTCATCTCTCCCCTAAATCTAATTCTTTCCCTAGATTCTCTCCCCCTAGTATTGATTCTTTCCCTAAATTCTTTCTTCATTTAATATTTTAAGGTAAGCAATTTTGTTATGAGTGTAGTAAGAACGTGACTTACCCAAAAAAACCTCACTACTAGAGAAATGGTTATTGGTGCTGGGAAGAAGCGGGCGACCGCTATAAGCGGTCGCAAAACGTATTATTAGCAACCTCCAGTAGCGGTCGCTAACCCAAAACCCACGTTTTCTTTCGTTTTTCATTCCCACTTTTTTTCCCCTCCCGCGCTCTTCGTTTCCCTCTTATCCCTCCGCGTGAATCTCATCTCCATCGTCTCTCAATCTCATTTCCTGTCGGATTCACTCCTCCTCCGGCGACGGCAGGGCTGCAGCGGCGGCGGCGGATGTCCCTTCTCCGGTTCTTCCTCTTCTTCTTCTGGTTATGCCCTGTTTCTCAACAGGGACGGTCCCTGCCCCTTCTTCCGGTCTTCTTCTTCTGCGGTAAGGAACGGTGGATTCCTCCTCCGGCGATGGCAACGGCGGCAGATCCCAACTCCCTTCGCTGTAGCAAAGGTTCTGGAAAGAAAACCAGAACCTGCGAGGATGGTGGTCGAGATGGACAGCGTCGCCCGGACGTTCTCTGTCACGACCGGCAACAGAAAAAATGGACTTCTCTGTTCTTCTTCTCCAGATCTCTGATGCGTACCAAATCGAAAACCGAGAACCCAAAGTGGATTCTTTCCGGCTCCGATCTCAGGCAAACAAATGTGGCCCACTGTTTAGAACTCCGGTGTAGACAGAAAATCCTCGGCTTCTCCGATCAACCCTCTGAATCGGGAGGCGTCTATCGTGAGGTTCGATCGCCTGGGGGTTAGGTTCTTCATGTCGAGCAAGGTGAAGATGTCGGTTCATGAATCCGAAGACGCGAGGTTGGTTTACGAGTTTGAGAATCCAAAGAGGGTTCTCTGCCTCGCCTCTGGAGAGGTTTGTTTCCTTTCCTTTTGTGTAACATTAATTTCCTAGAATTGCTGCTAGAACAGATTTGATTTCATATCTGAAAATCACACTGATTGAACAGTTCAAGATTATGTTATATTCATGGCTTGGCACGTAGAAAATTAATGTTCATTGTGTAAATTGCAGCCTATTCAACAGCAATTGGAGGAATTCATTACTTGGGCCTTGTTTGGATACTTTAGGCAAATGATTGTTGTTTTCCCTTTATAAGCTATCAAGGATGTATATCTTTCACAACAGTTAAATGTTCATAGATTTATAGGTGTATTTCAAAATCAGTGATGCAGCCGAATACTCTTTAGACGTTCTAAGGTGTGATGAAGGGAGCAACTTTGTGTATTTGTGAATAAGTGCCCATGCAATGCTCAATGTAATATGCCTGCCCCATGACTATATTTTTCTTTGCAGTTTTTTTTTATTGAACTTTTTCTTGTATATCTCTCTCTTCATATTTGGTGTCTATGCTGCTTAACAGAATGGTCTCATATTTGCTAGAGGAGAAGATCACAATGTCACAGCTTGGTGCCAGGTTTGTAAGTTTTTTAGGTTCAAGTTAGGTTTGACAACATAGGAGCAAAGGCACACAATTAAAGAATATGAATCCATATTGAATTTTTTTCTCCCTTTCTATGCCATGATCTGTTGCAATGAGAACATCTATAAGGATACAAACATGACCTACTTTGGTTTGAACCCATGCGGCCACCCTCCATCATGGAGGGTATGCTTTATCATTGTGCCAAGCACCAAAAGACGGCCAAAGTTGATTTGACTATTGGTCTAGTTTGATCTAGTTTATATGATTTTCTTACTTATCCTATGTATGGTTGAACAGGAGGATTCCATAGGGGAATGAGATCCAGTATGACCTTCTCAATGCAAGGACCAGGTCAGCATTGAATGAGGCTTGCATTTTTGCATTTTCAAGGTATTTGGTCGGAGACACTCATCCATTCAATTCCTAGAGCTGTCACGATCCTTATGACCTTTTCTTGTTTATTCAGGACATTTGTAATAGGAAAAGCAATCAACAAAATCTGGGAACAATGTTTGTATGTTGGATTCTAGGAAATGGGTGCCTCTTTTCTTGGAATAATATGTTGACAATCGGAAATTACTATGGCGTAATATTTCAGGTAGGTGTTCAGTTGCTCACCAGTATTTTATTCATATTAGTGCTTATGAGATAATGAAGGACCCATTTTTTGGTTTTGTGTAGTGGAAAGATTTTTTGCTCTATTTGGATGCTTCTCAAATTGGATAAACTCACTGCACACCAATTGTTTTCTTTTGTAGAAGTATCACGCAACAAGAGTACTCACTCTTTACTGTCAACCTTTTGCACTTGGGATAATTGCAATTCTAGCATACAGCGAAGCAAAGATTAATACAAGACGTCGCAACTTATTTGGATATACTCTCTTCTTCATAAGTTCATTGTCAGTTCTAATTGTAAGTGCTTTTGTTCTACCTTAAAACATTCGTAATTAATCTTGACACAATGTAATGATTATGATTGTCTATACAACTGCTATCTATTATAATATGACACAATGCCTGAGTGCTCATCTCCAGTTGGCTTTGGATTGAACATGGTCTGATAATTTCTCTGGATAATGATGTATATCTGTTGATCATGTGATCTTTTAAACGTCTCAATATGAATATGAATTGTTGACTGCTCTCTTTCAATGCCATTTGTGCATTTTCTTAATAACCACAGGCAATTAAAGCGAGGCCCGCCCACAAGTTGAATGGCCAGTTCATTCAAAGTGGCATTCTTAAGTCTCAAATGCAGTAGGATGCATTTTACTGCATGTGACTGGCTGTGTGGAGGAGTGTATTTTTATCTATTTTTTGTGTTTTTTAGGGGAAAATTTACAAGTTCCTTGAAATGTGGTTAAGAAAGTAGTTTGCAATGGTTCAAATCCTATGTACATTAATGCCCATCTCCCAGCGTCCCAAGCATGGGAACTCTACCTAGATTGGAACACCGAACCAATCAATCGTTCTGTTCCACCGACATCAGAATCAGATCTTAAAATACTGGTCGATTTCCCGGATCGCGATCGGATCAACCCTTCTCCTTTGAAACCGAAAAAGTGGATTATTGGCTTAAGCAAATTGAAGTTTATTGCAGGATCCATGAAATTGATGACGAGAAGGCTATGATTCAGCTGGCTACCCCGGAGCTAGCCGGCCCTGCATTGGTTTGGTAGGAAAGCCATATCGAGGCCGACAAAGCTCTGTATCATCCACCGGCAGCCACATGGAAAGAGTTTGTCTCTCCCATTAGAGACCGATTTGATCCTTTAGGTTAAGGACCGTAGAGAGGGGGAGCGAACGCCCAGCTGCCAATGCATCTTCTATCTGGCAGCCAGCACAAACTAAATAATGCAAAGTTGGGTGATGGGTAAGTGTCAACCTATTGGTATACTCAGGGTTCAGGCTCTTCAAGACCATAGCAATTTGATCTTCCTCCGAGGGTCTCTTTTGAACCTGAGCAGCTTGGGTCCTTCCCCTCTATAGTAAGCTATGTGATGAAGTCGGTGAAAGACTCAGTGGGTCCTTGCTTAACGAGTTCTAGCTTACGCCTTGATAACTGAGTATCTTTATAGTATGCATAGTGCGTCACAAAGGAGGGAATCAATGATTGACTTACCGCGGAGAAGGCAGAAGATACTTACGGACCATAGAAAGGGAAGGAACAAGAGAATGACTGACCTACCAGAGGGAAGGCAAGAGCTATTACAGCTATGACTCCTGACAGCTATGACTAAAAGTACTATTTACGGAACTGACGATTAATGAAAATAGCGCTCTCCCTTTCTGCAGATATCTCATTTAAGTCGGTTGTAATGAAAGTGAAAGGATCTACTTATTTCAGGAAAAAGAAAGCAGTGATCTTGAGCTGGAGAGAAGGTTATACCTTTGCTGAGTGTAAGCGAAGTGAAGGAGTAGGAGATCAATCTAAAATTATGTACATCCACGATGTGACCCAACTTCCGGTGCAGGTGCCCCATCTGCAATCTCATGGAACCCGGTTGAGAAATGCGCTCGTCTCAATCACCATTTGTCGGGACTCTTCGGAGTCAGTTCTTTGGCTCGGACGGGGCATTCAGTTTATGTTGCTATTCCCGAATCGGGGAGGGAGCATATCAAATGGGATAATTTCAACAATGTAAGATAGTATCCCTAAGGTTCCCCCTACAGGTTAGTGGAATCTTTATGTTCTAAATTCCGAAAAAAGTAGTCACTTATTCGGTACCGGTGCGGGAACTGCAATAAAAACTCTTCTCGGAGGAAAAGGTATCCATTCAACTCTGTCCTTCCTTCCTCTAAACTCACCTATAGAGAATACGAGCTATTAAATGCGCCGCTCTTAAGTCGATGAAGGTGCATTCTATGCGCGAATTGAAGGCAAGAAAAGCTAGTCCGCAAGATTGGTTGTCCGCTTTACCGCTTTATCGGATTTGGAAGCCCCTATACTGATCAAGCTGACTCAGAGACAAGACAGGGGTAGGAAGGTTCTATGAAGGACCTTCTTTTTGGGTCTAAAATTGAATTTCCTCACTCACTTTCAATGAAGTCCAAGTTCTTCGCTTGCCTTGCCTCTTTCATCGCCCCTAACATAGGTTTGGGTCGTTCGCTTTCGCTTGCCCGCTTATTGATTAGGGCTAACCAACCCCTAAGGCTTTACTCACTCCCGCTTATTGATTAGGGCTAGCCAACCTTTCTTCCTATCTTGAGCATTAGCCAACCCTCCCCCCTACCTATTAATGGCCGTCCTAACTTGATTTTAAATGCCCTACCTTATGAAGGCTTCTTCTAATTATAAAATAATCAAATCAAGCCCTTCAAAGCAAGCCTCCTGCTTTCCCTGGCCTTCGCCTTAATAATGTGCCTAACTCGCTTGCTTTCGAATCCAACCTTTAGCTTATTTCTGCGGGCTGGCTTTTTGGGAAGCCCGTTCCCACCGCGCTCACGGCCCGGCTGGCCTGCCAGTGGTAGTGGGAATTATCCCGTTCCCTGGTCAAAGGATTGGTTGGATGCGGGATCTACTCCACGAGGAGCGGTACGGACGTAGATGATATCATCACGACCTCTCTTTTCGTACCGCTAGGGATGCTTAACGCCACTTCGCCAACTGGCGTTACCTGCGCTTTCGTGTCTCTCAGTGTGGTCAGCACTGGGTGTTTCCGAGCAGCGAGGCTTACACCCATTCGCATTAGTTCATCCAAAGTTCCTTACCCTATTGCACTAATTTTGGAATAAGCCATCTTCCTATCAAGGTTAAGGAGTCAACTGAGCATCTCAGCGGCGGGATTGAATACCCGGATCGAATCAGAGTTCACGCCGCCCGCCCTGAACAAATAGGAGGCGTGGGCCACAGGTCGCACATAAGCCGCCGGGTGCACGACAGAAGAACACCCAACATAAAGATGCACACTCCTCCATGTGAAATATGAATCTTCATTGGATCTTTTTGGTAGTAGTCGTGACCAACAGCCATCAACGGTCGGCTCACTGGTAAGCCCAGAATGAGCGTTCCAGTGATTGCTAGAAGCAATTGTAAACTTAAATTCGACTTATCGAGAAGCAGAGCTTACTCGAGGTAAGAAGAATATAAAGTTGGAGTTACAAATGTGCCGGTCGCAATACAGTAGACCCTGAAAGGGCGTACTAGTACCGCTAGACACAAATGTTTTGAGACCGCATCCATGAGATGAGATTCTCTGTTTTGAAAGGTCAAGATTGGATTCATCAAAGAGAGCAGATGGTATTCCGATCTGAACACGGGCTCAGCGATTTCCGCGAGTGCCAGTACTCAGAAAGAAATGAACCATAATTTCTCGGATCTGAATCCAAAAATGATGAGTTTTTTTTTTTTGAAAGGCCAATATCGGGTTCATCAAAGAGAGCAAAAGGCACTCCAATCTGAACACGGGCTCAACGATTTCCGCGAGCGCCAGTGCTCAGAAAGGAGAAGACCAAGATTTCTCCAATCTAAACCCAAAATGACGGAAGTTTTTTTTTTTTTTGAAGATTTTCTTATTTATTATTTATTTTTTTAAAGATTTTTTTTGAAATTTTTTTATTTTTTATTTTTATTTTTATTTTTAAAAATTTTATTTTTGAAAAAATTTATTTAAAAGACGAGAGAGTACACATAGGCCTCCTAACCCGGTCTTATGAAATCTTGATTGATAGAATTGCCCCCAGGTAAGGGTAGGATTACTTAATGAACCCGTTTGGAGGACCCTTGCCTAGAACAGTCAAGCTGTCTGCACACTCTGGACAAGGCTTTTCTTGAATCAACCATGATCAAAGAACGCAGTTGGTTTAACCTTAGTGGTCTCTGTCTTTTTTTTTATTTTTTTTTGTTTATATATATATTTTTAGATCTTTAATGAACTCATCGAAGAGAAACGATGGCCTAAAACCTTAGTCGAACAGGCTCAACATTTCTACAAGCACGATGAACGATAAGCAAGGATCAAGGTTTCTCAATTTTGAATTCAAACCGAGAAATCTAATTTTTTGTTTTTTTTATTTTTTATTTTTATATATATATATATTTTTAGATCTTTAATGAACTCATCGAAGAGAAACGATGGCCCAAAACCTTAGTTGAACAGGCTCAACATTTCTGCAAGCGCGATGAACGATAGGAAAGGATCAAGATTTCTCAATTTTGAATCCAAAATGAAAAATCTGATTTTTTTGTTTTTTTGTTTTTTTTTTTAGATCTTTAATGAACTCATCGAAGAGAAACGATGGCCCAAAACCTTAGTCGAACAGGCTCAACATTTCTGCAAGCGCGATGAACGATAGGAAAGGATCAAGGTTTCTCAATTTTGAGTCCAGAATGAAAAACTGATTTTTTGTTTTTTTGTTTTTGAAAAGAGAAAGAGTGGAAATAAATTCAAAGAATTAGAAATTTCCAAAAAATCTCATCTCAATTTTTTTTAGATGCGGAATCCAACATAGGCCACCAATTAGAAAGTAGCCAAGGAATCGAGAAAAGAAATATAAGCATAGAGCAAAAGATAAGATATGCAAATATTTCATTTCCAGTATCGTGTTCCCAAATGACCGGGTCCCACCGGGTGTGCCAGCTTGATGGACCGCGCTCCTGCCTGGTTCTACCGAGGTCGGCGGACGTGGGAGTCCGTTGGGTCCGACCCTTTCGTAACCGGGGGGCAAGGGCGTGCATCAACATTTCTTTTGTGTGGGTGTGCCAGATTTTCTATTTTTTGCTTGGAATTGCAAGTGGTGATCCGTAGATCAACCTTCGCAAGTAAAAAAGAAATCAACTTCTTTCAAGTTTTCCATTGCACATATATTTAAGAAAAGAGACATTTTCTTGATTTACCGTGAAAGGCGATTTTTTTGGCATTTATAGCCGATTTTGGTGTTTATAGCCGATTTTTTGGCGTTTATAGCCGATTTTGGCGTTTATAGCCGATTTACAATCCTTATCAATAATGAAAGACAAGAGTTGTGATTTTTGTCTCTTTTAAAAAAATACAAACTACAATGAAAAGCAAGAAAAGGAGGATTTAACTTCTCAGGAGATTATGGGGGACCCGTTCAGATTGACGGTCGCAAGCCATATGTGGACTTCGCCATCATCCATGCAGATGAGAACAAAGGATGCTATTGATTCGCTTGGCTTGGCTATAACCTCAGGTTTTTAGAGAACAAAGACCAAAAGGAGGTCCTATGTCTAATAAAAAGCCACGTCCAAGCCATTTCGAGGCAGAAGGAGAAGGCAAGGACCTTGGGGGGTACCCCCCAAAGGACTTTTGTCACCTTGTAGCGGTGGTCGGTGTAGAACTTCTGCAGAGTTTTCTCTCTTTTCCTTCTCTGAATTTCTGTGCTTTGTCCGTCTCTCTCTGTGTCTCCTTTTTCTTCTTGGAGAGCTCTCCTATTTATAGGCTTTTAGGTAGCCATTTAGGAGGGTTTATGAGCCTTAATTGTCATAAAGCTACATAAAGGGAGGAGTTACAAGATTGAATTCTTTATTTTGTAACTCCTTTTTCTTGGCTTCTGATTGGCCGGAGGAGATTGAGGGCATTTAATCGCCTTTAATCGCCATGATGGGAGGAGTTTCATGGGTTAAATGCCATGAGTCTCTTGACTTGTAACTCCCGGATGTTTGCCTTCTGATTGGTCCGTCCAAAGAAATGGATTAATGACTGTAATAAAGCTAGTCAATTAATCGCATTAAGTGGTCGCTGAGCAGTTGAAGAGTCGCGGGCAGTATCGCGTGTTTGGGGATTCTTCTGGCGATGATCATCGATGGATCTTCATGTAGATTGAGATCGGATGACCATGTAACTTCAGGTGTTGGTTGCCAACAGCGGGTCGGTGCCATCTGTCCTGTTGATTTCTCGATCGGTCGGGTAGAAATCACACTTTTTTGGTTGACCGGGTGGCGATCAATGTTGTTTTCAATACTCTTGATGATTAACCCATATTTTTTACGGATGTTAGAGGATTTGGTGTCTCAAAAGTATGAATTTTGGAAAATACCAAAGGCCGGACGCTTCAAATCGTGGAAAAACGGCGAAAAATGGGGTTTCCGGGGCCCACCGGGCGATCTCGGGCCCCAGGGTCGCCGGCGACCCTGGGTGGTTTTCCCCATTTTGTCCCGTTTTGTGTCCGTTTTTGCTGTTTTTCGATTCTTTTTTCTCCTGTATTTTTCCTTGACATTTTTGATCATTTATTGGCCTGATTTCCCTGTAGAAAACCTGATGAGAAATCCTTGCATTTTATTTTGCAAAGTTTCCAATTTTCTGAGAAAGCCGAAGACTTTGTTGCGTAGAGCTGCCGATTTTCCGTCAGAAGCTAAAATGGGTCAAACGATGTCGGAATGACCTGAAATTTGGGGTGAAGCCTGCTGAGCAATAAATAAGACCAACCATAGACTTTTTTTTGAGTTTTGAAGCCATTTGGGGTCCTATCACCAGTCGACTTGCTTTTGTCGCGATGAATCTGTCGCGGCTTGATGTGCGGTCAACCGATGTCCGATTGACTTGAAATTTGACAGGGAACCTATTGGAGTCATTTTAAGATGATCCATAGGCTCTGTCTTGGAAACCATGGTCCCGGGTAGCTTCGCCGCTGAGAGGCCTGATTTGGCTTCCGAGCGTCAAAGTTTGGTTAAATGTTGTCGAAATGACCTGAAATTTGACGTGTAGCCCTTTGTAAGCATTTTGAAGCCGTCCATGTGCTCTATCTGATGAGTGATGGCCTCGGTGGTTCTCGCCGCCGAGAGGCTTGATTTAGCTGTTCGATGGTTGATGTAGGGTCAAACGTTGTCGGTTTGACTCGGCACTTGACGTGGACCCTTTTGAATGTATTTTGAGACCATCCATTTGCTCTGATCGAAGATTTGGTGTCTCCGATGCTTTCGCCGCCGGGAGCTCCTTTTCAGCTGCCGGAGAAGCGAAGTTAGGCCAAATGATTTTGAAATGGCCCGAAACTTCTTGTGTACTCCTCTTTTGGCTGTCTTGAAGGATGATGCAGTTTTTGTTTGATTCTGACAAGATTTGATTTTTTGGAAGTAACATTGCCTATTTATGGCAGGTTGCGACTTCATGTAGCTCTTTGGATCTTGAAGAGGCAAAGTGACTTTTTTGGTGTCAACACAAACGGACTCCCACGTCCGCCGACCTCGGTAGAACCGAGCAGAAGCGCCGGTCCATCAAGCTGGCTCCACCCGGTGGGACCTGTTCATTTGAGAACACGATGCTAGAAATGAAATATTTGCATATCATATCTATTGCTCTATGCTTATACTTCTTTTTTTTGATTCCTTGGCTACCTTCTAATTGGTGGCCTATGTTGGATTCCGCATCTAAAAAAAATGAGATGACATTATTTGGAAATTTCTAATTCTTTGAATTTATTTCCATTCTTTCTCTTTTCAACAAAAAAAATCAGATATTTCAGTTTGAATTTAAAATTGAGAAACCTTGATCCTTTCCTATCGTTCATCGTGCTTGCAGAAATGTTGAGCCTGTTCGACTAAGGTTTTGGGCCATCGTTTCTCTTCGATGAGTTCATTAAAGATCTAAAAAAAAAAATTAAAAAAAAATCAGATTTTCCAGTTTGAATTCAAAATTGAGAAACCTTGATCCTTTCCTATCGTTCATTCTTTCTCTTTTCAACAAAAAAAATCAGATTTTTCAGTTTGAATTTAAAATTGAGAAACCTTGATCCTTTCCTATCGTTCATCGTGCTTGCAGAAATGTTGAGCCTGTTCGACTAAGGTTTTGGGCCATCGTTTCTCTTCGATGAGTTCATTAAAGATCTAAAAATAAAAAAATAAAAAATAAAAAAAAATCAGATTTTCCAGTTTGAATTCAAAATTGAGAAACCTTGATCCTTTCCTATCGTTCATCGTCCTTGCAGAAATGTTGAGCCTGTTTGACTAAGGTTTTGGGCCATCATTTCTCTTCGATGAGTTCATTAAAGATCTAAAAATAAAAAATTAAAAATAAAAAATATCAGATTTTCCAGTTTGAATTCAAAATTGAGAAACCTTGATCCTTTCCTATCGTTCATCGTGCTTGCAGAAATGTTGAGCCTGTTCGACTAAGGTTTTGGGCCATCGTTTCTCTTCGTTGAGTTCATTAAAGATCTAAAAATAAAAAAAATAAAAAAACAAAAAATTAGATTTTATCATTTTGGATTCAAAATTGAGAAACCTGGATCCTTTCCTATCATTCATCGCGCTTGCAGAAATGTTGAGCCTGTTCGACTAAGGTTTTGGGCCATCGTTTCTCTTCGATGAGTTCATTAAAAATCAAAATAAAAAAAAAATATATATATATATAACAAAAAAAAAGACATAGACCACTAAGGTTAAACCAACTGCATTCTTTGATCATGGTTGATTCAAGAAAAGCCTTGTCCAGAGTGTGGAGACAGCTTGACTGTTCTAGGCAAGGGTCCTCCAAACGGGTTCATTAAGTAATCCTACCCTTACCTAGGGGCAATTCTATCAATCGAGATTTCATAAGACCGGGTTAGGAGGCCTATGTGTACTCTCTCATCTTTTAAATAAATTTTTTTTTCAAAATAAGATTTTTAAAAATAAAAATTTTAAAATTTTAAAATAAAAAATAAAAAAATTTCAAAAAAAAATCTTAAAAAAAAATCTTAGAAAAAAAAAAACTTCTGTCATTTTGGGTTTAGATTGGAGAAATCTTGGTCTTCTCCTTTCTGAGCACTGGCGCACGTGGAAATCGCTGAGCCCGTGTTCAGATTGGAGTGCCTTTTGCTCTCTTTGATGAACCCGATATTGGCCTTTAAAAAAAAAAAAAAAAACTCGTCATTTTTTTATTCAGATGCGAGAAATTATGGTTCATTTCTTTCATGAGCACTGGCGCTCGCGAAAATCGCTGAGCCCGTGTTCAGATCGGAATACCATCTGCTCTCTTTGATGAATCCAATCTTGACCTTTCAAAATAGAGAATCTCATCTCATAGATGCGAGTGTCTAAACATTTGTGTCTAGCGGTACTAGTACGCCCTTTCAGGGTCTACTGTATTCGCGACCGGCACATTTGTAACTCCAACTTTATATTCTTCTTACCTCGAGCAAGCTCTGCTTCTCGATAAGTCAAATTTAAGTTCACAATTGCTTCTAGCAGTCACTGGGACGCTCATTCTAGGCTTACCATATCTGCGGTTAGAACAATTGTACCCTCTATGACCTTTTGCCTTCTTCATATTGCTTGGGTCATCTCCCTCGAGCGATTCGAAAAGTCCAAACCATAGAACTTCCAATTTATGATCATTATATTCTTGTGATTACTAATGGATGTGGTCTTATTTTAGAAATTTTCGAAAAAAACTAACAATGGCAGCATCACTTACCATTACTTTTGATGAAAGCAAGCACCAACTCATGCTTCAACAGAAGCAAACCACGTGTACCTACAAGTGCCCCATCAGATTCCGAAGCGTCAACTCCCTCGGCAACTCTCTGAACTCTGGGTCGACCTCGACTCCCCGGACTATCATCTTTGGGACGCTGGGACCATTCCCACTTTCCGAGGAACAAACTGCTCCTTCCAAGAAGCAGAAACTCGCCTCTCAACGTGTCACTACCGTGACACCAAAGGCGAGCACCAGAAGGCCTGAAGCCCGTGGTAGCCCCACGAAGCCTCGACCAGTAAACGACCAGGTCTATCCCAAGACTTGGTCCCCAAGACCTTCACCAAAACAAAGAAGGTCCCAAACATCCACTAAGCCAGCATTCCTGGCCCCACTCAAGGAGAACCAGTTCTACCCTCTTGCTTACATGAAAGAGGAGAGACCCATCTCCAACCTGACTCCCAAGTCAACCCAGCATGAGCCGGCTTGTTCCTACAAGCCCAAAATCAAGTCATGCATCACAAGGCCTCCGCAAGCACCTGCTAGGGCCTACAAACCTGCAGTTCGACCCTTCATCTCTATAGGGGCCGAACTCCAAAAATTCAAAGCTTCGCTGCAACAGGCGAAGGACAGGGTTCGCATCCTGTCCTTGCCCAGCTACAAAGAAGACAGGCTCGGCTTGCTGCGCCCAAGGAAGCACATCCTTCATCGTCAAAGCTCAGCCAGAGCTGACCGAAGCTCAAATTGCTCGTCGTATACGCCGCCGCACGTCGTATCGGCAAAAGAGACTAGAGAAGCAAAGGACCCAGCCTCCTACACTTCAAGTCTCTCCCAAATGGGTCGAAAAAGATAGACCCAACCAAGTTGCTACCATCCATATGGTTGGAAAAACCAGAAGACGCCAAAAGTTAGTAACAAAAATCCATATCCGATGTCCGATGACCCGCAGCGTCTCCAGGACAAGAAGACATTCAGAAGAATCCCCTGTTCCTTCAAGCAAAGGACGACAGAGTGATCCTTCCTCAAGCTCTTCTTCAAAAAGAATGAGCCCCAGCTCAGTCACCAGGACAGTTTCTTCGTTCGAATCACGAAGAATGAACGTCTTGGCTACAAATTCTGATCCACCACCCCGCAATACACCTCAAGATGATGCGATCACACGCATCCAGCAGTTGGAACAAGGCCATCAAAGGATTGAAACTCTGATGGAAAACCTTCTCCTCGCCTTCCAAAATCAGGCGAACAATGAACCTCCTCCAAATCATCAAGACAATGAGGTAAATGGAGAAGAAAATGAATCACGCGCCCTTATCAAAACGGACGTAGACAGTATCCTCGCCAAAGCAAAAGAAGAGGATATACTCAAGGAGCATGGGATCAAGCCACCATATCCCTTATGGATGGACTCGGTCCCGTTCCCCACAAAACTCAAGCATCTTACTCTCCAAACATATACGAGCAAAGGATCAGCCAGACAGCACGTCATCCACTTTAAGATCCTGACGGGAGCTATCGCGGATCAAGATGCACTCAAGATCCGCCTCTTTGCAAGTACCCTAAAAGGTACGGCCTTCGATTGGTACTCCACTCTGCCGGAGGACTCCATCCAAAACTGGGCCATGCTAGAGACACGCTTCCTGACTCACTTCAAAGTTGAGGATCATCCCGCTACTATGGCTCAGCTGTGCAGCCTAAAACAGAGGGAGAATGAGTCAACATATGACTTCATTCATAAGTGGAAAGCAATGGCGTACAAATGCTCTGATGTACTGCCACAAGCGTCGCTAGTCGACATCTACTGAAACAACATGAGAGCTAGAATCCGCTCCATGATCATCGGCAACAAATCAAAACGAAACCCTGGAGATGACGGTGATTAAAGACCTCAACAGTCAGAAATCATCAAGAAAAGAGCCAACCGCCATTGCAACCTCTAAACCAAAAAAGAAAGAAGTCCTCAATGTGCAGACCAAGTCAGCTCCTCAGTCACCAAAGAAAGCTTAAAACAAAGCTGCTGGTAAGAGACCTGAACTCTCAGATGCCTTCAAAGAACGAGTAGAGAAGAAATACCCATTTGATGAAGATGTTGATGAAATCTTCGGGGCTCTTGTGGCAAACGGCAAGCTCACCATGCCTGAACCAAAAAGACCGGGTGATGTTGGCAAAACCAACGATGATCTCGCATCCTCTCAATCAATGCTTCGTTGTGAGGGAGAAAATAAACGAGATGTGGAAAAACAGAGTCATCACCTTTGACAAAAAATATGGGTCTGTCTCCGTCAACATGGTGAGATGTGGACAAACATCAAAATCACCAAAGAAGAAGATCACTACTTCCTTCAAGGTGATAAACTCAATTCAAGCGTCCGAAGAACTGGTTCCTTACCCGACACCAGACGGACAACCCATATGTGTACATCCTGATCTCCTGGATGATGAAAATTGGGAGGTCGTGAAAACGAAGCTTACAGCTCAACAACGAAGGCAGGTTAGGAAATATCTCCTCAAGCTCAAACGGCAAGAGAAGACCCAGCCAAAACAAGAAGTCAAAGAAAAGGCGGAGGCTTCCTCTACCGCTTCACTGGAGGCAACAAAAATGTCCCTTCCAGAGACTTCAAAGGGGGTAAGAAAATTCACTCTCAGTGATTTCATGCCACCTTAATTCAAAGAAGCCACGCAAGAGGCATCATACTCTTGCAATTCGGTAGTTGGATTCTCCATTGATGGATACGAGTCCAGCGACACCGATGATGGATTCGAATCCAACTACACAGACGAGTGGGTGGAGTCCCTTGAAACAGGAGAATATCTCTCCGATGAAGATTGGGTTCCTGAGACTCATCTTATGCCAGTAATCTGGTATAACCCCCTATAGCCACAAGGATCCTGGTCTGATGATGAAGAATACCAAGAGGTTGTACAAGAAAATGTTGCTGAACCAGCACCTCTCATTGCTCCAGTGGAAATCAACCATGTTGAGCCACAAAGAGCTGATGAGGAAGAAGATTTGGCTCCCATGCCTGATCTTGAAGAATATGCAAGGATCTTGCAGCATCTCTCTCTAGAACAAGAGCAGGACCGCGTCAACGAGCTTCCTCGCAATCCAAAGCCTGAAGTCCATGAAGTCCATCAGGTACATCCTCCCTTAACTCCTGAAAATGGAGAGAATTGCTGGATAGACGATCCTCTTACATCCGAGGATGAGTTTGACTCCAATCAGGCAACGTCTCCCGTCAAAGCTTCCCGTAATGTGATGATTCGGGATTATAGCTCTTCCGAAGCATCGTCTGATGAGAGCACTTATACTCCGGCGACGCCTAGCAATGTATCTTCTGGAGCTACCTCGTCTCATGTGACTTTCACTGAGATGACACCCTCTCAGGTTTCTTCTCCTGAGACTGTGACTTCAAAGTTCACACCCTTCCTGGCTGAAGAATTCCCAGCTATTGATGCTTGGGACAATGAATTGGTCAACGAAGAAAAAAGGTTACTGGATGATGTTCAGGACTTGTTCCCGAGAAATGCTCCGTGCAACACAATCACTGAGGATGGCAACTCCGCTGCTGATACATCCTCAGCAAATGAAAAATGAGAGCCTCTTGATCCTGAAGACAATCTTCCAAACGAAGACCCTTCTCAAGAAGCTCTCGAAGTTGGTAGAGGCACCCGCTCTGGCCGGGACTACCCCAAAAATTACAACCAATCTTCCTTTACATATGTAAATCCTTCGGGAAAAGATGTTTGTAAGCGCCCCTAGTGGCAATAATGATGAACATGCAGGCCCTAAGGAGGCTTTCAAGTATGACTTGACTGAACACTTCAAGCACATACCTGCACGTCTGCACATCCTAGATTTGTTGCGAATGTCGTGATAATCTCATCTCAAAATTACAAAAGCTGAATGAGGATGTCGACAAACATGCCCCGCAAGTCCTCCAAATTGAAATGGATTACCGGGTCAAAAACTCAGAAGCTTCCTCAAAGGGAGAAAAGAAGAAAACTGAGGGATCATGCATTGAATGCCTCTCGGTTAAAAAAGCAGCCAGTGCAACCATCGCCTTCACAAAGGACGACCTCCTACTTGGCGAAACCAGGCACAATCGACCCCTGTACTTCACAGGGTACATCAAGGAAATGCCTATGCACAGAGTTCAGATCGACCCAGGTTCTGCACTCAACCTCATCTCCACATCGGCTCTCGAAGAGTTGGGCATCCCACCCAGCAAGCTGAGCCACACATCTGTATCTATCTTTGGATACGATGGGAGTACCCAAAGGCCTATCGGCAAAATTAGGTTAAAGTTGCAGATCGGTGATCTTATCTCTGAGGTCACAGTGTATGCAATAAAAACCCCTTCATGTTACAACATCCTTCTCAGACGCCCTTGGATCCACGAGAATGGCGTTGTCCCTTCAACTCTACATCAATGCATCAAGTTTGTTGGCGACGACGGCATGATACATCGAGTCTTTGCGGACAGAAAACCCTTCAAAGGTAAAGAAGTCCACATTGCAGACTCACAAATGTATGAAGGTGAAAAAGAAGAATAGGAGAAGCATACAGCATCCTTTGCCGAAAATCACCAGAAAGATAAAGGCAAGGCTCCTCAACAATCGCCGGAAGAAAACAAATCATCCGGTAAATCCGAAGAGAGCATTCAAACTCTCTTCATCATCTCCATCAAACCTTCAAAGCCTTTGGTCATCACAACTAAAGTGAAGAAGGCAAAGCAAAAGTCTGGGGGCAAATTTGTTGTCTCTTTCGTGTCTATCATGCAAGACACGGATTCGGATTCAGAGCCAGAAGATGACACATCGTCAAGCCAAGCTGACACTCAGCAAGTTCAGCCTGCTCTTACTCCAATGGAGACAACTTCTGACATAGAAGATCCTACATCAGCTTCCTTCGTTGTTCCAGCAACTTCGGCAAAGGAAAAGCCGATCTTCTTCCATAGATCGGATACTTCTTCATCAAACTCCATGCTTGAACCTTTCCAAAATGAAGGTATGCCTTAACTATCCTTATATAGTTCTGTGGCACAAGCTATTATGAAGAAAATGGGCTATGATGCTCAAAACCCAGTCAGTTTGGGAGAAGGACGCGGTATTCTCACGCCATTGGGCCCGTCTTGACCAAAAGCCAGCTGGAAGATTGGAGACTCTACGGCTACGTAGAAAAGTCTTCACATGGATTAGGGTATGATCCCGACACTCCCCTGAGACAGTTGACATAAAGGCTTAAAAGTCAATATACTGACCAAGCCTCAACATCTCAAGTCCATGAAGACATCGATCTCCCTGGATATCTCTTCGATGAGTCACCTGACAAAGATCCAGGAAGCTCATCCAATTGGCACGATTTCTCCGAAAATGAAGAGGAGTTGTCCGATGGCACAGACGTATGGTCTTCTGACCCAGAAGAACCCTCATCTCCAAAGGAAGTAGCCTACTTCAACCCGGTTTCAACAGGCGATTGGGATCATCTCATAGCAAGCCTTGGGAAAATTACCGATCAAGAAGACCCGTGGAAAGGAACAAAACCTTGGTCTGGAAATGCCCTTGAAACCCCAGAAGGTTTCGTTGAGCTGGAAGCCTCCGAAAATATTGTGGAGGAACCACCTTCGAACCTTCCAACAGAAGATCCTTTTCAAAGATAGACTTGGAACACCAGATAACCCACGTCCTGTATTCATAAGCAAGAATATAAAGGATGATGAGTTAAGACATCAAGCCTGTCAAGCAAGGCCAAAGAAGATTCCGTCCAGATGTGATGGATAAAATTGAACAAGAAGTTCAAAAACTCAAAAGCGTCGGCTTCATCCGTGAGGAACAACATCCTGAATGGTTGGCCAACATTGTCCCCGTGACAAAGAAAAATGGGCAGATCAGGGTCTGTATTGACTATAGAGACCTTAATGGAGCATGCCCAAAAGATGAATTTCCGCTCCCCATGCCAGAGGTAATGATTGATAATACCTGTGGATAAAAGCGAATGACATTCATGGATGGTTTCTCTGGCTACAATCAGATAAAGATGCATCCTGAAGATGAAAAACATACATCTTTTCAGACCCCATTTGGCGTGTATTGTTACACTGTCATGCCATTTGGTCTGAAAAATGCCGGTGCCACATATCAGAGGGCTATGATGAAAATATTCCAAGATATGCAGCACAAGACGGTTGAATGTTACATTGATGACCTCGCCATCAAAAGCAAAAGAAAAGAAGATCATCTCGAAGACCTTCGAGAAGTCTTCCTCTGGCTTCGCAAACACAAACTGCGAATGAATCCTTTGAAATGCTTCTTCGGCGTCTCGTCGAGTAAGTTCCTCGGATTCTTAGTTCGGAAAGCTGGAATAGAGCTTGACCCTATAAAAGTCAAAGCCATTCTAGAAATGCCCTCTCCAAGAACCTTGAGAGAACTCAAAGGGCTTTAAGGGAGATTGGCCTACATCAGATGGTTCATCTCCAATCTTTCAGGGAAATGTCGTCCATTCTCCCGGTTGATGAAAAAAGGTGTAAACTTAGTCTGGGATGCTGACTGTGAAGCTGCTTTCCAAGATATCAAGTCATACCTGACAAAACCTCCAGTGTTAGCTGCTCCTACCACTGGAAAACCATTCATCTTGTACACAAGAGCCCTTGATCATTCTTTGGGAGCTCTGCTTGCACAAGAAAATGATCAAAGAAAAGAAGCTGCTCTATATTACCTCAGCCACATGCTAGTAGGTGCAGAGCATCGCTACTCTCCAGTCGAAAAAGAATGTCTTGCAGTGATGTTCGCTGTACAAAAGCTGCGTCACTACTTGCTTTCCAACACAATCTACCTGGTCTCGAGGGTCAACCTCTTGAAGGTCCTCATCACAAAGGCAGGTTCTCTCAATGCTCGACTGGCAAAATGGTCCATCCTTCTGTCACAACAAATACATGATTCCACATGCTTTCTTGCTACTGGAACCATGCACAAACAATGCAGCTGAATATCAAGCTCTGATCCTAGGATTGGAACTCACCATCGAATCCGGTATCACCATGCTGGAAGTCTTTGGAGACTCTCAATTGATCGTCAACCAGATGAATCAAAAATTTGAAGTCAGGAAGCCAGATTTGCTGCCTTACTACAACAAGGCACAATCATTTCTGCAAAAGTTTGACATCTGTCACATCACCCACATTCGTAGAGGTGAAAACATACGTGCAGATGCCCTAGCTGGACTTGCCGCATCTATGGCAATCCAGGAAGGGGAAAACATGCAAATCACAGTGTGCGAAGGAAGAATCCTTCCTCCTCTTAACACACACCAAGCAGTTGCTGAATGCCACCAAGTGGTTGGAAGTCGGATTTCAATCCTTCAAACTTCAATCGGTGACTGGAGGGATCCGTTCATTGATTACATTATATTCGGAATCCTACCTGAAGATTCAAAAGAACGGGTAAGCATCCAAAGGCGAACCCCAAGCTTTCATTTGGATATTCCTTCAAAACTCCTTTACAGGAAATTCTTTCAACGGAGTACTTCTACGTTGCTTGTCACAACAAGAGGCTGAAGAAACACTCAAAGAAGTTCATGCTGGTCTTTGCGGAGCTCATCAGGCTGGTCCCAAGCTCTATGATCATATAAAAAGGTTAGGTTATTACTGGCCTACCATGGTAGCTGACGCAATGCAATTTGCTAAGCGCTGCCAACAATGCAAAGTTCATGGAGATTACATTCACATGCCTCCAGAATGGCTGCATCCTACAGCGATTTCATGGCCTTTCGAAGCCTGGGGTATGGACACCATAGGTCCTATTTCTCCCCCTTCTAGCAAAGGTCATCGCTTCATCTTTGCCGCTACGGATTATTTCTCCAAGTGGTCAGAAGCATTTGCGTTCAACGAAATGAAGACCTCATCAGTCCTTCAGTTCCTGTGCACCAACATCATTTGTCATTTCGACATACCCAAAAGATTCGTCCAATGTAACGGACCACAATTTCGGGATCATCGATTCTACAGGTTCTGCGACAAAAACGAAATCTAAAGCTGTCCATCGACTCCATACAATCCGGCAGCAAACGGGTTAGCAGAAGCTCTCAACAAGACACTCTGCAAAATCCTCAAAAAAATGGTATCTAGTCACAAAAGAGACTGGAGTGACAAAATGTCTGAAGCTTTGTGGGCCTATCGAACCACCGTTCGAGGACCAACCCATAGCACACCATTCTCCTTGGTCTATGGATGCGAAGCTGTCGTGCCCTTGGAAGTACAAATTCCTTCCTTGAGGGTATCTTTGCAAAATGACATGACTCAAGAAAGCAATGTCAAATTGCGACTCCATGAGCTGGAAAATCTCGATGAGAGACGGTTCGAAGCTCAACAAAGTATTGAACTTTACCAAGCACGCATGGCAGGATCTTTCGACAAAAAGGTCAGGCAACGCGCCTACAAAAAGGGTGACTTGGTTCTTGCGGTAAAAAGACCAATGGTCTTCGCTCACAAGTCCAAAGGCAAATTTGAGCCAAAATGGGAGGGACCCTACGTCATCGACAAGGTTTTCTCGAACGGCGCATACGCACTCCTAAACATGGAAGGTGACAGATGTATGCTGCCTATCAACGACAAGTTCTTAAAGCAGTACTACCCTTGAAGACTTACCCAACTGGGTAAGAGCAATGCTTGTACGGCCAAAACGGTTTCCAGGTACACGCTCGCTAAACCCACCTTTTTTTAGAATTTTCATATCAAATGTTGAAATTTTTAGAAATTTAAACAATGCTTAATTCATCGTTTCATTGTTCAAAAAAACCCAAGTTTAGGAACCTTTCACTAACTTGACCAAAATTTTCAACCCTTGAACTCAAAATTCATGGTTTGAAACAAAATCCGGATTCAGGGATTCCCACCCTAGTCCACCCTACCTTTTACCGCCTAAATGGTTTTAGGTCAAAACTTATGACCCTCGTGTCTTTAAACAAAAAAAATGGTTTTTCAAAAAGCCGCTGGAAAGCGACGTTTAGTCGATACTCGCACAAATCGGAAGCATGCGAACCAGGTTCGACACTTCCAAAATCGTAGGGAAGCGACATTTCGTCGATACTTGCTAAATCCAAAACCGTGGAGATGCAACATTTCAGTTGATATCTACAACCCAAATTTCAAAGGTTCAAAAAAACCTAAAAACCGTGGAGACGCAACATTTCAGTTGATATCCACAACCCAAATTTCAAAGGTTCGAAAAAAACCTAAAAAACCATGGAGACGCAGCATTTCAGTTGATATCCATAACCCAATGGTTCGAGAAAACCACAAATTTCAAAAATCATGGGGAAACGACATCAAGTCAGTACCCGCAAAACCAGAATTTTTGAAAGCAAGGATGCGACATTCCATCGATACTTGCACCCAAATCCGCGAGGATGCGACATTCCATCGATACTCGCAACCGAATGAGCAAGGATGCGACATTCCATCGATACTTGCAAGAACATTCAGCAGGGAGGCGACTTTTAGTCGATACTTGCATTTTTGAAAACCTAACCGGCTAAAAATGCCACCAAAACAGGCTATAAATGCCATAAACCGGCTATAGTTGCCACCAAAACAAACCGGCTATCAATGCCACAAACCAAAAACTTTGGCTTTCAAAAAAAAAAAACCTGGCTATCAATGCCACAAACTCGGCTATCAATGCCACCAAAACCGGCTATCAATGCCACAAATCGGCTATCAATGCCACAAAAAAGCTGGCTCTCATGCCAAAAATCGGCTTCCATGCCACAAACAAAAATTCGGCTTCCATGCCAAAATAATCATTTGACAAAAGATTTTCACAAAATGACAAGCTTTTGATCAAATCCCATTTAACAATTACTTTTATCACAGAAAGATTTAAGTAAGCGTAGGGAAAACAAAAAAAAAGGCATCCCATTTAGCAATTACTTTTATCACAAAAAGATTTAACTAAGCATAGGGAAAACAAAAAAAAAAAGAGCATCCCATTTAGCAATTACTTTCATCACAAAAAGATTTAAGTGAGCGTAGGGAAAACAAAAAAAAAGAGTACCAAAAAAAAATGCATGTGGTACCAAAAAAATAAAAAAAGAAAGTGTTCACAAGCACTACATAAAAAAAAGTACAAAAAAATACGAGTGGTACCAAAAAAAGAGAAGGATAGTTTATGCTACAAAAATCAGGAGCTCAGCCAAATATGGTCGCCAACCAAGAGTTCAGCTCCTCAAGCAAACTTTTGGCCTCAGCCGTCAGGGATTCCAAGGCACGCTTCTTCAGGAACTTGCCATGAGATGCTGGGGTGGGCTGTAACCCTTCTTTCGCACCGGGAAGCTTATCTCGAGCAGTTCGCCATTGTTTGTTCTCTTTAGACCCTCCTTCTCGTTCAAAAAATCATAGAAGGCGACGAGCTGAAAGTACAGAAGCCTGAACTCCTCAGACTGCTCCTCAAGGACGCTGTCAATCGGCATAAACTCCTCATAGAGTTTGCCAAGGATGGGCAATCCAGTAATGGCGCTCAGCTCCTTCAAAGAGAAACCAATCTCACCATTCGTCACAATGAAGGTATTGGTTTGTGGGAGGAATGACTCCAGCATAGCCATGAAGGCCTCGTCGGAAAAGATCACAGTCTCCCTAAAGGCGCGGACCGCATCAAAAACCTCGTCTTCCTTCAAAACGGCGCCACCAATCAGCAGGACGCGATCAGTCCACGACTTCCACTCGGAGTCAGCATTGAAACGGCACGAAGTCGAAAATGCTTTATCCAATTGCTGCCGTCACCGCTGAAAATACCAAGGCCCAACGGTCTTAAATTGACCGACGGATAATCAGAGCCCTGGTAGCCGCTGGATGGCATCAACAGGTCCATGTCAGCAGGCGACCTCTCCGTATATCCAGTAGAACCGCCAACAAAAACCTCGGTCTTGATTACATTTGTCCTTCTCACCCAGCTTGGAGGATCTTCCCTTTTAGAACACGTGGGGGCAAGGCTCATGATCGAGACGGTGCGATCAAACGTCAACCGGGTAGCAACAGTCTTCTTCTCGCCATCTGCTGTGAAAGAAAACTGAAAACATCTCCTCTGGTATGTCATGTCATTAGGGATGGCATCACCAAAGAAGAAGGTAGGCTTGGGTAAAACACTCTGATCTCTCCTCAACCATGGACGACTGCTTACCATGATCTTATAGAATTCCTCTCCCTTGAGAGCGATTAGTCGCTGCCTCATCTCATCTCTGTTGAGGGAGTCGCACTCTTCCAGGTTTCTCTCAACATACTAGACCTTCTCAAAGGCCTGCTGAACGGCCGGACTAGAAGATCTAGCAGATCGACGAGGTATGCTTGTAGCAGGCTCTTTACCCTTGTTCGTTCTGGAGGAACCACCTGCAAAGGATAGAAAAGAAGAAGATCAAACATCAAAATGACAGAATCTCGCTAAAGAAAATCTGGCGAAATTTTGACATGATGACGGGGCAATTCCGAAGAAAAGGAACTATCCCGAAAGAAATAGAAAGCTTGAAGATGGGCTCAACATTGCTGCGAGCTCCGAAACTCCAAACTTTCGAAACCTCAAAGTCTGCAAAATCAGGAAGGGCTCAACATCGCTGCGAGCTCCAAATTCCCAAATTTGCAAAAACTTTCAAGTATGCTATCACATCATGCTATAATTCAATTTGCAAAAAAAAATATACAAAATATACAAATATACATGCATGAACATCTTGGTTTGCGAAAAAAAATGCATTATCATGATGAGCAAACAAAGAAAAAAAAAGAAACTTTCTCAAAAAAAAAGGGGGGAGAAAGAAAACAAAAAAAAATAAAGAAACTTTCTCAAAAAAAAAGAAAAGAGGGAAAGAAAATAAAAAAAAAGAGAAAAGAAAAAAGGGGCTGGCCCACAGGCCACGTGGCCGTACGGCTAGATCCGTACGGATCTGTCCGTACGGCCCACAAAAAAAAAAACATGCAAAAAAAAAGAGAAGAAAGCATAAAAAAAAACCGTGTAAAAAAAAAAAGAGCAAACACGTGAAAAAAAAAAGAAAAGAAAAAAACAAAAAAAGAAAGAAAGAACTTTTTCCTACAATGGGGTTTTCTTGAAAAAAAGGGGAACTTACTTGAAGCCATTGATAGAGAAGAAGAAGAAAAGTCTTGAAGATCTTGAAGAAGAAGAATTCTTGGTCTTGAAGCCCTCTTGGGATTGTTGCAAAAGAAAGCAATAAGAGCAAAAGATCCAACCTCCGCCTTGCTTTTATAGACGAGAGCAAACCAAAGAAGGAAAGAAGAAAGAGGTAAGTGTTACTAATTAGTAACCTTACCAAAAGAAAGAAATTAGAAAGATTCTTTCCTAAAAGAAAGATATCTTGAGGGATTCTCTCCCAAAAAGAAATCAATGAGAGATTTTCTCCCAAAAGATAGGATCAATGAAAGATTCTTTCCCAAAGGAAGATATCTTGAGATATTCGCTCCCAAAATAAAGGGAACATGAGAGATTCTCTCTAAGTAAAGATATTCTAAGATATTCTCTATCCAAAGGAGATATTTTTGGATATTCTTTACAAAAATGACACCATACGAGATCTAAGCCATTTCAAAAGCTTAAGGTCCCATGGGTTAGCCCATATGAGCCAGGCTTTACCACCTAGGCACTAAAAAAAAAAAAGATTGGGCTTTTAGTCAAAGAGAAATCCCTCTTACCAAGAGCATAAAAAAATGGTTCCATGCCTCTTTTGAGTTGATTGGACCATACAAAAAGAATTCCAAGCCCCATGAGCTTCCAAAAATCAAACCATCCAGCCTCATCTACCAAATTGAGCCAAAATCTTGAAATTGACATTCCACAAAAATCCAAACCAAATCCTGGTCCCCTAACTTGCCACATACAGCTTGTTAGGTCACAAGACCAAAATCAAAAACCAAAACTTGATCCCCTAACTTGCCACATACAGCCTGTTAGGTCACAAGATCAAAACCAAAATTGATCCCCCAACATTCCACATACAGCTTGTTGGGTCACACGGTCAAAACCAAACCCGACCCCTAACCTGCCACATACAGCTTGTTAGGTCACAAGGTCAAAACCCAAATCCACATCCCTGATGTCATATTCAAAACTTTGCCTCGAGATGGCACGTGATCCCTTTCACTACCATAAAATTCCCCTGGAAGCTCAAAAGGCTACAAATACCAAAAAGAAAGACTGCTCAAAGACTTTTGGTCCAGTCACAGGCTCTCCTTCAGAAATCTCTTCGAGGCACATCGACTACAAATGATAAGCAACTCGTCGCTGCACCTCGAGGGGGCATTTGTTGACACCAAAAATTTCACTTTGCCTCTTCAAGATCCAAAGAGCTACATGAAGTCAAATCTTGTCAGAATCAAGCAAAAACTGCAAGATCCTTCAAGACAGCCAAAAGAGGAGTACACAAGAAGTTTCGGGCCATTTCAAAATCATTTGGCCTAACTTCGCTTCTCCGGTAGCTGAAAATGAGCTCCCGATGGCAAAAGCATCGGAGACACCAAATCTTTGATCAGAGTCGATGGATGGTCTCAAAATACATCCAAAAAGCTCCACGTCAAGTTCCGAGTCAAACCGACAACGTTTGACTTTACATCAACCCTCGAACAGCTAAATCAAACCTCTCGGCGGCGAGAACCACCGAGGCCATCACTCATCAGATAAAGCACATGGACGGCTTCAAAATTCTTACAAAGGGCTACACGTCAAATTTCAGGTCATTTCGACAACATTTGACCATACTTTGACACTAGGAAGCCAAATCAGGCCTCTCGGCGGCGAAACTCCCTGGGACCATGGTTTTCAAGACAGAGCCTATAGATCATCTTAAAATGACTCCAATAGGTTCCCTGTCAAATTTCAAGTCAATCGGACATCGGTTGACCGTACATCAAGCCGCGACATCTTCATCGCGACAAAAGCCAGTCTACTCGTGATAGGACCCCAAACGGCTTCAAAACTCAAACAAAAGCCTATGTTGGTCTTATTTATTACTCATCAGGCTTCACACCAAATTTCAGGTCATTCCGACATCGTTTGACCCAGTTTCAGCTTCTGACGGAAAATCAGCAGCTCTGCGCGACAAAGTCTTCGGCTTTCTCAGAAAATTAGAAACTTTGCAAAACAAAATGCAAGGATTCTCATCAGGTTTTCTACAGGGAAATCAGGCCATTAAATGATCAAAATGTCAAGGAAAAATACAGAAGAAAAAGGAATAAAAAAATAGCAAAAACATACACAAAACGGGACAAAAGGGGGAAAACCTCCCAGGGTCGCCAGCCCCTGCGACCCTGGGGCCCGGGATCGCCGGGAGCGCCCCGGACACCCCTTTTTTCGCCATTTTTTTGCGATTTTCTAAAATTCATACTTTTGAGACACCAAATCCTCTGACATCCATCAAAAACACGGGTTAATCATCAAGAGTATCGAAATCAACATTAATTGCCAACTGGTCAACCAAAAAAAGTGTAGCTTTCTACCCGACCGATCGAGAAATCGACAGGACAGATGGCACCGACCCGCTGTTGGCAACCTACACCTGAAGTTACATGGTCATCCGATGTCGATCTACATGAAGATCCATCAATGATCATCGCCAGAAGAATCCCAAAAGACGCGGCATGGCCCACGACTCTTCAACTGCTCGGTGACCACTTAATGCGATTAATTGACTAGCTTTATTACAGTCATTAATCCATTTCTTTGGACGGACCAATCAAAAGCAAGCATCCGGGAGTTACAAGTCAAGAGATTCATGGCATTTAAACCATGAAACTCCTCCCATCGTGGCGATTAAAGGCGATTAAATGCCCTCAATCTCCTCCGGCCAATCAGAAGCCAATAAAAAGAAGTTACAAAATAAAGAACTCAATCTTGTAAGTCCTTCCTTTATGTAGCTTTATGACAATTAAGGCTCATAAACCCTCCTAAATGGCTACCTAAAAGCCTATAAATAGGAGAGCTCTTCAAGAAGAAGACAGCACAGACAGCAGAGAAAACAAACAACAGACTGCACAAAATCCGGAAACTCAGACAGAAAAAGACATCAAAGAGAGAAAACTCTGTGGAAATCCTACACCGACCACCGCTACAAGGTGACAAAAGTCCCTTGGGGGGTACCCCCCCAAGGTCTTTGCCTTCTCTTTCTGCCTCCAATGGCTTAGACGTGGCTTTTTAGCCTGTCTACTTAGTTTTTTATTGGATATAGGACCTCCTCTTGGTCTTTGTCCTCTAAAAATCTGAGGTTATAGCCAAGCCAAGCGAATCAATAGCATCATCTGTTCTCATCTGCATGGATGATGGCGAAGTCCACATATGGCTTGCGACCGTCAATCTGAACGGGTCCCCCATAATCTCCTGAGAAGTTAGATCCTCCTTTTCTTGCTTTTCATTGTAGTTTGTATTTTTTTCAAAAGAGACAAAAAATCACAACTCTTGTCTTTCATTATTGATAAGGATTGTAAATCGGCTATAAACGCCAAAATCGGCTATAAATGCCAAAAAATCGCCTTTCACGACAAATCAAGAAAATGTCTCTTTTCTTAAATATATGTGCAATGGAAAACTTGAAAGAAGTTGATTTCCTTTTTACTTGCGAAGGTTGATCTCCGGATCACCACTTGCAATTCCAAGTAAAATAGAAAATCTGGCACACCCACACAAAGAAATGTTGATGAACGCCTCTGCCCCCCTTCCGGTTACGAAAGGGTCGGACCCAAACGAACTCCCACGTCCGCCGACCTTGGTAGAACCGAGCGGAAGCGCTGTTCCATCAAGTTGAACATGAGAGATTCTCTCTAAGTAAAGATATTCTTAGATATTCTCTATCCAAAGGAGATATTTTTGGATATTCTTTACAAAAATGATACCATACGAGATCTAAGCCATTTCAAAAGCTTAAGGTCCCATGGGTTAGCCCATATGAGCCAGGTTTGACCACCTTGGCACTAAAAGAAAAAAAAAAGATTGGGCTTTTAGTCAAAGAGAAATACCTCTTACCAAGAGCATACAAAAATGGTCCCATGCCTCTTTTGAGTTGATTGGACCATACAAAAAGAATTCCAAGCCCCATGAGCTTCCAAAAATCAAACCATCCAGCCTCATCTACCAAATTGAGCCAAAATCTTGAAATTGACATTCCACAAAAATCCAAACCAAATCTTGGTCCCCTCACTTGCCACATATAGCTTGTTAGGTCACCAGACCAAAATCAAAAACCAAAACCTGATCCCCTAACTTGCCACATACAGCCTGTTATGTCACAAGATCAAAACCAAAATTGATCCCCCCAACATTCCATATACAGCTTGTTGGGTCACACGGTCAAAACCAAACCCGACCCCCTAACCTGCCACATACAGCTTGTTAGGTCACAAGGTCAAAACCCAAATCCATATCCCTTATGTCATCTTCAAAACTTTGCCTCGAGATGGTACGTGATCCCTTTCACTACCATAAAATTCCCCTGGAAGCTCAAAAGGCTACAAATACCAAAAAGAAAGACTGCTCAAAGACTCTTGGTCCAGTCACAGGCTCTCCTTCACAAATCTCTTCGAGGCACATCGACTACAAATGATAAGCAACTCGTCGCTGCACCTTGAGGGGGCATTTGTTGACACCAAAAATGTCACTTTGCCTCTTCAAGATCCAAAGAGCTACATGAAGTCGCCACCAGCCATAAATAGGCAATGCTACTTCCAAAAAATCAAATCTTATCAGAATCAAGCAAAAACTGCAAGATCCTTCAAGACAGCCAAAAGAGGAGTACACAAGAAGTTTCGGGCCATTTCAAAATCATTTGGCCTAACTTCGCTTCACCGGTAGCTAAAAAGGAGCTCTTGGCGGCGAAAGCATCGGAGACACCAAATCTTCGATCAGAGCCGATGGATGGTCTCAAAATACATTCCAAAAGGCTCCATGTCAAGTTCCGAGTCAAACCGACAACGTTTGACCCTACATCAACCCTCGAACAGCTAAATCAAGCCTCTCGGCGGTGAGAACCACCGAGGCCATCACTCATCAGATAGAGCACATGGACGGCTTCAAAATTCTTACAAAGGGCTACACGTCAAATCTTAGGTCATTTCGACAACATTTGACCATACTTTGACGCTCGGAAGCCAAATCAGGCCTCTCGGCGGCGAAGCTCCCCGGGACCATGGTTTTCAAGATGGAGCCAATAGATCATCTTAAAATGACTCTAATAGGTTCCCTGTCAAATTTCAAGTCAATCAGACATCGGTTGACCGCACATCAAGCCGCGACATCTTCATCGCGACAAAAGCAAGTCTACAGGTGATAAGACCCCAAACGGCTTCAAAACTCAAACAAAAGCCTATGGTTGGTCTTATTTATTACTCATCAGACTTCACACCAAATTTCAGGTCATTCCGACATCGTTTGACCCAGTTTCAGCTTCTGACGGAAAATCGGCAGCTCTTCCCGACAAAGTCTTCGGCTTTCTCAGAAAATTAGAAACTTTGCAAAAAAAAATGCAAGGATTCTTATCAGGTTTTCTACAGGGAAATCAGGCCAATAAATGATCAAAAATTTCAAGTAAAATACAAAAGAAAAAAGAATAAAAAAACAGCAAAAACAGACACAAAACGGGACAAAAGGGGGAAAAACACCCCAGGGTCGCCAGCCCCTGCGACCCTGGGGCCCGGGATCGCCGGGAGGGCCCCAGAAACCCCATTTTTCGCCGTTTTTCGCGATTTGAAGCATCTGCCCTCTGGTATTTTCCAAAATTCATACTTTTGAGACACCAAATCCTCTGACATCCATCAAAAACACGGGTTAATCATCAAGAGTATCGAAATCAACATTAATTGCCAACTGGTCAACCAAAAAAAAGTGTGCTTTCTACCCGACCGATCGAGAAATCGACAGGACAGATGGCACCGACCCGCTGTTGGCAACCTACACCTGAAGTTACATGGTCATCCGATGTCGATCTACATGAAGATCCATCGATGATCATCGCCAGAAGAATCCCAAAAGACGCGGCATGGCCCACGACTCTTCAACTGCTCGGTGACCACTTAATGCGATTAATTGACTAGCTTTATTACAGTCATTAATCCATTTCTTTGGACGGACCAATCAGAAGCAAGCATCCGGGAGTTACAAGTCAAGAGATTCATGGCATTTAAACCATGAAACTCCTCCCATCGTGGCGATTAAAGGCGATTAAATGCCTTCAATCTCCTCCGGCCAATCAGAAGCCAAGAAAAAGAAGTTACAAAATAAAGAACTCAATCTTGTAACTCCTTCGTTTATGTAGCTTTATGACAATTAAGGCTGATAAACCCTCCTAAATGGCTACCTAAAAGCCTATAAATAGGAGAGCTCTTCAAGAAGAAGACAGCACATACAGCAGAGAAAACAAACAACAGACTGCAGAAAATCCGGAAACTCAGACAGAAAAAGGCATCAAAGAGAGAAAACTATGCGGAAATCCTACACCGACCACCGCTACAAGGTGACAAAAGTCCCTTGGGGGGTACCCCCCCAAGGTCCTTGCCTTCTCCTTCTGCCTCCAATGGCTTAGACGTGGCTTTTTAGCCCGTCTACTTAGTTTTTTATTGGATATAGGACCTCCTCTTTGTCTTTGTCCTCTAAAAATCTGAGGTTATAGCCAAGCCAAGCGAATCAATAGCATCATCTGTTCTCATCTGCATGGATGATGGCGAAGTCCACATATGGCTTGCGACCGTCAATCTGAACGGGTCCCCCATAATCTCCTGAGAAGTTAGATCCTCCTTTTCTTGCTTTTCATTGTAGTTTGTATTTTTTCGAAAGAGACAAAAAATCACAACTCTTGTCTTTCATTATTGATAAGGATTGTAAATCGGCTATAAACGCCAAAATCGGCCATAAATGCCAAAAAAACCGCCTTTCACGACAAATCAAGAAAATGTCTCTTTTCTTAAATATATGTGCAATGGAAAACTTGAAAGAAGTTGATTTCCTTTTTACTTGCGAAGGTTGATCTCCGGATCACCACTTGCAATTCCAAGTAAAATAGAAAATCTGGCACACCCACACAAAAGAAATGTTGATGCACGCCTCTGCCCCCCTTCCGGTTACGAAAGGGTCGGACCCAAACGGACTCCCACGTCCACCGACCTTGGTAGAACCGAGCGGAAGCGCCGGTCCATCATCAGCCGTCAGGGATTCCGGGTCACGCTTCTTCAGGAACTTGCCATGAGATGCCGGGGTGGGCTGTAACCCTTCTTTCACACCGGGAAGCTTATCCCGAGCAGTTTTCCATTGTTTGTCCGTTTGAAACTTCCTTTCTAGGACTCGATCAGTATCTATAACCTGGCAAATCAGAGCACTCTCCCTATCGCGAGCCTCTGTTATAGTAGCCCACTTGGCAGCGACTTGTGCTTTTAAATGCTCAAGACGTTTCCTGGCCTCATTGACCTCCCTATCAAGGATGTTAAAGTCATGTGTCAGCCCAATGATGGCTAGCTCTTCTAAGTTCTTCTCTCGGACTGTCTGCTTCCTGCTTTGTGTAGCCTCATTCAGGTCAGACTTAGCCTTATCAGCAGGGTCCAGGTACATCTCCTTGAAGAACTGGTCGTCAGCAAATCCCATGGTCTCAAACCACTTGTCACTCAGTGCAATGATCCTATCAACGATCGTCCTAGCACCTGTGACATTCAGACCAGCCTCTTCGGCATCACTGAGAATCCCCTGCACATGCTGGATCATGCCAAATCCGGCATCCAAGTGCCCAGAAAGGAGAGCCTCAATCCAAGAGCTCAGAACCCGCGCCATCACTTTCTTCGCAAAAAGAAGAGATTGCCCAGCTGTAGATTCGCCCCGCTCCGTTGGTCGGCTGCTCATGTCATCACCCGTTGGAAGAGAAATAAAAGAACTCTTTCCAGTTGGAGCTGCTCGGGAAGGAATCTCAGCATGAGGTATCTCCTCAACAGTGTCAGAACTGGTCCCAGAAGTCTTTACCTCTAGATCGACCTCTGGCATCTCTTGCTCTGGTTCTGAAGGAAGCGACAGACTCTCCTCTGTCACTTCAAAACCTGCCAAAGAAACACAAAAAGGTATGAATATGATCTTGTTTGAAAATCATTATCAGGGTTATTACTACAAAATACCTTCTTCGACGACTGGTGGAACACTCTCTTCCTCCATGAACTCATCGGAAGCATCGTCATATTTGCGTCCATCGATGGTTCAAAGTCATCGGAATCCTGTGGCAAGTCAACTGACAAGAAAAATGTTAGTAAACCAAGTCATAGACAAAAAAAATGAAAAGCAAAAGAAGTCATATCGGTTGGAGATTCTGGAATCACTCCCGAGTCCCTCGGTTCTTCTTCTGGTGCCGCAGCCAGATCCGTCACCGCGTCATCGGTTAGAACCTCAGGCATCGCCAAGTCTTCCTCTGCTAAAAAAAGAAGCAGCAGGGGGAGAAAACAAATCAAGAGAAAAAGGAAGAATCATACCTTCGCCCACGGTCTCTTCTTCTCGGCTTCTCTTTTCCGGAGGCTCGTCAGCATTCCCTGGCACCTCCTCATTGATAGTAAGAGGGACTTCTAAGTCAGGAGAGTCCTCATATTGCCCCTTGCTGCAATGATGACCCCTCTTCCTCTTACTTCTGTGGGCTCGCTTCTTAGAAGAACTTGCCCCGCTGACAGAGTCAGGTCTCCCATTTGACTCCTCACTGGATGGTCTACTCTTACCAGTGGACTCCACGGAAACTTGCCTCCGTGCCGCTTGCATCCAAGCATCAAGTTCAGCTTCCTCCTGTTCTAGCTGCTCTAAAGCCTCATCAGGTATTTCTCGAACAGCTTCAGAACCAATGACGCCCTGGTCACCGAGAAAGCCTATCTTGTGCTTCTCTCCAGAAAGGAAGGCCCAAACTTCTTCTCGCCGGACGCCATCCGACTTTCCAAGGCCCTTTCCAGATGACAGCTTCACATCAAGCTCCTTCTTGGAAAGCCCCCGATATGCCGAAAAGCTCTCCGCGAACCATTTCGCAAAGCCGGCAGTCCGGGAAGTTGACAGCACAGGAAAAGAGATCATGGCAGTAGTGTCTTCAGCACTATAGAAAGCCCATGCGTTTCTCCCGTCCTGTAAACCTCCAAAGCGCTTTACCATGCTTGAAGGCGCTCCAACAACGCCTTGAGAAAAGCCTAACTGCAGAGCAAATCGAGAAGGTACATACGGCTAGATGTTGACGAAAAGATGTCTGCGGTACACCATCGTGCCGACACGTATGCTGAAAAACCACTCCTTCTCTGCATTTGTCAACGAGTAATGCCTTCCCGACCCCGCCCTGGTAGAGTCTCAGGAGGCACCAAAATCAAAAGCCTTCTTCCACAACTCCGGAGAAAGCTTCACTGAAGACTTCCCCATCTCGACGTCGCTGAACCGTCGGATCCTCATGCGGGCAAACAAAAGTGATTCAGACACGGCTTTGCCCTTAGCCAGCCGAATCATCAGAGGATCATCATCCTGTGCAGCACCCAGCCGGTGGAAGCCAGGACGGTGGTACACGTACCACGAATAAAAGATGTGGGCTGAAAATACCCTATTCATAGGGAGCCCAAGCCAAACCAAAAAAGCAACAGCCTGCAGTTCGGTACACAAGTAGGAGTAAAGAGCTGGCACCAAAGCAAGCTGCTCTCCAAACGCCATCTGACAAGTCGAAAAAATATAATGCGGCCTGATGTGCGTTCTATCTCCTCCAGCAAAAACAGTCTCACCAAGCCAATAAGTGAGGTAAACAGCGAGATCTCTCCGCAGTGCAATGTCAGGACATATGACATTTGTACTCGCACAGAAATCGCTCAACTCTTCTTGCATAGCCAAGATCTTCTTCGAACCTAGATCCTTAGCCCTGTCCTCCCGGGTCATGCTATCAGAAGGCTCCCCACTTTTAAAGAAGTTAGGAGACGAAGAATTAAAACTCTTCCAACTGCTGGATCTAACTTTCAAGCCCTCCTTCTCCTTCAAAAAATCGTAGAAGGCAACGAGCTGAAAGTACAGAAGCCTGAACTCCTCAGACTGCTCCTCAAAGACGCTGTCGACCGGCATAAACTCCTCATAGAGTTTGCCAAGGATAGGTAATCCAGTAGTGGCGCTCAGCTCCTTCAAAGAAAAACCAATCTCACCATTCGTCACAACGAAGGTATTGGTTTGTGGAAGGAATGACTCCAACATAGCCATGAAGGCCTCGTCGGAAAAGATCACGGTCTCCCTAAAGGCGTGGACCGCATCAAAAATCCCGGCTTCCTTCAAAATAGCGCCACCAATCAGCAGGATGCGATCAGTCCACGACTTCCACTTGGAGTCAGCACTTAAACGGCCACGAAGTCGAAAAGGCTTCACCCAATTGCTGCCGTCACCGCTGAAAATGCCAAAGCCCACCGGTCCCAAATCGACCGACGGATAATCAGAGCCTTGGTAGCCGCTGGCCGACATCAACACGTCCATGTCAACAGGGGACTTCTCCGCATATCCAGGAGAACCGCCAACAAAAACCTCGGTCTTGATAACATTTGTCCTTCTCACCTAGCTTGGAGGATCTTCCCTCTTAGAGCACGTGGGGGCAAGGCTCATGATCGAGACGGTGCGATCAAACATCGACCGGGTAGCAACAATCTTCTTCTCACCATCAGCGATGAAAGAAAACTGAAAATATCTCCTCTGGTATGTCATGTCATCAGGGACTGCATCACCAAAAAAGAAGGTAGGCTTGGGCAAAACCCTCTGATCTTCCATCACCCATGGACGACTGCTTACCATGATCTTATAAAATTCCTCTCCCTTGAGAGCGATCAGTCGCTGCCTCATCTCATCTTTTTCCTTTGACTACCACTTGGGTTTGTTGTAAAATTAGCAAGACTAATCGAATCAATGTTATCAGAAATAATTGTACCACTGCCAATGAATAGCCTTACTTACCAGTCAACTTCCAAATGGACTTATGGTATTGAACAAATGTTCCTCTTGTAAATTGGATATGTTCATTGAAGCATGTTTATTATTACTGATTTAACCAACTAATATTAAATGTTTTAATGTTGTAGTATTACTTCGGATGTTGATGTCCTAACAATATTATATTATGACGGTGATTTTCAATCTGATCTCAAACGTCCTCAATATATTGGCGGAAGACAGAAGATGAGGCATCTCCGAAAAACCATAACATATAGTGAGCTTGTGAACGTTACACTCAAAGCATCAAACTGGGAAGCAAGTGTGGAAGCCTTATGTATAAAGCACCTTCTTCACAATGGAAATGTTTTTTTTCATTGATAGACATTGTTGATGACAATGATGTAAAAGGAATGTTCAGAGCTTCGGGGACTGATCCAAGAAACAATATATTGTTGTTTGTTGCAAGAAGGGAAGGAGACGCATATGCTACCAAAGAAACCCCACAAACCAGGTTTGTACGTAGTTGTGTGGGGATGTCTCCCAAAGTACTGAGGTTATGTTAACTTCGGTGCTAGTGTCAGCTAGTCCCGCCTTGACCTGGGTGAACGCTACCAATGCGCCATCTGAGACCGATACCGTTTTTGGTCTCAGATACCCCCGACCTCGACACGAAGTCTTCACCTCGATCACTCACTTCGGCACCAGAGCCAGACTGCTAGCCGAGATAAATGCTGACGGCTGTACTTTCACGGATATCGCGCTGACCCTGACAAAGCTATCTTGGCCGCCCCTCACCCCTGAGAGAGTGGCGTCCAGCGGCTACGTCCCATCAGGGCATGGCTCCAGGCCAGGCCCGATGGGACTAGGCCCAAAAGTGGGACAGGTTAAGGCCCGATTAGACCAGCATTTAATGTATTATATGCTGATCGGACTGCCATTTAATGTAAAATGGGCTGACGTGACGGCAACCCTGGGATTACTAAGACGTCACCATGAGACCCACCAAGCAATGTTGGCTTCCTCCTCTATAAATAGAGGAATGATCTCCGTCCTAGGTACGCATGATCACAACCTGAGAGCTGTTACTCTGTCTCTCTTCTCTCTCATTTCCATCCTACTGCTCAGATCCCATACTGACTTAGGCATCAGAGAGCTTTGTGCTGCCCACAGCCAGGGTCCTCTGACCTTCTTATCTTCTCCCCTTTCAAGTTTCCAGGCGACTCTCCGTCTTCGAAGGAGCATCTAGCTCGCCATAATCCCCATTACAAAGTCCGTGATATTTAGGCACTTACAGTTGGCGCCGTCTGTGGGGAAAGATTAACCCAGTCAACCCAAACACCATGCCTCCCAAAGCTAAGAAAGGCGGAGAATCCTCAAAGGCGATAATCCAGCTGCCGCCACCCCCGTCGCAGGTCGCTCCTCCTCAGAGGCGATCCGAGGCAAGGTCTGGCGCGGTTGCAGTCGAGGAACACCCTGACACACGCCTCTTCTTCCAGGTCCCATTCTCGGAGCGAGCCGAGGATTCGTCCCCTGAGGCGGAGGACATGCCTTCCCGGCGAGATGAACAGCGACAGGAGCATCCTCAGAATGACAAATCTGTAGCAGTCAGTAAGTCCCACCATTCCCGTCGCCGGACTAATGATGGAGATGTCGTAGCCCAGAACATTCTGATCCAGGAGCAAGAGAAGTTGATTCGGTAGCTCCAACAGCAGCTTCAACAGCGACCTGGGTGCAAGGCACAAGCCGGCCCCCAACCTTCCAAAAGTAGGCCGACCCACCGATCCGAGATCGACCTTAGGCAGCACCTCGAGCACAAGAGGCAATGCCGGGCTCAGGACGAGGGCTCCAGTAACAGTCACTCCAAGAGAAGGTCAGAGCCCAACTCAGAGGATAGAGAAGACGAAGAAGCGCGGCTTGACATGCTTGTCAGGCAGGCTATCCGGCGCAATATGGAAGTGGCCGGTCTCTCCCGCAATCATCTAGATTCATACGACTCCGGCGACGCCGGCGCTTCCTTTTCTCTCGAGAAATCAAGGACTTCCCCCTGCCCGAGAGATTCAGCGTCCCGAGGTTCGTCCATTATGACGGCACCTCAGACCCGGCAACGCATCTCCGACATTTCACCCAGAAGATGTCGGTGTGGGGCGATGTCGGCCATCTGAACTACAGAGTTTTTTCGTTGAGTCTGGGAGACCTCCCCCTCAAATGGTTTCGCAGTCTCCCAGAGGGATTGATCTCGAGTTGGCGCCAATTGTGGAATTCCTTCCTGGGAAAGTTCCAGGCCCATAGAGTCATCTCGAAGACGGATGGCGACATCATGGCCCTCAAGATGAGGTGGAACGAGAGTATCACCCAGTTCGCTAAGAGATTCTGGACTATCTATAGCCAGATCGAGAACTCTAACGACGAAGTGGCAATCATGTCCTTCTAGCACGCCCTGCTGCCGGGCAATGACCTTCGCAAAGAGCTGGTCGGGAACCCTGTAACCTCAGTGGAAGCGCTGATGGCCAGAGTGAATAAATACACTGCCCAGGAGCAAGACGAGGTCGGGCCAATGAGAGCTTTGGCGTCTCTAAACCCGTCTCCAAAGGCCAGTCCAAACCCGAAGGACGAGCCGCCCAGCATGACAGCCCCCCCTCCAAGAAGTCCTTCTCTCGAAAGGAAAAGAGGACGTCTCAGAGGAAAAAGAGGGATCGATACTGAGCTTCCACCAGCTCGGCAGCAGCCTCGTTTCCCAACACGGACGATGGCAAGAAGTCTAGGCCAAATGTTCACACAGTATTCGTGGAGCCTATCCACAAAATACTGAACAAGATTAATGACCAACCCTACTTCAGCTGGCCGTAGCCTATGCAAGGTAACCCCGCCAGCCGAAACTAAAGCAAGTTTTGTGCCTACCACAAGCAGAATGGGCACAGCACCGAGGACTGTTTCTCCCTCAAGGCACACCTTGAGAAGCTCGTCAAGGACGGGCACTTAAAGGAGTATGTAAAGGGAGGAGGAGTAAACACCAACCGAGCTCAACGCTAGGATGGCGGAGGTCACTCCAGCGATGAGTTGGAAAAACTCATCAGTCATCCACCTGGCTCCCGCCCCAAAGGGGAGTGATCAGGCCCGTGCCGAGGCCAGGAGGGCTACACACGGCAAACAGGTGATGACTGCCGAGCTCGAACCAGCGTTCAAGAAGGCTCGGAAGGAGAAGCCCAGGATTTATTTCTCTGAGGAAGACATGGAAGGAGTCCAGCTCCCCCATAACGATCCGCTGATCGTCACCCTCAAACTCAAGAACTGCATAGTTCAAAGGATCCTCGTCGACCCCGAAAGCTTTTCCGAGATCCTTTATTTTGATTGCTTTAGGAGGATGGGCCTTAGAGAAGAGAACCTGGAGGAAGCGCGGACTCCCCTGATAGGCTTCAGCGCCAAACCAGTATATCCCAAGGGGAAGATCTCCCTCACAGTCCAAGTCGAAGGCGCCTCCCTACCTGCTGACTTTCTTGTGGTAGACGCGCCGTCTCCCTATAACGCCATAATGGGGAGAACATGGCTGCACAGCATGGAAGCTATACCCTCCACCCACCACCAGAAACTCAAATTCCCCTTGGAGGATAAGAACGGCGGAATAAAGGTGGTCACAGTCAGAGGCGACCAGCAGGCAGCCAAGCAGTGTCTAATGGCCGTCGTGCCCAGAGAAAAGGAGCCGCAGCAAGTAAATATGGCCTAGCTGGAAGACGAACTTGATGAGGTCGGCCGCGATCCCGAGAAGAAGAGCGTCGAGGAATTGACCGAGGTCAGGCTCGATTCTGATGGACAGCGCTTCTGCTCGGTTCTACCGAGGTCGACGGACGTGGGAGTCTGTTTGATCCGACCCTTTCGTAACTGGGGGGCAAAGTCGTGCATCAATATTTTTATTTGTGGGTGTGCCAGATTTTCTATTTTTACTTGGAATTGTAAGTGGTGATCCGGAGATCGACCTTCGCAAGTAAAAAGGAAATCAGCTTCTTTCAAGTTTTCCATTGCGCATATGTTGACAACAAAAATGTCACTTTGCCTCTTCAAGATCCAAAGAGCTACATGAAGTCGCAACCTGCCATAAATAGGCAATGTTACTTCAAAAAAATCAAATCTTGTCAGAATCAAACAAAAACTGCAAGATCCTTCAAGACAGCCAAAAGAGGAGCACACAAGAAGTTTCGGGCCATTTCAAAATCATTTGGCCTAACTTCGCTTCTCCGGCAGCTGAAAAGGAGCTCCCGACGGCGAAAGCATCGGAGACACCAAATCTTCGATCAGAGCCGATGGATGGTCTCAAAATACATCCAAAAGGATTCACGTCAAGTTCCGAGTCAAACCGACAACGTTTGACCCTACATCAACCCTCGAACAGCTAAATCAGGCCTCTCGGCGGTGAAGCTCCCTGGGACCATGGTTTCCAAGACAGAGCCTATGGATAATCTTAAAATGACTCCAATAGGTTCCCTGTCAAATTTCAAGTCAATCGGACATCGGTTGACCGCACATCAAGCCGCGACATCTTCATCGCGACAAAAGTAAGTCTACTGGTGATAGGACCCCAAACGGCTTCAAAACTCAAACAAAACCTATGGTTGGTCTTATTTATTGCTCAGGAGGCTTCACCTCAAATTTCAGGTCATTCCGACATCGTTTGGCCCAGTTTCAGCTTCTGACGGAAAATCGGCAGCTCTGCGCGACGAAGTCTTCGGCTTTCTCAGAAAATTGGAAACTTTGCAAAATAAAATGCAAGGATTCTCATCCGGTTTTTTATAGGGAAATCAGGCCAATAAATGATAAAAAATGTCAAGGAAAAATATAGAATAAAAAAAGAATAAAAAAACAGCAAAAACGGAAACAAAACGGGACAAAGAGGGGGAAAACCCCCCCAGGGCCGCTGGCCCCTGCGACTCTGGAGCCCGGGATGATCGGGAGGGCCACGGAAACCCCGTTTTTCGCCGTTTTTTCGCGATTTGAAGCGTCCGGCCTCTGGTATTTTCCAATATTCATACTTTTGAGACACCAAATTCTCTGACATCCGTAAAAAATACGGGTCAATCGGTCAACCAAAAAAAAGTGTGCTTTCTACCCGACCGATCGAGAAATTGACAGGACAGATGGCACCGACCCACTGTTGGCTACCAACACCTGAAGTTACATGGTCATTCGATGTCGATCTACAAGAAGATCCATCGATGATCATCGCATAAAAAAGAATCCCTAAAAAAGAGGCGGCACGGCCCGCGACTCTTCAACTGCTCGGCGACCACTTAATGTAATTAATTGACTAGCTTTATTACAGTCATTAATCCATTTCTTTGGACGGCCATATCAGAAGCAAGCATCCGGGAGTTACAAGTCAAGAGATTCATGGCATTTAACCCATGAAACTTCTCCCATCATGGCGATTAAAGGCGATTAAATGCCCTCAATCTCCTCCGGCCAATCAGAAGCCAAGAAAAAGGAGTTACAAAATAAAGGAATTAAATCCTGTAACTCCTCCCATTATGCGGCTTAATGACAATAAAAGCCCATAAACCCTCCTAAATGGCTACCAAAAAGCCTATAAATAGGAGAGCACTCCAAGAAGAAAGGATAGCACGGACAGCACAGAAAACACACAACACACTACAGAAAACCCGGAAACTCAGACAGAAAAAGGCATCATAAATCTAAGAGAGAAAACTCTGCGGAAGTTCTACACCGACCACCGCTACAAGGTGACAAAAGTCCCTTGGGGGGTACCCCCCCCCAAGGTCCTTGCCTTCTCTTTCTGCCTCCAATGGCTTAGACGTGGCTTTTCAGCCCGTCTACTTGGTTTTTTATTGGACATAGGACCTCCTTTTGGTCTTTGTCCTCTAAAAACCTGAGGTTATAGCCAAGCCAAGCGAATCAATAGCATCCTCTGTTCTCATCTGCATGGATGATGGCGAAGTCCACATATGGCTTGCGACCGTCAATCTGAACGGGTCCCCCACAATCTCCTGAGAAGTTAGATCATCATTTTCTTGCTTTTCATTGTAGTTTGTATTTTTTCAAAAGAGACAAAAATCACAACTCTTGTCTTTCATTATTGAAAAGGATTGTAAATCGGCTATAAAAGCCAAAATCGGCTATAAACGCCAAAATAGGCTATAAATGCCAAAAAAATCGCCTTTCACGGCAAATCAAGAAAATGACTCTTTTCTTAAATATATGTGCAATGGAAAACTTGAAAGAAGTTGATTTCCTTTTTACTTGCGAAGGTTGATCTCCGGATCACCACTTGCAATTCCAAGTAAAATAGAAAATCTGGCACACCCACACAATAAAAGAAATGTTGATGCACGCCTCTGCCCCACTCCGGTTACGAAAGGGTCGGACCCAAACGGACTCCCACGTCCGCCGACCCCGGTAGAACCGAGCGGAAGCGCTGTTCCATCAACATATATTTAAGAAAAGAGACATTTTCTTGGTTTACCGTGAAAGGCGATTTTTTTGGCATTTATAGCCGATTTTGGCATTTGTAGCCGATTTTTGGCGTTTATAGCCGATTTACAACTCTTATCAATAATGAAAGACAAGAGTTGTGATTTTTGTCTCTTTTGAAAAAATACAAACTACAATGAAAAGCAAGAAAAGGAGGATCTAACTTCTCAGGAGATTGTAGGGGACTCGTTCAGATTGACGGTCGTAAGCCATATGTGGACTTCGCCATCATCCATGCAGATGAGAACAGAGGATGCTCTTGATTCGTTTGGCTTGGCTATAACCTCATATTTTTAGAGGACAAAGACCAAGAGTAGGTCCTATGTCCAATAAAAAGCTAAGTAGACGGACTGAAAAGCCACGTCTAAGCCCTTGGAGGCAGAAGAAGAAGGCAAGGACCTTAGAGGGGTACCCCCCAAGGGACTTTTATCACCTTGTAGCGGTGACCGGTGCAAAACTTCAGCAGAGTTTTCTCTCTTTCTTTCTCTTAAATTTCTGATGCCTTTTTTTGTTTGGATTTCCGGATTGTCCGAAGTCTATATGGAATGCTTGGGATGCTCTCCTATTTATAGGCTCTTGGTAGCCATTTAGGAGGGTTTATGGGCTTTTATTATCATTAAGTCCCATAATGGGAGGAGTTACAGGATTTAATTCCTTTATTTTGTAACTCCTTTTTCTTGGCTTCTGGCTGGCCGGAGGAGATTGAGGGCATTTAATCGCCTTTAATCGCCATGATGGGAGGAGTTTCATGGGTTAAATGCCATGAATCAATTGACTTCTAACTCCCGGATGCTTACTTCTGATTGGGCCATCCAAAGAAATGAATTAATGACTGCAATAAAGCTAGTCAATTAATCACATTAAATGGTCGCCGAGCAGTTGAAGAGTCGCGGGCCGTGCCGCGTGTTTTGGGATTCTTCTGGCGATGATCATCGATGGATCTTCATGTAGATCGACATCGGATGACCATGTAACTTCAGGTGTTGGTTGCCAACAGCGGGTCAGTGCCATTTGTCCTGTCGATTTCTCGATCGGTCGGGTAGAAAGCACACTTTTTTGGTTGACCGATTGGCGATCAATGTTGATTTTGAGACTCTTGATGAATGACCTGTGATTTTGACAGATGTCAAAGGATTTGGTGTCTCAAAAGTATGACTTTTGGAAAATCCCAGGAGTTGGAAGCTTCGAATCGCGAAAAACGATGAAAAACGGGCCTTCCGGGTCCAACCCGGCGATTCCGGGCTCCATGGTCACCGCGACCATGGGCCAGGGTCGCAGGGGTTTGCGACCCTGGGCCAGGGTGGGGTTTTCCCCCCTTTTGTCCCGTTTTGCAGCCGTTTTTTATGTTTTTCGATTCTTTTTTCTTCTATATTTTTTCTTGACATTTTTTTATCATTTATTGGCCTCACTTCCCTGTAGAAAACTTGACAAGAATCCTTGCATTTTGGAGTGTAAAGTTTCCAATTTTCTGGGAAAGCCGAAGACTTTGTCGCGTAGAGCTGCCGATTTTCCATCAGAAGCTGAAACTGGGTCAAACGATGTCGGAATGACCTGAAATTTGGGGTGAAGCCTCCTGAGCAATAAATAAGACGAACCATAGGATTTTATTTGAGTTTTGAAGCCGTTTGGGGTCCTATCGCCAGTAGACTTGATTTTATCACGAGGAAGATGTCGCGGCTTGATGTGCGGTCAACCGATGTCCGATTGACTTGAAATTTGACAAGGAACCTATTGGAGTAATTTTAAGATGATCCATAGGCTCTATCTTGGAAACCACGGTCCCGGGGAACTTCGCCGCCGAGAGGCCTGATTTGGCTTCCGAGCGTCAAAGTATGGCCAAATGTTATCGAAATGACCTGAAATTTTACGTGTAGCCCTTTGTAAGCATTTTGAAGCCGTACATGTGTTCTTTCTGATGAGTGATGGCCTCGGTGGTTCTCGCCGCCGAGAGGCTTGAATTAGCTGTTCGAGGGTTGATATAGGGTCAAACGTTGTCGGTTTGACTTGGAACTTGACGTGGAGCCTTTTGGATGTATTTAGAAACCATCCATAGGCTCTGATTGAAGATTTGGTGTCTCCGATGCTTTCACCGCTGGGAGCTCCTTTTCAGCTACTGGAGAAGCGAAGTTAGGCCAAATTATTTTGAAATGGCCCGAAACTTCTTGTGTACTCCTCTTTTGGCTGTCTTGAACGATCTTGCAGTTTTTGTTTGATTCTGACAAGATTTGATTTTTTGGAAGTAGCAATGCCTATTTATGGCAGGTTGCGACTTTATGCAGCTTTTTGGATCTTGAAGAAGCAAAGTGACATTTTTGGTGTCAACAAATGCCCCCTCGAGGTGCAGCGACGAGTTGCTTAACTTTTGTAGTCGATGTGCCTCGAAGAGATTTTTTATGGAGAGCTTGTGACTTGACCAAGAGTCTTTGAGCAATCTTTCATTTGGTATTGTAGCCTTTTGAGCTTCCAGGGGAATTTTATGGTAGTGAAAGGGATCACGTACCATCTCGAGGCAAAGTTTTGAAGATGACATCAGGGATGTGGATTTGGGTTTTGACCTTGTGACCTAACAAGCTGTATGTAGCAAGTTAGGGGATCGGGTTTGATTTTGACCGTGTGACCCAACAAGCTATATGTGGAATGTTGGGGGTCGATTTTGGTTTTGATCTTGTGACCTAACAGGCTGTATGTGGCAAGTTAGGGGATCAGGTTTTGGTTTTTGGTTTTGGTCTTGTGACCTAACAAGCTGCATGTGGTAAGTCAGGGGACTAGGATTTGGTTTGGATTTTTGTGGAATGTCAATTTCAAGATTTTGGCTCAATTTGGTAGATGAGGCTGGATGGTTTGATTTTTGGAAGCTCATGGGGCTTGGAATTCTTTTTTGTGTGGTCCAATCAACTCAAAAGAGGTATAAAACCATTTTTGTATGCTCTTGGTAAGAGAGATTTCTCTTTGACTAAAAGCCCAATTTTTTTTTTAGTGCCTAGGTGGTCAAACCTGGCTCATATGGGCTAACCCATGGGACCTTAAGCTTTGGAAATGGCTTAGATCTCATATGGTGTCATTTTTATAGAGGATATATAAAAATATCTCGTTTGGATAGAGAATATCTAAGAATATCTTTATTTGGAGAGAATCTCTCATGTTCCCTTTATTTTGGGAGAGAATATCTCAAATCTCCTATCTTTTGGGAGAAAATCTCTCATTGATTTCTTTTGGGGAGAGAATCCCTCAAGATATCTTTCTTTTGAAAAAGAATCTTTCTAATTTCTTTCTTTTGGTAAGGTTACTAATTAGTAACACTTACCTCTTTCTTCTTTCCTTCTTTGGTTTGCTCTCTTCTATAAAAGCAAGGAGGAGGTTGGATCTCTTGCTCTTATTGCTTTCTTTTGCAACAATCCCAAGAGGGCTTCAAGACCAAGAGTTCTTCTTCTTCAAGATCTTCAAGACTGTCTTCTTCTTTTCCATCAATGGCTTCAAGTAAGTTCTCTTTTCAAGAAAACTCCATTATAGGAAATAGGATGATAAAAAAAGGTTCTTTCTTCTTCTTTTTTTTTGTTTTTTTCTTTTCTTTTTTTTTCCACGTGTTTTCCTTTTTTTTTACATGTTTTTTCTTTTTTTTCAAGTGCTTCCTTTGTTTTTTTTTTTTTTGCACGTTTTTTGTTCTTTTGTGGGCCGTACAGACAGATCCATACGGATCTGGCCGTACGGCCACGTGGCTTGTGGGCCACGGCCTGTGGGCCAACTCCTTTTTTTTGGTTTCCTTTCACTCTTTTTTTTTAGAAAGTTTCTTTTTTTCTTCTTTTTTTTCCGCTCATCATGATATTGCATTTTTTGTTTGGCAAACCAAGATGTTCATGCATGCATTTTTTTGTAAATTTATAGCATGATATGATAGCATACCTGAAAGTTTTTGAAAATTTGGGAATTTGGAGCTCGCAGCGATGTTGAGCCCTTCCTGATTTTGCAGAGACTTTGAGGTTTCAAAAGTTTGGAGTTTCGGAGCTCGCAGCAATGTTGAGCCCATCTTCAAGCTTTCTATTTCTTTCGGGATATTTCCTTTTTCTTCGGAATTACCCCAGAGCCATGTCAAAATTTCGCCAGATTTTTTTTAGCGAATTTCTGTCATTTTGATGCTTGATCTTTTTCTTTTCCAACCTTTGCAGGTGGTTCCTCTAGAACGAACAAGGGTAAAGAGCCTGCTACAAGCGTACCTCGTCGATCTGCTAGATCTTTTAATCCGGCCGTTCAGCAGGCCTGGGAGAAGGTCCAGTATGTTGAGAGGAGTTTTATAAGATCATGGTAAGCAGTCGTCCATGGGTGACGGACGATCAGAGGGTTTTGCCCAAGCCTACCTTCTTCTTTGGTGTGCAGTCCCTGATGACATGACATACTAGAGGAGATGTTTTCAGTATTTTTTTACAGCTGAGGGTGAGAAGAAGACTGTTGATACCCGGTCGACGTTTGATCGCACTGTCTCGATCATGAGCCTTGCCCCCATGTGCTCTAAGAGGGAAGATCCTCCAACATGGGTGAGAAGGACAAATGTAATCAAGACCGGGGTTTTTGTTGGCGGTTCTTTTAGATATGCGGAGAAGTCGCCTGCTGACATGGACATGTTGATGCCGGCCAGCGGCTACCAGGGCTCTGATTATCCGTTGGTCGATTTGGGACCGGTGGGCCTTGGCATTTTCAGCGGTGACGGCAGCAGTTGGGTGAAGCCTTTTCAACTTCGTGGCCGTTTCAGTGCTGACTCCGAGTGGAAGTCGTGGGCTGATCGCGTCCTGCTGATTGGTGGCGCCGTTTTGAAGGAAGCAGGGATTTTTAATGCGTTTCGCGCCTTTAGGGAGACCGTGATCTTTTCTGACGAGGCCTTCATGGCTATGTTGGAGTCATTCCTTCCACAAACCAATACCTTCGTTGTGACGAATGGTGAGATTGGTTTCTCTTTGAAGGAGCTGAGCGCCATTACTGGATTGCCCATCCTTTGCAGACTTTATGAGGAGTTTATGCCGATCGACAGCGTCCTTGAGGAGCAGTCAAAGGAATTCAGGCTTTTGTACTTTCAACTTGTCGCCTTCTATGATTTTTTGAAGGAGAAGGAGGGCTCAAAAGTAAGATCCAGCAGTTGGAAGAGTTTTAGCTCTTTGTCTCCCAACTTCTCTGAAAGTGGGGAGCCTTCTGATAGCATGACCCGGGAAGACAAGGCTAAGGATCCGGGTTCGAAGAAGATTTCGACTATGCAAGAAGAGTTGAGAAATTTATTTGCGAGTACAAACGCCATATGTCCTGACATTGCACAGCGGAGAGATGTCGCTGTTTACCTCACTTATTGGTTAGGTGAGGCTGTTTTTGCTGGAGGAGATGGAACGCACATCAAGCCGCATTGTATTTTTCTGGCTTGTCAGATGGCATTTGGAGAGGGGCTTGCTTTGGTGCCAGCTCTTTACTCCTACTTATGTACCGAACTGCAGGCTGCTGCTTTTTTGGTTCGGCTTGGGCTTCCCATGAACAGGGTATTTTCAGCCCATTTCTTTTATTCGTGGTTTGTATACCACTGTCCTGGCTTCCACCGGCTGGGTGCTGCACAGGATGATGATCCTCTCATGATTCGATTGGCTAAGGGCAAAGCCGTGTCCGAATCTCTTTTGTTTGCCCGCATGAGGATCCGACGGTTCAGGGACATCGAGATGGGGCAGTCTTCAGTGAAGCTTTCTCCAGAGTTTGCGGAAGAAGGCTTTTGATTTTGGTGCCTCCCGCGACTCTACCAGGGTGGGGTCGGGAAGGCATTACTCCGTGACAAATGCAGAGAAAGAGTGGCTTTTCAGCATACGTGTCAGTATGATGGTGTACCACAGACATCTTTTCGTTGACATCCAGCCGTATGTACATTCTCGCTTTGCTCTGCAGTTAGGCTTTTCTCAAGGCGTTGTTGGAGAGCCTTCAAGCATGGTGAAGCGCTTTGGAGGTTTACAGGACTGGAGAAACGCATGGGCTTTCTATAGTGCTGAAGACACTACTGCCATGATTTCTTATCCCGGGTTGTCGACTTCCTGGACTGCAGGCTTTGCGAAGTGGTTCGCGGAGAGCTTTTCGGCATATCGGGGGCTTTCCAAGAAAGAGCTTGATGTGAAGCTATCATTTGGAAAAGGCCTTGGAAAGTCGGATGGCGTCCGGCGAGAGGAAGTTTGGGCCTTCCTTTCTGGAGAGAAGCACAAGATAGGCTTTCTCAGTGACCAGGGCGTCATTGGTTCTGAAGTTGTTCGAGAAATACCTGATGAGGCTTTAGAGAGCTAGAACATGAGGAAGTTGAGCTTGATGCTTGGATGCAAGTGGCACAGAGGCAAGCTTCCGTGGAGTCTACTGGCAAGAGTAGACCATCCAGTGAGGAGTCAAGTGGGAAACCTGACTCTGACAATGGGGCAGGTTCTTCTTAGAAGCGAGCCCGCAGAAGTAAGAGGAAGAGGAGTCATCATCGCAACAAGGGGCAACATGAGGACTCTCCTGACATAGAAGTCCCCCTTACTATCAATGAGGAGGTGCCAGGGAATGCTGACGAGCCTCCAGAAAAGTGAAGCCGAGAAGAAGAGACTGTCGGTGAAGGTATGATTCTTCCTTTTTCTCTTTCCATTTCTTTTCTTGGGATTTTTCCATGTTCTAATTTGCTTTCTCCCCCTCCTGCTCTTTTTTTTTTTAGCAGAGGATGAAGACTTGGCGACGCCTGAGGTTCCTGCCGATGAGGCGGTGACGGATCCTGTTGCGGTACCATAAGAAGAACCTTGGGATTCTGGAGTAGTTCCAGAATCTCCAATTGGTATAACTTCTTTTGCTTTCTTTTTTTTTTTTTGTCTGACCTAGTTTGCTAACATTTTTCTTGTCAGCTCACTTGCCACAGGATTCCGATGACTTTGAACCATCGATGGATGCAAATGTTGACGATGCTTCCGATGAGTTCATGGAGAAAGAGAGTGTTCCACCAGTCGTCGAAGAAGATATTTTGTAGTAATAACCCTGATAATGATTTTCAAACAGGATTATATTCATACCTTTTTGTGTTTCTTTGGCAGGTTTTGAAGTGACAGAGGAGAGTCCGTCACTTCTTTCAGAACCAGAGCAAGAGATGCTAGAGGTTGATCTGGAGGTAGAGACTCCTGCAACCAATTCAGACACGGTGGAGGAGGTACCTCGTGCTGAGATTTCTTCCCCAGCAGCTCCGACTGGAAGGAGTTCTTTTGTTCCTCTTCCAACGGGGCATGACATGAGCAGCCGACCGACGGAGCGGGGCGAATCTTCAGCTGAGCCATCTCTTCTTTTTGTGAAGAAGGTGGTGGTGCGGGTTCTGAGCTCTTGGATTGAGACTCTCCTTGCTGGACACTTGGATGCCGGATTTGGCATGATCCAGTATGTGCATGAGATTCTCGGTGATACCGAAGAGGCTGGTCTGGATGTCACAGGTGTCAGGGCGATCGTTGATAGGATCATTGCACTGGGTGACAAGTGGTTTGAGACCATTGGTTTTGCTAACGACCAATTCTTCAAGGAGATGTTCCTGGACCCTGCTGATAAGGCTAAGTCTGACTCTGAATGAGGCTACACAAAGCAGGAAGCAGCTAGTCCAAGAGAAGAACTTAGAAGAGCTAGCCATCATTGGGCTGACACATGACCTTAACATCCTTGATAGGGAGGTCGATGAGGCTAGGAAACGTCTTGAGCATTTGAAGGCACAAGTCGCTGCCAAGTGGGCAGCTATAACAGAGACTCTCGACAGGGAGAGTGCTCTGATTCGCTGGGTTGCACATGTTGATCGAGTTCTTGAAAGGAAGTTTCAAGAGGAAAAACAATGGCAAACTGCTCGGGATAAGCTTCCCGGTGTGAAAGAAGGGTTACAGCCTACCCTAGCATCTCATGGCAAGTTCTTGAAGAAGCGTGCCCTGGAAACTCTGACGACTGAGGCCAAAAGTTTGCTTTCGGAGCTGAAATTTTGGCTGGAAGCCATTTTTGGTTGAGCTCCTGATTTTTGTAGCAGAAACTATCCTTCTTCCCTTTTTTCTTTTTGGTACCAAATGTATTTTTTTGGTACTCTCTCTTTTTTGTAGTGCTTTGTAAACACTTTCTTTTTTGGTACCGCTGTATTTTTTTTGTACTCTTTTTTTTGTTTTCCCTACGCTCACTTAAATCGTTTTGTGATGAAAGTAATTGTTAAATGAGATGCTTTTTTTGTTTTTTGTTTTCCCTACGCTAACTTAAATCTTTTTGTGATGAAAGCAATTGCTAAATGGGATGCTTTTTTTTGTTTTCCCTATGCTCACTTAAATCTTTTTGTGATGAAAGCAATTGCTAAATGGGATTTGATCAAAAGTTTTATCATTTTGTGAAAATCTTTTGTCAAATGATTGTTTTGGCATGGGAGCCAGATTTTGTTTGTGGCATGGAAGCCGATTTTGGCATTGATAGCCGTTTTTGGTGGCATTGATAGCCGAGTTTGTGGCATTGGTAGCCAGTTTGGTGGCATTGGTAGCCGGTTTGGTGGCATTGATAGCCGGTTTTGGTGGCATTGATAGCCGATTTGGTGGCATTGATAGCCGGGTTGGCATGAGAGCCAATTTTGTGGCATTGATAGCCGATTTGGTGGCATTGATAGCCGGGTTTTTTTAAAGCCAAGTTTTTGGTTTTTGGCATTGATAGCCGGTTTTGTTTTGTGGCATTGATAGCCGGTTTGTTTTGTGGCATTGATAGCCGGTTTGGTGGCAGTTATAGCCTGTTTTGGTGGCATCTATAGCCGGTTTTGGTGGCATTTATAGCCGGTTTGGTTTTCAAAAATGCAAGTATCAACTAAAAGTCGCCTCCCTGCTGAATGGTCTTGCAAGTATCGATGGAATGTCATATCCTTGCTTATTCGGTTGCGAGTATCGATGAATGTCGCATCCTCGCGGATTTGGGTGAAAGTATCGATGGAATGTCGCATCCTTGCTTTTCAAAAATTTTGGTTTTGCGGATACTGACTTGATGTCGTTTCCCCACGATTCTTGAAATTTGCAGTTTTCTCGAACCTTTGGGTTATGGATATCAACTGTAATGTTGCATCTCCATGATTTCTAGGTTTTTTTTTTAACCTTTGAAATTTGGGTTGTGGATATTAATGAAATGTTGCGTCTCCACGGTTTTTTGGTTTTTGCGAACCTTTAAAATTTGGGTTATGGATATCAACTGAAATGTTACATCTCCACGGTTTTGGATATTGCAAGTATCGACGAAATGTCGCTTCCCTGCGATTTTGGAAGTGTCGAACGTGGTTCGCATGCTTCCGATTTGTGCGAGTATCGACTAAGCGTCGCTTCCCCGCGGTTTCTGAAAAACCTTTTTTTTATTTAAAGACACGAGGGTCATAAGTTTTGACCTAAAACCATTTTGGCGGTAAAAGGCAGGGTGGACTAGGGTGGAAATCCCTGAATCCGGATTTTGTTTCAAACCATGAATTTTGGGTTCAAGGGCTGAAAATTTTGGTCAAGTTAGGGAAAGGTTCCTAAACTTGGATTTTTGAACAATGAAACGATGAAAGTAAGCATTGTTTAAATTTCTAGAAATTTCAACATTTGATATGAAAATTCTAAAAAGAGTGGGTTTGACGAGCGTGTACCTGGAAACCGGTTTTAGCCGTATAGGTTTGTTAGTTTTATGGACTCAATCCAGTAGATGATATGATAAATTGATTAATTTCTTTATTTATCAGTATATTCATGCTTTCCTTTTATGAGATGAATGGTGATTTAATATATACATGCACATAACCAATACGAATGACATGATGGTTCATGAGATGAACCGGAGTCCACAAGTATATTAGATGTAACACATGTGTATGGATGAGATCCACATACGGGAGACATGTGTGACAAATCTTATACTTAAAAATCTTCACAACCAGTGATGAGACTGGACATCTCATACTGACAAGGTTGCAGCACTTTGATCACTATGAGATGGTGTGATTTGTCTCGATTATCAGAATGGAAGATTCTGGATCATAGTGCTGGTACATTGGATGTATTGAAGGACCATGAGAAACACCTTATAAACACTGTCTTTATTCTAAGGTCCGCTCTCATAATTCCCTAGCAATAGGCTCTCAATCCTGAGACATTAATGAACTCAAGTTTCTATCTATTCATTTGCTTTGAGTGACCAATGAGTGAGGCCAACTGTAGGTCAACACCTCGGTGATTTGGGTACATGGTAGTAGAGCTATGGGAACATTCAATGGTCAAGATGGAATCTATCTCTAATATCCCCTTGTGCCAATTAATGGATTTGTCATTTTCATTCCGATAAAGAGTTAATTGGAAAGGTACCTATGATCATTATAATTAATTGGGCTCAAGGATAATAAGATATGGATCTAGTTTGGAAGACAGGTCCAATTGATCCATGGATATTGATAGAGGGGTCTACTTGTGGTAATGTGGAAGTTTAGGGTCTTCTATGTAATATTCCTAAGATTGGAGTTCAATTGCATTTATATAGTGGAGTTATTTACAATTAACTGTGGGCCCGGATTACACATGAGATGTGGGGTCACGTGTCCCAGTTGGAGCCAGCTTTCTAAGGAATCCCTAGTGGTCCCCACGCTAGCCCAATTATTAGAAAGTATCTAATTCTAGTTGGACTCTAAAAAAGAAAGTTACTATTTCTATTTGAAGTAAGACTTCTAATAGTGGTAATAGTAGACTTACTAATTTTAGTAGAAGTGAGACTTCTATTTTAATTAGAAAGGAATTGGAAAGTTACTAATCATATTTGAAATGAGACTTCTAATTATGATATGGTAAGTTACTAATTAATGGAAGTAAGACTTCTATTGTAATTAGTAAAGAGGAGGCAACTTGAAAAAGTTATAAATAGAGGAGAGGAGGGCTGGACATCCCATGCATGCTCCATACATAGGGATTCACGCACAGCCCTCTCTAGTGCAAGTGTTGCACGAGTTTTTCCTCTCTTCACTCTTCTAGTTCTCTTTCTAGTTCCTCCTTAGAGTTCCTAGTAGTTTTCTCTTGGAGATCCCACCATCTTCTTGAGAAAAAGGAGAATCTGATACGGGTCATAGCGTGAAAGATCAAGAGGTCTTGGAGATTCCTATTTGATTAGTGAAAGCGTTTCATCATCAAAGAAAGACACAACTTCTCCATTAGAGCACAACCGAGCCCCAAAGGTATAATCCACTTCCTTGCATGTTGTAGATTATTATGGATGCGTGTTAGTTGCTATTTCTATCTTCTAGATAGATTGTTTTACTGATCATGACGGCTGAGATTGAGGAATTGGATCTTGGATTGGGTTTTATGGCCTTCTGGATAGTTGATCCCTGCATCAAGTGGGTCAAAAGTTTTTGAAACCTATCCTAGAGGCCCACCCTATTTCCAACAAGGTATTGCTCTTACCCAGTTGGGTAAGTCTTCAAGGGTAGTACCGCTTTAAGAACTTGCCATTGATGGGCAACATACATCTGTCGCCCTCCATGTTTGAGAGTGCGTATGTGCCGTTGGAGAAAACCTTGTCGATAACGTAGGGTCCCTCCCATTTTGGCTCAAACTTGCCTTTGGACTTGTGAGCGAAGACCATTGGTCTTTTTACCGCAAGAACCAATTCTCTCTTTTTGTAGGCGCGTTGCCTGACCTTTTTATCGAAAGATCCTGCCATGCGTGCTTGGTAAAGTTCAATGCTTTGTCGAGCTTCAAGCCGTCTCTCATCGAGATTGTCCAGCTCATGGAGTCGCAATTTGACATTGCTTTCTTGAGTCATGTCATTTTGCAAGGATACCATCAAGGAAGGAATTTGTACTTCCAAGGGTACGACAGCTTCGCATCCATAGACCAAGGAGAATGGTGTGCAATGGGTTGGTCCTCGAACGGTGGTTCGATAGGCCCACAAAGCTTCAGACAGTTTGTCGCTCCAGTCTCTTTTTTGACTAGAGACCATTTTTTTTTTTTGAGGATTTTGCAGAGTGTCTTATTGAAGGCTTCTGTTAATCTGTTTGCTGCCAGATTGTATGGAGTTGAAGGACAGCTTTGGATTTTGTTTTTATCGCAGAACCTGTAGAATCGATGATCCTGGAATTGTGGTCCGTTATCATGGACGAATCTTTTGGGTATGCCGAAACGACAAATGATGTTGGTGCGTAGGAACTGAAGGACTGATGAGGTCTTCATTTCGTTAAGCGCAAATGCTTCTGACCACTTGGAGAAATAATCCATAGCGGCGAAGATGAAGCGATGACCTTTGCTTGAAGGGGGAGAAATAGGACCTATGATGTCCATACCCTAGGCTTCGAAAGGCCATGAGATCGCTGTAGGATGTAGCCATTCTGGAGGCATGTGAATATAATCTCCGTGAACTTGGCATTGTTGGCAGCGCTTAGCAAATTGCATTGCGTCAGCTACCATGGTAGGCCAATAATAACCTAACCTTTTTATCTGATCATGGAGCTTTGGACCAGCCTGATGAGCTCCACAAAGACCAGCATGAATTTCTTTGAGTAATTCTTCAGCCTCTTGTTGTGACAAGCAGGGTAGAAGTACTCCGTTGAAGGATTTCCTATAAAGGATTTTTTAAGAAATATCCAAATGAAAGCTTGGGGTTCGCCTTTGGATGCTTACCCATTCTTTCGGATCTTCAAGTAGGATTCCGAATATAGTGTCATCAATGAACGGATCCCTCCAATCGTCGATTGAAGGTTGAAGGACAGATATCCGACTTCCAACCACTCGGTGGCATTCAGCAACTGCTTGGTGTGTGTTAAGAGGAGGAAGGATTCTTCCTTCGCACACTGTGATTTGCATGTTTTCCCCTTCTTGGATTGCCATAGATGCGGCAAGTCTAGCCAGGGCATCTGCACGTATGTTTTCACCTCTACGAATATGGGTGATATGACAGATGTCAAACTTTTGCAGAAGTGATTGTGCCTTGTTGTAGTAAGGCAACAGATCAGGCTTCCTGACTTCAAATTTCTGATTCATCTGATTGACGATCAGTTGAGAGTCTCCAAAGATTTCCAGCATAGTGATACCGGATTCGATGGCGAGTTCCAATCCTAGGATCAGAGCTTGATATTCAGCTGCATTGTTTGTGCATAGTTCCAGTAGCAAGAAAGCGTGTGGAATCATGTATTTGTCGGAGCTAACAAAGAGGATGCCAACTCCCTAGATCAGCTGTCTTTTTTCATTTGTCCTGGTTGCACCGTCAAAGTACATGTCCCAGGAGGCATTTTGTGAGAAAGTCTCCACATTGTAGATTGGTTCGTCTGGGAGATCATCTCTGAGTGGAGAATCTTTAGGCAATGGATGCTCTGCGAGAAAATCTGCTAGAGCTTGCCCTTTGATTGCCTTTTATGGTACATACCTAATATCAAATTGTGACAGAAGGACGGACCATTTTGCCAGTCGGGCATTGAGAGAACCTGCTTTTGTGACAAAGACCTTCAAGAGGTTGATCCTTGAGACCAGGTAGACTGTGTTGGGAAGCAAGTAGTGACGCAGCTTTTGTACGGCGAACATCACTGCAAGGCATACCTTTTCGACTGGAGAGTAGCGATGCTCTGCACCTACTAGCATGCGGCTGAGGTAGTATAGAGCAGCTTCTTTTCTTTCATCATTTTCTTGTACAAGCAGACCACCCAGAGAGTGATCAAGGGCTCTTGTGTACAAGATGAATGGTTTTCCAGTGGTAGGAGCAGCAAACACTGGAGGTTTTGTCAGGTATGACTTGATATCTTGGAATGCAGCTACACAGCTAGCATCCCAGATAAAGTTTACACCTTTTTTCATCAATCGGGAGAATAGACAGCATTTACTCGAAAGATTGGAGATAAACCATCTGATGTAGGCCAATCTCCCTTGAAGCCCTTTGAGTTCTTTCAAGGTTCTTGGAAAGGGCATTTCTAGAATGGCTTTGACTTTTATGGGGTCAAGCTCAATTCCAACTTTTCAAACTAAGAATCCGAGGAACTTACCCGACGAGACGCCGAAGAAGCATTTCAGAGGATTCATTCGCAGTTTGTGTTTGCGAAGCTGGAGGAAAACTTCTCGAAGGTCTTCGAGATGATCTTCTTTTGTTTTCCTTTTGATGGTGAGGTCATCAACGTAACATTGGACCGTCTTGTGCTGCATATCTTGGAATATCTTCATCATAGCCCTCTGATATGTAGCACCAGCATTTTTCAGACCAAATGGCATGACAGTGTAGCAATACACGCCAAATGGGGTCCGAAAAGATGTATGTTTTTCATCTTCAGGATGCATCTTTATCTGATTGTAGCCAGAGAAACCATCCATGAATGTCATTCGCTCGAATCCACTGGTATTATCAATCATTATCTCTGGTATGGGGAGCGGAAATTCATCTTTAGGGCATGCGCCATTCAGGTCTCTATAGTCAATACAGACCCCGATCTGCCCATTTTTCTTTGTCACGGGGGCAATGTTGGCTAACCATTCAGGATGTTGTTCCTCACGGATGAAGCCGACGCTTTTAAGTTTTTGAACTTCTTGTTCAATTTTATCCATCACACCTGGACGAAATCTTCTTTGGCCCTGCTTGACAGGCTTGATGTCTTCTTGAAGATTGAGTTTGTGGACTGCTATTTTGGGGTCTAAGCCAGGCATTTCAACGTAAGACCATGCAAAGCAATCAACGAACTCACGAAGAAAGGCGATATACTCGAGTAACTTATCATCCTTTATATTCTTGCTTATGAATACAGGACGTGGGTTATCTGGTGTTCCCAAGTCTATCCTTTGAACAGGGTCTTCTGTTGGATGATTCGAAAGTGGTTCCTCTACAATATTTTCGGAGGCTTCCAGCTCTACGAAACCTTCTGGGGTTTCAAGGGCATTTCCACACCAAGGTTTTATTCCTTTCCACGGGTCTTCTTGATCGGCAATTTTCCCACGGCTTGCTATGAGATGATCCCAATCGCCTGTTGAAATCGTGTCGAAGTATGATACTTCTTTTGGAGACGAGGGTTCTTCTGGGTCAGAAGACCACACGTCTGTGCCATCGGACAACTCCTTTTTATTGTCAGAGAAATCGTACCAATTGGATGAGCTTCCTGGATTTTTGTCAGGTGACTCATCGAAGAGAAATCCAGGGAGATCGATGTCTTCATTGACTTGAGATGTTGAGGCTTGGTCAGTAAATTGACTTTTAAGCATTTGTGTCAACTGTCTTAGAGGAGTGTCGGGACCATACCCTAGCCCGTGTGAAGACTTTTCTACATAGCCGTAGAGTCTCCAATCTTCCAGCTGACTTTTGGTCAAGACGGGCCCCAATGGTGCGAGAATATCCCGTCCTTCTCCCAAACCGACTGGGTTTTGAGCGTCATAGCCCATTTTCTTCATAATAGCTTGTGCCACAGAACTATATAAGGATAGTTGAGGCATACCTTCGTTTTGAAAAGGTTCAAGTATGGAGTTTGATGAAGAAGCATCCAATCTATGGAAGAAGATCGGCTTTTTCTTTGCTGAAGTTGCTGGAATAACGAAGGAAGCTTACGTAGGATCTTCTATGTCAGAAATTATCTCCATTGGAGTAAGAGCAGGCTGAACTTGCTGAGTGTCAGCTTGGCTTAACGATGTGTCGTCTTCTGGCTCTAAATCCGAATCCGTGTCCTGCATGATAGACATGAAAGGGACAACAAATTTGCCCCCAGACTTTTGCTTTACCTTCTTCACTTTAGTTGTGATGACCGAAGGCTTTGAAGGTTTGAGGGAGATGATGAAGGGAGTTTGAATGCTCTCTTCGGATTTACCGGATGGTTTGTTTTCTACTGGTGATTGTTGAGGAGCCTTGCCTTTATCTTTCTGGAGATTTTCGGCAAAGGGTGATGCGTGTTTCTCCTCTTCTTCTTTTTCACCTTCATACATCTATGAGTCTGCAAAGTAAACTTCTTTACCTTCAAAGGGTTTTCTGTCCTCAAAGACTCGATGTATCATGCCATCGTCGCCAACAAAATTGATGCATTGATGTAGAGTTGAAGGGACAACACCATTCTCGTGGATCCAGGGGCGTCCGAGAAGGATGTTGTAGCATGAAGGGGTTTTTATTGCATACACAGTTACCTCAGAGATAAGATCACCGATTTGCAACTTGAACCTGATTTTGCCGATAGGCCTTTGAGTACTCCCGTCGTATCCAAAGATAGATATAGATGTGTGGCTCAGCTTGTTGGGTGGGATGCCCAACTCTTCGAGAGCCGAAGTGGAGATGAGGTTGAGTGCAGAACCTGGGTCGATCTGAACTCTATGCATAGGCATTTTCTAGATGTACCCTGTGAAGTACAGGGGTTGGTTGTGCCTTGTTTCGCCAAGTAGGAGGTCGTCCTTAGTGAATGCGATGGTTGCACTGGCTGCTTTTTGAACCGAGAGGCATTCAATGCATGATCCCTCAGTTTTCTTCTTTCCTCCCTTTGAGGAAGCTTCTGAGTTTTTGACCCGGTAGTCCATTTCAATTTGGAGGACTTGTGGGGCATGTTTGCCGACATCCTCATTCAGCTTTTGTAATTCTAAAATGAGATTATCACGAGTGCGCGGAGACATTCGTAATAAATCTAGGATGTGCAGATGTGCAGGTATGTGCTTGAAATGTTCAATCAAGTCATACTTGAAAGCCTTCTTGGGGCCTGCACGTTCATCATTGTTGCCACTAGGTGCGCTTACAACATCATTTCCCGAAGGATTTACATATGTAAAGGAAGATTGGTTGTAATTCTGGTAGTAGTCTCGGCCAGAGCGGGTGCCTCAACCAACTTCGAGAGCTTCTTGAGAAGGGTCTTCGTTTGGAAGATTGTCTTCAGGATCAAGAGGCTGTCGTTTTTCATTTGATGAGGATGTATCTGCAGCAGAGTTGCCATCCTCAGTGATTGTGTTGCACGGAGCATTTTCCGGGAACAAGTCCTGAACAGTATCCAGCAACCTTTCTTCTTCGTTGACTAATTCATCGTCCCAAGCATCAATAGCTGGGGGATTCTTCGGTCAGGAAGGGTGTGAGCTTTGAAGTCACAGTCTCAGGAGAAGAAACATGAGAGGGTGTCGTCTCAGTGAAAGTCACGGGAGATGAGGTAGCTCCAAAGGATACATTGTTAGGCGTCGTCGGAGTGTAAGTGATCTCGTCAGACGAGGCTTCGAAAGAGCTATAATCCCAAATTATCACATTACAGGAAGCTCTAACAGGAGACGTTGCCTGATTAGAGTCAGACTCATCCTCGAATGTAAGAGGATCGTCTATCCAGCAATTTTCTCCATTTTCAGGAGTTAAGGGAGGATCTACTTGATGGTCTTCAGGGACTTCAGGCTCTGGATTGCGAGGAGGCTCATTGACGCGGTCTTGCTCTTGTTCGGTGAGAGCGAGACGCTGCAAATCTTGCATTATTCTTAATAGATCGGGCATGGGAGACACGGTCTTCTTCTTCAATGTCTGCTCTTTGTGGTTCAACATGGTTGGGTTTCCCACTGGAGCAATTGACGGGTGCTGTTAAACAGCACATTATTCTTATACAGCCTCTTGGTCTTCTTCATCATAAGACCAGGATCCTTTGTGGCTGTAGGGGGTTATACAAGATTGCTGGAAGAAGATGAGGTCTCAGGAACCCATTCTTCATCGGAGAGATATTCTCCTGTTTCAAGGGACTCCTCCCACTCATCGGTGTAGTTGGATTCGATTCATCGGGTCACTGGAAACCATCAAGGAGATCCAACTACCGATGCGGTTGATGCCCCTGCACTGGAGTGTAAGAAATCACTAAGTGACTTACCCCTTTTGAGTCTCTGAAGGACGTTTTTGTTGCCTCAGTGAATGCAGTGGAACCTCTACATTCGGACTTCTTTTTGGCGGGTCTTCCTTGCTATTGAGTTGAGGAGAGTTTCCAGCTCCGTTCGCTGTTAGTGTCGGCTGTTTTCAGACCCCCAGTTTTCACTGATCGGGTACCATTGGTTGTCCTAGTCGTGGACCTTCTCTTGGATTGGTTTCACCTGAAGGAAGATGATCTCCTTCGGTTTTGATTCCAACTGTTACGGAGGCGACCAAGTTTTTTCGAAGGTGAGACTCCGTTCCCATTTTCTCTCTCACAACGAAGCATTAATTGAGAGGATACGAGATCATCTGGTGGTATGGATAGTACCAAGGATCGTTGGTTTTGCCAACATCACCCGGTCTTTTGGGTTCAGGCAAAGGAAGCTTGCCGTTTGCCATGAGAGCCCCGAAGATTTCATCAACATCTTCATCAAATAGGTATTTCTTTTCTACTCGTTCTTTGAAGGCATCAGAGAGTTCGGGTCTCTTACCAGCAGCTTTATTTTCAGCCTTCTTTGGTGGCTGAGGAGCTGACTTGGTTTGCACATTGAGGACCTCTTTTTTCTTTATTTTTGAGGTTGCAATGGCGGTTGGCTCTTTTCTTGATGATTTATGACTGTTGAGGTCTTTAATCACCGTTTCAGCTTCCATGGAAGCTTCTAGGAGTTCTCCCAGGTTATTTGATTTAAAGAACCCAGATGGGTCTCTCCTCTTTCATGTAGGCAAGAGGGTAGAACTGGTTCTCCTTGAGTGGGGCCAGGTATGCTAGCTTGGTGGATGTTTGGGACCTTCTTTTTTTTGGTGAAGGTCTTAGGGACCAAGTCTTGGGATAGACCTGGTCGTTTGTGGGTCGAGGCTTCGTGGGGGTGCCACGGGCTTCGGGCCTTCTGGTGCTCGCCTTTGGTGTCACGGTAGTGACACGTTGAAAGGCGACCTTCTACTTCTTGGAAGGAGCAGTTTGTTCTTCGGGAAGTGGGAATGGTCCCAACGTCCCAAAGACGATAGTCCGGGGAGTCGAGGTCGACCCGGAGTTCAGAGAGTTGCCGAGGGAGTTGACGCTTCTGCAGCTGATGGGGCGCTTGTAAGAGCGCGTGGTTTGCTTCTGTTGAAGCATGAGCTGGTGCTTGTTCTCATCGAAAGTAATGGTAAGCGATGCTGCCATTGTTAGTTTTTCGAAAAATTTATGAAACAAGACCATATCTATTAGTAATCACAAGAATATAATGATCATAAATGGGAAGTTCTATGGCTTTGTCTTTTCAAACCACTCGAAGGATATGACCCAAGCAATATGAAGAAGGCAAAAGGCCATAGAGGGTACAATTGTTCTGATCGCAGGTATGGTAAGCCCAGAATGAGCATCCCAGTGACTGCTAGAAGCAATTGTGAACCTAAATTCGACTTATCGAGAGCAGAGTTTGCTCGAAGTAAGAAGAACATAAGGTTGAAGTTACAAATGTGCCGGTCGCGAATACAGTAGACCCTGAAAGGGCCTACTAGTACCGCTAGACACAAATGTTTGGAGACCGCATCCATGAGATAAGATTCTCTGTTTTGAAAGGTCAAGATTGGATTCATCAAAGAAAGTAGATGGTATTCCGATCCAAATACGGTCTCAGCGATTTCCGCGAGCGCCAGTACTCAGAAGGAAATGAACCATAATTTCTCGGATCTGAATCCAAAAATGACTAGTTTTTTTTTTAAAGGCCAATATCGGGTTCATCAAAGAGAGCAAAAGCATTCCATTCTGAACACAGGCTCAACGATTTCCGCGAGCGCCAGTGCTCAGAAAGGTGGAGACCAAAATTTCTCCAATCTAACCCAAAAATGACGGAAGTTTTTTCTTTTTTTTTGAAGATTTTTTTTTTGAAAAATCTTTTTTTTATTTATTAAATTTTTTTTAAGATTTTTTTTTTGAAAAATCTTTTTTTTATTTTTTATTTATTATTTTAAAATTTTTATTTTGAAAATTTTTATTTAAAAGACGAAAGAGTACACATAGGCCTCCTAACCCGGTCTTATGAATTATCGATTGATAGAATTGCCCCCAGGTAAGGATAAGATTACTTAATGAACCCGTTTGGAGGACCCTCGCCTAGAACAGTCAAGCTGTCTCCACACTCTGGACAAGGCTTTTCTTGAATCAACCGTGATCAAAGAACGCAATTGGTTTAACCTTAGTGGTCTATGTCTTTTTTGTTTTGTTTTTTTTTAGATCTTTAATGAACTCATCGAAGAGAGACGATGGCCTAAAACCTTAGTCGAACAGGCTCAACATTTCTGCAAGCACGATGAACGATAGGAAAGGATCAAGGTTTCTCAATTTTGATTCCAAACTGAAAAATCTGATTTTTTTGTTTTTTTTTAATATCTTTAATGAACTCATCGAAGAGAAATGATTGGCCAAAACCTTAGTCCAACAGGCTCAACATTTCTGCAAGCTCGATGAACGATTGGAAAGGATCAAGGTTCCTCAATTTTGAATCCAAAATGAAAAATCTGATTTTTTTTGTTTTATATATATATATATTTTTTTAGATCTTTAATGAACTCATCGAAGAGAAACGATGGCCCAAAACCTTAGTCGAACAGGCTCAACATTTCTTCAAGCAGTATGAACGATAGGAAATGATCAAGGTTTCTCAATTTTGAATCCAAAATGAAAAATCTAATTTATATATATATATATTTTTTAGATCTTTAATGAACTCATCAAAGAGAAACGGTGGCCCAAAACCTTAGTCAAACAAGCTCAACATTTCTGCAAGCACAATGAACGATAAGAAAGGATCAAGGTTTCTCAATTTTGAATCCAAACTGAAAAATCTGATTTTTTTTTTAGATCTCTAATGAACTCATCGAAGAGAAACGATGGCCCAAATCCTTAGTCGAACAGGCTCAACATTTCTGCAAGCACGATGAACGATAGGAGAGGATCAAGGTTTCTCAATTTTGAATCCAAACTGAGAAATCTGATTTTTTTGATTTTTTTTAAAGAGAAAGAGTGGAAATAAATTCAAAGAATTAGAAGTTTCCAAAAAATCTCAACTCATTTTGTTTTCAGATGCGGAATCCAACATAGGCCACCAATTAGAAAGTAGCCAATGAATCCAGAAAAGAAGTATAAGCATAGAACAAAAGATATGATATGCAAATATTTCATTTCTAGCATCGTGTTCTCAAATGAACGGGTCCCACCGGGTGTGCCAGCTTGATGGACAGGCGGACAGCGCTTTTGCTCGGTTCTACCGAGGTCGGCGGACGTGGGAGTCCGTTTGATCGAACCCTTTCATAACCGGGGGCAAAGGTGTGCATCAACATTTTTTTGTGTGGGTGTGCCAGATTTTTTATTTTTACTTGGAATTATAAGTGGTGATCCATAGATCGACCTTCGCAAGTAAAAAGAAAACCAACTTCTTTCAAGTTTTCCATTGCACATATATTTAAGAAAAGAGACATTTTCTTGGTTTGTCGTGAAAGGCGATTTTTTTGGCATTTATAGCCGATTTTGGCGTTTATAGCCGATTTATAATTCTTATCAATAATGAAAGACAAGAGTTGTGATTTTTGTCTCTTCTGGAAAAATACAAACTACAATGAAAAGCAAGAAAAGGAGGATCTAACTTCTCAGGAGATTGTGGGGGACTCGTTCAGATTGACGGTCGCAAGCCATATGTGGACTTCGCCATCATCCATACAGATGAGAACAGAGGATGCTCTTGATTCGCTTGGCTTGGCTATAACCTCATATTTTTAGAGGACAAAGAACAAGAGGAGGTCCTATGTCCAATAAAAAGCTAAGTAGACGGACTAAAAAGCCGCGTCTAAGCCCTTGGAGGTAAAAGGAGAAGGCAAAGACCTTGGGGGGTGCCCCCCAAGGGACTTTTATCACCTTGTAGAGTGACCGGTGCATAACTTCAGCAGAGTTTTCTCTCTCTCTTTCTCTTAAATTTCTGATGCCTTTTTTTGTCTGGATTTCCGGATTGTCCGAAGTCTATATGGAATGCTTGGGATGCTCTCCTATTTATAGGCTCTTGGTAGCCATTTAGGAGGGTTTATGGGATTTTATTGTCATTAAGCCGCATAATGGGAGGAGTTACAGGATTTAATTCCTTTATTTTGTAACTCCTTTTTCTTGGCTTCTGATTGGCTGAAGGAGATTGAGGGCATTTAATCGCCATGATGGGAGGAGTTTCATGGTTTAAATACCATGAATCTCTTGACTTGTAACCGATGTCCGATTGACTTGAAATTTGATAGAGAACCTATTGGAGTCATTTTAAGATGATCCATAGGCTCTGTCTTGGAAACCATAGTCCTGGGGAGCTTCGCCGCCGAGAGGCCTGATTTGGCTTCCGAGTGTCAAAGTATGGTCAAATGTTGTCGAAATGACCTGAAATTTGACGTGTAGCCCTTTGTAAGCATTTTGAAGCCGTCCATGTGCTCTTTCTGATGAGTGATGACCTTAGTCATTCTCGCCGCCGAGAGGCTTGATTTAGCTGTTCGAGGGTTGATGTAGGGTCAAACGTTGTCGGTTTGACTTGGAACTTGACGTGGAGCCTTTTGGATGTATTTTGATACCATCCATAGGCTCTGATCGAAGATTTGGTGTCTCCGATGCTTTTGCCGCCGGGAGCTCCTTTTCAGTTGCCGGAGAAGCGAAGTTAGGCCAAATGATTTTGAAATGGCCCGAAACTTCTTGTGTACTCCTCTTTTGGCTGTCTTGAAGGATCTTGCAGTTTTTGTTTAATTCTGACAAGATTTGAATTTTTGGAAGTAGCATTGCCTATTTGTGGCAGGTTGCGACTTCATGCAGCTTTTTGGATCTTGAAGAAGCAAAGTGACATTTTTGGTGTCAACAGATTCCACCGACCCCGAGCTCGACTTTTTAATTGGCAGTCAGCTTGACGAGACAGAGCGGGCCGAACTCGTCAGTTTCCTATTCAGGAACAAGGAGGTCTTCGCTTGGACCCCCTACGAGATGCCCGGCATTGACCTCGAGGTCATGTGCCATAGGCTCAGCGTGGACCCCCAGTACAAACCACTGATACAGAAGGCACGAAGGACGGGGGTACCTCAGTCAGAAGCAGCAGCCGAGGAGGTCGGGAAGCTGCTAAAGGCGGAGGTGATCAGAGAGGTCAGACATCCGAGGTGGCTGGCGAACACAGTGGTCGTCAAAAAGAAAATCGGGAAGTGGAGGGTCTGCGTCGATTTCACTGACCTGAACAAGGCCTGTCCCAAAGACAGTTTCCCACTCCCCAAAATCGATCAATTGATCGACGCCACTGCCGGCCATGACAGGATGAGCTTCCTCGATGCCTACCGAGGTTACCACCAAATACCGATATATGAACCTGACGAAGAGAAGATGCGTTCATAACGCCCAGAGGCATTTATTGTTACAAGGTCATGCCCTTTGGGCTAAAAAATGCAGGGGCACCTACCAAAGGTTAGTCACGAAGATGTTCCAGGCCCAGCTCGGTAAGACGGTGGAGGTCTATATTGACGACATGGTCGTTAAGTCCAAGCAGTCCCAGGACCACTTGGCCGACCTGAGTCAGGTGTTCGACATCGTTAGGAGTTTCAAGCTCAAGCTCAACGCCTCCAAATGTGCATTCGGCGTTGGCTCCGGCAAATTCCTTGGAAGCCTGGTCAATAGAAGAGGGATTGATGCCAATCCAGATCAGATCACGGCAATCCTTAGAATACAAAGTCCAACAACGACGAAGCAGGTTCAGAAGCTCACCGGTATGGCTGCCGCACTCAATCGATTCGTCAGCAGATCCTCAGATAAATGTAGGTCGTTCTTTCAACTCTTCAAAAAAAATCTGAAGTTCCACTGGACCCCAGAGTGCGACGAAGCACTGCAGAGGCTCAAAGCCTATCTCTCCTCACCTCCCCTGCTCTCGTCTCCGAAACAGGGAGAGGTGCTCTACCTCTACCTCTACCTCGCGGTCTCGGATCATGCGGTCAGCTCGGTCCTCATCAGAGAGGACGATAAGCAACAAATACCGATCTACTACACGAGCAAGATCATGCTTGACACCGAGACCAGATACCTGCCAATGGAAAAGCTCGCATTGGCGCTCGTCAGCGCTTCTCGCAAGCTCTCCCATTATTTCCAAGCCTTCTCCATCGTGGTTGTGACAGAACACCCACTCGGAGCGGTCTTCAGGAAGGCCGACTTCTCCGGCCGAATCTCGAAATGGGCCGTCGAACTGGGGCAATACGATATCAAATATCAACCTAGAATGGCGGTCAAAGCTCAAGTTCTGGCGGATTTCATCATGGAATTCGTCTCTCCAAGTTCGGCACCAATCCCGCTCGGCACCGAACTAGGGGGCAGAAGATGTGAGGGCAAAATCACTGAGATAGAAGAAGAGCGGGCTTGGAACCAATTCCTTGCTTCCGCTTGGAAGGTCTTCGTTGATGGATCCTCTACCTCCAAGAGGGTCGGCGCTGGTGTAGTTCTTCAATCTTCAGAAGGATTAGTCATAGAGCAAGCCCTAACTCTTGACTTCAAAGCGTCCAATAACGAAGCAGGGTACGAGGCTCTAATAGCCGGGCTGAATAGCGCCAAAATCCTAGGAGCGCAATAGCTGGCGGTTTTTAGCGATTCACAGTTGGTAACGAGCCAGCTGGCCGGAGACTACCAAGCTCGCGATGACAGGATGGCAGCCTATTTAGCGCACGCGAAAAAGCTCCTCTCGCAATTCCAAAAAACCGAAGTGAAGCGAGTCGGTAGAGACTCCAACTCTCATGCCGACGCCCTCGCCAGCCTAGCTTCAGCGGTTGAGGTCGGGAGGAAAAGAGTTGTCGAAGTAGGATCGCTAGAGAGGCCAAGCATGGAGCTCCCTCCACCTCGGCAAATTCTATGCGCTGACCTCGGGCCGAGCTGGATGGACGCGATTGTCACCTTCCTTAAATATGACCAGCTCCCCGAAGACAAGAGCGAAGCTCACCGAATCAGGCTTAAAGCGGCTCGTTTCTGGTTGAGTCCAGAAGGCAAACTCTATAGGAAGTCCTTCACCGGCCCCTACCTTTGATGCGTACACCCGGACAAGGTCGAAAACTTCCTATATGAGATACATGAAGGAATCTACGGAAGTCACATTGGTGGACGGTCGCTGGCATACCAGGCTGTCAGCCAGGGGTACTGGTGGCCATACATGCAGGCGGACGCGCAGAAATATCCCAGAAGTGCGAGAAATGCCAGAAATTCTCGCACTCCCTCCACCAGCCAGCACAAGATCTGAGTCCACTCTCCAGCCCATGGCCCTTCGCCCAATGGGGACTGGACATCGTAGGATCTCTCCATCGAGCTCCAGGGAATAAGAGGTGGCTGATAGTAGCCACTGACTACTTCACCAAGTGGATAGAGGCAGAAGCACTGTCCTCCATCACCGAGCACGACTCGAAGAACTTTGTCTAGAGAAACATCGTCACAAGTTTTGGAATCCCACGAACCTTGATCTCGAACAACAGGACTCAGTTCGATTCCAACCTCTTCAAGACCTTCTGCCAGGGGCTCGGCATCAGAAATCGTTACTCCACCCCAGCATACCCCCAAAGCAACGGTCAAGCCGGGATCTCCAACAAGGTAGTGCTCGACGGACTCAAGAAGAGGCTCGATCGAGCCAAAGGAAGATGGGTGGAAGAACTACCAAGCATCTTGTGGGCTTACAGGACGACACCAAGGCGCTCTACCTCGGCAACACCTTTCTCTCTCGCCTATGGCATGGAAGCCGTGATCCCGCTCAAGGTCGGTCTCCCGACCTTGAGGTCGGAACTTTTTGACCAAGGCCATAACAACATGAACTTAGCTCACGAGTTAGACCTAGCCGAAGAATGCAGAGAAGCAGCGGCCGTCCACCTGGCTGCCTATCAGCGGCAGTTGGCCAGGGGCTACAACCAAAGAGTCAAGGAAAGAAAATTCTCAGTCAGGGAGCTCGTCTTAAAAAAGTCTCTCCTGCAGGACTAAGATCCGAACCCCAAGTTGGCACCAAACTGGCACGGACCGTTCAAGGTCACCTCGGTCTGCGGTCGATCAGCTTACAAGCTTGAGAACTTAGATGGTAAACAATTGCCACGACCGTGGAACGCGATGCACCTCAAGAAGTTCTATTTCTGAATTGTAACTGATTTTTGAAGAGCAATAAAAGCACTCTATTCCTTGTCTCCCTCAATTCTCTCCATAGAACTCTCCAACAGTGCCCAAGGAACTATACGTCTCGGATCTCCATTTCGTGCTATGCGAGCACCTCGGCACTCGTATTAGGTTGCCAGCGCGCCCCTGGCGACGAGCCAGTGGGTCTTCTCCATTTCGTGCTATGCGAGCACCTCGGCACTTGTGCCAGATTGCCGGCGCGCCCCTGGCGACGAGCCAGTGGGTCTTCTCCATTTCGTGCTATGCGAGCACCTCGGCACTCGTGCCAGGTTGCCGGCGCGCCCCTGGCGACGAGCCAGTGGGTCTTCTCCATTTCGTGCTACGGGAGCACCTCGGCACTCGTGCCAGGTTGCCGGCGCGCCCCTGGCGACGAGCTAGTGAGTCTTCTCCATTTCGTGCCATGCGAGCACCTCGGCACTCGTGCAGGTTACCGGCGCGCCCTTGGCGACGAGCCAGTGGGTCTCCTCCATTTCGTGTTACGAGAGCACCTCGGCATTCGTGCCAGGTTGCTGGCGCGCCCACTACATTTCTATCGATGAGGCATCGATCCTCAGATTGTGATCCGAGACCAACCTGGGGGCAGTTCGGCACCTATCCCTACCGAGTTCTAATACATCCCTCTTGCTTCCGTCCAAGCCTGGTCGGTAGACTGAGCGGCAATATGTTCTCGTACGTTCGGAGCATGCAAATCAGTTTCGCTAAGCCGGGCTCACATACTTATGCAAAATATTTGAAAAGCGAAAACATGTATGACAAGGAAAGTGTTCCCGATATTAGCTAAAGAAAACTTCAATTGTATTGAATCTCCATTCATTACATAAAGCAACCAAGGGGTACAATCGAAAACCAAGAACGAGAGAAATACATAAAAAACAAAGGCAATTAAAAATCTCCATGAGCAGAACCGATAAGACCGGCCCGAGGTCACGCAGGATCGGAGGTATGAGGAGTGGCAGCGGCTTTGATGTTGATCCTGGTCTGATCAGCGTTTGATTCTTCGCAGCCGCCTCACCAGCAGCGACAGTGACAGGAGGGGCAGAGCTCGGCACCAGAGTTGGGAACGGGGGGGGGGATCCTTGAAGGATGGATGGTCCTTCGAGACCCCCGCCTCCTTCAGGGCGGCACGCCATCTTTTCACCCAGGCTTTATCCCTCACAATGAGGACTTTGGCCATATAGTGAGCCGTTATTTGTGCCTTGGCATCCTCGAAGACAGCATCACACTCCGACTCGAGTCTCGCCTCGGCCTCGTCTGCCCTCTTTGACTCGGCCTGGAGCTTGACTGCGAAGTCACCTCTCAGCTTCTCCAGGGAGGTCTCGAGCTCGGCCACCTTTTTCTTCTCGGCCTCAGTTTCGCCTTTCGCTTGCTCGAGCCCCCCTTGAACTCGTCTTCGGCTTTCCTCAACTTCAGGGTTACGACATCCAAGGCTTCCTCAAGACCGTTCTTCTCCGCTTTCAGCTCGGCGACCTCAGGACCATGGTTGCTAAACCTGTCCATGACGACCAAGGACTTTTGTACCGTCTGTCAAAGAAACAAGGCATTCAGGGAATAATCGTCGAAGTAAAGCACTAAGCATAAATTGAAAAGTTTCGATGAACTCACCGCGAAGCACGACTGCAGCAACGACAGTATTAGCTTCGGGTCATTGTACCCCTCTAGCTGAGCCATGTCTTGGGCAGGGCGCAGGCTCGCCCGAGCGCCTCAAGGACGAGGGGGTCGACCTTTCGGAGGACGCGATCTTCCCTCATCATCGGTCTCCCCGGCTCGAGCAAGAAGTTGGCTCCAAAGACTCGGTTCGACAGGCTGCAACGTTGCGGCCAAGCTGGAACCCCCATCGACCCTCGACATTTTCTTCGACCGACCTTCCTTTTGCCCGGCCTCGGCCGAAGACTGCCGAGCCTCCGGTCTCACAGGTTGGACAGAGATGGGCCCAGGGACAGGAGCCTCGACTCCGGTAACAGGAGAAGCCGCTGAAGGCCCGGGGGCAGAGATCTCAATGACGTCCGGGTTCAAAGGCGCCGAAGAGGCTTGAGGATCCTCGACCCTAAGTACCAGAGCTTTAATGTCCTCGAACGACAAGCGCCTAGCGTGCCACATCTCGGTGCTTGACGAAAGAGATCGGACTGTTCGACGCGCCCACTTCTTCCGCAAAGGGGCCTGGCGTGACCTCGGCGCAGAGGTAGAAGCCTCAGCACCAGACGCCACCCTATGATCGGAGCCGACCTTAACTTGTGAAGGCTCTCCCCTCTCTTCCCTGGCCTCGGGAGCAGCCTGATCTCTCTCGTCTTCGGCTCCAGGGACGGCCCACTCTCCTCCGACCTCATGATCAACTTCCCCCGGATTTCCTTCTCCGATAGGCTCGATCGTCCCCCTAATGTAGCCTCGGTACTTCGATTTGTAGTCCAGTAGGGACCAGGCCGCCCTACTGTGATAGCCTTCGTACTTCTGGACCTTCTGAAGCAAGGCCTCGTTCCTCTGCCAGATGAACTGAGCGGCCTGTCTTCTCTTCCTAGCAACTGCACCACAAACAAACGCATCAGTTTGGCATGACAAAAGGTTAAAACCGTATCAGATCAGAAAGGAGATGGTAATTACTTGGAGCAGTCCCGAAGTGGCGGAGAATCCTGTAGACTCTATCCGTTTCGGTTCTGCCGAACTCCCAGTTACCTGAGACATATAAGAGATCGTCCCCAGCGTATTTGTTCAAGTCCTCCAGATACCGGATAAAGCCTTGCCGGTACGGTTTAGCTCGGAGATAATAGGCATCTCCGAGCTTGCATATATCATAGACATCCTTGATGTCAAAGACGCCGAGGTCGATGCCTAGGACCTTATTGAGCTTAGTCGTGCCCATTATAATCTTGAAGACATTGGGCAACAGCTAGCAAGAGCAAAGAGACCATTGGCTAAGACACCTCCTCAAGAGAGGGTGAAGGGGAAACGAGCCCCACCTTCGATGACAGCCACCAGTGGGAAAGGCATCCAGCCTCCTGAAAAATCACGGAGGTTGATACCGTTGGGATCAGCCGCCCTGACATGGATATCGGCAGGGATTTTATACGCTAACCTAAGTCCCTCGATCGCCGCTTCGTTCTCTACCCAGTGACTGTAGATACCCATTTCTACCGGAACGGAGGCTAGAAGCAGAAGGAACCTTAAACCCACGGAAAAAGGCAAAGGATAAAGAACTTACGAAGACGAAACTGAGGTTCAGACTGACGGAGGCTCAATCTCAGCAGCACTTCTCTTCTCAAACAGATCTCTCCTGCAGCGTTTTCTTATTCTCCGGTGCAAAGCAGCAATAGGGAAGGAGAAAGCCTTAACATCCCATATATAAAGGAAGGAGGAGGGGCCCCCTTTTCGGAAGCCCTAGGGACGCACGTACCAGACGCCCCCTAGGGCTCAGCGAGCGTCACTTCGATCACTGGACGCGTCCCCGATAAGCGACGCACGTCTCCTCGATGTGAATGAACAACCAACCGGGTGGTGACAAGTGGTGCCGTCGGTATGTCTTCTACATTAATTAGCGAACATCATTTATTACCTCGGTCATTCATAGCGACTAAGGATAGAGACCGAGTTATACTCCAGAAGGATCTCCCGTCTTGTAGCTCCCGACCTCACGTAGTTGGCAAACTTCATGAAGTCCGAAGCTAGGGGGCAATTGTGTGGGGATGTCTCCCAAAGTACTGAGGTTATGTTAACTTCGGTGCTAGTGTCGGCTAGTCCCGCCTTGACCTCGGCGAACGCTACCAATGCGCCATCTGAGACCGAGACCGTTTTTGGTCTCAGATACCCCCGACCTCGACACGAAGTCTTCACCTCGATCACTCACCTCGGCACCAGAGCCAGACTGCTAGCCGAGATGAATGCTGACGGCTGTACTTTCACGGATATCCCGCTGACCCTGACAAAGCCATCTTGGCCGCCCCTCACCCCTGATAGAGTGGCGTCCAGCGGCTACGTCCCATCAGGGCATGGCTTCAGGCCAGGCCCGATGGGACTAGGCCCAAAAGTCAGACAGGTTAAGGCCCGATTAGACCAGCATTTAATGTATTATGGGCTGATCGGACTGCCATTTAATGTAAAGCGGGCTGACGTGACGGCACCCCTGGGATTACTAAGACGTCATCATAAGACCCACCAAGCAACGTTGGCTTCCTCTTCTATAAATAGAGGAATGATCTCCGTCCCAGGTACGCACAATCACAACCTGAGAGCTGTTACTCTATCTCTCTTCTCTCTCATTTCCATCCTACTGCTCAGATCCCATACTGACTTAGGCATCGGAGAGCTTTGTGCTGCCCACAGTCAGGGTCCTCTGACCTTCTCGTCTTCTCCCCTTTTAGGTTTCCAGGCCACTCTCCGTCTTCGAAAGAGCATCGAGCTCGCCATAATCCCCATTACAAAGTCTGTAATATTTAGGCACTTACAGTAGTCACCTTTATTTTTAATCCAAAAGTGTGTTTATATAAACCCAAAGTTAATTGATCCATATGTTTTTTATGCAAGAACCATAAGAGGCAAACAAGTCAACATCAACAGGAAGCCTTGATCAATGAAATTAGGTTAATTAGAGACAAAGTGTTGGTGATCGGGGCACACACAAAAGAATTTCCCACTATTGACTTGAATGAGAATTGTGATTTTAATTTTTCATCAGCGTCGAATGGTATGATATATAGGAGAGGAGGAACCAATGAGGACTGCATGCTCGTGTCGTAGGTTTGGTAGAGTTTTAGTGCAATTAGCTGAGTATGTCAATGTCGTCAATCTTGAGTGCCAATCATGCTCGTGCCACAGATGCGAAGTAATGAGAATATCATGCTCACATGCTATGGCTACAATGAAAGTTCGGAATATTGATCCATATGATTATTGTGAGCACTGGTACCACACCTACGGTGAGGTTTTACATGCCACCCGTGATAGAAAGCAGTGAGAATCGTGATCTTGCGACGCGTTCTTCCCCCATTAGCAAGTAAGCAGCTGGGCATGCCAAAGAAGAATAGGCTCCGGGTGGAAGATAGTAACCACGTTAGAAGGGTTGTAACCTGCTCCAACTGTAAAGAGAGGGGACACAATCGGGGGACCTGCCGTAATCCACCCGTTGTTCAGTAGAAGAACTAGTTTTTTATTTTTTGTTGTCTTATATCACATGTAATTTGATGGGTTTTATTTATGCGTATGAAGAAGACAAATTGTATGACATGTAATTGATATTTTGTTTCACATGTTTTTTTATGGCTTCTTTGTGCATACAAACAACAATGTAATCAGAAAAAATGTAATGACATGTCAATGATTTTTTTAGATGTAATGATCCATCTGGCTTCTTCTTGGTTGTTGTTAACATCATAATTTCCCTCACTTCGTTGGATATCCCTCTGCATATATTTATGTTGAAATGGACCTTTTGCCCATCAAAACTATTTTTGATATGCACTATGTTTTAATATGTAAAGGTCGCTAGGGACCCTTATTTATAAGTAATATAGGTCGCTAGGGACGCTGGGAAGGAAACAAATGATTATCAATAAGTCCCTAGTGACCCATATATATAACTAATGTAGGTCGTTAGGGACGTAGTGAATGAAACAGATGATGTTTTATGCGTCATTAGAGACCCTTAGCAATAACTAATATCGGTCGCTAGGGACACTGGGAAGGAAACATATGATGTTCAATGGGTCCCTAGCGACCCATATATATAATAAATGTAGGTCGTTAGGGACGCTGGGAATGAAACAAATGATATTTTATGCGTCGTTAGAGACCCTTAGCAATAACTAATATAAGTCGCTAGGGACGCTGGGAAGGATCTAGACGCTATTGCATGGGTCGCTAGGGACCCTTATCTATAACTAATATAGGTCGATGGGGATGCTGGTAAGGATCTCGATGCTGTCGTATAGGTCTCATGGGACCCTTATCTATAACAAATATAGGTCGATGAGGACGCTGGAAATATTTTTTTTTAATCATGGTGAATTAACAACAATCAATTCTTTTTTACAATTAAAGACTCATGCTTGCCCTGTACAGTGATGTCCATTCTTCCAAAACAACAAGTTTAAATCATACTTCAACTTCAACAAACAGGATCCAGCCAAACAATAATTTCATTATATCATTTTCACCCAAAATAACAAGTTCATTATTACATCATACATAAACTTCAACTTCAAAAAAAATTGTTGTTCCAAATAATAAGTTCATTACAGCATTTTCACCCAAAAGAAAAAGTTCATTACAACGATTTCTGAATACTGTTAAGGGCTTGATTTCATCCGTAATAGAACTTTACACAGCTGGGAGGTTTGGGAGTTGAAGCATGTCAGTATTCAGCAGACAGCTTTTCTTGAAGATCTCAACCAAGATCTTCCATCGGTGAAACGGAATGTCAGCTTGGGTGAACCTTATCAATTGAAAATGGTAGGTGGTTTAGCAACGTACAATCCCATTATGTATGGCTGATGAGATGTGTGTTTCCTGTTCAGAAAGAAGTTGAACTGGGGCATTTTCTTTCGCATTGCTGCTCTTTGCTTCAGACATCTGCAAGTTACAATCAAAAGCAACAATATTAACCCATAACAATATTACCTCAATCATTCCTAATTATGTCCTTCCTTTAAAAACAAAAAAAAAGAGTATATGCATACAAACTCATGAATGATAAACTAAAAGAAAGGTAATCATCATCATTACCAAGAGCCCACAACAGATTTATATTGCCATAAACTCGAAGAGGGTCGGGCTCAATCCATGTGTAGACTCTAATTAAGTTGTTGAATTTAAAGAATACATCTATTTGGAAAGGGAAAACGATAACATTTTATTTTATTTGTTTGTTTGGGCATTAATTTCAATCTACACAAGTGGAAGGGGGAAGTTGGGTATTCATTATAGCGGCCTAGTGATCTATTGCAAGTTGGAAGAGACTTTCTACAGAAGGTGTTTGTTTAAGAGTAATGGCCAATGTGATTGAACTTTTGAAGGTGTTTGTTTTTGTAACAAAAGCCATTCAAGCTAAGAACAAAGGTAAACCCCCTAATATGTAAAATTAGCAAATAACATGAAACACCATATGATTACTAAGTTATTTAGAGAAATCTTATAACAGGTTCCTTATTTGGTGAAATATTATAACAAATATTTAATGTGAAGGAATTGGTCTTGTGAGAGTGAGACACAACTGTACAACTGTAAATACTCTGAACAGATTAGTACTAGAAAGGTGGTGGGTGTGGTCCCAACTGAACAACAATTGATGATAAAAAGCTCAAACTGCATTTCACATACTAAAGAAATACGTGCAAGGTCGGTTAAAATGATCTTTTGAGCCCAATAGTCACCTAATCTATTTTTTTTTTTTGGTAAAATCCTAAAAAAAAAAATTAACACTGGCTGTCAACAAAATTCACTGTAATTGACATATTCCCTCCTTTATCCAGGCTTGGGACCGGTAGTAAAATGTGGCAAATTTATTAATCAAGTAATTAGATATGAACCAAAAATTCTAGCAAAAATTTATCATCCACCCTCCATGCTCTTTGAGTCACATAGGCTATAGAATTTCCATTTTTATATCCCAAATAAGGACGCACAACTTCACAGGTAAGACCTGAAACTGAAAGAGGGACAATTTGAGTTGGGAGGGAAAAACAGTTGCCAGTCAAAAACTAGGGGGTTTTAGAAGCTAAAAGGTGCGAGGTCACCCTTTTTCATCAACCTACTACTTCACTTTCCCAAATTGAATTGCTTGATTAAAACTGAAGTTTTCTATTGTCTTTCCCAGTTTACCCAAATTCACAATTCTAATCATCAAACAAAATTCAAAATCAAACAAACAAAACTCCTCATCTCTACAATTTCCATGAATCCATCTTTACCAAAAGCTTGGAGTCATCAACCAGTCATTTGCTGGCATAAACGATGGTGCCACAAAATAATAACTTATTAATTAAAGCGCTTCTCAGTACTAGACATGTACACTGAAAGGTTAAAAAAAACCCACAACCATAACCCAGCAAAACACAAACATAAAAAAAGTAGAAGGCCTAGACACCAAAACACTGAAAACAACCACAGACAAATAGGGACTAGACAAAGCATAAAGGGGGCTTAGTGCTTATAGATGACCCACCAGAATATACACTTTCTTTACTGATGAATTTGTGCACTGCCATCGCAGCAACCACGATACTTCTTTGTAATAAGGAGTGGTTATAGAGCCATTTGTTTAAAAATGAAAAAAAATACATTTAATGCCCCTTCTCTCTAAACGATATACATAACTAGAGGAAAATAATTTTCTATATTTAAGACAACTCTATGTATACAAGTGGGTGACCATTAAGAATGTCATGCACAAAAGAATTTTAGTACTGCCCTAGCTATTTTTTATTTAGACCATCACCGAAATTTTTTATAAAAAAATGCTTAAAAACGTCATATAAACCATCAAACCAAAATAAAAAATAAACATCAACCATGCCATTCAACAAAATCTTAAAATAATCAGTTTGGATAGAGATTAGAGCGATGAACTTGAAGACCCAATTCAAGAACTTGATTTATATGTGCATTTGTCTTTTGCAAGCGATTCAGAACCGAAAACAATAGAATCCACCTCTCTAGGGTTCTCTGCCCATGGTCTTCCAGAAAGGGCTAAAGCCATTTTTATGGCATTTTTCTTGCTATTAGGTAATGCTACATAAGGAAGACAAGAGAAACCCTTTTAGAGAGGTGATTCTCGAGTGGAGAGTAGATGTCTGCCATGAGGAAACATTAACCAAAGCAAGGCATGGAGACGCAATAAGGGCATGACCTAGACGACAATAACATCACACAGCGTTGGTGCCTGGGCGCAGACGACTTTGTGAAGAGAAAATAACCCGTCTAGGGTCCCTAGCAACCCTTAACGTTATAAAACTAAGGTCGCTAGGGACGCTGGTAGAAAGTGCTAAAAATAATACTATTTTGGATAAAATGACTAATCTGATGTAAGGTGGATTATAATGATCTTTTAAGCCCACTGGTCACCTAATTTTTTTTTGGTAAAATCCTCTTAAGAAAATGGGTAAATTAGGGAGAGATCCCTCATTATTGGGCTATAAAGTCTATAGGACATAGCATTAATGTTTAAGGCCTAGAGTGCCTTGCGCATGGAATTAATTCAGGCGGTGGTCCCTAAGCATGTGACATCAGATTTTAATGACTCATTTGCCCTTCTAACCATTTAAATGGGTGTGTGGCTGTGATGCCCCGGAGTCCCACATCGACTAAAGAGAGGAAAGTGATTGGGATTATATATAGAGCTTACACCCTTACCTTGCATGGGGTCTTTTGATGGGTTGATGCCCATCAGAAATAAAACCGTGAGACCAGTGGGCCAAAGCGGACAATATCATGCATGCGTGTAGGGTGGGGCGTTACAAATGGTATAAGAGCCGACTCTCAACTAGTTCGAGTGTGGGTCCCCTGCCGTGGTCTGGTGCAAGTGGGCGGGTTTTCATGTGGGCGGGCCAAGAGGGCCGGCAAGCTACTGCACAGGGACGTGCAGCCCTAAGGGGGGTGGAATGTGACGCCCCGGAGTCCCACATCAACTATAGAGAGGAAAGTGATTGGGATTATATATAGAACTTACACCCTTGCCTTGCATGAGGCCTTTTGATGGGTTGATGCCCATCAAAAACAAAACCGTAAGACCAGTGGGCCAAAGCGGACAATATCATGCATGCGTGTAGGGTGGGGCGTTACAATGGTCCCTAAGCATGTGACATCAGATTTTTTTATGACTCATTTGCCCTTCTAACCATTTAAATGGGTGTGTGGTCCCTAAGCATTTGACGTCATTGTCTTTCCCGGATTATTTTTACAAGGTCCTTACCATTTATAACGGGTTGGGTCTTGGACCATGGCAAGTGAACTACTTCATAATCCTCATGGCTAGTCCTATAACAGCCTTAAGAAAAGTCTTTCTTTCTCGACATTGGAAGTGTACCTTGATGGAAGACACTGTTTCAACAGAAATGAAAAGCTAAAGAAGAAAACCTAAGAGATTACTTGAACAACTGATTGCATAAGTCACATGGGGTAGGTTGCTAAATTCAGATAAATTTTTATCAAAGCTAGATAAATTTAAACTAAATCTAGTCAAACCAAATCAAATCTAGTTAGATAATCTCATATCAAAGTGACATAACTTGTTTTCAAACACAGATAAATTCGTATAAACTCAAATAAACTCATGCCAAAGTCAAATAAGTTCACATCAAAGTTAGATACATTCACAGCAAACTCAGATAAATTTACTTAATTCGTATCAAACTCAGATAAATTCAAAGCAAACACAAATAAATTCATATCAAACTTAGATAAATTCGTACCAAATACAGATAACATCATGCCAAGTCAGATAACACATACAAAACTTAGATAAATTCACAACAAACTAAAAAAAAAAAAATCATTTAAAACTAAAAAAAACTCATGGCAAAGTCAAATAAGTTCCCATCAAAGTTAGAAAAATTCACAGCAAACTCAGATAAATTCACTTAATTCGTATCAAACTCAGATAAATTCAAAGCAAACACAAATAAATTCATATCAAACTTAGATAAATTCGTACCAAACATAGATAACATCATGCCAAAGTCAGATAATATTATGCCAAAGTCAAATAACACATACAAAATTTAGATAAATTCACAGTAAACTAAAAAAAAACTCATTTAAAAACTCAAAAAAAGTCAAATAAGTTCACATCAAAGTTAGATAAATTCACAGCAAACTCATATAAATTCACTTAATTCGTATCAAACTCAGATTAATTCAAAGCAAACACAAATAAATTCATATCAAACTTAGATAAATTCGTACCAAACACGGATAACATCATGCCAAAGTCAGATAACATTATGCCAAAATCAGATAACACATACAAAACTTAGATAAATTCATTGGTACAATACCATCATCATTTGAAAATTTACTGCAACTTGAATCATTAGATTTATCAATGAACCAGGTCTGTGGAGAGATCCCTCTAGAGCTGGCAACTCTAATATTCCTCTCAGTTTTAAACCTCTCTCAAAACAACTTCATTGGAAGAATACCACAGGTCCAACAATTCCTTACCTTTGCAAACGATTCCTTTCAAGGAAATCCTGGATTATGTGGGCCCCCATTGTCTAGGCAATGTGAGGCACCATGGCAGCCTGTAAGTGTGAGTTTTTCATCTGGAAATAGTTTTGATTGGCAATTCCTATCGGCAGGGTTGGGATTTGGCGTTGGTAAATGGATGGTTATGGGGCCACTTATTTTTTCGATAAGAGTGAGAAGGTGGTTTTTCAAACATGTGGACAAGATCTTATTTGTGCTCATGGTGTGGTGGGACATGTACATCAAGCATTTGGTTACTCCAAATCGGAGATTATTTTTTTTACGGAAGTAGTGGGTGTGCGTGTTTGGTGACTTATAGAATATATAAAGAGAGGACCTTTTTTTATTTTTGACTCATTTAATATTAAAAGAGAACTGCTGTGTTTATGAGAAAAAGAATTGGACCATCGGCTATGAAATGTAGTGCGGTGCGTAATGGCGTTATAGAGCCCGTAGAGACAATAAAACGGACTACAACTTGCAAATGACGCGACTTACTCGCCGAAAAGTACACACGTATATATCTCCCATCTCTTTTCATTCCGCGCGTGAGTGAAGGCAAGATGGTAAAGAGACGGGAAATGCCCTTTTCGCTACTGAAGGAAAACGCGGACGACGAAAATCCCTAGAAAAACCCCTTGAGACTCTCTCCTTCTTCATCTTCTTCTTCTACTTTTAGCCCTAGGGTTTTCTCTACTACTGCGATCGATGTTTTCGTATTCTCCTTCTCCTCCGACTTAGGGGTTTCATTTCAATCCCCCCCTCTCGCTTCTGCCATGTCACTTGGGGAGACCGCATCTCCCAATCCAGCGCCCACAATCGATTCTCTCCTCCATCTCGATCGCATCTCTCTCAAGCGCAAACTCGACGACTGCGTTGAAGATTCCGATCTAATCTCCGTCCGCATGAAGACGGACGCCGATGACCTCGCCGTCAATTCTTACTCTTTGGATGAATCCCTTCCATCCACTAGTTCCAATAGCTCTGATGATCCCATCTCAACTGTTCACTTTTTTGTCCGCATGATCTCCGGAGGGCGAACCGTCGTGATCCATGCGAACCCGGAGGACTCCGTCCAATCCGTACACGAGCAAATCCGGCGACTGACGGGCATTCCAACGGACGAGCAGCGTCTGATCTATGGCGGCCGGCAGCTCCGGCCGGACTGCTCCCTTTCTGAGTGCTCGGTGGTAAACGACGCCGGGCTCCACCTGGTCGGGCGCATGCGGAGCACCCTCCATCCCCGTGCCTGGCAGCTGGCGAATGGTGCAGTGGCTGCTGCCTGCCGCCTTGCTCGCGGCGACAGGGGCACCCTGTCCTACGACGTACGGGACCACGTGGAAGAGTTCCTTACCATCTGCCCCAGGGACGGTAGTGACGGTGACCTCTCGTATGTGCATCTTCAGGTGTTCCGGCAAGCTGGCGTGCCATCAGCTCTGGTAATGTTATTCCTGTCCCCCCTCAAAGCGCACCGTGAGTGCGCAGACGAGGCAATTCGCCTTTTTCTTACTCCCAATGTAGATTTCTTGCCTAAGATTGCACAGACACAGTGTGCGTCTATAGTGTTAGAATTCTGTCAATTACTTTCGAGAACGGCACAAGATGACCCTCTGTACATGGCCTGTCGCAACACCCTTGGGTCCATGCTGGAATCGATTGGAACAGCTCATGAGACCGAGCTGTTTGACCGCAAGAAGGAGATTGCTGTGATTCGTGACTTGTTCCCATTTGTGACTGAGCTCGCCGAGCGGGTTTCTATAGGACTGCGGCTGATGATGAGCACTACGCCGTGCACACCAATGCCTTCGAGCGACTTGCGTGACTTTGCGAATGTGCTGCTGCCCCTGCGCCGCGCCATCATGGACAGGGTGCGGGGGTGGGGCGCTTTCCCCATATCGCTGAATGAGTGCGGGAGTAAGCGGCCTAGTTGCGAAGATGAGATTCAATCACTTCATACGCTCTTCCTGGACTTGCTAGAGAATACTGATGAGTGCTTGAAGAACGTGGGTGAGCATTTGGTGGCCAAGGGGACAGTGGAGAGCGAGAGGCACCGCACTGAGTGGTCTCAGTATCTTGCTGTTCTGAAAGAATTGAATTCTATTTCCAAGTTGTATGAGGGTGCAGAGGAGAAATTCCGGGCGGTTCTGAAGGTGCGGAAGTTTGCGTTGAATGCTCTTATCAGGTATGCAAAGAGGATCGAAGATCATCTTTGGGTGCTTGACCATAAGGATGTGACAGATTTTGAGTCGAGGCGGCATTTGGTGATGTTGTTGTTCCCTGATGTAAAGGACGAGTATGAGGAGCTGCATGAGATGCTTATAGACAGGTCACAACTGCTTGCGGAGTCATTTGAATATATTGGTCGCGCGGAAGCCTCTGCATTGCATGGTGGGCTTTTCATGGAATTCAAAAATGAAGAAGCCACCGGTCCTGGTGTCTTGCGTGAGTGGTTTTGTTTGGTATGCAAAGCAATCTTTGATCCTCAAAATGCTCTTTTCCTGCCTTGCCCAATCGATCGGAGAAGGTTCTACCCAAATCCTGGTATGTTTTTAACATTTAGTGTGCATGGTTGTGTACTGAGTATAGAATGATTTTACTTATATTATGCTCTTTTCTTATGTAGCCTTGCGGAGTATGTGTAAGTGATCCTTTTTAATTGGTTGTTATAATGGTTTTATATCATTACACAAAGGAAAGGTACTTGTGAGGAAAGAGGGAGGATCAGTATACTGACTCTACAAAAGAAAGAACTTGACAGAACAAAACCAAACAACAGCAAGAAAAAAAAATTAAGATATATAGTGCAAACTACATGATTGAAGCACGATAACATAGGGGTTTGTAAGAATCCCTATCCTAGCTGAAGAGTCAGCAACATCATTACTTTCCCTGTCGACATTTAGCATCCATGGATAAGCATAGAATCTGGATCTCATTCATAACAAGATATAACCTTTATGGTCATTCACTTCTGTTGGTAACCCAACCAATAGCATTAAAATACTTCTCAGGGATTGAACTACCCAATATGACTTAAAATCCTTAGAGCTTCTGTAACTGCCACACCTTAGCTTTATTGGATTTTTTCCCCCATTAGCACAGAAAAAGACAATTAGAATTTTTATGGCATTTTGTAGAACACCCCCAATGCCCATCAGTCTGGGTATCCTTTTTGCAGCTTTATCTACATTGAATTTTAAGGTTGCCGGAGGCGGCTTCCAAGATACATTGATCTTCTCTTTTTGCCAGCCGCACACGATATAAACTTCCCAATTAATTATAACATTGTTGAGGGAGATATTTTTTTTTTCCATTCTAATTGAGGCTCATTTGCCAATCCTAAGTTCCACAATGTTCATCATGTCATCCAAGTTTACTTCCTTTTCCGTTGAGATAGGCGATATTTTTCCATGAATGATTATCTCCACATAATTTGGCGCACCTTGAAAGAGGACAAGCATATCGTGCCTCTATTGCACTTTTGAGAGAATAAGGATTACACCATCTTTAGCTGCGCAAGCTGATGAAGCATCTTTAGCTGCGCAAGCTGATGAAGTAACTTCAAATTTGTCTTTTGAAGTCCATGTAGTGGAAGTAGATGATCCATCGTCTCGTCTTCCACTTTACAAAATGAGCATATATCCAATATATTGTTTGAATCATCTCCACAAAGTATCAACCTTCAATACTCTACTCTCAATTGGTAGCCAATAGAGAGCCTCTACTCTGGATGGAGCAAGGCCTTTCCACATGAGAGAACAAGGTGGTCCCAAGGCAGATTAGGGAACAGTGGCCTTATAAAAAAGATTTAGAGGACAACTTTTTGGAAGGTCAATGTTATGAATCCACACATCATAATCATCCTTGCAAATGTAAACATTTGTTAGTAGAGTAAGCATGCACATCCCCTTTGGACTTGATACAAATTTTCTTACAAAAGCTCACCCAACCTCTTGGAACACTCGTTAATGAGACACTTCTTCTTAGATGCAACCTTGAATAATCGGGGGACAAGACTCTTTATTTTAAAGGACCCCACACTTCTTAGGTGAAGCCTTATAGAAAGATTTAGAGGAGAACTTTTCAGGAGGACAATGTTTTGAATCCACACATCATAGTCCTCCTTTCAAATGCAAACATTTGTTTGTAGAGTAAGCATGCACATCCACTCACCTTTGAACTCGATACAAATTTCTTCTAAACCTCACCCCTACACCACCTTCCCACCCAACCTCTTGCAACACTTGTTAATGAGAGACACTTCTTCTCATGTGCAACCTTGAATGGTTTAAGGGGGACAAGACTCTTAAAGGACCCCCACACCGCAACCAACCCCTTGACCCACTGATCTTCAAGAAGCTTAACTTAATCTCCAACCCTCAAGACCCCCCTTTTGTGAAAGATGCCCGCTGCTCATAGTAGTTAATTCCATTCCATTCCGGCCAGAACGTGCCGGATTTAGCTCTGGGCGGAAAGGAACAAGTCATATAAAAATTCCTGTCAAAATTATGGCCGGTTCCGGCTGGAACTAATGCATTCCGTTGTTCCAGCTGAAAAATGGTACGTGGAAGAAAATAAAATAAAAAAGAAAGAAAGAAGATGAAGAAGAGAAGTAGCAGCCAACATATCTGTAGAGTCCAAGCAGCCGCAACAATCTGAGCGCACCAGCACAGTTGAGAGCTCCATCTCTCACAGTCTCGCCTTCTCTTTCTGTGTCTGCTGACTGCCAAAAGGCATAAGGCCATTTTTTTCTTGCGTCGCCGAGAGACAGAAAGCTCTGTTTTCTGCTGGAACAAAAACCAGTCGAGATCTCCATCTCCCGCCTTTTCTTTTCTTTTTTTCTTTTCATTAATGCTGACTGCCAAACGGCAGAAACTTTTCTGTCATATGTGACATGTTGTTGACTACTTTTTTATTTTTTAGTGGTTCTCTGTCCTGCAGTTGTCCTAAGACTCCTAACACAGCAGTCTTTTCTACTTTTTTTTCTTTGCTGACGCTGCTTTTCTATCTCTCTGCCAAGAGCTCCAGCTGGCTCCAGTGAATCTATCTTCACCAACAGCTGCCTTTTCTTTATTATTATTTTTTTCTATTCTGCTGCTTGCTTTCTCTCTACCAAGAGCTCTAGCTGGCCTCCGGTAACTTATTTATTGTATTTTTTTTCTATGCTGCCTTGTTTCACTAGTAAAACTGTTTCTCTCTCTATAGACATGCCCATAGCTCCGAGCATTCAACTCTCTAGTGTCCTTTTTGCCCCTTAAGCAGCACGTGTCCATGTGTTTCACAATTTAAAATTGTTTCTCATTTAACATTTAACAATTTGTTGAGTAATTTTAATATTTTATATCTTTTATTTTGACTTTTCCATATCTTGTAATGAGTTTTAATGTGTTGCAATTCAGATATGTTTTTATATTTTTTCATTTTTTAAGAGCGCCTTTTCCAGAATGGAACGCTGGAATTGACCGGAATGCCGGAACGTTCCACTATGGGGTCAAACCGGAACGGCGGCCTGAACGGAATTGACAACTATGCCGTGTCTTTACTCGACTCATTCCCTAAAAGATGAAATTGGAAAAGAACGCTTGTTTTAGAAAAAAAAGGTTTCTTCCCCATCCTCTTAGAGCATCTCCAATAGAGATGCCAAATTTCTTTTGGTGGCTCTGATGTGGCAATTTGACCTTTTGGATTTTGACATCTCCAAAAGTGGCAACTCCCCCCCATATGCCAAATGTAATATTTTATTATTTTTTTTGGATTTTACATTAAACCCAACTCATCTCCAATGGTTCTTTTTGGAATAAAATAAGCCTAAATATGATTTTGCATCTCTCTTTTCCATGTGCCAAATTTGGTATTTCACTTCCGTATGCCAAATGCCGTGTCATTTTTTGCATGGCTATTGGAGTGAAAATCCATGCCAAAAATCCAATGTGGGATGTACACCTTGGATTTGGCATCTTGATGCAGGCCAAACAATAGGTCGGCCATGGGCCTATAGACTGGACCTAATGGGTTGGCCGACCTATTGTCTGGCCTGCATCACATCTCTATTGGAGATGCTCTTAGGCTTCAAAACTTCATTCCGCTTAAGTAGGTTCATCCTTTTCTTCTCCTCAAATTCCTCGCATAGAAAAAATTCCATTCAATAAACATTTTTTTTTTTGCCTCAAAGCTATCTCAAAAGAACCTTTGTGCCTCTGAAATTGTGATCTTAAAGGGAAACAAGCTAGCCAAACAAGCTTTGATTAGACATATTTCGCCACCCAATGGGACATGTTGTTTCTTTCATGAGGACAATTTCTCCTCAAATTTTGTCACCGCTATGTCCATATCAACTTCAATGAGAACTCGCCCCATGTAGCACCCCAAGATAAAGTGAAGGGACCGAACCAGCATTGCAATGAACCTTCCCTACCAACAAGTTCATGCTACCCTTTGAGCAGCCGACACCAACCATCTCACTCTTAAACTTATTTACTTCAAGCCAAGAAACTGCCTTGAAGTGCTTTTAAAAAAAAATAAACTGCCTTGAAGTGGCTATAGGTAAGCTAGGGCAGGCTTGAATTGGTGGAGTGCTTCGAAACTATAAGGGGGAGGTGTTGCTAATGTTCTCCAAGCATGTTGGGATCAAGGAGTCTAATGAGGTTGAGGTAATGGTTGTGTCAGAAGCTCTTCACTTAATTTAGGGCTCCCTTTCAAGGGAAATTGATAGTTGAAAGAGATTTGTCTAATGTAGTGATGTGGGTTTCGCATGCTCGGACTAAGCCTTGGAGGTTCCAATTTCATTTGAACAAGATTAGAGAATTATCTTCTTGTATGGGGGGTGGTGGTGTTTCGTTATGAGGTTAGATCGATGCAAATATGGTGGATTCTCTAACTAAACAAGGAGGTGATAGAGTTTCTCCTTGGGAGGCATGTATTTTGTAATTTTAGTGGGGTATTTCACTCTTATAGTCTTATACCCCTTATTTCATTTCTTTTTTAATAGTGTTTGTTGTTTGCTCTTCATTGATAAAGCTTTTTCCAGTTACCAATTAGAAAAAAAAAAAAAAAAACTGCCTTAAAGCATCTTAGATCCTCTAAAGAGTCTTTACCTCTTGAGGGTTGAACTTATGAGGATTCTGGCATCAACAAAATGAAGGTGATTGGTTGCTAAGCATGGCTGAAAACCATGGTTAGGATGGGTGATGGCTGTTGTTGACGCAAGATAGATCCATGATCCGTGGGTCGACCCGACCAGCCATTGGGACCAACCCATCTATTTTTTTTTATTTAGATTTTTTAAATTTATGTTTTACGTTGTTTTTATGTTGGATGTTTTAATCTTGACTGTCAATGTGTCTGGATGGACAAGATTAGTTCTAGGGTTATTACTTTGCCTATATAATGATGTAATGCCTCCTTTAAGGGATAGACAAGCAGTGACAGTGACCTCCTTCTCAGCTGTTGCAAACAATTCTGGGAATAACAGAGTGGAATCTGCCAGTCTCATCTGATCCACTAAGCTTCTAGATGACAATTGAAAGGATATTGGCTTGACAAATCTATCGCGGAACACCAAGCGTACCTTCTTTGGGCTTTTTAATTAGAGCATCCGAATGATAATCTCTTCCCTAGCCTTCTGGGTAATGAGCAATATTGTCTCTTCCTTATCATGGTTAGCATTGTTGTCTGTTGTTTCCTTACATCTCCTACTAGACTATAAAGACTGAGAACACCAATATTACCTTCTTCGTCTTTTTTTTCCTTTGCTAAAACCTTCTGTCTTTTTAATCAGATCATCCAAATGATGATCTCTTCCCTAGCCTTCTGGGCAGCGAGCAACATTCTCTCTTCCCCTATCATGGTTGGTATTGCTGTCCATTGTTTCCTTACATCTCCTATTAGACTCTAAAAGACTGATTCTCCTTCACTAGTCATGAACAAGTTCCCTTCGATTGCAGACATTACTGGAACTTCCTTTCTCTTTCTAGTTCTGTTCTCCCAGCCATACAAAGCCCATTTTGTGGTCGATGTCCTCCCTTTCAGGGGGCTTCCGTTAAGGGCGGCAATGCCCTTTTCCGCCATTTTATTCTCCTCGAACCTGACTCTGGAAATATGCCCTCCCTTTCCACCTAGCAGGAGAAATAAATGCATCTTAAACTTTACTGACCCAAGAAAATGCATACCACACTAAGAATACCCAGGTGACCACAGGCAGGTTATCAACAAAAAAGTGTGATCAGGTCCTCCCATCTGAAAATTTTCTGCCGTGGTTATACATGTCGTTGACATACAACATATCATGGAATATTGCGGTCATTGCCCGTAACGGTGGCGTTTTTTTAGAAGGCATGACCTTGTTAACAATATGTGCCCCATATGTATGTATAGGGCTGTCCTTGTGGAGCCCACCTGGAGCCAGAACAATGATGGGGGAGGTGGGGGATCAAAACATTGGGATGTGACCTACCTGCTTGTAAAATTTCTAGTCTTATTCATCCCAAACCCCTTCATCCATGGCCGCCAAGTTTAACGGTTTTAGAAGGTATCATATTTTTAGTATTTAGTATTTTAATCCAAAGTTGAGTCACATTCGATGGGTGTCAAATGTGGGGCTTCTGACATGCTGTGGGTTCTTTTTTCCTTTTTCTTTTGTGTGGGGTTGCGGGGTGGGGGTTGTTGTTTGGGGTTGGGTTTGTTGTCGAGGGTGTGAGCAGGTTGGTTTGATCATAGCTGGTTCCACTTCCACATCCCTAGAAAAGGGCATCCGCATGGTTGCTCCTATGGAAGAATACATGGTCTAGTGGGATGGTGCGGTATTGTAATTTTATGTGGGGTCCCACTTGGATGTGTGCCAACCATGAAGGACAGAGATTGAAAGGTTTTTTATTTTTTATTTTATTTTTTATTTTTATGGGAGCGAGGTATGTGCAAAAAATCAATCCTATCGTATATCGTTTGATATGTGAAATGATGTATTTTATTTTTGCTGGTTGCAAATGTGAACTGTTAAGATGCAGGGGCTAGGACGGTTGGATGGAGTTGATTTTTTGAACATACCTAGCTTCTATCAATATTTTTCAATCTCACTTGCCTTTCATGGTTGGCACGCATCTAGGTGGGCACTATAAAATTTGCTCACATACACCATCATCTCATTAGGCTCTTTACATATACATATACATATACATATACATATACATATACATATACATATACATATACATATACATATACATACATATACATATACATATACATATATCCGGTGCATACCTGTGCATGGTGCGCAACCCGGTTGTGCGGCCCACTGTTGGTCCATCTAAATGGACCAAAAACAGGAACCCCTGAAAATACATTGGATCCATGGGTTTAACACCCATGCAAATGGACTAGGCCCATAGATCGACTGCACACTGACTCGAATGGGCTGTGGAGCCATTAAACTTGTTGTGCCAGGATGAAGATGATGGGATGATCAAATGGGCCCCAAACTTCGTAGTCCCTCCCCTCCGCTCCCCTCCCCTCTTCTAAAAAAATAAAATAAAATCATTTGATATGCGAAATGAGGTATTTTTTTTTTCTACTGGTTGCAAATGTGGACTGTCAAGATGAAGGGGCTTGGATGATTGGATGGGGTTGATTTTTCAAACATACCTAGCTTCTATCACTATCTTCCAATCTCTCTTGCCTTTCATGGTTGGCACACATTCAGGTGGGCCCTATAAAATTTGCTCACATACCTCATCATCTCATTAGGCTGTTTATACACACATATACACACACATACATACATCTATGATGCACAGATACGTCATGGGTACGGCGAGGACACGCCATAGACATGGTAGGGACACAGATTTTACACATAAAACGTGAAGTATCGGATGCGATATGACACGATACATTGCCCATTTTGAAGTATCCGTGCATCATAGGAATGTATGTATGTATATAGGTCAGTTATTAGCTGCACACTAGGCGCATGGTGCGCACCACAGTTGATGATCGAATTGGTGTAAAATTAGAAATAATGCCAATTCATAGGGTGGGTGAATGTGAAATTGTTCCTATAAAAACTTGATATTTTTATAATCTTTCAGTGGGCCCATTATCACTAAAAACACTGAAACTTTCATAATCTAATGCTGAGAGAAAAAAAATTTGAAGCTCTCAATGGGGTCCATCTATGAAAGACTCAAACCAATAAATATAAATTAATTAGCATCTTCATAAATAACTTGATATTTTGATATTCAAACAACTGGAATCTAATAAGACAATCTTAAGTGGCATTTTAAATTTAAACGTCTGTTATAAATGCTACACAATTGGAATGCCTTGAAAGTTGCATGGAATTAAATATATGCAGTATTAGTTGGCACTTGGCATACTTTTGTTGGATGCAAAGAGGGGGCAAAAACACCCCCTTTCTTGTGGGGCATTTTCTAGAATTCCTCATATATATATATATAAATATATTTATTTATTTATAAGTAATTATGTCACCTGATGTGAGCTAATGTTCATTTCCTCTCTCTCTCCACCTTTTTTATTTTTATTTTTTTATTTATTCTTTTACTTCACATCTAACCCATTCCACTTCAACTTGGCAACAGGGTGCAAGATCTTATCTTCCTTGCACTCATTTGCTTCTCGCCAACTAGGGCTGTTGTCAGCAGACACATTGGATGGATCAAGGAGATCCATCATAACATTCTCTATTTGATTTGTCTGGGTCTATGCCAATCTTTGGTAATTTTATGTTATTTTTAGAGATTTGTTTAAGTGTTCCTGGGAGCAATCTCCTCCGAAAACCTAGGGTGGTTCATATTGTGTGTTTTTGGTTTTTGATGACACAATTAGAGGCTTTTATTTTTTTCGGTTGTGTCAATGCTTCCTCTACTACCATTTAATCTATCAGTACATGTGATTTGGATGATTAGTGTAGGGATCTAGTGAGTTTTATATCAAATTTGTTTAAAGATACTGCCATTTGGATCAGGGCATGGTGCTGACTGTGTTGTATTTCATTAGAGTTGCTATGTGCAGTAGTAGTTTATTTCCTGTTAATATATTCTGGTATGACAAGAAATTCTGGTGCCAGATTGTCGGATGGATGGCTGTGCTGATCTTCAAAATTTACAGGAAAGTCCTAATATCAGGGAAAATGGAAAAATAATGGGAAAAGCTAAAATGTGTACATATGATTATTATTATTATTTTTTTTTTTGAAAAGAGTGACTATATTCAAAGGAAAGCTATACAGTATAGGAGATGTATATTGTAACAAAAGAATCATGAAGCCAAGACCCAAACATAATTAAGGGTCTAGCCCCATCACAAAAGACTACAAAACAAGACAAGAAAGGAAAAGACTATAGGGGATACACAATAACCCTCAAGACGGTACGAGATGCCCCTTCCTTGGCTAGTCGATCGGCTTCTGAGTTAGCACTTTGACCTATATGGGAAATGATACTTGAATACTATTAACAAGATAAAAAATCTCCCTAACCACACCTGCCACCTTCCAAAGGGCTATGGCAGCTCCAGAGGCCCACTGAATTGCACAAAAGGAGTCCCCTTCAATGATCAAATTATGTAGGTTCAGGCGCTTTGCTTCTCTGAGGCCAGTCCTAATAGCCATTAATTCTGCCACATTTGCCGAGGAGAATTCAACAGGCCCCGAGTAGGAAAGAATTGGTGTACCCACATCATTTCGAATAATGCCTCCCACCCCGGCCATGCTAGGGCTACTTGTATGCACTAAGTAACCTAGAAATAAGCTACTTAATATGCACACAACTTAAAACTCGCAAGCGCACAATATCACTATGTAGTGTAGTGAATTGTAAGTACCAGGTCGATCCCACGAAGACTTGTGATAAAATAATATCAAAATTAAATAAAAATTAGAATATTAAAATAAACAATTGAATGATGAAAAGTGGAATTAAACTATTAAAAACAGTAATTTAAAGTATCATAAGCTAATTGGAAAGTAACCTAAAAACAACTAGTATGAGAATTGAAAAAAAAAAATAATAATAATGAATGAATGAACTAGGGTTTCATCTACTCCCCTAACCAATCCTATGCATGTCCCTTATTATCTTTTAATCAAAAATCAGATTTTATTACTGACATCTATCAACCTAGACCATGGCATATGCGTCTAGATTATTATTCCCCTAAACCTAATTCATGAGTGGCATACTACATGAATTGCTCATTATGATGCAAAAACTAAGCATGGCATATGTCCTAGTCAAAACAAACATAATGCATAAAAACAATGGAAAAGATAAATGCATGAGTCTAAGCATGGCATATACTTAGATTATTCATGGTTCTAAACCCTAGATGCATAACATCAAGATCAATCAAAATTAAGTTAACTACTCTTAAAATTAATTGAACATCACATGGTTGGCATGGCATATACACAACTCATCAATTAATAACATGACCAACAAAACTGAAATCTGAATTAAAAGACGCCAAAAGAGACTACATAGAACTAGGCTAAGGTTTCAATTACACCCTAGCCCTAAAAAAATTAGCTACTCATGTCTTTAATGAAAAATAAACTAGAAAGTAGAGTCATAAGAAGAAAACTAGAAGATGATGAAGTTGCAGTGGATGGCCAGCAATTTGTTCTCCTTTTCCTCGCTCTGAAAGCTCTCCAAAAGATGCTCCAAAGGTGCTCCCAATAGTGTTGTATGGCTGCTAGGGTTTGTGGACGATGGTAGCTGATTTGTGGATGGTTTGTGTGATGTTTTATGGCTGGTAGTATGGCTGGACGTGCACTGTTCATATGCTATTTATAAGTCTTGCAACAGCCCCTTTTAGCAAGTAGTTCCCTTTGTAGAAATAGATCTTCAACCTTCCTTATAATTAGGAAACCTAATTAGATTGAAAAGAGTCTTCTTTCTTGTTTTAGCAATCTTTCTAAATCTGGTCCCACTTGTATCTTCTAGAAACTTATTCACATGGACCCACAAATCTGAGATTAATTGCAAGGAATTAAATCTGAACTTTTGACATAAAAGTGGGCCCTATTTATTAGACTTCTAACTTGATTTGAATAAGACTTGCTTTAACTTTCCTTCTTTTTCTCCTTGTTTTTGTCCTTCTTGAACTACACTTCTAACTTGAATAAGACTTCTAATTTCTGAAATTCTTCTATTTTTAATAGATGTGGACCCCCCTTGGGCGTGTAACCCTAGATTGAGTTTCTTTTTTCTTTTTTTTATTCTTCTTCTTTCTTTTGCTCTTCTTCTTTGATTAGAATTTCTTTTTCTAATTCTTTCCTTCTTTGATTGGAATTGTAAGTTGTCCAAATAATTAGAAAGTCTTCTTGAAATCTGGAATATCTTGAATGGGACCCACCATGGTCTTTCTTTGGGATTCATGCTCATCATCCTCTTCATTCATTCCTCTCTTTTTGCTCCTTTTAACCTTAGCAAAAAAATTAACAAAACTATGTAAAATCAAATAAAATAACTATGACTAGCACAAGATGAATCAAATATTAGGGCTTAGATTGCAAACAAGTAAGCACTCATCAAATTCCCCCAAACTTACCTTTTGCTAGTCCTCGAGCAAAACAATAAAATAAACAAAGTAGAAAATAAAAACACTAAAATATGAAACCTATTCTTCCACCATTTGTCTCAGAGATGTCTGATCAATACATGTATCAAAGAAGCAAGAGTCTCAACCAGTTCACAATCCACATGCGCAAAGGGTCGTGTGTAAAACAATACCAACATAACTTTTAGTTTAGGCTTTCACACAACCAAACAATCATTTTTGCAATTCAGTTTAACTTCAATCCTCACCATGTCTACACTCACAATAGAACACTCAATAATTGGCTAAGAGTGAACAAATAATGATCTCATGAAAAATACCACATGCTTGAAGTGAAATCACACACCATAGGCTCCCATTCCATCTCATCTCCACACCGGGACTACACTTCACCTAGAATCAAGTAGGACTTTTACACATAGGTTATCATAGGGCTAGGGTGAAGGGTTAAGAATGAAAGGAAATGGATAACAAGATCTAAGGAATTTGTGTAGAATCACACTTCAGGTTCCTTTATACACTTCTGATTTTGGCGGCGACGGCTTGCATTTTGAATTTCCTTCTTGTTGAGTCACGCGTGTACCCTCCTTTATTCTTTATTTTTTTTTCTATTTTTTATATATATTTTTTTTTTCTTTTCCTCTTTTTTTTTTTACAATAAAAAAAACTGTAACTATGGAGATACAGGGTAACGGCAAATTTTTTTTTTTTTTCTTTTTCTCAAGCCTTGCACACATTTTGTAATGAACCTTGAATTCATCTTTATACTGAGATAAGGTAAGGCTATACATATGGTAAGGTAACTCCCCCAAACTTAGGGGTTGGTATGGGTGCAAGAAATGGCTTAATTAAGGCCCAACATGGATAACTAGCGGTAAACATCAAAGGGGATGGATAGAAAAGCACAAACTAGTCAAACATGGCCTAAAATCATCTCCTATGGTTCATGTAGTCGAAATTTGCCTCAATCGGATAAAAATGAGAGTTCTAGCATGTTTTTCCATATAAAATTCAGAACATGTGATCAAAGAATGATAATGAAATCAACTGCATCATATAGATCAAGAAATGAAAGATCATATCACTCAGAATATAATCCTCTCAAGAATAAGCATTTAGGCTCAAATCTCACTAGGTTGCACAAGTTTTCACCAAAAGCATCTAATCATTCAATTATGCGCGAGCTTTCAACCTCAGACTATATCAGCATTGTAATCCACACAGTGATAGCTCGACATGCTTAAACGAGATTTACAACAATTGAATAATAAAAAGAACTAGCATAATTAAGTTCGATGAACCATGCAAGACAAATCATCATTACTCATCATTGTGGTAGGAAGGAATTATGACTCAAAGAAAAACAAATATTTTTGTGATTTTCGAAAAAAATTTTAAAATTTTTATGTATTTTTGGACTATAATGACTCTTCCCCCAAATTGAAATTAAACATTGTCCCCAATGTTGTAAAATAAAGTAAGAAGAAAACACTAAAAATATAAAAGAAAAGTAAGTAGAAACACAAGGTAAAGGGTAAAAGAACTCAGCTGGATATGGAGTATATCCCCAGCTCTGAATCACCATCCTCAACTTTTCCTTGCAAAGATCTGGGCTACCTCCCAGTAGTGCTTGCTTTAGGGCCTGTTTGGATGTGTGGTGAATTGAAGTATGGAGAGGTGAAACATCAGATCAAGAGAATAAAATATAAGTTGTTATGATGGTGTTTTTTTTTTTTTGTTGTTTGGTATGGAATCTTTTTAACTTTTTGTATAGAAAAGTAGAATTTTTTTGTCTTTTAATGGAGAAAGGAGGTTGCTTTTTTGACTTTTTTTGAAAAAATTGGGAGGGAATATTGAAATTGTGTAATTTTGATGTGACCCCTTGTCATTTTTTTGTTTAGATTCACTTCAGTTCACTTTAACTAGTTAAGTGCCAAACACGCCCTTAGAGTCTTCAGCCAGATTGTGCTTCTCTATCAAGCGGAAGGGGAATATGTGAATGTAATCACATCCACATCCTTGTCAAAAATCTGCTTCCAATAGGGCTTGAGCCTATGTCCATTGACTTTGAACTTGTTACCATTTTTTGAATTATAGATCTCAATAGCCCCATGCTCAAATACATGAGTGACCTCGAAGGGGCCACACCATCTGGACTTTAGCTTCCCTGGAAATAATTTGAGTCTAGAATCGAAAAGTAATACCTTCTGTCCCGCCACAAACGTCTTCCTTAATAGCTTCTTATCATAGAATATTTTAGTTTTCTCTTTATACAGCTTGGCATTCTCATATGCTTCATATCGTAGCTTCTCAAGCTCATTCAGTTGTAACTTCCTCTTCTCACCTACCTCCTTCATATCAAAATTAAATTTCTTGATCGCCCAGAATGCCCTGTGCTCCAATTCCATCGGCAGATGACATGCTTTCCCATACACCAAACGATATAGAGATATGCCTACGAGAGTCTTGTAGGCTGTCCTATATGCCCAAAGCGCATCATTCAGCCTTAAATTCCAATCTTTCCTGTTGGGTTGCACTGTCTTTTCTAAAATCTGCTTGATCTCTCTATTACTCACTTCTACCTGGCCACTAGTCTAAGGGTGGTACGGAGTTGCTACCTTGTGACTTATCCCATATTTCTTCATTAATGATTCAAAATACCTATTTTTGAAGTGACTGCCACCATCACTAATGATTGCTCCGGGTGTACCAAATCTTGCAAATATCATGTTCTTTAGAAATTCCAAAACCACCTTGTGGTCATTTGTTTTACTTGGGATTGCCTCCACCCATTTGGACACATAGTCTACTCCTACCAAAATGTAGAGGTAACCATAGGATGATGGGAATGGTCCCATAAAATCAATCCCCCACACGTCAAAAAGCTCCACCTCCTGTATGCCCTTCAGTGGCATCTGATTCCGTGAGGAAATGTTCCCCATTCGTTGGCACCTATCGCAACTTAAACAAAAAGTATGTGCATCTTTAAATATAGAGGGCCAAAAGAAACCAGATTGAAGTACCTTAGCAACTGTCTTCTTTCCTCCAAAATGTCCTCCACACGCCTTGCTGTGGCAATGTGTTAAGATGCTTTGAACCTCTTCCTCTGGTACACATCTTCTAATGATCTGATTTGAGCAGTACTTGAACAAATATGGGTCATCCCGCCATGTGCACCATCCTCTTCTTGTCTTGATTAGTAAAATGCATTGGGAACTCACCACAAACCTTGTAATTCACCAAGTCTGCAAACCATGGAAGCTTGGTAATCTGAAATAGTTGCTCATCTGGAAAAGATTCATTTAGCGGAATTTCGTCCCCTTTGAATGCCTCATTATTCAGCAATTTGGATATATGGTCTGCCACTACATTCTTACTGCCCTTCTTATCTTTGATCTTAAGGTCAAATTCTTGTAGTAACAACACCCATCTAATTAGCCTTGGCTTTGCATCCTTCTTGCTCAATAGATACTTTAGTGTTGCATGATCTGTATAGATTATTACCTTAGACCCAACAAGGTAGGATCTGAATTTTTCTAGTGCAAAAATTACAGCAAGAAGCTCCTTCTTAGTAGTAGAGTAGTTCAGCTGTGCATCATTTAGAGTCCTGGAGGCGTAGTAAATCACATGTGGAAGCTTCTTTACTCTTTGGCCAAGCACAGCTCCCAAAGCATAGTCACTAGCATCACACATGAGCTCAAATGGCAAACTCCAATCCGGTGCCATGATAATAGGGGCTGATGTCAAAAGCATTTTCAGCAGCTCAAATGCTCGCAAGCAATTCTCATCAAAAACAAACTCCACCTCTTTTTGTAACAATGAACAAAGTGGTCTTGCAATCTTGGAGAAATCCTTAATGAATCTGCGATAGAATCCCGCATGCTCAAGGAAACTCCGTACTCCGTTCACTGATGTGGGTGGTGGAAGTTTGCTGATCAAGTCTATCTTAGCCTTGTCCACCCTGTATCCCCTTGCTTGTCACCACATGCCCAAGTACAATGCCATGTTTCACCATGAAGTGGCATTTTTCCCAGTTTAACACCGAATTACACTCCTCACATCTCTTTAGCACAAACTCCAGATGATACGAACAGTTATCAAATGATGATCCAAAGACATAGAAGTCATCCATGAATACCTCAATAAAGCGCTCCACCATATTGGAGAAAATACTCATCATGCATCTCTGAAAAGTTGCTTGTGCATTGCAAAGCCCGAAAGGCATCCTCCTGTAGGCAAATGTCCCAAATGGACAAGTAAAAGTGGTCTTCTCTTGGTCCTCTGGAGCAATAGGAATCTGATTGTATCCACTGTATCCATCGAGAAAACAATAATGTGAATGCCCAGCTAGCCTCTCTAACATTTGATCAATGAATGGTAGTGGGAAGTGATCCTTTCTGGTAACTGTGTTAAGCTTCCGGTAGTCTATGCATACCCTCCATCCAGTGGTAACTCTAGTAGGAATCAGCTCATCATGTTCGTTCTTTACCACTGTCATACCACTCTTCTTGGGAACAACTTGCACTGGGCTAACCCACTTGCCATCGGAGATTGGGTAGATGATCCCAACGTCTAATAGCTTAAGAATTTCTACTTTGACAAACCCTTTCATATGAGGGTTGAGTCTCCTTTGTGCTTCCCTTGTAGGTTTAGACACTTATTCTAACAAGATACGGTGTGTACACATGGTTGGGCTTATACGTTTGATATCTGCAATGCTCCACTCCAATGCTGTCTTGTGAGCTTTTAACACTCTTAACAACTTGCTCTCCTCAGCAGAACTCAAATCACTGGCTATGATACATGGGAAAGTCTCATGTTCTCCCAAATAGGCATATTTGAGATATTTAGGTAATGCCTTTAATTCTAACTTTGGTGCTTTTAAAACAAAAGGAACGGGTTGCTTTGTGGAAGAACCCAGAATTTCATAAAAGTTAGAATATTTACTTGGAATGGAGGGGAGTACTTCTAGCTGATTTACAATCTCCATAAGTATTGCCTCAAGCTCATCACAATCATGCTCGATTTCAGATTTGGTGAGGCCTTGCTGAATGCATGTGTCCAACTCCTCCGTGCACCCATGTGCTCTTGGAAACACCTCTACTATAGCTTGCTCAATTACCTCAATCTGAAAGCAATCTTCATCTCTAGGCATTTTCATAGCTTCAAACACTTTAAACTCAATTTTCTGCCCATTGACCCTCTTTTCAATTGTGCCTTTCTGTACATCTATCTTTGAACCCGCAGTGGCCATGAAAGGTCGGCCAAGTATAATAGAAAGGTGGTGAGGCAGTGATACACTCTCCATGTCCAGTACCACAAAGTCAGCAGGTAATATGAATTCTCCTACCTTCACCAAAATGTCCTCCAGAATGCCCCTTGTGTGCTTTACACTCCTATCTGCCAATTGCAATGTAATTGAAGTTGGTTTGAGCTCTCCCAAACTCAAATGCTCATAGACTGAGAATGGCAGCAAATTGATACTCGAACCTAAGTCTAGTAAAGCTTTCTCAAAAGTATGCTCTCCTATCTTGCAAGGTATAGTAAAGCTCCCAGGGTCCTTCAAGGAAGCTTTCTTAAAAGAACTGCACTGACTTCATCGGTTAACTTAACCTCTTCATGATCTCTGAATCTCCTCTTGTTTGTATATAGCTCCTTGATAAACTTTGCATAAGATGGTATCTGCTTGATAGCATCAATCAGTGGAATGTTAATCTCTACCTTCGTTATAGTCTCGAAGATGTCTTGCGTGAACTGATTTCTCTTCTCTTGTCTAAGCCTCTGAGGGTAAGGTGGAACTGGCTTATAGACCCTCTCTGGCGCTTTAGAAGTTGTTTCCTGAATAGTAGTTTGCCTTGCACTGCCCTGTGGCTCAATGTCGACAGTTGTCGGATTTTCATGGAGCCCATTCATGCTGGTGTCTATGGCTGTACCATGCTGTCTCATTCTCCTGTAGACCTTCTCTGGCTCTTTGGTGACGGTAGTTATGGCCTTCAGATGCTCATGATTTTTAGGGTTGATTTCAGTCTGTCTTGGAAACTTACCGTCCTCCCTCTTGCTCAAGGCATTAGCTATCTGACCCACTTGTGCTTCTAGCTTGGCCAAATTCTGCTGAGTATTTGTAATTGCTTGGCTATGTTGCTGGAAATTAGCGTGAGATGACTGAATAAACTGGGTCACCAAACTTTTGAACTCATCTTCTTGTGGCTTTTGTGCACTGTTCTGAGAAAAAATGTTATTCTTGTAGCTTCTTTGCTGTCCTTGATATTGGTTCTGATTCCCTTGATTTCCTTGATTGTTTTGATTCCCTCCCCAAGAAAAGTTTGGATGATTCCTCCATCCAGAATTGTAGGTATTGCTGTAGGGATTGTTGTGCTTAGGAAAAGCGTTACCAACATAGTTGGTTTGTTCCTGCTCTGTAAAAGATGACATGGGGCAGCATTCAGTAGTCTGGTTAGTGTGAGAACATATAGCACATACTTCCTTTGGTGTCTGTCCTTGCATGTTGTTGGCAGCCATTGCTTTGATGAGCATGTCCATTTTTTTATCCATTGCCGCCATCTGGGCAGCTATATTTCCTTGAGACTGGATCTCATATATTCCTTGCTTTTTACCCATCTGTCTGTTTCTACAAGAAAATTGTTGTGAGTTTTCACTAAGAGTTTCAAAAAGATCATAAGCTTCCTCACTATTTTTCTCCATCTGGGCCCCTCCACACGCAGAGTCAACTATTCCTTTATTCAGCTCGTTCAGTCCTTCATAGAAAGGTTGAACCTGATCATCTTTGGTGAGGTTGTGATGTGGACACTTCAATAATAAATCTTTAAAATGTTCCCACGCTTCCCATAACTGATCTCCATCTTTCTGTTGATATGTTTGGATCTCTCTTCTTAACTGCCTTGTCTTTTGAGCCGGAAAAAATTTCTTCAAAAACTTACTGGCTAGCTGTTGCCAAGAGTTGATAGAACCGGCATCCAAGGAGTTTAACCATATTTTAGCTTTATCCTTAAGAGAGAAAGAAAATAGACGTAGCCTGATGCCCTCTGCAGTAACTCCATGTATCTGTTGTGTCGCGCACAACTCAAAGAATTCCTTAGTGTGAAGATAAGGATCTTCATTAGGTAACCCATGATAGTATGGCACCATATTCAGCAGTTGTGCATGGAGGGTGAAATTTCCAGTCGTATTAGGTGGATAAAGAATGGTGGACGGCTGTTCGGTGTGCAAGGGTATGTAAGATTCCTTCATCGGTCTCTTTTGATTATTTACTACCACTTCTTCGTTTTCTTCTCTGTCAGCCATTTTTGTTTCAGGACCTTGATTTCCGCTA